>JADMNL010000034.1:117995000-118613750 GCA_016271365.2 Neoceratodus forsteri | reverse complement strand
AGTCAGATAGGAGAGCAGTCCTCCCCATGAGTACAGTACAATGCAAATTGTCAATCAAGATGACATCAGGCTTTATCAAGGATAGGGATGCTAACATGCCACCAAGGAAGGGGTTGTACATACAGTGCTATGTGCATGTCACAATGCTACATTGAAGTACTCTGTCTATGACACTGCTGCCTACTCTATTCTTAGTCCAAGCACTAACTGGTATCTATTGTCCCCCCTACCTCTGCCTGTACCATTCAAGCACTCCCTGGTGTCTCCTTTTAGTATTCCATTCCAGTGGTCACCACCTTGGCCGCAACCCAAATATCCACAGTCATCTCAACCCATCCATCCAGTTCCTTTACCAATACTGTTCCAATCACTCCCTGGTGTCCACTGTCACCCACTCCCTCTCCCCATCCCAGTCCAAGCACTCCCTAGTTATTAGTGGGACCCCTTACCTCTCCCATGCCAAGCAGTGCCTGGTATCCAATGGGACTCACCATCCCTAACCGAAATGCCAACAGTCCCCATTTTTCTCCCCAGTGCATACAATTCCTTTCTCTGGTGTCCAGTGCCTCTTCCATAATGGAGATCACTCAGTGCAGGTCCCTGATCACCCAGTAGGTCACCCAACATCCAGATGCAGTCCCACAATCATAGGCTCCATACCCCCCCCACAACAATTCAGTCTCCGATCTCTCTATCCAAGTTCCCTGGTACTGATGCAGTTTGCCAATTTCCCAAACACATCCCTGTTACCAGTGCCACCTCACCATCAATGAAATCCCCCCCATTACCACGAACCCCCACCCTCACTGGCTGCAGATGTGATGTACTGCCACCAAGATGCCAAGCCAGTTTTAGAGAAGGTACTACATGTTTTCAACAACTGATTTCTTTTCTTAGAAACTGGGACCCTGAGAACTCTGCTTAATTCAGCACCTCCTACTACTCCGATAGGTCCCCTGTTCTGTAATCCATGACAGTAGGAAAGGATCTTCTCTTGAACTAAATCTCATAAGTGTCCCCTGAGGTTCTAGTCTGGGGACCATTAATTGTATTTATTTCACTTAACAAATGATTTAGAAGTTCCTCTTTTCAAAGATCCCCTTATGCCATTGGGGAACCTTTGGAAAAACATAATAGTTATGCACCTTTCTGCTTACAGTTCAGATAGTCTATTTTTATCTCCTTTTCTATAATAACTGCATTTACATGAACACAAGATGACTATTTCTTAGTATTCATCTGTAACCCCCCTGCAATTGGGGGTTCCCAAAAGACTCCTAGGAGCTTGCCTAAGTGCTCCCAGCCTGAATGGTGTTCGGTGTTTAAGCCGTTTATTTGTGAGTGCTTTTAGAGTATCTGGTACTCTCTCTTTAAGAGCTGTTTGCTTGCAGGCATGACTAGTTAAATGGGGGGACTGTGTGTTTCCCTGCTCAAGTCCCACTCAAACTGTTGACAAATCGCTCCGTTAATGCTGTCGCTAAGTGGGCAGAAGGGGGCACTTATTAGAGCTGTAACTGTTTGCCCCATATCATTTAGAGTATTAGCGGAAATGTAATTTGTCTAACCTGCCTTTCTTGCAGCTGGTACTCTGTGTGTCTTGCTCCTCCATTTTATTTATTTATTATTTATTAAATTTTGGTGACCGGGTAGGTCCACTGAGCCCGGAAGGTCCCTTTTTCAGGGGTGACCCAGGATAACAATACAAGATAAAATACAGTGGAGAAAAACTTTTGATTACATAGGTTGTTCAAGCATAAGGTGGTTACAGACATGGTTATCATCATGACACAGTTTTTAATTGGTACTACTTAACATATTGTTATACAGGAGGTAGCATATGTCCCCAGGTGATCAGACAGTAGAGGGTGGTACTTGGTAGGCTCTGTTATGAGAAGGTGTGTTGCAGAGAGAGGGGATACCTTAGGAGCCATATGAGCCGTGGCAGTGGCATGCACTTGAGGCCAGTATATGGGACTTGAGCCTGGTGCAGAAGTTCATGAGTGAGGAGGAGTCCTGGACGGGGCCGGGGGGGAGCTTGTTCCATTGGCAGGGGGCTTGGGAAGAAAAGAAAATTTTGGATCTGAATTGCTGAATAGATCCAATCAGGCAGGAGGGGCATCTAAAATGGAGCTTAAGTGGACCACCCAGGATCAGGACTCTCTTGGGAGCCAGCTGGCCATAAGGAATATAGCTAGTAATTCTGGGGAAGTGAAGTTCTGGACCGTGGTGTCTTTTCTCACCAATAAGGGGAGTTTTGAGTGATTGACAACTGAAGTCCACCAATTGGACTGGGTGGCACCTGAATGGAATACCCTGCCTTGTCTCTGGAAAGGCAGATCTGTTGTGACCGTGACTGGGGAAGGAGCTCTGAGCTCCTGCGCTGCCGAGTTTTCGTGCGGGAAGCATGTGTGGAGGTCTAAACTCAGGCAGCATGTTTGCCGTGGCAATTTGGACTGAATCCGCAGCTACCAAGGAGAGGAAAGGCTGAACACTTGAGAACCAGGCTCACCCTGTAGAGGACTGGAGAAACTGCTTCATCGTGCTTGGTCTGTCAGGAAAGTGAAGCTGCATTGTGAACTCCTGGGTTAGCAGTAAGTGCAATCGGGACCTGAGAGCAGCTGCCTGGTATAGTCATTTTCTTTACATATAAATGTGTGAGGTGTTTGGGGAGGACAGCTAAACGAGTCATCTTTTCCCATGTGTGTAGACAGGAAGACAATCGCGTGCAGGCGGACTGAATCTGTTGCTGCTTGAAGCTGTGTGCCTGCTTGCAGAATCTCATCCCCCTGCTGTGCGAGGGCGTCCAACAATCCATGACATCCTTGGTGACAGCTTTCAGCATCAAGTTAGTGAGTGCAAATCAGGGTAGCTCCCTGCCATCCATACCTTTAATTGCAAGTGTTACATCTGATTTCTTTTCTTTCTTTCTTTCTTTCTTCATGAACTGAGCCATCCAGCTCCGGATTACAAATTGGATGTTGTGCAAGTGTTTTTTTCCATCACAGGGCCCCAACCAGCTGCACCAATCCTGGCTAGCCCCCACCATCCTGGGTACCCAGCCAAGTGACATTTTGGGACTCTGAATATGCGCACAGTACTGTGATTATTAATGTGTCTAACCTAATTAACCTGATCTCCCCCTGTCCTTGTTATAGCCCCTTAAATAAATCAGATCTGTTTGTTTCAGCAAAGTTACACTGACTGAGGTATGTGTTTATGTTAAAGTGGAGCACTGTGGCTATCGTGTTGCATCATCTTGTTTTACAGGGGGTCCCCAGAGTCAAGCTGACTGAACCAGTCCTGGGGGTAAGTGCAAATAGTGAAGCTACTCATAGTGCATCATGTGGATCACTAATATGATTAAAAGGGGGTCCCAGTGTCCCTGAGGGATGTGACCAAGTTCGTCTAACTACTGCAAACCCTGACCACTGGGTGGAGGCACCCGCTATAGAACCAAGGCCCCTCAACCTGTTAGCAGTTAAGCAGGCAGGGGTAGCAGCCCTTGGGATAGCGCCACCTGGGGGTTACACATCTGTCTACCAATTATGTCATAATCCTCTATTCATGACATCAAAATCCATCCCACAACAGCAGATTGTGATATCACAAGCAAAGGACTGTGATGTCAGGCATAGACAAGCAGCCAGAAAGATCAAGTCACGGCAGACAGGGGTCCTGTTTTCATGTTACTGTCCACTGTTATTTATTTCAGAAGTTTTACCAGGAAAGACATACTGAGCTTGTATCAACTGGTTCCCAGATGCGTTCGGTTGGAATGGGGGGGAAAGAATAAACATTATGAAGTACGGAAGTGCAAATAATACAAATGAAAGTAATCAGCATCACAAATTAAATTGTGCGAAGGCAAAAGATTCTGTGTAAGCAGGTACACTACAATGTATGAAGTGCTGAGGAAGTACAACTAGCAGTGTGCACTACAGGGTTTATGGAAGGAGCAATGAATTGTACCTGAGGAGGGTGGCTGCAGGAGCTGCACTAAAGAGGGTGCAGGGCTGAGGGCGATCAGAGAATGGAGGGTGACGGGCAACAGCTAAGGGCCCAGTATCAGACGCAGGAGTGAGAGGAGCAGTCACGGAGGAGTGATACGAGTTTGGGAAGGGGGCAAGGGGAGACAGTCCCATAGATTGGGAAATAGGAAGAAGGCAGCTTGGCCAGCAGAGGATTTCACTGCAGGGAGCACAAGAGAGTGAGAGCCAGAGCTGTGAAGGGAGAAAGAGGTTTTTTGGGGGGGGGGAGCAAGGTACAAGAGAAGGGAGCCAAACACGAATTTAGAGATAAAGGAGACACAATGGTTGAGGTATCTGGCCTCAAGGGAGGGGAAAAAAGAGGGAAAAAGGGAAATCTGAATACAGAAAATATACGACCTATGAGAATGGAACTTAGTTTTATCTAAAATGTTTCTTTCACATTGAATCCTAAAGCACTTCAGAAATCCATCAACTGGGGGTAGCAGCAATTAGGTACATATAGAAAAGTTAAGAAAAGGTGCAAGGAGTTTAAGGGGCATTCAACGGAAAAGAAGAAGCAAAAGAAGTCATCCAATGGTGCTTTACAAGCAATGAGAGACTGATCGTGAACTGACTGTAAACACATAGTGGCCACTGTTATACTCATCAATATCCCCACACAGGTTATGGTGGTTAACATAGAAGTTGACAGCAGATAAAGACTGCCAGGCCCATCCAGTCTGCCCATGTACCCGACCTTTAATTAGTTGCCACTGACCCAACCTAGTCACTGGCTGCTGCCTCTCCTTCACCCCTCTGGGGTTCCCTTATGTCTATCCCATGCATGTTTAAATCCCCCCACAGTGCTTGTCCCCACCATCTCCTGGGGCAGGCCATTCCAAGTATCCACCACCCTTTCCGTGAAAAAGTACTTCCTCATGTTGTCCCTTAGTCTACCCCTTCCAGTCTCATGTCATGCCCTCTTGTTTTAGCGCAGCTTCTCTTCTGAAAGATGCTGCCCTCCTGTACCTTATTAATCCCCTTGAGATACCTGAAGGTCTCTGTCATGGTGGTGTCATGGTTGTGGGATTTAAACACGGGTCACCAGGCTAACAGTTCTCTGCTCTAACTACTAGGTTATACTGCTTCCCAATTTGAGAAGACATGTAATCCAAAAGGTGTCTAAAAATTATATTTTTTTTTACAGTGGGGACATTTTTGGATAACAATGCAAATGCTACAGTGCGCATATTAACTGGTCAGAATGTGATACATTCATTTATTTATTTATTTAGATTTTGGTGACCGGGTAAGCCCACTGAGACCAGAAGTCCCTTTTTCAGGGGCATCCCGGAATTAGTTACAGCAATTACATACATTGGAATTAATATACAATAGTTACAGTTGATACATACAGTGGAACAGGTATTAAGCACTTAACAGGGGAACAGACAGGCTCACAAGGTATTAAGACTGGTGCACAGTGCATTTGACACATTTTGCATAAGAGTTACATGGAAGAAAAGAAATGGCAGTAGTAGTGAGGCAAGACAAACATGTCAGTAAGCCCAGGCAGGGGGCTAGCGATTACAGCCACACAGACTAAGTTCCAGAATGTACACTTTGAGGCCTGACTTAAACCCTTGGAGAGTAGGCTTGTCAACCGGATGTGCTGGGTGGGCATTCCATAAGTGTGGAGCAGCATACTGAAAAGATCGCTTACCATGGTTAGTGCAAATCCAAGGGATGTTGACTGACTAGTATACTGACCTGTTTTGTCTGATTATAGGTCATGGTATCAGATCACACCTAGATACACAGGCAGTGTAGCCTTGTCGCTACAGCACAGAACTGGGAACCATGAGACTTAGGTTCAAATCCTACCAGTCAGCTATTCACTCTATGCCAAAGAAAAAGTTCCAACACCACTCCTGGTCTTGATAAATCCACAATAAAAGTTTATTTGTACACAGGACGCCAATAACAACAACCGATGAGTGAACCTCTACTGGTTTCGCACTAACAGGTGTGTCATCAGGAGGTGAGTCACCTCCTGATGGACACCTGTTAGTGCGAAACCAGCAAAGTTCACTGGTCAACTGTTGCTATTGGCGTCCTGTGTACAAATAAGCTTTGTGTATTAGACTTATCAAGACCTAGATATTAGAACTTTTTCTTTGGCATTTCGTTCAGTTGCTTCGTGCATACTCCGCACAGCTGGAGCTGTATTTCGTAGCTATTCATTCTGTGACTTTCAGCAAGTTAGCTAACATACTAACATACTAACATGCCAGCAGAATAGGCCTAACGGTCTTTCATGTCTGCTTGTTTGGTCTGCCCGCACCCTGGGTGCTGACCTTGCTGCCCCCCTCACCTTCTCTGGCTTCTCCCTTCCCAGTTCTGGATATTCTCGCTGCATTGGATTTTGCTTCCAGAACCCTTCCCCTGCACCTGTCCAACCCCCTCTTGAACCCCTCCACCATCTCTGCCTCTACCAGCCCCCTAGGCAGTGCATTCCATGGCTCCACCACCCTCTCAGTGAAGTAACACCTCCTCCTTTCTCCCTGAATCTTCCCCTCCAGCTTCCACCCATGCCCTCTAGTGGCCCCTCCTCCTTCCTTGAAGCACCCTGACTGTTCCTCCCTATTTACCCTCTTCATGTACCTGAAGAACCCCTATCATGTCCCCCAGTCCCTTCTCTCTTCCAATGTGTACATATTGACTCTTGAGCCTCTCCTCATAGGTCCTGTCCCCCAGGCCCCAAATCATTTTGGTTGCCCTCCTCTGGACCCTCTCCAGGAGTTTAATGTCCCTCTTTAAGTGTGGCCTCCAAAACTGCATGCAGTACTCGAGGTGCAGCCTCACCAAGCAGTTATACAGAGGGAGTATCACTTCCCTCCTTCTGGAGCTAACTACCATGTCCTTCAGTCCCCCCCCTCATCCAGATCATGCATCAGCATGATGAGAAATGTTGGGGCACCAGGTCACCACACCAGCTGACATGTGTTCTTGTAGCTAAAAGATTTTAAAATAAACTGCATCTGAACTAATCACAATGCTACAGGAAGGTGGCTACTAGCCGTGTAGCGTTGAGCCACCAGCAAGATCAAAGGACCACTTGCAATGACCACAAAAAAGTCGGGCTCCTGACACCGAAAACTGTTACCATGGATATATCGTTCAATGCAAAAAAATACCAGGGTCTTTCTTTGTATTAAATAAATGTGTTATTTTATGCATCGAACCATATATCTGTGGTAACAGTTTGTTGTGTCAGAGGTGGTTGCATTTGAATTGAGACTGCAGCTTGTGTGCGCCATTTTTCTGGACTCACCTGTGCTCACCATCAGCCAGAGTGGTGCTCTCCCTCATCTTACATGGTTTGATCCCCCCCAGCTGCACCACTTAGCAAAGGCAGAACACTTACACAAGTGAGGTGTTGCATCTCTTCTGCAGGAGTCAAAATTAACACTGGCCCATAGGTAGATTTTGTTCCAGGCTAGTAAGATGTTCCTTTAACTAGCCCTGCAGGCTTGTACTGAAGAAAGTAACATTTTAATAAGAACATCAGCTGGGCCAGTGGAAAAGTCTGTGGGGCTAGTGGATTTTCCCAGTCACTAACCCTACTGGCTAGTGGCTACAAAACATAATCTTGACCTCTGATCTGGGTTGTCATGGGTAAACTACCTGTCAGAGGTACAGTGTGTGGGAATTTTCAAAGTCTGCTTCTGTTGGAATTTTATGGAATTTTGGAAATTCCAGCCTAATTCCATTGAATTCTGTACAAAGCAGAATTCCAAAATTCTGAAAGTGGAATTTTTTTTTAGCAGTAGATTTATGTAAACTGCAGAATGGTATTCAGCATTTTAAGTAAACAGCAAACTCATTTACACTAACTGGGAAATAATATCCAAAGGATTACATAATCCCGACCATGGAATAAGATTCCATGGTTTAGATAGAAATGCTTTTTGAAATTCCACAAAATTAAAAACACTAACTATGTTGGTTGCATGTGAAATTAGTTTTAAACACTAGGGGGGCAGAAACCAAATGAAGAGATAGGCACAGAAAGAGAACTGGGGGTGTTCGCAAATATTGATTTGGAAATGAATACTGAGATGCTCCCCGTCCTATCGTAGGAACGGAACAGCTCCCAGAAATGGAATAAAAAGAGAAACTGCAAGAAAAAAAAACACAAGAGTTGCAAGTTGTGGAAAGGCAATAAAACTCATTAATGTAATAAATGAAAATCTTAAAGATTCCAGTGTCATCTGCAATAGCAACTCGCCCACAGAATTTCTTAATGGACCTTTTCCCATCAATTACCCATCCTTCTCTCCCTCCCAACAAACCAGAGGCTCTTTTCACATTATAATGAAATTTAATAGACGACATTAATGATCTCAGAGAAGAGTGGAGCGGACACAAGCCAGTACCTGCATCCCTAGTATTTATTAACCCACCATCCTTTTAACATCTCAGAAACTCTGACATAACAGAGTATTGCTGAAAATAACAAGGGGATTCCAGCTTCCTGACTGGGGTGGCATGAACGTCAAGGGGCATAGTAAGTTATGGGAGTGTAGACTAGGATTAGTCAAGCCGTACCTTTACACCATTTCTCCCTAACTGGAAATAGTTTACAAATAAGATGTCCCTGTGCTCTAATTTTTCCCAGCAAGCATGGCAGGCAAAGCCATTGTATGCACAGAGAAATCCAAATGTACTGTAGCACTGGGCCCTGGGGGTGATATGAGGGTAGCCTGCCAAACTTGCTATATGTGTTGCTAACTTGGGAATGGCAAGGGGAGAGTTTAAAGAGCAGATGTTCACGTCTAATAAACAGATGACTATTTTATGTATTGTATTTTGATGTACTAGTAATTATTTTCTACCTTGTTTTTAATCAACAAAGTGGGTAATTTGATACATTTTATTGGGCCAACAAGAAATTTATAAAACACAAGCTTTCATGCTACACATAGCACTTTGTCAGGCAATGGCAGAATCTTAAAAAAATACATTGGGTAGAACTGATAAAGTTTTGCACATGGGTGTGACAGTTCTGTTGATAAGGAAGTGCAATATTTAGTTTTCTTGGGTCGGGGTAGGAAATAGATATCACTATGCAACCGAGCGTCTTTCTTCCTGATGTCAAGAACTGTCACACCCATCTGTAAAAGGGAGGTGTTGCATTTCATCTGGGTTGTCCTGTGTGAACTACGCAATGAATTTATTTTAATTTTTTGAAGTTTCTGCCATTGCCTGATGAAGGGCTTTGTGTAGCCTGAAAGTTTATGTTTTGCAAATCTCCTGTTGGTCCAATAAAAGGTATCAAATCACCCACTTTGTTCATCTTTTTCTACAAGGACAAGCAATTCCTTACTTTTTATTATGTTTGCTTGCACGCATACACAAGAAACATTATGCAACAGCTTAGGAGAGAAGCGGGTTGTGGAGGTGCGGCACTGTGGCAGCCAATGGCAGCACTGCATTTGGGGGCTTGGCACTGGTGGACCAATGCAGGCACACTGTGCTGATAACATTGGTTTCCAAAAGTGTCACCAAGTTAAATCAATTTTGCCGCTGCAATGCAGGGCTGCCTCATCATTGCAGCATCAGCCACTCCGCTGCAATGAGGGAGCGACCTGTCATTGCAGGGTGTTAGCTTGCCTAGTGTAGCATTTTTTGTAAACATGGCGGCACATGCTGCTGCCTCACAGCCCCAAGAAAGTTGATGGGGTGGCCAATACCCCTATTGGCATGCCCCTGATCCAGTTCATTTGCCGACAGGGGAGCCTACTCCCTGTCAGCATAATGCCCCCTCATTTGTTGTGTGCCGAGGGGGTGCCCAGTCCCATCTGTATCATGTACCCCCCAAAACAGTCTTTCTTTGCTGATGGGAGGGCCCAATTCCCATCAGCTTCAGTTCCCCCTTCCCACTTTAACCTGCTGATGAAGGAGCCCAATCTCCGTCAGCATAATGGCCCCGCAGTCATCTTTTGCCTGTGCCGAGAGTGTGCCCAATCCCTCTCAGCATAATGTGCCCCCACCCGTTTCTGTGCTGATGGGGGGCCCAATCCCCATTGGCTGTGGTACCCCTCCCCACAAATGCCAGTGGCACACTGGGAGCCCACCCCAGTGCACCAAACACACCTGTAAAAAAAGAAAACTGACCCATGTTGTCCGTTGTCTTTTTTACCTGTAAAATAAGAAAATGGTTCCTTGAAGTCTCCGGTGCCCCTTCCCAAACCTGCGCCCACCGTCTGCGTACTCCCCCCACCCCATACTTACCTCTGGAGCCTGGCGCAATGATCTTCGGTGGACCGAGAAAACATCTGCACTCTTCAAAGATGACCGCGAACTGAAGACATGCTGGTGAGCAGTATAATGCCATAAAAAGGGTTTTTTTCAACTTTGGTACATATCTTGAGCATTTTGGGGGATTTTGGCACCACATTTTCAACATGGGGTTATTGGGACCCCTCCTCATGAATTCAGTCACTGCCAAGGCTTCATTCATTCCTGAAAGGTGATTTCATGGTCACTGCGTGGAATCACCTTTCAGGACTGATTAACGAAATGACAGTGGCACTGTTCATGAGGTGGGCTCTTAAAAAGCCTATGTTGCAAATTTGGTGAAAGAAATCCAAAAAATGACTGTTTTACGAGCGTGCATTGCGCAGTTGCCACACAGGCTCATAACTTCGCAGATTTGCAATATTGTCACTCCAGATTTTCAACATTGCCATTTTTCCACACCTCCTTATGAATAGTACAGCTGTCATTTTTCACATCCTGACTGAAATGTGTTTTCGCACTTCCAGTGCAGAATAGCATGGTCGCTGTGGAAAATCAATTTCTGGGACCCATTAAGAAAATCACAGTTCATGAGCAGAGGTCCTAAAATGGCAATGTTGAAAATTTGGTGATGAAAGTCCATAAAATGACTGTCTTACAAGTGTGCGTTACGTAGTTTCCACGCACCCTTGTAACTTCAAAAATTTGTAATATTTCCAGGCCAGATTTCCAACACTGGCATTTTTTCACACCTCCTTATGAACAGTACAACTATCATTTTTCACATCCTGGCCAAAATGTGTTTTCGCACTTCCAGCGCAGAATAGCGCGATCGCTGTGGGAAATCAGTGTTTGGGACAGATTAAGATTAAGCAAGTGAGAGAGGGGGAGTGAGCAAGCTCAATGGAGCTCTGTCGGGACAGCTGTAAACTTCTTTGTGCACAGAAAAAGGTGCCAAAGCAGGTAGGAACCCAGTACAAAGGGCAGCCTGCAGCGCCGGGAGAAACAGAACGAGCGAGTGAGAGAGGGGAGGAGCGAGCTCAACGGAGCTCTTCCGGACTTTACAGTTGCCCACCTCCCGCCAGGGTCCTCTGTGGTCCTGTATTACAGCAGGGTCTCAGGGGTGGAGACAAAGCAATGATTGGATACTTTTAGGATTGCTGTAATACTACAGATTTAGTTGTTCTGTTTATTTTTCTAACTGAGCTGAGTAATACTTGGAGTGCAATAGTATTTCTAACTGGGCTAAGTGAAACCATGAGGGCTGAGAACAAAAAGTACGGTAGCTGAGGGGTGAAAAACGGACAAGGAGACTTTAGGATTGCTACAGTAATACAGTATCTAACGGATGAGATTTGAGACTGAATTAACCCGGTTGGCAAGGGGCAGTAGTGGGATTAGTGGGGGGACAGGAACTTGAGTAAATAGGGGCCTAACACTTGTAGTAGGGTACAGAAACTGGGAGTGAGAGCCGTAACATAAGATGGGGTCAAAATGGGGCAGGTGCCACATGTCAATAGGGCGGGCATCTTTGGAAGGGTGGTGGGGTGTACAGGGTGTGGATCTGCCATGATCCTGGACTGGGCTTGGAGGATGGGGGTGTATGGTCTGCAGACAGCTGGCTAGTTTGAGGGAGGAACTGTGGAGGTTAGGGAGGAGTCTATGTGGCAGGGCAGATGAGAACGGTAGGCATCCTGGCTGGGGGGGGGATAGGGGATGGCAAGGGGGACGGAGGAAGAACAACCAGGGACTGAAACCGACCCCAGTATCAGAGGCACTAGCAGAAAAGGGAGCAGAAGGGAGGGGTGTCCGGTGGGGGCCCTTTGATGGGGGAGGAAGAGACCACGAGGAGTACCGGGGAGAGAGCAGATGGCTGAGGGTAGGGAGGGACCAGGGTGGCACAGAGAGGAACAAGTAGGAGGGAACCGACAGGGGGAAGAGATGTAGGCGGGGTATCGACTAGGAATAGATTTGAACCTCTGCTATGGGAGAGAGAGGGGGAGCAGGAACATACTGAAGGGAAGGAGGACAAGCGGGGCATGAAAGAGATGGCAACAGGTAGGGGGAGAGATAGCGAGGATGAAAGGGTAGAAGGGGGTCTAGTAAAGAAGGAGGGGTGGTGACTGGAGGAGACAAGGCTATAGGAAGGGGAAGGATGGGGGCATCACTATCGGGGCAGAAGGGAATGGGGGTTCTAAATTGACAACAACAGGGATAGGAGAGGGGTTGGAAATTAGCAGGGGAGGAGGGGAGGTCGACATGGGAAGCCCAGCAGGAAGTAGTCAGGCTGGGAAGGGGTTCAAGGGGGACGGGAGGAATAAGGCAGAGAAAAGGGGTGAGGCGGAAGTAGAGGGTACAGATACAGAAGTCACAGATTGTTCAGCTGGTGGGGGTAAGGGGCAGGGAAAATGAATACTGGGTGATGGAAGGGGCATTAGAAGGAAAGGGGTAAGGATGGGGTAACTCATCCTGGGGATTCTATACTGAAAGGGGTGAGTTGGGGGAAAAGGCACAGCCAGATTTGGGTTGAAGCTATCCCCAGGTTGACTACAGAAGGGGCAGGGCAGACACTGCTCAAGTCTGCAGCAAGGGTGAAGAAGAAGCCTTATGTAGTGTTGCATGTGGATACAAATGACTTGGCGGGGGAGACTGGGGAAGTAGTGATGGTGAGGTTCGAGTAGTTGGGCAGGCAGTGTGAGGGGGTGGGGGAGTAGGTGGCATTCTCGGAGGTAGTCCTGGTACCATGTGCAAGCATGGGGAGGAAGGGTAGGATTGAGGAGTTCAATAAGTGGCTGAGGGATTGGTGTCACATTAAAAATTATGGGTTAGTGACTAACTGGGGTAGGGTCTGGGGGGATAGTGACTTGTGTACGGGAGACAGGCTACACTTGAGCAGGAAGGGGAGGGGAGTATTAAAGGCAGGATTAGAGGGGTATATCTCTACTAAGGTGGATTTAAACTAGTGGAGGGGGTGTGGCTAAAAAACTGAGGTTGGTAGAAAGGTCCGGACAGGGGAGCCTAATGAGCTCACCCCTTAGATATTGGTTAAGGCAGAGGCGTAGTAACCCTGGGAGGGAGTGGGCAGAGTGCTCTGAG
This sequence comes from Neoceratodus forsteri, assembly GCA_016271365.2. NCBI lineage: Eukaryota > Metazoa > Chordata > Ceratodontiformes > Ceratodontidae > Neoceratodus > Neoceratodus forsteri. Next base: position 118,600,383 of record JADMNL010000034.1, on the reverse strand, counting down.
TGTAATGCAGGAGGCACCACCACCCAGTAAGAATAAGGAGGAGAAAGTGTGCGGACTACTGGGAGGAGGGACACAGGCCAAGGAGGAGAAAAGTGGGGAGGAGGAGGAGGGGTATGGGTGGAAGATGGTCTCTCTCAATGCAAGAAGCCTGGGGAACAAAATTGCAGAGCTTCAGGTGCTCCTTTCAGAGGGGAAGGTGGTCATTGCTGCAGTGACAGAGACTTGGGCCACAGAGTACCATGACTGGGACTTGGCAATCCCGGGATACAGGATATACAGGAGGGACCGAGGGGTTGGAAGGGGGGGGTTGCACTCTATGTGAGGAAAGGGATTAAATGCACAAGGGACGAGAGAGAAGAGGAGAGGACAGAGGTGCTTTGGGTGCAGCTCCTGGACCCCAAAGGCAGAAAGCTGAGGCTGGGAGTGGTATATAGACCACCTGCCTAATCTGGGGAAGTGGATGGGGTTGGTACAGCAAATAAGGAGGGTGTGTAGAAGGAGGAGTGTGGTGATAGTGGGGGATTTTAACCTACCACAGGTTGACTGGAGCACCCCGGCCACTAGCAGTACCAGGGACCAGGTGCTCCTTGATGCATTCCAGGATGGCCTTCTGACACAATTGTTAAGTGGGCCTACAAGGCTTGGTAGCACTCTGGACCTAGTACTGGCAAATGGGGAAGTGGTGAGGGAGATAAAGGTGGAGGACCCACTAACAGGTAGCAACCACCAAACAGTGTGGCTCATTCTCGTGCTGGGCAGGGAGACAGGAGGCACGGGCACTAAGGTGGTGGACTTTATTAGGGTGGACTTTGGGGGGATGGGAGCTATACTGTGCGGGAGACTCCAGGATATAATGCCGGGGATGGATGCAGAACAAAAGTGGGGGAGTCATAAAGACTGGGCTAACAGAGGCCACAGTAGCCTGCACCAGGGCCAGGAGTAAGAAGAGCAGAGCCAAGAAACCATGCTGGCTGAACAAGGAAGTGCTGCAGGGGTGAGGGCATAGAGGGCTGCATACTGGAAGTATAGGAGAACAGGGAAGGGAGAAAATAAGGAGGCTTATGGGAGTTGGTCAAGGGAGGTTGCCAGGGGGGTGAAAAAAGCTAAGGCCTCCAGGGAATTAAGGTCCGCACAGGGCATAAAGGGAGGGGAAAAGGACTTTATAAGGTATGTCAAGGAAAAGAGGAAATGCAAGGAACATATTGTGAGGATAAAGCGGGAAGGGGATTGGGTGGAAAAGGGGGAGGAGCAAGTGGAAATTCGAAATGAGTACTTCTGCTCCGTTTTCACTAAGGAGAGGGATGGGCCACTACCAGAATGGGCTGGGGTGGTGGGGAAAGGGGGGAGGAGGTGACAGACAAAGTGATCACAGGGACTAGGGTGCTAGAGGGGCTGAGGGCAGTAAGAGTGGACAAGGCACCAGGTCCCGATAGCATTCACCCCAGAGTGCTAAGGAAGATGGCGGAGCTGTTGGCTGAGCCGCTGGCAGATCTCTTCAACACCTCCCTGGAAATGGGGTGTGTGACCCAGCACTGGAGGGTGGCCCATGTGGTGCCCATACACAAGAGTGGGCCTAGGGAGGAGCCAGGAAATTATCGGCCGGTAAGTCTCATGTTCATAGTGGGTAAGCTTATGGAGGTGATACTGAAGGAGAGGCTGGTGGCATTCCTAGAGAGTAATGGCCTCAAAGATGGCCGGCAACACGGGTTCGTCTCAGGGAGGTCTTGTCAAACCAATCTAGTAGAGTATTATGACTGGGTGCCAAGGGAGTTGGACAGGGGCCATGTGTTACATGTCCTGTACCTGGACTTCAGTAAGGCCTTTGATACAGTGCCTCATGGGAGACTGGGGGGAAGCTGATGGGTGGGTGGGAAAAAGCTGACTAAATGGATAGAGAACTGGTTACAGGGAAGGGTGCAGAGGGTGGTGGTGGTGGGCAAGCTCTTGGCACGAGAGCAGTGACAAGCAGGGTGCTGCAGTGGTCAGTGCTGGGCCCGGTACTATTTGGGCTCTTTATCTCCAATATAGCACATGGAGTGGGGAGCAGGGTTAGTCTGTTCGCAGATTATACTAAATTGGGGGCCGTGGTGGACAAAGAGGACGGATGGGAAAAACTGCAGGGGGACCTAACCAAACTAGAGACCTGGTCGGTGGAGTGGCAGCTAGGATTCAAAGCAAAGAAGTATAAGGTGATGCACTTTGGGGCTAAGAACCAGAAGAGGAACTATTGGTTGGGGTTCACAGAGAAGGAGAAGGACCTAGGGGTGTTGCTAACTGGGAGTATGAACAACTCAGCCCAGTGCAGGAGAGCAGCAGCGAAGGCAAATAGGATGCTGGGGTGCATCACAAGGAGGTTCTCATCCAGACACAGGGATGCAATCCTACATCTCTACAGATCATTAGTCAGACCACACCTAGAGTACTGTGTGCAATACTGGAGGCCATACCTGAGGAGAGTTATAAAGTTATTGGAGGGGGTGCAAAGGAGGGCAACAAAAATGTTAAAGGGGATGGAAGGAAAGGAATATGAAGTTAGGCTGAAGGAGCTGAACATGTGCACACTGGAGGAGAGGAGGGATAGGGTGGATATAATAAAGAATTTAAATACCTGAGGGGGGTAAATAAACCTAGCACTGAGAGGGTGTTTAAACTGAGGAGTGGAAGAGAGATGAGGGGGCACGGACTAAGGTTGGAAGGGGGACATTTCAAGAGGGAAATGAGGAGGCACTACTTCACTAAGAAGGTGGTGTCTAATTGGAATGTGCTGCCAGAGGGGGTTGTAACATGTAGGACAGTCAATATCTTTAAGAATTAGTCAGGATAAAGCAAGAGGAAGAGTCAGGGCAGGGGCTGGGACAAGCGGGGGAGGAACTGAGGGGGAGAAGGCTGGGGCAGCTACAATCTTGGGTGCTAGCTGCACACTTGGGCAGACTTGCATAGACCAATTGGTGTGTTCTGCTGGCAGATTCGTATGTTAATGTGTTCGTATGTATGTTCATATGTAAAATCACAATGACTCTGTTCATAAGCAGAGGTCCTAAAATGCCTTTGTTGAAAATTTGGTGACAAATGTTCATAAAATGACTGTGTTACAAGTGTGAGTTGTGCAGTTTCCACGCACCCTCATAACTTTGCAAATTTGTAGTATTTTCACTCCAGATTTTCAAAATTGACATTTTTTTCAGACCTCCTTATGAACAGTACAGCTATCATTTTTCACATCCTGCCCGAAATATGCATTTACTCATTTGGCGCAGAATTGCACGGTTGTTGTGGGAAATCAATGTTTGGGACAGATTAAGAAAATCATAGTGACAGTGTTCATGAGCAGAGGTCACAAAATGCCTATGTTGAAAATTTGGTAAAATAATTCCACTAAATGACTGTCTTACACGCATGCGTTGCGCAGTTTCCACATACACTTGTAAGTATGAGCATTTTTAATATTTTGTCTACAGATTTTCAACATTGCCATCTCTTCACACCTCCCTATGAATGGTACAGCTGTCATTCTTCACATCCTGCCCGATCTGTGTTTTCGTACATCTGGTGCACAATGACAGGGTCACTGTGGAAACTCAAAGTTCGGGACACATTGGCAAAATCACACTGCCACTGTTCATGAGAAGTGGTCCCAAATGTTTTCACGAGGTGGGGGTCACAAAAAGGCTATGTTGAAAACTGTCGTGCAAATACCAACAAATGCCCAGGGCATTAGGGTTTCTAACCATAACGTCCCACCCTGTACAGACTGACAGGCATCAGGGGTGTGCCTTTGGACTGCTGACTGTAATGCTCATGCCATTCCACCCCCACCCTGCAGCCAGTCACAGGCATCGAGGTGTGCCTTGGACTCTTTGACCGCAGAGGTCACCCCATTTTCCTATATTGCACCCATTTCAGCAGATATCCTTATGGAGTGGGGTGACTGTAAATCTGAACACCCCAAGGTACACCTCAACACTTGTCAGTGTCTGCAGGATAGGGTGAGGTGAAATGGCATGAACGTTACGGGCGACAACCCAAATGCATACCCCAGTGCCTGTCCATCTCTGCAGGGTGGAGGTGGGATTTTTAGTTTAGTTTAGTTTATTAGTCTAGGAATTAATACCTTAGAGCCAGGGCTCTTTTACAAAGGTTCCACGTCACAAAGAACATTTAACAAAGCATGATACACCTTACAGGTAAAACCAGATAGGAAAGTTACATCATAAATTTGCTATTAACAGTTTAAGGCAGTAACGTTTTAAGTTTCATAGAAAACAAGCTATAACAGGTTCAAGCGAGTAGACAATTTCGAGGTTAAGGAAACTTCCAGGAGAGGTGATCATTAGGTGCCAAAAGGAGGCTAGAGAGGAGGAAAAGGTGGTGAGCGGGAGTAAGAGAGGGAACAGGAAAAAAGGGGGGGAGTGAGTTTGGGTGGGAGACAGGAAGTAGTAGAGGTGCCAGAGGGTTCATTAGTCAGGGAGGAAGAGGCCTCAGATGTGAGGATGGATATGAGGAGTAGTAGTCTTTATCTAGCGCAGTCACAGTTGCTAGTGGTGGTGAGGTGAAAGCTTCAAGCGAGGTTGAGGATAGAGTAGGTGGACTAAGCGCATTGAACCATGTCGGGGCCCTGTATGCGAAAGATCTTTGTCCCTGTGCAGTCCAGCATCTCGGAACCAGGAAAGGTTGGCGTTCAGATCTGGTGGAGGGTCGTGAGCCAGGATTCAGTCGGAGTAGGTTTTGAATACATAATGGAGTCAGTCCCAAGATAGATTTTTTTGCCATTGTGCAGGTGAGATAAATAAGACGATTTGATAGGTTCAACCAGCCTGATTCATAGTACAGATCACGCGTGGAGTCAGTCTTTGAGCCCCGTGAGGAGCCGGCAGGCCTTATTTAAAGTGATTGAGATACACCTTAGAGCAGTGGAGGTAGCTGAGCCATAAATAATAAGGCCATAGTCAATGATTGAGATTATGGAACTCTGTATAGCTATTCTCAATGCCGCTTGATTTAGAAATTGACGGTTCTGGAATAGTATTCCAAAACATTGGTTCACTGTTTTGCAGTGTTGTCAATGTGGGTTGCAAAGGTGAGCCCTTGGTCAAAAGTGATGCCAAGGTATTTGAAAGTATTTACTTGGTCCAGTGTAATTCCGAGAGGTTTGTATGGTGAGTGGAGTATGCCTATTTTTGTTTTGGTGATTGGAGAAGAGCATGACTTTTGTTTTATTGTGGTTTAGCACAAGTTTACTATCCAGGAACCACCTTTCAACACTAGAGAAAGCAAGCTGCAGGCTTTTCGTAGGGAGTTTGGATCCTTGTGGGAAGAGAGAATTACAGCATCATCAGCGTAAGATTATTTTCTCCTGGCAGATATCTGGGAGGGAGTTAAGGAACAGGCTAAAGAGGCGGTCCAAGAATTGATCTTGTGGTACACCAGAGAACTGGTTTGAAGTCGGAGAGTTCATTAGAGATTTTACAGCCTGTGACCGATTGGACAGGTAACTTTTACCCAAGCACAAGGACCTTCGCCAGGCCTAGGCTAGAAAGTAGGAGGTAAGTAGGCCATGATGGACTGTGTGAAAGCTTTTGTAAGATCGATAAAGACTGCACCTGTTTGGCACCCTTTGTCCAGGGCTGAGTGGACTTCTCCAGAGAAATCAAGTAAGGCTGTTGTTGTACTATGTCCTTCCTAAAGCCGTGCTGTTGATTACAGAGTAGATTGTATTTGTCCAGGTAATCAGAGAGTTGGTCTGCCACTATTCGTTCAAGTGCTTTGGAGAGGAGGAGTATTGATATTGGTCGATGGTTTCCTGTTGAGGTTTTGTCCCCTCTTTGTGCACTGGCGTAACTATGGCAGATTTCCATTTGTTGGGAAATTGACTTTGCAAAGTGACAGATTAAGAATTTTGCAAGGGGTGAATTACTTCATCCAGGGTGAGAGACAGGATTTTAGATCTAGCGTGTCACTACTTGTTCTGGATTTGGAGCAGGCCTTTCTTATGTACTTGTGTGCTTCTGTCACTTTGATTTTCTTGAAGTAAAACTGTGGTTTGTCACGAGGGGTGTTTTGTGATACTAGGCTAGGCACAGGTAAGTCTGAGAAGAAATCTGGGGAGGACCCCACTAAGGTCTGTGAATGTCTTATTAAGCCATCTGCAATAGACTTTGGGTCAAGAGTGGTGGATCCATCAACTTTCATAATGGTAGGTGCGATTTTGATTGTTTACCCATTATGTTTCGGATGTTGTCCCAAAAGCTCTTCCATCACCCCAGGTGGATTCAAGGGCATTTTTGAAATAGGCGCTCTTCATTTGCCTAATTTGTGAGGTGCATCTATTTCGCGCCTGCTTGTATTTTAGGGTATCATGAGGTGAGCCTGTGTCTCTGGCAACTGCCCAGAGGTGGTCCCAACCTGAGCCGCAAGTAGTTTGGCAGTAATCCATGGATTTGATAGCGCTTTGATTTTACGCTTTTATCTGGCGATAAGTCGCATGCAGAGGTTGAAAGATTTAATGAAGTATTCTAGTGCGGTATTAATATCAGTTGATTCAAGGATTGGTGTCCAGTCCTGTTGTAGGAGATGGGTTTTCAACTTGATAAGATTCCCATAAGGCAATACTCTGTTTGTTATAACTTTGGGGGGTGGCTTGAGAAATTTATTAGACCAGGTACAGGACACTGGGGAGTGGTCACTGAGGGAGTCAGGGAGGACTTTAATGTTTTTTATCCGGTCAGGGTGATTTGTGAGAACCCAGTCAATAAGGGTGCTTGTACCAGTTTTGTAATTTTTCTGGGTGGGGGAGGTTACCATCTGAGTCAGGTTTGCTGCTAGGATGTCATCTTTGTAAGAGCCAGTGTCAGAGGCGAGCCAGTTTATGTTGAAATCCCCGAGGAGGAGGAGCTCATTTTCAGAGGGCTGCAGACTAATAAAATCAAGTACAGACTTAATACTGGCACGGTGGTCTTTTGGAGGGATATAGACTGCGGCCACTGTGAGAACTTTGTTTTGTGCACCAAGAAGCAGTTTGATAGGGAGGAGTTGCATCTGCGTATTTGTAGGGGTGAAGCTACCTCATTGACAGGAGAGGTTGTCCTTTATGTAGATAGCACAGCCCCCACCTTTCTTGCTTGCCCGGTCGAGTCTGAAAAGATTGTAGCCTTCAAGCGAGACCGCATGATCCGGGGTGCTGGGAGATAGCCAGGTTTCCACAATGGCTAGTATATCAGGTTTTTTTTGTCCAGCGAGAGTTTGAAGAGATGCCAGTTTGGGAAGGAGGCTGCAGATATTTAGAGGATAATGAGAGACCACTACCAACTTTCCCTGTTTTGTCGGCTGTAGTGCAACAGGACCAGGGTTTGGGTGTATCCCACCAGATATTAAAAGTAGGAGGAGCAGGAGTTTCAGCATGCCATTCGTAGTTCATAATAGGTTGGAGTGAGTTTCTGCTTGTACTTTTAAGATGCTTGGATTGTCTTCTGGAGTCCCAGTAGAGGGTGATCGTTAGTGAGTTATAATGATGTGGCAGTTTCAATTAGGAAATATGGCTCTTTGCACCCAGGTATTAATTGGGTGATGTTTGTTTAAGACTTCAGAGTAAAAGCCATGGTACAATGTTTGGTAGTAGTATAGAAAAGTGAGAGTAGGTGGAGGGGTAGGGTGAGGCAGAGGGGGAGTTGGCATAAAGGGAAAAGGAGGGTGAGGGTGAGCAGGAACAGGTGGTGGGGACTAAGCCAAAGCATTTTTTTAGCGAGGCAGAAGAGAGCCGAGAAGTAGTGTGGGCTAGGCAGTCGGGGGGTGGTGGCGAGCAATAGGAGGGTGGTGGGGTACGGATTTTAGTGGGCTAAGGTGGATAGCTAAGCACTATGGCGAAGTACAGAGAAAAATGAAAAAAAAAGACTGGGAGGGTTTGGTGCCAGAGGGTTTAAGAGAAGAACTATAGTACTGTTGAGATTGGCGTGAAGTTCAATACTTCAGTGCCATTCCTTTTCTGCATCTGTCTAACTCCTGCATTTCCAATGCTAATACCAGCAAGCAAACATTCGGCATTGACAAATGCTTGTTATATAAGCAATAATGTATGGGTGACCATACACATTGAGCCTTTGTTTCCATCGAGGGGTTTGGATAACCTATGCACCTCGACAGCAATGCTCGTGAGTTCCATGCTGTTAGCTCAACCACGAGATGGAAACACAAGGCCCATATTTTATAGTATATTTAAAAAAATATATAGCAATAAAAACAGGACAAGTACTGAGTTTATAATACATTTACACAATGAAATTGCAGTGAAAACATTACAAGAGGTCACATTTTTAGTTGATAGCATAAGTAAATGTGAAATATAGCATGCTAACTTGCAAAATTTAATTTTATTAATAATTAATTCAGTCCTTTTGAGATTAGCATACGTGAATCATCCTATATGAAAGAGAAAGCAGCTCTGGCTGTTCCAAACTAATATAAGTCTGCAAAACAAAAGAAACAGCTTTTGAATTATTTAGTTTTCAGGCTTCTGAACATTTCTGTGATGTTAGTGGATACTTACCGAATCAGAGCCATCAGATGAGTGCACAGTAATGTTACCACATCTTTTTTATGGTTGGTGCTGATAATTCATTATCTTAACACTCACGTTTAAGCTGAAAATGCAGTGGTCTCCAAACAGTTGCATTGAGCTTTAGTCATTTGCAAGTTTGTTGGTTGTGGTGGTTGGCCGAACAGTTATTGCGTTGCTGTCAAGGGTCACGGCTATAGCTGGTCTCATGTTGTTTTCACTGGTGAGAGATTTCAGTGGGCAGTGCTTCAGGTCCAGAAGTGGATGCACAGAGGAGGGTGGATGAAAAAAACAGTAGAGCTCTGCTTCTGTTTGAATTCTGACATAACAGAGTAGGAATTAATTGATTGCAAACTTTTGTGGCCAGAAATCTGCTGAACTATTGTTGGGGGAATGGTCACATCGATGAGCTTTTGGATGGAGGTCTTCCATGTAGAATGGCTGGTAATATGTTTGAGATCTGGAAGGCCTGCTTCTAGTTTCATATTTTCCATAATTTATCTGATCTTGGTTTCCCCCTATACACATTGATCTGTATCGGAATGAGACATTAGGCTTATACTTTAAATTGGGTGCAAAATCGGATGGCGAGTCATCCTGTATCATGGCTGGTGACCATTTTTCTGCACACTTTTTATATGCTAAGCGTTCTTTAGCTGGGTCTATGAGTATCCTGTACATTTGGGGTCTTACTTGTCTGATGTCCTGAGGGTTTTTTCCTGTTTGCGTCTTGGTCAGACATTTATACTCGAGAAAAGAGTGTACTTTGGAGTTGGTGCCCAGAATTAAATCTCACCATTTTACAGACCACAGTTCGGAAGTCCTGAGAACAAAGTAGAGCACTACATTAAAGAACACCATATTAAGTAGGGTGTGGAATTTTGGAGACCCCTTCTGCCAGAACTATATACCAGATGAATTTTAGTGTCTGACAGAGGCTGTGCTCTGTTGGGCTTACTTTCTTTGCCCATCTTCTTTAAAATGTTTGTTTTGCTACCATTGTATGGATAGTTTCCACGAACACTGTGTTTTTGTCATGGTAAGGGGAATATGGGTAGTTTTCTATTAATCAAGTGACAGTCTATGCTGCCAAGGATACCACAGAGGGTGGTCGGCTTATATTCAGTGTCATCAGTTCATTTGAGTTTGTAAATAAATTCAGCCAGTAACGGATCTAGTTCTGCTACAGGAATCTGTGAGATTTCTCTTCTTTCACCTTTGTCCAGGAGAAAGGAAGTTACTAGCTGCCTGTCAGATGCTGCTTTTTGCACTGTACATTTGTTCTCTTGCTTCAAAATGAATTTGTCTCTCTCTCTGCCATTGTTTTTGAGAACACAGCCACCGCCATTTTTTTTTTTATTTCAGCATGGGTTTTACTGAAGGGGAGCCACAGTAAGAAACCAAGAATGATTGCGTGGTAGCCGCTACCATGAGAGCTGAAAACAACAACTGAAACTCATTGCAGACAGCACAAGGCAGCGCACAGCTGAACAGGTAATTACAGAACATGCACGATAACATTTAGAGTGTGCATAACAACTTTTGGATTGTATATAGCAACTTGCAAAGAGAGTGATGGATTTCTAACATTTGTTAGTGCAGTATAACAAGTGGATTTTCACCTCTGCTTTTTATTGTGAGGTCAGAAACTGACAAGTCAAATACTTCGGAGCCCAGTGTATTTCAATGAGAAACTAAATAGCTATATTTTTTCTTTTCAAAAGAAATTGGTACTTCTGTCAATAGCAAACTATGTCTTTTATATGGCTGTACTACTGTGGTACATCTGTTTGATGTTACAATTTTTTCAAACAGTAATTGGCTCCTCTTTTCTTCCTTCCAAGTAAAATCTGGTTATAAAGAAAATGTCACCTGCTAAATTATAACAAAGATCACAGGTTATCAAAAATCACATATTTCTATCAAATATTTATTTTATTTATTTAAAAGTTTCACCAGGAAAGGCATGCTGAGCAATCTGCTCGCTTCCAGATGCATCCTGGGGGCGGGGGGCAGATGCAATACAAAGTCATGAAGTATAGGGAACACCAGATACAATTTCAGTATAACAGAAAGTACAATTTGTGTACATTACAGAGTTGTAAAAGTACTTAGCTGCTATATAATATAGAATATGAACAGTATATATAATATTGTGGTGGTAGAAAGTGCTTTTCCCTTTTGTAAAAATCTGGAACAGGTTTGTAGTTTTCCACTGAAATACATTGCCAGCCTTGCCAGTAAACCTTTTCTGACATCATAACGCAAGAATTATATTGGATTCTTTTTACTATTACAGTGTTCTCTCACTATAATGAACAAAAAAGGAGCCATAATAACCTATGTGCGTTACATCGAGGAATGCTAAGAATATTGCACTACGTTTCTTGCCGGTACGCCTCTAGTCCTATGCTATCCATGTCAAATGCAAAACTTTTGCTGCTTTCTTTTATGTCTCGTCTTAAGTATTTTGTGTTAAAAAAGCGGGGTCTGATATTTTCTCTCACTCGCCACACATTTGGAAATGAACAACAGGCATCTCACCATCAGCTCCCTTATGGCAGTCTGCATTTTGAAATTATCAAAGTGCTGCATTACTGTATACAATGAACAGCAGGTGTGTTTTGACAGAGTGTCCTCTAACTGTAACAGAGTCTGTATTAGTTGAGCAGTGACTTTAATTTTCATCTAAGCGTGCTTAAAGTTATGAAAAATGGCATTTAAAAAAATCCCCATAGACTTGTATGGGGCTCGTCCCCGTGCTCTCCCTGCCGAAACGTGACCAAATCTCTGAGCATGGGGGCAGATCTCGCACTCCAAAAAGTTGGAAGGGATCAGCTGGCTGTGGGTTTGGCACCAGTTACGATCCCTTCCCATACTAACAGGACGCTGTTATAAATTAAAATTGTGACATCAGTCAGCTCATGCTTCCATAAGGTATTGGGCTATGAAGCCCAATACCTTGTATCAGAAATGTCCTTTAAACTTATAACTTTAGTATACCTGACAACTTTATGTTCCAGGGGGTGCATAGGTTGTGCAGCAGAATGTCATCAACCTTGGCTTCCAGCCACCAACACAGAACCCCATACAGACAGAAAACCACAGACTGAAGTCAAAAATAGTGAGGCTGCACTTTATTTTTAAACTGGGTGCATCAAGTTCAACTTGGAAGGGAGGGACACTTGAATCTTGTGTTCATGTCCTGGAGATGACACACAGTAAACAGTGAAGAAACAGCAAACAGTTAAATTATTAAACAGCTACTGAGACTGACCACAGAGCCGTATACTTCATCCCACCTCAGGTTAACTTCTTTGCTCTCGCACCCATGAGGCTTTCAGCAGCAAGTGTCCATACTGCAGAGCAGTAGCCCCTCCCTACTCTGTGTCTCTGCTTGCACAGGTGATATGATCTGGGGCAACCCAAACTGAAACTCTTGCTCCTTCTCCCCCCCCCCCCCGCCTCCAGACCTCTGCTGGGCAAACTTCTTCTCTAACAAAATCCCTGCAAACAATATCTTGTTTAGCTTTATTGTCTCCTCCTCCTCTTCTCCAGTCCAGACTGTCTATTAATTATTAATAAAGTACCCATCTAAAATAGCTCCAACTACTGTATAATGTTTAAAGAGCAACTATCCAGGTCCTTGCGTCAAGAAAAAAGATGAATCCTTACCTGGGCAGAAGTCATATGCTGCACATATTTTTCTTTATAGTAGCTCCTATTTAGGGAGGGAAGGCATCGTTATTTGGCTCCGTGGAGCCGAGCTGCACTGATCCTTTCCACTTCCTGGTACCTTCTCTGACAGTGAACCACCCCTGTGCTAGCAGGTTTTGTGAAGTCACTGTATGGACTGCATGTGGACATGCTCCATAGATATAAATTAGGCTGTTTTTTAAACTTAAATTTTCATAATTTAGATGGGTGTTTGGAACAGATCATGGCCACCGCTTAACTAACAAGGACACTGTTCTCATGCTTTACTTTTGAGGCCTGGTGATCCCTACTAATTGAGTGGATCCGGACTGTAACATCGCGACCAGTAACACTGTGACCAAAAATAAAGCGGGAATTACATCGCAGCCAGCAATGTAGGCTTGCAATATCATCGCTTCTCCATATCTCGCAGGCAGTATGAGGAACAAAATCCTGGTGGCCTGTGGTTCCCCTAGCCCACATGCTGCATTTAAAGTCCCACCCACAGAAGACCCATGAGTGATCCCCCATGCAACCCCCTATCTGCCTGCCTGCACCACTGCCGAAGTATGCGGTACAGTGTGACATACCCGGGTGTCAAGTGGCCCCCCCCAGGTAGTCTGCCACCTACCTGCTCCCACCGTAACCTGTAATGGGTGACCAGCACAGCCCTCCACTCTCTGCCACAGCTGGCTACGCGACTGAGTTGCAATGCATGAGCACGCACTCTGAGGATATGCACTCATGCACTGCATCTTGGCAGTTATACCAGCGATGCAACACCCGAACCAGTGAGTATTGTTATTTAATCTCTGTTTTTAAGGTTGTTTTCTTTTGCCTATATATAGACCAATGTAGCTTAGCCTAAAATGTTTGTACCCTCTTGATGTGGAACCTTTGTAAAAGAGCCTTGGCTCAAAGGTACTTGCAATCCTAGATTTCAATAAATAAAAATAAATAACTGTACATGGGGTTTTGATCAATTCTGATGCACTGATAATTTTCTTTTTACTCTGAAGCTGTACATTCACTCCATATTTTGTTATTTCCTATGTGATATCTACTATGTTTCTCAACTTGTACTTATTGTATAATATGGTGGTTGTTTTTTTAAACATCTGTATGCTGCCTGCGGCAGCCCCAGTTGTGCTGAAGAACGGTCCTTTAATAACCGGGTAAGTGCACTGATCAAAAGATTTAAATAAATACATCTCATTTCCAGTGGGTTCCTGCATTTATCCATTTTTTTTAAATATTTACCTACATCTCATGTCTAGTGAGGTCCTGCATTTACCCACTATTTCAATGTATTTACCTACATCTCATGTCCAGTTGGGTCCTGTGTTTATCCATTATTCCCCAATGTATTTATCTACAACATCTCATTTCTAGTGGGTTCCTGCGTTTATCCATTTTTTCAATATGTTTACCTACAACATCTCATGTCCAATGGGGTCATGCATTTACTCACTTTGTCAAAGTATTTACCTACATCTCATGTCCTGGGGGGGGTCCTGTGTTGACCTGTTTTTTCCCCAAAGTATTTACCTACATTTCATTTCCGGTAATATACTGCTTTTACCCATTTTGTCCAATGTATGTACCTGTAACATTTCATTTCCAGTGGGATCCTGCTTTTATCTATTTTTTCCTCGATGTATTTACTGTACCTACATCTCACTGCCAGTGGGGTCCTGTTTTTACCCATTTTTTCCAATGTATTTACCTACAACATCTCATTCTCAGTGGGGTCCTGCATTTATCCATTTTTTTCCAATGTATTTACCTACAGATTTGATAAATCTGATAGCTCGACCCACCGGGCTATCACTGCAGAGTTAGGGACAAGCAGTTTCTATATTGCCAGTTTTTATTCTGTTACGTTAATTGTTCTTTGGCCAGTACCACAACTTATTGCTTGGTAACTTACTTTTGTCAGTTTATTCTTAGACATTACTGTCCCATTTCTTTTTGTTATACTTATTCCATATCTTTTCTCCTTTTCTCTTCCCCCAGGATGCATCTGCAAATGAGCTACAGAAACATAATAAAGCTGCACAAACGTAGCCACTGGCCTCAACTTGCCCAGGTGCTTCGGGTAAGAAACCCTTTCTTAAGGGGTGTGGTTAGCAGGAAAGAAATTATGTCAATTCATTTATTTTTTGTTTACCAGGTAGGTGCACTAGCCATAGAGATGACTATTTTCAGGCACGACCCGGGAGGTTACAGCATAAAACAGTACAGAGATACAACAATAGGTAGTTACAGCAAGATATATACAATGGTGTTCCACGTCAAAGTTTATACAGTACAAATATTATACAAGTTTTTAGAGGGTAGGATACAAAGCAGTATAACAGTTTTGGCATTTGGATGATACAATTTTGGCAGTAGAGCAAAACAGCGTGGTTACAGAGTACAAGGAGTAGATAAGAGATACATGGGTATAACACAAAGAGAAAATAGTCATACAGCAGATATGACCCTACAGGAAGAGAAAATGTATAAACAGACAAGGAGGATACAAGAAATATAACTGATAAGTGCAAGGGGGTTAGATGCATGGGATGGGAAACTGAGGTTATTTAAGTTTGTGGTAGGGCAAGCTTCAGAGACATATCAGCCAAGGCAAGTAGAGGGTGGTTGGAGGACAGGTGAGATAGACTACACAAGGGTGGGTAGGCGAGTGTGTATTGATAATAGGAATGAGAGAACAGAGCCAAATAAGTGCAGGGGGGAGTGAAATACAGGGGGTAGGCAAACTGAGACAGATTAGGTTTGGAGCTGGGTTGGTATAGGAGATGCAGGCCAAGCCGAGTAAGGGGTGCACCTCGGGAGAGGCATAAGAGAAAAGACACTGAGAAATGAAGTTTAGCAGAAACAGTAGAGATGGAGTGCTTTTTTAAAGGTGTCATGAGTGGGTGTTTGGCAGACATCTAGAGGGAGGGAGTTCCACAGCTGAGGAGCGTGATGGGCAAAAGCACTGGAACCTTTGATGGTTGTGTATTTTGGCACACGCAAGAGGGATTTGTCAGCTGAGTGCAGTCCATAGCTTGAGGTCTGTGGAGCGAGCAATTCTGCCAGTGATTTAGGGGTTTGAGAACTCACAATACTGTATATGGTAGAGCCAAAGGAGTAGAGCCTGGTGGCATTTGGAGATAGCCAGTTTAGATCAGAATAGAGGAGGCAGTGGTGTTTCTGCCTGTGGGACAAGGTGGCATACTGACATATATTATTATAGGCAACATCCCACCTATGGAGATTCATTTTAGGTATGGCAGAATAAGAAAATACACCATAGGTTAGGGTGGGTAGGAGTATGCCCTGGGCAATAGCTAGTCTCACTGAGGGAGTTAAAGCGCAGTTAGTGCGATAGGCTACACCTAGCTTGGAGTTCACAAACTTACATGTATTTGAAATGTGTTGTTTAAAGCTTAAGAATTGATCCAAAGTGACTCCCAGGTATTTAAAAGCGCTAACTAAGCCAACAGATGAGCTATCTAATCAAGAAACCCTAAAGTTGTTTGGGTATGATTTGAGTTTCATGAGAGTACCAGATAGCATGGACTGGGTTTTGGTCTTGTTTAGAACAAGGTTATGATCCAAGAGCCAGGCTTGGATGCATTGGAAATCAGCAGAAAGCCGTAGATTGATGCCAGATACATTTTTCACACTGGTATAGAGGACGATGTCATCCGCATAGAGTAAGGAGGAGGCAGAGAGTTTGGAGGTAATGTCATTAATGAATATAGAAAAAAGAAGTTGTCCCAGGATAGAGCCTCGGGGTACTCCAACATTCACTGTAGCCTTATCTGAATAGGATGAGTTGAACTTAATAACTTGGACTCTGTTTGATAGGTAGCTGCTGAATCAGCTAACTACGTTTGACGCGAAGCCCATAGATTGCAGGTTGACAAGGAGAAGGGAGTGGTTCACAAGGTTAAAAGCCTTTGTCATGTCAATGAAGACAGCACCTGTTAGGAGACCCCTGTCCATAGCCATGAGAGTATCTGTGGTAAATTTAAGCAGGGCAGTAGAGGTGCTGTGACCTTTTTGAAAACCGTGCTGGGCAGTTGTTAGAAGGTCATGCTTGATAAGAAATTCTATAGTTTGAGTGGCGACTAGTTTTTCTAGGATTTTGCTTAGCACCAACAGGATGGCTAATGGTCTTTAGTTCGAGGGGTCACTGGGGTTCCCCTTTTTAAAGACAAGAGTGACTCACGCTATCTTCCAAATGTCAGGGACACTACTTTGACACAAGGAGAGGGTAAACATTTTGGTCAGAGGTGCAGAAATGAGCGGGGCAGCTATTTTTAGTAGTCTGGGCTCAATACAAGCAGAGCCTGTGGCAGAACTATCAGAGATCAACTTAAGAAGTTTTGTTACCTCTTTTGGGGTAATGGCTCTAAAGTAAAAGGGGGGGCAGCAGGTACTTTGATTGAGGAAACTGGAGACACTTGTTTATAGGTGGGGAAGGAGGATGTGAATTTAGTTAGGTCTGAGTACTGATTATTAAGGACATTTGCAATGGTTTGAGGATTGTTGCGTTGGGTTCCATTAAGGATCATGTCATTGGGGTAGATGACTGAGTAGATCCTAGGAAGGTTTGACGTGGGACCAGAACTTTCTTGGGTCCACTGAGGCACTGGTTAGAAGATTTTTGCAGTAAGAGCTTTTCATAGATCTTATATCCTTTTTGCAGGCATTTCCTTAACATCCTATAGGTGTCATAGTCCTCTGGGAGTCCAGAGGACTTGAAACAGCTCCAACTCTTGTCTCTCTCTTTTATTTTGGTCAGTAGATCCTTTTTAAGCCATCTAGTATGTTTACCCTTGACACGGCGGGTTTAAGATGGGAATGATGATCCTGCAGTGTTGAGAAATTAGTGATGAAAATGGCCAGTGTGGACTGGACATCTTGAGCATTGTAGAGATCAGACCAATCAATGTTGGCCACATCCTGAAGAAAATCTCGCTGATTCAGGTTGGCATAGTTGCGAAAGGTGATGAGGCATGTTTTTTCTTGAAAGGGGGGAGGCCGATCCCCAGATGCAAAAAATAGGGGAGTGGTCCGTGATGGCATCTGCAAGTGTGCTGGCAGACTGGATGTGCCAGGGGCGGTTAGCTAGCATCCAGTCAATAAGGGTGTTGGAGTTAGAGCGAGATGTACACCGAGTGGGTTCAATAATCAGCTGACGGAGTTATGGCTCTGGATCTTGGATTTATACAAGCATCTCACGAATAAACAGAACATTAATTAGAAAATTTACATATATACACAAATAGAAAAAAAGTGAAAAACATGAGAAAATTCAGAAATCTTATGCCAGTCAAAATATCATCCAGATCATACAATTATAACATTTCCAATATATATATTTTTTTAAATAAAATCCATGATCAAGAAAAAATAAAATCCATGATCAAGAAAACAAATTTTGCTTGCTTATTGCAACCTGAAACTGGAGACATGCTGGCTGTGGGTAGATGGAAAACTGTGTGTGTGTGGGGGAGCTGTGATCTGGCAAGACAAGTGTGATCAACAAACGCTAATCTCCACGATGGACAAGATCACATAGAAGACAGTCATCTGAAAGAAAACAGATACAAATTACTTAGGCTAACATTTCTACATAGGTTGCAATAAGCAAACAATGTTTTCTTGATCATGGATTTTATTTTAAAAACATGATCTTAGAAATGTTATAATTATATGTTCTGGATATTTTGACTGCCATAAGATTTCTGTATTTTTTCATGTTTTTCACTTATTTTGTATTTGTGTACATATGTAAATTTATCGTCTAATTAGTGTCATGTTTATTCATGAGATGCTTTTATAAACTGACATCACTTCTCTCCTAGTAACCATGTCCCCCGACAAAGGGTTTCATATCTGAAGTGCTGGGCAACTAATGGCTACATCTGTGCACCTTCATTTGTTATATTTCTGCAATAAAGCATTTAAAACTGATAAAACATTGGTGCCTTGATTGTCTTCAACTGCAAGTTTTCTCTGACTTCTTGTGTGTTTTGGGCCCTTACCTGCACCACCTCTGTCCTGAGGATTTGCAGTCCACCTTCGGAATTGAAAATGAGCTGCTACCAGTTCGGTATGTCTTTCCTGGTAAAACCTTTGAAATACTTACATACAGACATAAATAAATCTCTTATCACATTAATGCATTAGCAGCCACTGTGGCTCTGACCAGAGGCTGTTAAGCACAGTCTTAACTATAGCAGATTTCAGAATGGATGGAGCTATGCCTGAAGCAATAGACACATCTACTGCACCCTCTTCCCTAAAACACCTTCTACACTACCACACTGCCCATGTTTGTTCTTGTATCCAAACTCCTTTCCCTCTTTCACTGTCTCCTCTCCCTTCCCCTTCAATTTCTCTCTTCTATCCCTCCCTGATTGTTATTCTCACCCCCTTCCTTTTCCCTCCTCTTTATCTTCTCTTCCTTCACTCTGATTTAGGCCACTGCCATGTAGTAGCTTGTTGCCATCTCCTGCAAATAATTTCTCTACTATACTGTATACTTATTTTGTATTTCATTAGTACCCCAGGAGCCCCATATTCAAATCTGGGCAGAGGGCAAAACTTGGCGCTGCCCCCTACAGTTTCCCAGGTGTCAAAAACTGCTATATTAAGTGGAATAGTGCATCAGCGCTATTCCACTGAATATAGGGACAGTGAGACCCAGTGCTAAGCTACCTAGCACCGAACAGACACAGACCCACAATAGGGCAGCACAATGGCTTGTGCCAGGGCTAAATTCCCCATATTCAAAGGGACCTATGCAAATGAGCCCATTGGGCATGCAAGGCGCTATGGGGCCATTGGCATGCCCATTATGGGTCCATCTGCAGAGGAAGCAAGGCTGTATTGTGCATAGCTGCCCCCCTGACTGTCCATGTCCTAAGAGCTATCCCTGGTGCTAGTGGTGCCCCCCCACATCAACTGCCCCCATCACTGTTTGCCGTGCCATTCAGAAGTAACACAGAGATCCCTGGTGGTCAAGAGGCCCCTCCCCCATCGCCATCCTGTTCAGAGGTAATAAATATATCCCTGGTGGTCTAGTGGCCCTTCCCCCATCACCAATCGCTGTCCCAGTCTGAGGTACAAAATATATCCCTGGTGGTCTAGTGGCCCCACCTGAACTGTATGTGCTCAGTGACAGTTCCGTAGGCAGCTAGCCATGGTGGAGAGAGAAGGGCTGTGCTGGTCACTGGCTCAGTTTTGGGATGGGGAGTGGGGTGGCGGGTCACTGCCTGCCAGGGTTGTAGGATCCTTTAGACCACCAGGGAAATGATTACATTACCTATATAGGGGATGAGGGGGGTTACACTGGACACCAGGTAATATTTGTTATATTTCTTGGGTGGATGATCGGGTGGTGGGAGGGACCACTAGACCACCAGGGAAATATTTTGTACCTCTGAACGGGATGGCAATCTGCAATCAGGGACCGCTGTGTTGGGCGTTGGGGTGCAGCACTTCTCCTGACAACCGCTAGGGTTGTGCAGAAGTAAGTCAGGGTTTCAATCGGCGGTATGTGCACCGTGCAAGGGGACCATGCAAAACAGCCTTGTGCGGCACACATACTCTGAATATTGGACTGCGCCAATATTCAGGTCCCCACCCCTTCATTTACATTTCACCTGTCTCTGTCTTTTGCCCAGGCACAAGCCAAGTATGCCTGATAACCAGGCTTTTCAATATTGCGCTTCCGCACAAAGCCCAATTTGCACAGATAAACTTGGTTTTGAGCCCAGTCAAAGTTTTGAATATTGGCCCCAAGATTTCAATGTTGCTTATGCTGTAATTTTTCTGTTTATTCTTTTTTTTTTATTATTTAGTTGTTTAACCAGGAGTAGCACATTCTATAGTGTTTCTTACCCAACTTTTCCTCAGGACACACCTGGAAATAATGTGATGCCCCAATCAGTGTCCTTCCGGAGAAATATTTTAAATGAAGAAATAAAAATTTACATGGACACTGTACTTTTCCCCTTGTAGACTATCTACTGTTGAGTGTATTCAGGAACTGAAGTTGCAATAGAAGCAGACAAAAGTGAGACAAAAAAATATCTAAACAGTCCCTCTAGTCTGTCCCAAGAGTCTCTACTTAGAGACACTCTCGCCTCGGTCCCCCCCTCCCAGTAACCCTTTCCTTTCCCTCCACTTCCCATCTGATAACTCCTTTATATGTGTCAGAATTCCTCTTGAATCCCACTATTGTCTTTGCCTCCATGACCTTGTCAGGAAGTTTGTTCCGCCCACACACCACCCTTTCTGTGAAGTAATACTTCCCATAATGCCCTGCTTATGACATCACAGTCTTTTCCATTGCAGCAGACTGTGATGTAACAAAGAGATTATTACATTAGCTGCAGTCCTGAATAAGTTTCATCTGTCAGGCAACTGAGAAGGACAAAGATTAATTTTTCATTTTGAAAATGGGGTCAGAAAATCCTTGAAGCTGATTGGCATTATGGCATTCTAATGCCATACATATATGATTCAATACTGCCCAACTAAGAAATGTTCCGGTGCAAACCTGCCTTCTTACCTTGTGGATCTATGCAAACTGATTCAGAATCTTAAATTCCAAATTAGTTACCATTTATCGAGAGAGAAAGAGCTTGAGTGAGCCATTTGGAAAGAGACATGATCCAGATGAAACACTATAGAGTGACAAAGACAAGTTCACGTGACCCGATGGGAAATGGATGACTCAGCAGAGCAGTTTGCACATGAGAAAGTGCCAGCCATTGTCACCATTTTGCACACAGCCATCAAGTTACCCTTGGGCTTTCCACTCCAGTGCAACCTATAACAGTGGAAGTATTTTCAATGATCAAAAAAACAAACAAACAAACAAAAAAAAAACCTGTATGAAGCTTTTGTCCCACTTTCTAAGCACAGTAAGACACTCCATGGTGGGGCTGTAAGGGTCTCCACCAGCAGCACTGGGCCCCCACTACTCAACTAGGCATGTGGACATAGCCCCAAATCACCCATCCTGGAGTGCCTTATTACTTATTAGAACAAGCATTTGTCAATGCTGAATGTTTGCTTGCTGGTATTAGCATTGGAAATGCAGGCAGTAGAGAGATGCAGAATAGGAATGGCAGTGAAGTATTGAACTTCACGCCAACCCCACCCACACCATGCAGAAACGGACAGGCATTGGGGTATGCGTTTGGGTTGTCACCCATAACGTTCATGCCATTTCACCTCACCCTATCCAGCAGACACCGACACGTGTTGAGGTGTGCCTTGGGGTGTTCGGCTTTACAGTCACTCCACTCCATAAGGACATACGCTTAAATTGCTGCAGTATAGGAGAATGGGGTGAACTCTGGGGCTGAAGAGTCCAAGGCACACCTCGATGCCTGTCACTGGCTGCAGAGTGGTAGGGTGGGGGTGGAATGGCATGAGCATTACAGTTGGCAATCCAAAGGCACACCCCTGATGCCTGTCAGTCTGTACAGGGTGGGATGTTGTGGTTAGAAACCCTAATGCCCCAGGCGTTTGTTGGTATTTGCACTACAAATTTTCAACATGGCCATTTTGTGACCCCCACCTCATGAAAGCATTTGGAACCTCTTCTCATGAACAGTGGCACTGTGATTTTGTCAATGTGTCCCGAACTTTGAGTTTCCACAGTGACCGTGCCACTGTGCACCAGATGTACGAAAACACAGATTGGGCAGGATGTGAAGAATGACAGCTGTACCATTCATAGGGAGGCGTGAAGAGATTGCAATGTTGAAAATCTGTAGTGAAAATATTAAAAATGCTCAAACTTCCGAGTGTACGTGGAAACTGCGTAACTCATGTGTGTAACACAGTCATTTAGTGGAATTATTTCACCAAATTTTCAGCCTAGGCATTTTGTGACCTCTGCTCATGAACACTGCCACTATGATTTTCTAAATCTGTCCTGAACATTGATTTCCCACAGCAACAGGGCTATTCTGTGCCAGATGTGTAAACGCATATTTCAGGCATGATGTGAAAAGTGACAGCTGTACTGTTCATAAGGAGGTCTGAAAAATGCCAATGTTGAAAATCTGAAGTGAAAATACTACAGATTTGTGAAGTTACAAGGGTGCGAGGAAACTGCACAACACATGCTTGTAACACAGTCATTTTATGGACATTTGTCACCAAAATTTCAACATAGGCATTTTAGGACCTCTGCTCATGAACACAGTCACTGTGATTTTACATACAAACATACATATGAACAGATGAATCTGCCTGCAGAACACACCAATCCATCTATGTAAGTCTGCTCAAGTGTGCAGCTAGCACCCTAGATTGCAGCTGCCCCAGCCTCCTCCCCCTCAGTTCCTCCTCCGCTTGTCCCAGCCCCTGCCCCACTGACTCTTCTTCTTGATTTATCCCACTCCTTCTTAAAGCTATTGACTGTCCTACATGTTACCACCCCCTCTGGTAGCGCATTCCAACTAGACACCATCCTCTCAGAGAAGTAGTGCCTCCTCATTTCCCTCTTGAAATGTCCCCCTTCCAACCTTAGTCTGTGCCTCCTCATCTCTCTTCCACTCCTCAGTTTAAACGCCCCCTCAGTGCTAGGTTTATTTACCCCCTCAGGTATTTAAATGCTTCAATCATACCCCTCATCCCTCCTCTCCTCCAGTTTGTACATGTTCAGCTCCTTAAGCCCAACTTCATATTCCTTTCCTTCCATCCCCTTTAACATTTTTGTTGCCCTCCATTGTACCCCTTTCAGTAACTTTATATCTCTCCTCAGGTATGGCCTCCAGTATTGCACATAGTACTCTAGGTGCAGTCTGACCAATGATCTGTAGAGAGGTAGGATCACATCCTTGTGTCTGGATGAGAACCCCCTTGCGATGCACCCCAGCATCCTGTTTGCCTTTGCTGCTGCTCTCGTGCAGTGGGCTGAGTTGCTCATGCTCCCAGTTACCAACATCCCTAGGTCCTTCTCCTTCTCTGTGATCCCCAACCAATAGTCCCTCTTCTAGTTCTTAGCCCCGAAGTGCATCACCTTACAATTCTTTGCACTGAATCCTAGCTGCCACTCCATTGACCATGTCTAGTTTGGTTAGGTGCCCCTGCAGTTTTTCCCATCCATCCTCTTCGTCCACCACTGCCCCCAATTTGGTATAATGTGCGAACAGACTAACCCTGCTCCCCACTCTGTGTGCTGTATCAGAGATAAAGAGCCCAAATAGCACTGGGCCTAGCACTGACCCCTGCGGCACCTCACTTGTCACTGCTCTGGGTGCCGAGAGCTCCCCCACCACCACCACCCTCTGCACCCTCCCCTGTAACCAGTTCTCTAG
This sequence comes from Neoceratodus forsteri, assembly GCA_016271365.2. Lineage (NCBI taxonomy): Eukaryota > Metazoa > Chordata > Ceratodontiformes > Ceratodontidae > Neoceratodus > Neoceratodus forsteri. Next base: position 118,576,794 of record JADMNL010000034.1, on the reverse strand, counting down.
CCATTCAGTCAGCTTTTTTCCCCACCCTACTGCTGTCAGCTTCCCCCCAGACTCCCATGAGGCACTGTATCAAAGGCCTTACTGAAGTCCAAGTACAGGACATGTACCGCATGGCTCTTGTCCAACTCCCTTGTCACCCAATCACAATACTCTATTAGGTTAGTTTGACAAGACCTCCCTGAGACAAATCCGTGTTGCCACCCATCTTGGAGGCCATTACTGTCTAGGAATGCCACCAGTCTCTCCTTCAGTATCACTTCCATAAGCTTACCCACTATGGACGTGAGACTTACCGGCCGATAATTTCCTGGCTCCTCCCTAGGCCCACTCATGTATGGGCACCACATGGGCCACACTCCAGTCCTGGGGCACACACTCCATTTCCAGGGAGGTGCTGAACAGATCTGCCAGCGGCTCAGCCAACAGCTCCACCATCTCCCTCAGCACCCTGGGGTGGATGCTATTGGGACTTGGTGCCTTGTCCACCCTTATTGCCCTCAGCCCCTCTAGCACCCTACTTCCTGTGATCACTTTGTCAGTCACCTCCTCCCCCCTTTTCCCCACCCCCCAGCCCATTCTGGTAGTGGGCCATCCCTCTCCTTAGGCAAAACAGAGCAGAAGTACTCATTTAGAATTTCCACTTGCTCCTCCCCCTTTTCCACCAAATCCCTTCCCTGCTTTATCCTCACAAGATGTTCCATGCACATCTTATTTTCCCTGACATACCTAAACAAGCATTTGTCAATGCCAAATGTTTGCTTGCTGGCATTGGCATTGGTAGTGTAAGAGTTAGAGAGATGCACAATAGGAATGGCAGTGAAGTATTGAACTGAAGCCAACCCCACCACCACCCTGCAGAGACTGACAGGTATTGGTGTGTGCCTTTGGGTCGTCAGGCATAAAGGCCACACCATTTCATCACACCCTACCCTGCAGACACCGACAAGTGTCACGGTGTGCCTTGGGGTCTTTGGCCCTTATGCTCACCCCATTCCATCAGGAAATACAGTGAGATGGGTGCTGTATAGAAGAATGGGGTGAACTTTGGGGCTGAAGAGTCCAAGGCACATCTCGATGCCTCTCAGTGGCTGCAGGGTGTGGAATGGTATGAGCATTACAGGCGAGAATCCCAAGTCACACCCCTGATGCCTGTCAGTCTCTACATGGTGGGGCCTTATGGTTGGAAACCCTAACGCCTCAGGTGTTCGTTGGCATTTTCACTCCAAATTTTCAACATGGGTTTTTTGTGACCCCCCACCTTATGAACAGTGGCAATATTAGTTTGTTAGCCGAAAGCTGATTTTGCACAGCGACTACGTCATTTGGCACCACAGGTGTGAAAACACATTTCGAACAGGATGTGAAAAATGACAGCTGTACTGTTCATGGGGAGGTACAAAAAATGGCAATGTTGAAAATCTGCACTGAAAATATTGATGAAGTCACAAGCGTGCGTAGTAACTACGCAATGCACACCCGTAATGCAACTAGTTTGGGAATTTTTTTTACAACAGATTGTCAACACAGGCATTCTGGAACCTTCACTCATGAACAGTGTCGCTGTGATTTTCTTAATCTGTCCCGAACAGTGATTTCCCACAGTGACCATGCATTTCTGCGTTGGAAGTGCGAAAACAATTTTGGCCGTCGTGTGAAAAATGACAGCTATACTGTTCATAAGGAAGTGTGGAAAAATGCCAGTGGTGAAAATCTGGAGTGAAAATATTAGAAATCCATGAACTTACGAGGGTGCGTGGAAACTGCGGAATGGTCGCTCGTAACACAATCCTTTTATGGACTTTTTTCACCAAATTTTTAACATAGCCATTTTAACACTTCTGCTCATGAACAGTGTCACTGTGATTTTCTTAATCTGTCCCAAACATTGATTTCGCACACCGACTGCGCCATTGTGCGATACATGAGCGGAAACACATTTTGGGCAAGATGTGAAAAATGACAGCTGTACTGCTCATAAGGAGGTGTGGTAAAATGGCAATGTTGAAAATCTGGAGTGAATATACTGAACACTCGCGAACTTACGAGCGTGCGTAGGAACAGCGCAATGCATGCTCGTAAAACAGTCATTTTGGGGAATTTTTTCACCAAATTTTTAACATAGCCATTTTAACACCTCTGCTCATAAACAGTATCACTGTGATTTTCTTTATCTGTCCCAAACATTGATTTCGCACACCGACTGCGCCATTGTGCGCTACATGCAAGAAAACACATTTTGGGTGAGATGTGAAAAATGACAGCTGTACTGCTCATAAAGAGGTGTGGTAGAATGGCAATGTTGAAAATATGGAGTGAAAATATTGAAAATTCACGATCTTGCAAGCGTGCGTAGGAACAACGCAATGCATGCTCGTAAAACAGTCATTTTGGGGAATTTTTTCACCAAATTTTCAATATAGGGTTTTTGGGGGCCTACCTCATGAACTGTGACACTGTTGTTTTGTAAATCAGTCCCAAAAGGTGGTTCCACGCAGTGACCGCGAAATCACCTTTTGAGGTCGATTAACAAAATGACAGTGACAGAATTCATGAGATGGAGTCCCAAAAACCCCAAAAATGTTAAAAATTTGGTGAAAAAATTCCCCAAAATGCCTGAGATATGTATCAAAGTTGAAAAAACCCTATTTATTCCATTATACAGCTTACCGGCATTTCCTCAAGTCGCGGTCGGCTTTGAAGAGTGCAGACGTGTTCCCGGTCCACCGAAGATCGCTACGCCTGTTTACGGAGGTAAGTATGGGGTGAGGTGGGGGTGTGGAGAGGCGTGGTGCAGGGTGGGTGTGGTGCGGTGGGGAGGGTGTTCCAGGACAGTCAGCGAGGGAAGGTTTTTCCTTGCAGTTTTTTTTTTCTTAGACGACGCGACTCGCGGCTACACGCCAGGGTGGGCTCCCAGCGTGGCAGCTGGAAGGCTGTTTTGGGCAGTGGAGCCGATGGGGACTGGGCACCCCATCGCCATACAGACTGTTGCCACGCTGGGGTGGGCTACCAGCATGGCACCCGGTAGTCTGTTGGGGGGGAATAGTGGAGCTGACAGGGGACTGGGCACTCCCATTGGCCACACAGTGTGTGCGAGGGAGGAGGCGCATGAGCATGCAATACGTGTGCGTGTGTGTGGGTGGGGGGGAGTGCATGCACACACTATCTTATCGCTGCTCACTGAAGCAGAGCTCTCCCTTTCAACTGTACGGCACTGCATTTTCAACTGCTGTCATAGACAGCTGCAGCATTCATTTGTGAACTGTGGCTGCGCCTGCAAACACACTGACTGAATTGGAAGACGGGGTGCCACACCTACAAAAACTTGCATGATGGCACTATGTTTCTTGTACATGCATGCAAGCAAACATAAAAAGTCCTTTTCCCTTCCCTTTATGCCGTGTGCAGAACTTAATTGCCTGGAGGCCTTAGCTTTTTTCACCCTCCTGGCAACCTCCCGAAAGCCTCCTTATCCTCTCCCTTCCCTGTTCTCCTGTACTTCCAGTATGCAGCCCTCTATGCCCTCACCCCTTGCAGCACTTCTTTGTTCAGCCAGCATGGTTTCTTGGTTCTGCTCTTCTTACTTCTGGCCCTGCTGCAGGCTACTGTGGCCTCTGTTAGCCCAGTCTTTATGACTCTCCACTTTTGTTCTGCATCCATCCCCGGCCTTATATTCTGGAGTCTCCCTTGCAGTATTGCTCCCATCCCCCCAAAGTCCACCCTAATAAAGTCCACCACCATAGTGCCCATGTCTCCTGTCTCCCTGCCCAGCGCAACGAGCCACACTGTTTGGTGGTCGCTATCAGCTAGTGGATCCTCCACCCTTACTTCCCTTACCACCTCCCCATTTGCCAGTACTAGGCTCAGAGTGCTACCAAGCCTTGTAGGCCCACTTACCAATTGCATCAGAAGGCCATCCTGGAATGCATCAAGGAGCACCTGCTCCCTGGTACTACTAGTGGCCGGGGTGCTCCAGTCAACCTGTGGTAGGTTAAAATTCCCCGCTATCACTACACTCCCCCTTCTACACACCCTCCTTATCTGCTCTGCCAACTCCCCATCTAGTTCCCCGGATTGGGCTGGTGGTCTGTACACCACTCCCAGCCTCAGCTTTCTGCCCTTGGAGTCCAGGAGCTGCACCCAAAGTGTCTCTGTCCTCTCCTCTTCTCCCTCGTTCTTTATGCATTTAATCCCTTCCCTCATATAGAGTGCAACCCTTCCCCTTCCTACCCCCCGTTCCCTGCTGTATATCCTATATTCCAGGATTGCCAAGACCCAATCATGGTACTCTGTGGTCCAAGTCTCTGTCACTGCAGCAATATCCACCTTCCTCTCTGAAAGGAGTGCCTGAAGCTCTGCAATTTTGTTCCTCAGGCTTCTTGCATTGAGAGAGACCACCTTCCACCCATACCCCTCCTTCTCCTCCTTCTCCTCCTTGGCCTGTGTCCCTCCTCCTGGAAGTCCACACCCTTTCTCCTCCTTATTCTTACCGGGTGGTGGTGCTTTCTGTATTACACTCAGAACACTCTGCCCACCCCTTCCCAGGGTTACTACGCATCCGGCTTTACCTATATCTAGGGGGGTGAGCTCATTAGGCTCCCCTGTCCGGACCTTTCTACTAACCTCAGTCATTTGGCCACCCCACCCTCCAATAGTTTAATTCCACCTTAGTAGAGATATACCCCTCTAATCCTGCCTCTAATACTCCCCTCCCTGCTCAAGTGTATCCTGCCCCCCCGCGTACAAGTCACTATTTCCCCAGACCATACCACAGTTAGTCACTAATCCAAATTTTTGGTGTAGTACCAATCCCTCAGCCACTCATTTAACTCCTCAATCCTATCCTTCCTCCCCATGCTTGCACATGGTACTGGGAGTACCTCCAAGAATGCCACCGACTCCCCCACCCCCTCACACTGCCTGCCCAACTACTCAAACTTCCCCCTCACTACTTCCACAGTCTCCCCAGCCAAGTCCTTTGTACCCACATGCAACAGTAAATGAGGTTTCTTCCTCCCCCTCGCTGCATACTTGAGCAGTGCCTGCCCTGCCCCTCCTGCAGTCAACCTGGGGATAGCTTCAACCCAAATACGGCTGTGCCTTTCTCATCTTCCGCCCCATCTCACCCCTTTCAGTATAGAATCCCCTAGGATGAGTACCCCCCCGTCCCTCTGCCCTTTCCATTCTAATGCCCCTCCCACCACCCCACTATTCAGTCTTCTCTGCCCCTTACCCCCACCAGCTGCACCCTCTGTGACTTCTGTATCTGTACCCCCTACTTCTGCCTCACCCCTTTTCTCTGCCTTATTCCTCCCATCCCCCTCGAACCCCTTCACAGCCTGACTACTTCCTACTTGGCTTCCCATGTCGCCTCCCTCCCCTCCTCCTTTCCTGACGATTTCCAACCCTTCTCCTATGCCCGCTGTTGTCGATTTAGGGCCCCCATTCCCTTCTACCCTGATAGTGATGCCCCTCCCATCCTCCCCTTCCCATAGCCTTCTCTCCTCCAGTCAGCACCCCTCCTTCCTTACTAGCCCCCTTCTACATTTTTGTGCTCGCTATCTCTTCCCCTAGCTGTTGCCATCCCTCTCATGCCCCACTTGTCCTCCCCCCTTCAGTATGTTCCTGCTCCCCCTCTTTCTCCCATAGCATAGGCTCAAATCTATTCCTAGTCGATACCTCTCCTACATCTCTTCTCCCTGTCAGCTCCCACCTCCTACTTGTTCCCCTCCGTGCCACCCCGGTCTCTCCCTACCCGCAGCCATCTGCTCTCTCCCCGGTACTCCTCGTGGTCTCTTTCTCCCCCAACAGGAGGTCCCCCCTTGCCTCGGGCACCCCCTCCCTTCTCCTCCCTTTTCTGCTAGTGCCTCTGATACTGGGGTCAGTTTCAGTCCCTAGTTGTTCTTCCTCCATCCCCCCCCTTGCCATCCCCTATTCTGCCCCCCAGCCAGAATGCCTACCGTACTCATCTGCCCTGCCACTTAGACTCCTCCTTAACCTCCACAGTTCCTCCCTCAAACTAGCCAGTCGTCTACAGACCATACACACCCCATCCTCCCAGCCCAGTCCAGGATCATGGCAGACCCACACCCTGTACACCTCACCACCCTTCCAAAGATGCCAGCGCTACTGACATGTGCACCTGCCCCATTTTGGCCCTCATCTTATGTTACGGGCTCTTACTCCCAGGATCTGTACCCTACTACAACTGTTAGGCCCCTACTTACTCAGATTCCTGTCCCCCCCACACTAGTCCCCCTAGTGGCCCCTTGCCAACTGGCGTAATTCAGTCTCAAATCTCATCCATTAGATACTGTATTACTGTAGCAATCCTAAAGCCTCTTTGTCCGTTTGTCACCCCTCAGCTACCATACTCTTTGTTCTCAGCTCTCATATAGTTTCACTTAGCCCAGTTAGAAATACTATTGCACACCAAGTATTACTCAGCTCAGTTAGAAAAATAAACACAACAAATAAATATGTATTATTACAGTATTCCTAACAGTATAGCTCAGTACTTAGCTCAGTTAGAGAAATAAACAGAACAACTAAATCTGTATTATTACAGCAGTCCTAAAAGTATCCAGTCATTGCTTTGTCTCCACCCAGAGACCCTGCTGTAATACAGGACCACAGAGGACACTGGGCGGGAGGGTGGGCAACTCTAATGTCCCAGCAGAGCTCTGTTGAGCTCGCTCATTCCCCCTCTCTCGTTCTGTTTCTCCCGGTGCTGCAGGCTGCCCTTTTGTACTGGGTTTCTGCCTGCATTCGCACCTTTTTCTGCCCACAAAGAAATCTGCAGCAGTCTCAACAGAGCTCTGTTGAGCTTGCTCACACCCCCTGTCTCAGTTGGTCATTCTGTTTCTCCCGGCGCTGCAGGCTGCCCTTTTGTACTTGGCTCCTGCCTGCATTAGTGCCTTTTTCTGCCCACAAAGAAATCAGCAGCAGTCCCTGTTGAGCTCACTCACTCCCCCTCTCTCACTCGCTTGATCTTAATCTGTCCCAAACACTGATTTCCCACAGCGACTGCGCTATTCTGCACCGGAAGTGCGAAAACATATTTCAGCCAGGATGTGAAAAATGACAGCTGTACTGTTCATAAGGAGGTGTGAAAAATGCCAGTGTTGAAAATCTGGTGTGAAAATATTACAAATTTGTGAAGTTACAAGGGTACATGGAAGCTGCGCAACACACACTTGTAACACAGTCATTTTATCGACATTTGTCACCAAATTTTCAACATAGGCATTTTTGGACCTCTGCTCATGAACAGGGTCACTGTCATTTTCTTAATCTGTCCAGAAAACTGATTTTCCACAGTGACCGCACTAGTCTACACGGGAAGTGCGAAAACACGTTTCAGCCAGGATGTGTAAAATGACAGCTGTACTGTTCATAAGGAGGTGTGGAAAAATGACAATGTTGAAAATCTGGAGTGAAAAAATTCGCGAAGTTACGAGCGTGCATGGAAACTGTGCAACGCACGCCTGTAAAAGTGTCATTTTTTGGATTTTTTTCACCCAATTTGCAACATAGGCCTTTTGAGAGCCCACCTCATGAACAGTGGCACTGTCGTTTCGTTAATCAGTCCCGAAAGGTGATTCCGTGCAGTGACCGCAAAATCACTTTTCAAGACTGAATAATGCCATGACAGTGGCTGAATTCACGAGGTGTTCCAATAACCCAATGTTGAAAATCTGGTGCCAAAATTCCCAAAAATACCTGAGATATGCACCAACATTGAAAAAAACCCTATTTATGCCATTGTACAGCTTACCGGCATTTCTTCAGTTCTCGGTCGGCTTTGAAGAGTGCTGACATGTTACCGGTCTACCAAAGATTGTCGCCCTGGGCTCTGGAGATAAGTATGGGGTGAGAGGGGTGTGGGGAGGCAGGGTGCACAGAGGGTGGGTGCAAGTTGGGGGAGGGGCCATGGACTCAACGAGGGACCATTTTCTGTTTGACAGGGTCAAAAAAAACATTGTGGGACTGTTTGTTTTTTTTAGGGACATTTGGCACACTGGGGAGGGCTCCCAGCATGCTACCTGTGTGTTTTAAGGGGGGCTGTAGCCAACGGGGGATAGGGCACCCCCGTCGGCACATACCAAGCTGAGGGGGATTGGGCATCCCCCTCGGCAGACCACAACATGGGGGGGACATTATGCTGATGGGGAGTGGGCTCCCCATTGGAAAATTGAACTGGGAAGGGAGGACTGAAGCCGATGGGGATTGGGAGCCCCATCAGCAAAGAAAGTCTGTTGAGTGGGGGGCACATGTTGCAGTGGGTACCCCCTCAGCATACAACAGAAACTTTGGGGTGGGGACATTATGCAGACAGAGACTGGGCTCCTCATCAGCAAATGAAGTGGGTTGGGGGCATGCGGATGGCAAGGTACTGCCCTGAATGACAAGTCACTCCCTCATTGCAGTGGAATGGCTGACGCTGCAATGACTAGGTGGCCCCTGATTGCAGCAGCGAACAATTTTCAAGGTGGTGGCACGCTGGCTGGACTAGTGTCAGCAGCAGCATGCCACCGCATTGGGGAAAGCAGGCCAAACCTCAAAAGGCACCGGGGCCATTGGCCCCCACAGTGCCAGACCTCCAAAACCCCATTTCTCTCCTAAGCTATACGGAAATGTTTCTTGCGCATGCGCAAGCAAACATAAAAAAGGGGCTGCTTATGTATATTTCCTTAGTAATAAAGAAAAGAGAGGCTCCAAATTAACAAATACTTGCCAAGCTGCTGTTGTCTAGTGTCCCTATTGTGACTGACACCAGAATGGGTCAGTACTAGTCCCACTTTGTAGTCTCGCATAAATTGGGGCTCATACAAGCCCCTGTTGGTACTGTGGAACCACAATTACGTACTTTAACCCTTCTCCCATCGGGATGAATGAGTAAGTGGTCCCGTTTCACTACAGCAAAATTGGAGAAGTCCATTTGCATGCAAAGAACAGAGACACACTTTCCCAGGGCCAATGTGTGTGAGCTGGGTTGAGTATAGGATGGTGGTGTGTGGTGCTCATGAAATGCCCAGGCCACGAGGTCACCTGAAATCGTGCCCTATGCGCCACCACTTGACAAACATGGGTCAAGCATGCAGCTGGAGACTTTGGAGTGACAGCAGCAGCTTGTCTGACTCAAATCTGATAAGCACCACAGCATTTCAGTTCACGACATGCTACCAGAGTTGGTCCCATAGAAGCATGTTGTGTTCCATGAGTGGCATCTCTGACTGACGTCACGGCCAGCAAGTGCCAAGACCTCCCCTCGGCAGGACACATAAAATTATCCTTAGAATTATTTAATTACAGTCTGAGTCACCTCTCCTAAAAGAAAAATCACATCATGGGTCAGGAACCAGGTTGAGGACAATTAATGTAATTCCTAAGCACTTTAGTTTTGATTGGAGGGATATTTTTTTTCCATTTTTATTTAGTTTATAATCCATGTATTTTTTTCTATTGCATGAAAGGCTTAGTCACTAAATGTGTAATCTGTTTCTTCATAATGAGTATATTAATTGGTAAGGTGTCAAATGTCAGAAGAACCTTTTTTGCACTTGTTTTACTTAGTAAAATCCTGCTTTAAACTTTTTTCTTTATCAACATACTGAAGTGCTATGACATTAATCTTTGTTTGAAAATGTTAATGTACATTACTTATGCCTTATTATGTCTGTAAACTTTCTTTTCTAATAATAATCATAAACAGTAACTGCACTGCAGTAAAATATAGATTTGCCAATTATCTTTCTCTAGCATGGGGTGATTAACATATTACAGTTCCTCACAGAATCATAAATATTCATATGTGTTTGTGATGCACTTAGTGCCTGTGAAAAGCAAAGATTAACAACCCAGAACACTACTGTACTAAACTTGGCTATAGGCTACACAAGCTGTGAGCAGGTGCGGGACAGGTTTCCCATTCTACTGAAGCAGGAGCACTGTTGGGACCACTTCTGAAATGGGAAAGATCAGTCTCCCATCTCTTAGTTTTTTGCCCTTATTGTCCCATTTCCCCATATCCCCCCTTACTATCGAAGAGGTGTCAAACTGCCACCAGCTGAGTAGCCAGTGACTGCCTTGATAGCTGGTTCTGTCTATGCTGCTCTTCGGTCAGTCATTATAAAGAACTTACATGACTTCAGCCAATCAGCTCACAGAGCCACAGTACCAACGCATACAGTGATCTCTTGTGCAGAAGCGTTAGAAGTGGAGTAGGCTACTTCAGAGCCGGGGAGAACATTTACAGAAACTTTTGAAATGTGCAAAAAAAAATCATAAAACTTATTTGTGAATCATTCTAGCTAACTTGATTTATAATTAGTTGATAGGGTCTCCAAGGGCTCTTATGGTATAAGAGATTCCACTGATGAGGTTTAGGCAGACAGAATTCCTGAGCTTCACTTCTTTTTTTATTACAATTTTTGGCCAGAAAAGACATATTAAGTTGAGGTTTATTTTCAGGTGCATCCTGGGAGCACAGGAAGAGTTGCTTATGGTCATATAGTATGCAGGTGGTGGCTGTGAGATTCAAATCAGTTCTCCAGGTTTGCAGCACAGTGCTCTTAACCACTACACTACACTGCCCCCTTTCGCAGTCCTCTTGTCTAAACCTCAGCGTCTTTTGTACATTAAGAGACACCCCTCAGAAGTCCTATTTACTTACAGAATGGGTTATGCAAATGGCTAGTAGCCTATACCTTTCTCCCAGGAGCTGAGCGCCCCACCATTAGGTGTCTGCCCCCCCCCAGATGGCCCTAGGGTAGGATACTGAGGCTTGGGCAAGACCCACCAGTCTCTCAAGTGGCAGCATAACTAAGTCAGCCTAGCCCAGTTCTTTACATCCTGGGCTCCTTCTAATTACTGACTGCCAACTCAGGTCATCGGCATGGCGCGCTTACGCTGGGCGCATGGGTTGACTCTTATTCACAATGTTCACCACTAAATAGCTGTACTATTTTTGATTTTTGTTCACAACTTTCACTACTAGATGGTGTTGCTTTGCACAGACTGCCTTTTCTAAAGTTCAAGTATTATGTCGGACAAGGTAAACAGGACGAATGGTAATGGGTTGTCAGCAGGAGAGCAAATGGTTCGGAATTTACTCTTAAAATGGGAAACAGTCTCACCTGCTGACTGTCCCGGATGACAAGAATTCCATAAGACTGAGTGTCACTACTCAAGAAAGCATACATTATGAATGGAACTGAGAACAACAAACCCCGTTGACTAGCCGGCTGCAATATGGTTGTTCAAGTTTTTGTAAAATATGTTAGTACTGTAATATGAGTCTATAACTTACGTGATAAAAGACCAGCAACAAGTGTCATCAAACAATCGAAGTGATTATATAGTGAAGTATTTGAATATCTGAAGTTCTATACTGGTGTTCCATGAGACCATCCATGACACAGTGAATCAGTCCACGGACTAGCGGTGTGGCAGACTGGCATACATCATTTGAGTACGTGGAAAAAGAGGTGGTGTGATAGTGGCAGTTGTGACTTAAGTGCCCATTGGCAGATCAAGGGTGGAGGCAGATGGTGCAAAGTCCATGGTGAAAATCTGTTGTGTCCAAGCAGTGCCCCAGCAGAGACACATACCTGCCAGAAGACTGAAGTTCTGCATGTCTTCCCAATCACAAGACAAGTCCCCCTGTGTCCTGCCTGTGCCTCAGTAATTCTTAAATGATGACCCTGTTCGCTGTGTGTGACCAATTACTGCCTCTGAGTGACAACAGCATCTGCAAGTTCTTAGTGTCAGGAAATTCCCACATCATGACAGAGACTTTAGGCTCAGTCCTCCAGAGTATAAGCACTGCATTTCCAGCGAAGATGGCTATTTGTGAAGACTTCAGTGCGTTGGAACTGAGCAGAGTTCAAGGTAACCCATTTCATCCAATGGATTTTGGCCCCACTAAGGTGGTCATAACATCTCTTGTAAAGGTTCTGTATTTAAAGAAATGTCCCCAGTCATATTTCAAAAATGTCCGATTTTTCAAAAACCCTTTGAAATGGTGTTGGTGTCTGGCACAATGATGGATCAAGGGGGAGTTCCTGCATGGTGGCGTGGGCTCAGGGATAAGCAAACAGGGCTTCATTAAGCTCCCAATGTCCCTTTTTCTGGTTTCCTCCTCACCATAGGACATCAGGCTCATGTGTAGAGGCACACACGCCTGATGTTTCCTACAGCACTCTCCCTTCTTTACTGCCTGTGCTGCACCCTGGTGGCAGTCTAAGGCTGAGCCAACATATCTCCTCTCCCCAGAAGAGGAGAGCAGTCCCTTGGATGCTCGAACCTCCTCCACCCCGGCTGACCCCTGGTGACCCAAGTACATTCCTGAAGTCAGGTTGACAGCATGGCAGGAGGTAAGGTGACAGTGCCGTAGCCCTCCATGCCACTGGATCAGCTGTTATTTGTTTTTATTTTACTTCCATTTGTCTAACCCTTCTACCTGACCTGCCCCCATCTGCAGCCAATCCAACTCTGGGGCTTGTTCCCTTACCTGAATTCCTTCACAACTTCCCCCCCGTGGTAGGGCTGTTGAGGTTTTCCGTGCCCTCTCTGCTTGTGACATTACAACTGGTCGCTGTACAAATGATTTTGACGCAACTTGAAGACAAGCATGTCAACAGAACACAACCTTCACCAAGGAATCATTTGGTATGAATCTACAAGAAATATACACACTTAAAATGAGCTACTACTAACAGTGGACTAATCTGACCGTAGTTACTATATATAACTTAAATACGGCGGGGGTTGAACAGATCACCATAAAAATGTTTAAAACTGTTTGATAAATGTTTCTTTGGCCAATCTTTGTTTCTGGATTTGATGTGAAACAGTTTTGAAACATACAGTGGCCCATATCCGATAAAGACCAGTGTATGGCCCACTGAGCACAAACAATGCTGTGCTTCCTTCTTGAGGTTGCCGTAATAACCACGGGCTTCTTGAGCTTTGTTCTTGAGGTCTGGTGATTGTTACAACAACCTCTCAAAGAAGCACAGCCTTGTGCACAGAGGCCCATACATTATCCTCTCTCACCTGTGGGTACCCATTGCAAATTCCTCACAATATATGAAGACTTATTGTAGATCCATGCAAAAGGATGTCCTGACGAGATTGGATTGTACCAACAAAATGTTGGAATATAAATGAATTTTGGATCAGTGGATACAACAAAGTACAAAAACAGAGCTGAGCGCAGTTCCCTTGGTGTTCTAATGACATACTTATGTAAACTGGTCTTGGAGCAGTTTACTCCTCTGTGTTTCATCATTAACAGGATGCAGCTTCTCAGAGTATAATGGTTGGACTGTAGACAAGCAACTGGAGCTCATGAAGGTCAAGTGACAGAGGATCCTGTTTTCATGCAGATATCCTCAGCACAGTACTAGCAATCTGGGGGAAAGAAAATACAGACACTATCAGAATTTTTCTGTGTGACATCACAAGCTACTGTAGAGACCCAATTGTACATCTTCCTGAAGACCTTCTTTGTAAGTTTATGGGTCTCATAGTAGGGCCTCTTACGGACATAAGAGTTCTACCTCGCACGTTCTTAGGATTAGAGAGCTGCAGACCAACAGTGAGCAGTTCTGGCACCTTTTTAAGCATGCAAGAGACGACACTCATATGAATAATAGGCCTTCCAACCAGACAAATATAAAGTTGTTAGAGCATGCCATTTTAAAATAAATTACCATTCTTTCTTCAAAATGTTGATGGCATGAATGGCAAGCTAGAAGCCCCTTCTTGTGGGGGTGTAGGAAAAGATGGAACTGGAAAGTCCGGCACCGGAAAGTTGATCCCAGGAAAGTTTGGCACTGGACATGACTGAACTGGAAAATCAGGCACAATTTCTAACATGGTAATTTCATCCTGTCCTGTAAAATAACAAGTCATGCAACACAAACTAAGGGCCGCACAAGGGGCGAGATACTGTTGAGGAGGGACACAAATGGTGGGGGAAGAAAGTCAGGTGGGATTTACTATTCTAACTCCAAGGGGGATGCAACTCAGGGGAGAGAAGGTTGGGGGGGATTTACTATTTTTTTTCATAATTTATATATATATATATATATATATATATATATATATATATATATATATATATATATGTACCTTTTTCCCCATACCCCATCCTTGTATGTGCTTACGCATGTGGAGGCACGTACATGCGCTTCTCGAGGTACCTTCCCACCACATGTCACCCCTGCCTACACTGACCAGCAGCAGCAGGTCTATGGTGGGGGGGGGCACAGCCACCCTGGGAGAGGAGAGTTGCCTTCCGCTGCTCAATCCTGCTCCCCCAACTCCCAGAGTCCATTCCGAACCCAGGTTGCCGTGTGAGTAATGCATCCAACACCTCACCCTCTGTGCCACCGGCCACTGGGATTACTATTCCAATTCCAGGAGGGGATGCAGTTAGGGGCATGATGAGAAAAAAAAAGGCTGTCAGAATCAAACTCAGGTCTGCTGGATATAACAAACCCATACACAGCTTGTGAATCTAACCTCTTCGCCAAGTTGTCAGCACGATTTGGATGCACACACTTGCGCACTCAAAACTATTCCCTGTCTTGACAATATTAATGATGCAACCTTAGCACAGGACAACAATCATAACCAAATTTCCACACACTCACTTGTGACAAAGCTTCCTGTGCCACTCTGTCCAGTTCTGAACTTTCCCAGAGCCCAAAATTCTGGTAGCCAACTGTCCAGTTCCATCTTTTCCATGCCCCACTGTGGGACACTGATACAGAAATTAGAGTGTCTCATGTGTAACTTGAAGGAAGAGCTGTGATTGGTCAGTAGTATCACATGATACTTGTGATCCATTCCATAATATCAGTTATACCATGGACCTCTCAGATGAACCAATCAGAGCAGCAGGCCGGCACCTTACCACCATTGTAAAGTCTAGCATTACCAACGGAAAAGGTGCCAGCCAGCCGCATCTTAAAAAAAAAAACAATCCGATGGCGAAATTGTGGAACTGCGACCGCCATCTTTTTTTCCCACTAAGTGGAGACTGTAAAAACAGCAGCTCCGTGCGTCAGTGAAACAAAAGAAAACAAAAACTGCTGTACTACTGACTTGCTTATTTAATCATTATATCAAGTACTGCTTTTTTTTAAAATAATAAAAAAAAAACAGTACTTAGTATAATCGCAATAAGCCACTCAGGGGATGTGGGTTCTCAGGGGATTTACCACGGCTGGGCGGATTTACCCACTCGGCTGCATCTTGTGGGCAAACCACTCCAGCCGTGGTAAATCCCCCGAGAACCCACACCCCCTCGTGGCTTACTGCTTAAAAATAGCACTTCTCAGGTGCAACATCTTGTTTTTAGGTGCTCCTTACTTTTACCTTGTTTAATGTTGGATTACCAGAAGCACAAGGTGCTCAGTGACTTGCTCAGGGTCACACAGCAAATACAAGTTGTTTTTTTTAATTGCGGACTAGTTTACATTGCTGTTTACATAAACTGCCAGGAACCAGTAGCTGGGGCGGGATACAGACCTGGTACTTATTTTACAGGTCACTGCAACCCTCTAGGTAGCCTCACCTTTCTATCTGCTCTTCATTATTCACACTCAGTCAGCTTGGAGTGCAGCTTCACTGATACGCTTATGCACAAGCAGGCTAGGGTGACTACAAAAGGGTCTGTTCGGTGTCTATATGAAAAGGTGGCCTAATAAATACAGAAAAAGGGGAAGAAAAATGATATCTCACTTAGTCTTTTACAAACATATCCTGATAACTAATTACAGTATAGAACTCTGCCAAGGACAAACATGAGAAAATCTCATGCCTCTGCATCTCAGTGCCTTAATTCCTTTGTGTAGTAAGAGAAACATGTTGAGAGTGTGGGTGTCCAGGTCAGCCTGAATAAAGGCGCCATTAATTCTCTCTCCCCTGGCAGGAGAGAATTAAATCCCCCTTTTGTCTTTGTCATGAACGCTTGTATTAACTCCTTTACATCGGCAACAACAAAAAAAAGAGTACCTGCGAAGTAGCACAGCTCATTGATAAATGACCCCAGATAAAATTCCCTAGGCCCCTGTTCCTAGTTCACCAAGTGTCGACCTTGTAGCTCGCCTTCAGTGCTTAATTAATCTCCAGTAACACAAGGCGTCCCAAACAATTAACATCGCCTTTACAAAGGAAAAAAAAGGTAATTGGATCCCATCAGACAGGCCCTGGGTGCAAACCAAGCCACATCATGAAACAAAGCATTGTGTCATGGTGTTGTTGAATTAAAAAATCAATATGGCACAGAAACGTATATACTGTAGAGCATGGGTTTTTATTAAGTAACAAATCTATACCTGTTTTTCTCTTTAGGGAAGGTTCATCCATGCAGTTCATTACTCATGCTTTCTGTCCTTAAAGAGCAAGGGTTGGATTTTCTGAAGTCTTGACACAGGCACAATTCCAGTTTTTGAGTTGCGATCAAAATAAAAGTGCCATGA
The DNA here is from genome assembly GCA_016271365.2 of Neoceratodus forsteri. Taxonomy (NCBI): domain Eukaryota; kingdom Metazoa; phylum Chordata; order Ceratodontiformes; family Ceratodontidae; genus Neoceratodus; species Neoceratodus forsteri. The sequence continues at coordinate 118,560,301 of JADMNL010000034.1, read as the reverse complement.
TGTTTGAACAATGTTGTCCTGTGTTTTGACACATTTGCAACGGTTATGCAGGCTTTAAAGCAACAAAATGTCTACGTCCCTTTTGTGATGCGAATGGGAGGCACAGAGCACGTAAATGCAGCAGTTATGTCAGACCACCATGGTTGTGCAATTGTGCTAGAAAAGTGGCGCAGAAATCCTAGCCCACTTGTTGACAAATGCACTTGTAGCCCCACGCATCTGTTAAAATACGTGTTTTAAAACCATAGCATTTACAGCAGTTTCATTTATTGTTTCATGGATTTTTGCTTAGCCTCATTAGCTCGGTTTTAAATAATTTGCACTAACAAGTACCCCCCAGAGGCCAGGAAAGTGTTTCCAATTGGCAACAGTATATAATGTTGAAATTCAGAAAATATATCCCTGCCAAAAAAGATCCATACATACAGTAACTGCACCTTAAAGCAACAGTGTAATGAAACCGGGCAAAAATGTGACCCCACCTTTTTTCCAGGACCAGAGATTCCAGGCATCTATCAGTTTTATTTGGTGGTAAATTTTCTGGTTCCACCAAAATGTATTTAATAAATGTTTTAATCGACTGTTTTTCTTAAGAAAAAAGATGCCATCCACATTTAGTCTTGGAAAATAAAAGCAAAGGCCCAGCGAGGGTTAGGATCTAGGTAAAAAAAAAAAAGCAAGCTGCCTAGCATAGGATGCACCTAGAAAAACAGAGTTCACAAGCATGCTAATATTTTTGTTAATAATAGCTGGAACTAGTTTTAGAAAACCTTTTTTCACTGCACTGCTGATTTAACAAAAGGTGACGTAAAAACTGAATTTTGCATTGTTTTATAGTCATGAAGAACATTCTGTGTAGTTCTCTATATGGAACCAGTACTCTGAGGTTTTGGCTACGTAGTGGTTTGCGCACAACATTCTAAGCACTGTTCTGATAGGTCAGCATCTAAAAAACACAAAAGGCAGTGGTCTAAACTGTCTCTTGTCCAAACACAAGCTTCTCAGGGTGCACCTACCAGGGTAATTTAGGTACAATTCCAAAACACAACTTCCACAGTGGTAACGCTCAGCACTCCAAAGACTGGCTTGCCACATTTTAGATGAGGTCCATCATCTTTTTATTTGCCAAATGACAGCAGCAATATCCAGGTTACTAGCTCAAGAAGCGGATGCAGATCCACTTGCTAGCGTGGCCTACAATGTGGTTTTACAAACTTTTAAACTTTATGCTTTTACCCGCTGACCGTAGCATTTGAGCTTACACAGTGACCCACTTGACTACTGACATTTCAATGTCACTATGCCAATTTCCTCAGAGCATCCAGGTCAGCATCTAATTCCTAGCATTCTGTACACAAACTGCGATCTAGTGAAAATGCTAAATGACTGGTTCCATGGAAAAACATCATTTCATTTTTTTAGTATAGATTTCAGGAAGAATGTGAGGAAATATTTCTTCACAGAAGGGTTGGGGTGGGTAGAAGTATGGAACCAATCAAAGTTGTGGTGGCTAAAGCAATGGAAGGCCTCAATTATGCATGAGATAGATACAGGGGCATATTACAGAAACAGGAGTGGGAAGGGTCCATGGAGACCAGTTAGGGTCTACAGAAGTACAATAGGCAGGAACCGTTGGGCAGACTGGGTGGGCCTAGCGGCCCTTTTCTGCCAACAATTTTCTGTGTTTCTGTTCTTTAGTTGAGATATGTGATTTTAAAATTTTTAAAAAGTCGCTGTGCTTGTCACACCCACTATGACTAGGTTAACATTGTGATATGGTACTGTGCTGTCTACCACCAGAAATGTGTGCCACCTCGCACCACGCCGGCAACCCGGGTTCGGGTACGGACTTGGGTTGTTGGGGGTCGGCAGGAGGAAGGAGGATTGAGCATCCCAGCGGATGCTCTCCTCCTTTAGGGTGGGTTACCAGGGGTGCTGTACACACCCAACGTCCCTGGGGCCGGTGGGAGCACCAGCAGCCATGGGGCACTGGCAGCTTCAGAAGAGCTGGAGTCGGGAAGGGGAGGGGAGGACGTTGTTAGGCACTTGGCAGGCGTGCGTCAGCACGCACTTGCCCAAGCCGACATCCTTGGGGGGGACGGGAAGCACAGAAAACGGAAACCAACCTCGGTAGTCCTAGATGACGGCCACTCCAGCTGCCCAGTCCAGGAACCACAGGCAGACCCCGTTGTGCTAGGGTGCTCCACAAAAGATGGGAGGAAAGGTAGGAGTCACCCACAGGCACTCTAGGGGCAGACTCAGTGTCGGGGTGAGTAGCATGAGCGAGCCTGAAGGACTGGAACGATGGGGCGATAGGAGGGGATAAAAAGAAAGTAAAAAAAAAAAGAAATGTGTGCGACTACTCCCTTAAAGGGACACTGTCAACCCCCTTAGGCCTCAAAGTGTCCCTAGTTTGAAAAACACATTATGACTGTTCACATTATGTAGAGACTGCTAATGTAGCTGGTAGTTTGATTCAGATTCCTTTTTATCTTTTAAAAAGTGAAACAGACTTCCCACCATACTGCTGTTACCACACTAAAACATGTTTGTTTACATTCCTTGATCAACTCCCACTCCATCATTCCTGGACTTGGGAATGCCCCCAGCATATTCTAACCACTCATGATGCAGGGGGAGGACAGTATTGCATCACTTGAGTGACTGCACTCTTTGGGGTGTTTCTAATGTTCAGAAAGTATGCAATATGAGCAGATCAAGGATTTGAAACAAAACAAGGTTGGGTATAATTAATGCCATTAGCATGCATTTCAGTTCTACTAAGGAAGATGCAGCTAAAGCAACCAGCAACGTCACTGGATTTATGAGAAGATAAGCAATCCGAACGTGGATTTTTAACTAGAAATAATATGATGCAAAGAAGTTGTAATTGTCCAATGTGCTTACTTGGTGAATAAACTAAATGCATAGAATAATATATGGAGTGGTGTGCGTAACAAGAATTTTACACACACACATGAGGTTTTGGATGCCACATAAACCCAAGAGCAAAGCTCAAGTGGTTTATCTAGGCACCCAACACTGAGGATGCGTGTAAAATTCGAGCTTCTGCACCACCCCATATTTTATTTTATACAATTGCAGAGTTTTTAATTTTTAGTGCAGAAGGGATAGGGTGGAGGGAAGGTGGGGGGGTGTAGCATTAATCATTAGGGATGGCATAGGGATAAGCAATGTTGAGGGAACAGGGATCAGGTGGAGGCTTTATGGGTCATCCTGCAGGCTCCAGAGGATGAGAGGGTGAAGATAGGGGTAGCATATAGAGCACCCTGGCAGGAGGAAGAACAGGTAAGGAAGGCCTGGTGGCTAACTTTAGGTCACTGGTAGGGGAGAGGGCAAAACTGTGGTGCTGGGAGATCTAAATATGCCAGGATCAGACTGGGGAACTATAGTGTCCTCATCAGGCAGGGTGCAGTGCCTGCTGGACGTCTTCCAGGACACGTTCCTTGCCCAGCTGGTGACTGATCTGACAAATAAGGGGTGCATCCTGGATGTGGTCCTATCAGATAGTGAGTTCATCAGGGACCTAGTTCTTGGGGACCCACTGGTGGGAAGTGATACCACCACAATTCAGTTCTCCCTTGACCTAGGGGGTGGGGTAGAACACACAAAAGTGACAGTGGTTGATTTTAGAGGGGGTAGACCTTGGGGGGATGGAGCGGATCCTTAGGGGTACCTAGATGAGATCAGGCCACACATGGGCATGGAGGTCCAGTGGGCAATTATTAAAAAGGGTCTCCTGGAGGCTACCAAGGCCTGCACAAGGGAGAGACGCAAGTGGGGTAAAGCTAAGTGGCCGAGCTGGTGGATAAGGGAGGTCCAGGATGTGGTGAGGGAAAAAAAGGCCGCTTATAGCCAATACAAACATTCTTGGGGGCTATATCCAAGAAGGAGGATGATAAGGTAGCCAGGAGGGTCACTAGGGTGGTGAGGTCGGCCAAGGCGGGGGTGGAGCAGAGACTGGCATAGGGGATTAGAAGGGAGGAAAAATGGTTCTTCAGGTGTATCAGAGAAAGAAAGGGAAGAGGCAGATTAGTAGGCTGAGGATGGGGAATTGGTGGGTGCAGGAGGCAGGGGAGAAGGCGGAGGAACTGAATGACTTTTACCTCTGTCTTTACCAAGGAGGATGGGGGGGTGGCACAGCAAGAGGAGAGGGAGGTGGGATTGGCAGATGAAGTGGGGGAAATGGATGTTAAAATCCCCAGTGGGAGGGTGTGGGAAGCCCTCAAGACCCTAAGAGGGAATAAAGCACCGGACCCAGACAGGACCCATCCCAGGGTGCTTAAGGAACTGGCTAATACCCTGGCAGCACCCCTGGTGGACCTTTTTAACTCCTCCCTGCAGTCGGGGTGGGTGCCTCATAACTGGAGGATGGCCCATATTGTGCCTATACACAAGGGCGGCTTGCAAGAGGAGCCGGGAAACTATAGGCAGGTTAGCCTAACGTTGGTAGTGGGCAAAGTGATGGAGGTCATCTTGAAGGAGTGACTGGAGAGGGTTCTGAAGGCATGGGGTCATCTAGATGATCGCCAGTATGGCTTTGATAAGGGCAGATGGCGTCAGATCAACCTGGTGGAGTTCTATGAAGGGGTGACAAGTGCATTGGATCAGGGCAGGTCAGTGGATGTCATCTTTCTGGACTTCAGCAGGGCATTTGACTCAGTGCCACATCCTGGGATACTGGGGAAACGGGAGAATATGAAGGTGGGGGGGTAGATGGTCAAGTGGATAGGAAACTGACTAGTGGAGCATTTTACAGAAGGTGAGGGTGGTGGTTTCATTCTCTAGGAGAGTCATTAGTGGGGTCCCTCAGGGGTCAGTACTGGGCCCACTCCTGCTTAATGTCTATATCTCAGACATCAGAAGCGGTATCAGGAGCAGGATGAGCCTCTTTGCTGATGACTTGAAGCTGTGGGTGGTGGTGGAAGGGGAGGAGGGGAAGCTGGCTCTCCAGGAGGACCTGGAGACACTGGGGGGGTGGTCATGGGCCTGGAAGCTAAAGTTTAGTGTTGGGAAATGCATGGTTCTGCACCTGGGGGCCAAAAACCCGGCTCAGGTACACACCTGGGGGGGAGGAACAGCAGGTTTCTTGGGAGAGAAGGACCTCAGGGTGGTGGTGGATGCAAAATGAATTCAGAGCAGTGTAGAAGGGCTGTGACCCAAGGAAATAAAATGCTGGGGTGCACAGCCAGAGGGATAACCTCAAGGAGTTGAGAGGTGCTCCTTCCACTGTACAATTGTCTGGTTAGACCACACCTTGAATACTGCGTGCAGTTTTGGCATCCCTACTTAAAGAGGGACATTGCTCTTCTGAAGAGGGTCCAGAGGAGGGTGACCAGGATGATACTGGGACTAGGGGAAAGGCCCTATGAGCAGAGACTGGAAGAACTCAATCTGTACTCGCTGGAAGACAGAAGGAATGGGGGGATATGACAGAGGTCTTCAAATATCTCAAAGGAATGAATAGGGTAAGACTTGAGGGGGTGCTTCAGCTGAGGTAGGGACCACTCAATGAAGCTTCACAGAGGGAGACTGAGGAGGGAAACAAGGAGATGCTACTTCACTGAGAGGATGGTGGAGCCCTAGGATGTGCTGCCTGGGGAGTTGTTGGCTGTGGAGGAGTTCAAGAAAGGCTGGGATAGGTATAAGGGGAGGGTGCATCCCCGTGCCCCTCTGGGGGGGTGAAGGACCTTGTGGGGGGGGACTAAAAACAGTGCCCTGGAAAGGCATTGAGCGAGCAGACTCAATAGACCATAAGGCCTAATCTGCTGACTTCTTAGTATATTAGTTTTGCTTTTTTGACACAGCAATTATATAAAATAAAAGCCTTCTTGTGCGGCCATGTTCTGGTTGGGTCCTCGGTCACGTGCCCAAACCTGAAAGTTAACTTTTTTCCTAGTAGTAGTTTTTTTTTTTATGTTTTTTAGCAGTGATTGTTTTCATTTTTTTTTTTAAATAACTTATCACAGAGTCTGTGAGGCAGTGCAGTCTCTGGCAACAAGCAAGGCAGCCAGCGGGAGGAATGGAAGAGCTGTGGCTGGCACCTGCATAGAGTGAGGGAAAGAAAAAAATTACTCACCGCAGTAATCTTCTTTCTTCCATGGGGTCCTTTAGCATCAGTAACATTTTGCACTTAGCTGGCTAGGTACAATTGCCCCGGAGGTGTGCCTTTAAGAGATTTTTTAATGAGCGTAAGGCCAGCCAATCAAAAAACAGGAGGGGGTGTGAACTGAGTGAGAGCTATTGACTGCTTCAGAATTTTTCAAGGAAAACCGAGAGCAAATGCCCCGAAAAAGAATTAACAGGATTCAAAAAAACATGCAACTGTCCAAAAGTGGAAATAGAAGCAGCAACATGAGGTAAAAACTCATCAATAACAAACGCCAAATTTGGTAAAAGGTGACGTAAGAGCCCTTCTCCGACAGGTGAATTGGGGAGGAAGGGTGGGGGCTTACTGATGCTAAAGGACCTCATAGAAGAAACATTACTGCGGTGAGTAATTATTTCTTCTTACCCCAGGAGTCCTTTAGCATCAGTAACTTTTTGCAGACTACCGAGCAGTATCAAGTGGGAGGTAGGCAGAGAACCTACTTAGGAAAGAGGCTCTGCAGAACTGCCCTGCCAAATTTGGCATCAGATTTGGTCTGCACATCCAAACTGCAGTGTTTCACAAAGGTGTGCACAGATTTCCAGGTAGCTGCTTTGCAGACATCAGGTAGGAGAATGCCCCTTGCTGCTGCAAGCGAGGCTGCAGTGCCCCTGGTGGAATGGGCCCTGAGCCCCACTGGAGGTTGTTGACCAGCTTACTCATAGCAGAATCTAATACAAGAGACCAACCAACGAGAAATAGTTTTCTTGGTAGCTGGTCTTCCTCTGCCAACATCCGCATAGGTGAGGAACAACTGAGTGGAAGAGCCTCTGGACTGTCTAGTATGCTCTAGGTAGTGAAAGATGGCTCTTTTGACATCCAAGCTGTGGAGCTTTTGCTCGCCAGGAGTGGATGGCTCAGTAAAGAAGACAGGCAGAGTAATGGACTGCTTCAAGTAACTCAAACCACCTTTGGCAGAAATTTCCTATTTGTCCTGAGCTCAACTTTATTGTTGTGAGGGAAGATGTAATTCGGCTCAGTGCACAGGGCCTGTAGCTCTGAAATCCTCCTGGCAGACAAATGGCTACCAGGAAGATGGTCTTCCAAGTTACAAACTTGATGTGGGCCGTGGACATAGGCTCAAAAGGTGGATTCATGAGCCCATCCACGCAAAGGTTCAGGCTCCAAGGAGAAATAGGCTCCCTGGTTGGAGGCTAGAAGTGCAAGAGGCCTTTGAAAAACTGTTTAAAAATGTCATGTGAAAAAAAATGATTTCTTCTTTCCCACCAAAAGGTAGGCTGAAATTGCCGCCAGGTGTAGCTTGAGTGAAGATGGTTTCAAGCCTGACGCCTGTAGGTGTACCAGGTAGTCTAGCAGCCGAGGGTCTGAAGCTGATAGGGGTTTGATCTTTTTGCTTCTGCACCAGAAGGAAAACCTTTTCCATTTAGCTGCATAAGTCTTCTTAGTGTTCTTTTTTAGCCATCCTCAGTATCTTAAGGACCTGTTCAGAGTACTGTGAGGATGGAAACTCTTAACTCCTCAAGAACCAGGCTTTGAGGTGAAGAGAGTGTACGTCTGGGTACTGCACTCCCGTCTGAGGAAGGGTCAGCAGGGAGTGAGTTGGAGTCAGGTGAATGGGCCTGTTGCAGGACATTGAGAGAAGGAGAGGGTACCAGACTTGCCTGGGCCAGTCTGGAGCCACTAGGATCATGGATGCAGGCTGCTGCCTGAATTTCAGCAAAACCCTACATATCGGGGAAAGGGAGGAAATGCATATAGGAACCTCCCTGACCAGTCCAGGATCAGGGCATCCAGAGGAAGTGTTCCCAGAACTGGGGGCCTGTAACAATACTGAGGAAGCTGAAAATTGAGGAACGAGGCAAACAGATCCACGTCTGGTGTGCCCCACTGCCTGAACTCTGTGGCTAGTACTTGCTTGTTCAGTGTCCATTCGCTCTGACCTTGACTGATGCGGCTTAGAGCATCCGCCAGAGTATTGAGTTTACCTGGGAGGTGAATAGCTGAGAGGTTGACTCCAAGGGAGAATGCTAGAGACCAGAGCTTCGGAGCTTCCAAACAGAGTATTCCTGATCTGGTACCACCCTGCTTGTTTATGTAGAACATTGTAGTGGTGCTGTCCATTCGAATTTGAACTGCCTGCCCTTCTATGCTGGAAGCGAAAGCTTTGAGAGCAAGTAAGACTGCTCTGAGTTCCAAAAGATTTATGTGCAACTGTGACTCTTCCGGAGTCCAGTTGCCGCTTACTGAGGCACAGTCTAGATGAGCTCCCCAGCCCAACAGGGAGGCATCTGTGGTGATCACCTTTGTGGGAAGAGGAGCTTGAAATGAAACCCCTGCCCGCAAATTTGCAGGGTCCTTTCACCACAGCAAATTCTGGAGGAACTGCTCCAACAACAGTATTAACTTTGAAAATGTGTTGCTTCTCTGAGACCAGCGAGCTCTGAGGTAGGCTTGCAGGAGTCTCATCCTGCACCTGACCCCTGGGACTACTGCAGTCATAGAGGCCGTATGTCCCAGAAGTTTGAGAAAATGTCTGGCTGGTCTTGGCTGTCCCTGGGCAAAAGAATCTGCCACTGAAAGGAAACTCTGAATTATTTTCTGTGGGAGGAAATCATATCCCTTCCGATTGTCCAGCTGGGCTCCTATGAAGGTGAGCAGCTGGGTGGGTTCTGGGTGAGACTTCTTGAGATTTACCAGGAAACCTAGAGATTCCAGAGTGTGATCTGTGAGGGAAAGAGATTCATTGACTTGGGAAGGAGACTTTGCTACTATGAGCCAGTCATCCAGATAGGGGTAGAGAGGGACATCCAGTCTCCTGAGATGTGCTACTACCACTGCGAGACACTTGGTAAAGACTCTTGGGGCCGAGGACAGACTGAAGGGCATTGTGGTGAACTGATAGTGACCTGAAGGAAGTTAGAACCTGAGAAACTTCCTGTGAGATCTCCTTATGTGTATGTGGAAGTAGGCGTCCTTTAATTTGAGGGAGGCTAGCCAGTTGCCCTGCTGTAAGTACTGAATGACCAGTGACCACTTTGAATTTGGGTTTTTTTCAGATGTTTGTTTAAATATCTGAGATCTAAGATAGGTCGCCACTCCCCAGTTTTCTTTTGTGTCAGAAAATACCTGGAGTAGAGGCCCTTGCCCTTCTCATGGGTGGAGACCATCTCCACTGCTCGTAAAGCCAGAAGGTTTTGTACCTCCATTTCCAACAGCGGTATCTGCAATGGTGACAGAGGTCTTGACACCTGGGTACGCTTGAGGTCTGGCAGCTGCTTGAACTGTAATGACAGACCCTTCTCCACTATCTCCGGCACCCACTTCTCTGAAGTGATGAGGGACCAGTGCTGAAGATAGTGAGAGAGTCTGCCTCCAACCGGAAATGGGGAGGCGACCTGGACACTCACATCAGGACTTAGAGTGAGAGGCAGATGGCTGGGTAGAGGTGGCTCTTCTTTGGCCCCTTCTGCCCCTGCCTATGAAAGACCCCCTGTACTGGCTAAAGTCAGATTGGGGATAGGGATTGTAAGGCCAGGGAACAAAACTTCTGCCCCTACCGTCCCTGGGATGGGATCTCTGAGGGGTAGCGGGTTTAGGCTTGAATGAGTGGCTCTGCCAGGAGGCCTTGTACTCATTGACCTTTTTCATGTAGTCAGTGGTTCTGTAATCAAACAACATATTTTGATCACAGGGAAAATCCATGGCCTTGTTCTTAGTGTCTGTGGTCAGACTGGTTGTTCTAAGCCAGGTGAAGCGTCTCAGAGATATGGCATGAGCCATCGCCCTAGAGACTGCATCATTATTGTCATCTGCCATGTGGAATTGGTACATAGTAGCTTCCAAGGCAGTTTTTGACATATCCACCAGCTCCTGTACCATAGAATCTGATCCGTTGTGGGTGATAGCCTGGACAGATTTCCACAGGGCTTTCTGATATATGAATGTGAATGCCATGTAAGAAGAAAGCCTGAGAAGCAGGGAAGTTGTGGCATACATTTTCTTTGTTATAAAGTCAATTTTCTTGGAATCCTTGTCAGGGGGAGAGGGCGACAAGGAGACTCCAGCTTTCTCATAAGCTGCCAGCTGCACTATACTCTCATGGCTAGGGTGTGCTGACTGGAACTCTGTACCATTTTTAGACAATTTATATTTTCTCTCAAGCCGCTTATCAACCCCTAGTACTGAAGTGGGGTGTTAAAGCACCTTCATGGTATTTTTTCTAAATGCATTATATATAGGGACGACCAGGGTCTTTGAGGATGAAAGACCCTTCATCTCCCTATAATCTTCATCTTTGACATCCTGGTTGGGCTCTTGTGTAGGGAGGTCCAGGGTATCCAGCATATTTTGTATAAATGAAAACATAGAGGAAGGATCCTCGTGGTCACCCAGGGGATCCCCAAGGTGAGGGTCCGGGGACTCCTGGGGCTAAAGGCCCTCAAAATCCATGTCAGGGGCATGATAGAATTAATCATCATCTGCATCACCCTCACATTCTACAGAACAGAGAACTGTGGAAGAGTGCTTGCCAGCCCCAGTAAATAGAGGACCCATCTTTTGAAAGGTCTGAAACAGTTGCCATACTTTTTCCATATCTTGCACTGATGGAAGAACCTGTGTAGTTTGTAAGTGCATTGTTTTTTCTGAATGCTTTAAGCTGCCTGTTGTCTCACTATTGGCTTTCCAAGGAGCAACGGGAGTATATCTGTCTTGACAGAGTTTCTTTTTAGCCACTTCATCAAAGGCTTGGTCAAGCTTCCTTTTTTCATCACTCTTATTATTTTTCAGTTTGTGTGGAACTTCATCGTTGAAAGCTTTATTTTTTGACTGGGATCTGGAGGGTTCCTCAGCACCTCTGCTTTTGGTATTAGTATTTTTGAATGGCCCCTCGTCAGAAACCTTTGATTTATCCTCAGCCATAATTATCAAAGGTTTGTCTGCTATGTTCGTCAATTTAACAAAGCAAACCAGTTCTGGACCTATGAACTGAGTGCAGGTTTCTGTGAAAATGCCTCCGGCCAGTCCTGACCCAGTTAATAAACTCTGTCTATTACCAGTGCCTTTTTTTTTGTTGTAAAACTGGGATCTATACCAGTGCCAATCTTAATAGAAAACTAGTAATACTCAACTGTGCACAGGTGGCTACTGGACCCTTATGGACAGTCCTGACACAGATGATACCAAGGTCCAGTAATATAACAAAAAAGGTTTCCTCGTAATTGCCAATCTAGAGAGAAAACCCCCAGACACTGTTTAAGTTTGAAATCTACTGCAGGTGCCTCGCGGTAAACCCCACGAGATCTGAGGTAAAAAAACAAGGCAACTGTCCCCAACTCGACAGTTCCCACAAGAAATTAGTCAAAAATGAAGGAAACCATCGAAAATAAACACCTGCGATAAAATTAGGCTTTAAAGTAAATAGTCAAGGTAAAAATAAAGTCTAAATAGTGCCGTCACGCTAAAAATAAAAAATCTGTGAAGCGCTAATGAAAAACTAAAAGTTGTCACTCAGCACACTAACGGAATGATTTATGAGGAAAACCTTACCCACATAAGCACTAGGAGGCTGTCAACAAGGAAAGTTGGGAGACATCTCAGAGGCAATATGCTTAGTCCAGTGGAGAAAAAATTCTGAAGCAGTCAACAGCTCTCACTCAGTTCACGCCCCCTCCTGTCTTTTGATTGGCTGGCCCTACGGTCATTAAAAAATCTCTTAAAGGCACACCCAAGGGGCAACTGCACCTAGCCAGCTAAGTGCAAAAAGTTACTGATGTTAAAGGACTCCTGGGGTAAGAGCCCAGTGCATGTTTGGCATCATGAACACTCCTTTATAATGGCAAATTATGCAACGGGTTTCCCTATTGCAAAAGCAAAACCCAGTTATTATAAATAATATATCTACAGTTGACTCTCGCATGTAAAGGTAAAACGTAACCTTGTGGAAAGGCAAGGCATTTTTGTTTATATAGCATCCAATCGCCAGGGCACTGGGCACCTCACAAAATGCATCCAGTAAAATAATACAATTAAAACAATAAATAAGCAGTTATACGGATCATGACAGAACAAACAGATAAAAGCATCAGGGATGTTTAATAATTTATGGTGGTGGCTAGTTTTAATGCTCCTAAGATCTTAGGTACTTCTGACAATGTATTCTTATGCATACTGCACCTGTTTGCCTAAACACCTCTAAAGTAATTGAATGCTGTACAGAGTTTTACAAATATTCTTTGTCTGTATTTAATGTCTGTGCACCTGACTCTAGAACATTTGAAAATAGGCACTTGCCTAAAAGGATTTCATGTGAAATAAAAACTAAACTAAAACTTAGGATTTAAAAAAGATCATTTCCCACCATTTTTAGAATCCCCCCACCCCAAAAAAAGAGGACACTGCCTTACCTCTATAGGAACTCCTCTGTGCCACTTCAAGACCTTTTCAGAATCCCCTCCCAGGAAGGGTGTAATTGTCTCTGAGGAGCTAGCTACATAATCCCTTCCTACTTCCTTAACACTAGCTCCATCCCCGTGCTCCCACGTTTTGTAATGTATCTATAGGGAGAACATGGGGCCACACTCCATGCAAGTCTACAGAGCACGATTTTCAAAAGCTGTTTTTGGACATTTAACTAGATATTTTTTTTTAAATCAGAGCCAGGGTTCAGCTAATGAGGTTCTTGTTACTAGAACCCTGGCTTTAATTTTACCAGATGTATAGCTAAACCATCCGAAAACAGCTTTGGAAAGTCATGCTCCCTAGACTTGCATGAAGCATGCCCCTGCACTCTCCCTACAGTTACATCACCAAATGTCGGAGCGTGGGGGTGGAGCCAACTATAAGGAAGTGGAAAGGGATCATGCTGCTCGCCCCTCGGGGGCAAATTATGATCCCTCCCTTGGGGCAGGGGGTATTCTGAAAAAGTCTAAAAATGGCACGGAGGAGCTCCTACAGAGGTAAGGGAGCATCCTCTTTTTAGTTTGCAGCACGAGAATGGTGCTCTTTAAATCATTCATTATGAAAAGCAATAAGAAAAGTTGTTTCAAAAAACATCCGAGAGAAATAAAAATATACTGATGATTGATCAGAAATATATTATTACTAAAAAACTGTATGTATGATTAGCAAATATTGCTGGTGTGTAATTATTGTTGTTGATATTTATAAACATGTGCTGGATTTGTAATATGTACCTGTTGCATGAACCTCAGCCTTCAGGTATTAGCTATTCTTCTCCGTCTTTTGATTTGTTTGTCTAGATTTTTCTCCCTGCCGTTAAACTCATCGATCCGTCTTCTGGCCCAGCCGAGCCTCATCCCCTGTTAACTTTGCTGCTGCTTATCCCCCCACAGCCCTCTCCTCCCCACCACTGGCAGAGCTCCGAGAGAGAGAGAGGTTCTTCAGCCTCCCAATGATTAGGATCCAGTTACAGTATGATTGAAATAAAAGAAAGTGCCACACTAACAAGCCGACCCATTGACACAACAGCAGGGGTACTGTTCACAATGGCAGTGACCGGGGTTCAGGAACAGGTAAGGATCATGAGGGACCATGCCGAGAGGGGGGGGAGGCTCAAGCATCTCAGTGGAGGCTCTCCTCCTCCCAGGGGGGAGGGGGCCAAGTCCTGCAGCACTACTGCCACCTGTAGATGTACCGGTGGCAGAGCAAGGGACACAGGGAGGAGAACGCCATATCCCATATACATACGCCGCTGGACGATGCTCACGCCAGAACTTTGTCCCAAACACTGGTGGCCCTTTGGAGTCTGGAGTCACAGCAAGTGAACAGGGGAACTACTAAATGGTAAATCCCCCTCTGCCTGTAGCTCTGTGAAGGCTGGTAAATCCAGCCCGAAGGTGGTATATCCATCACACTGGAATGGAAGGGCACAGAAATAATAAATAAAAAGAAAATGAACTGTGACGCTAATAGGTTGCTTTAGCATTTCTGTGTTAATTGCATAAAAAACTATGGATGTAGCATAAAGAATTGTCTAAGAGTTACAACTCAGTTTTGCACATTATTGCAATGGAACTGCAGATGCACTGCATTTGACTTCCAAACACATTTATTAAAATTAATTGCATTGCTTGACTCAGTGGTGCCGAGTTGAGCACGCTAGACGCCACACCCTTACGCCCAGCGACCGGAAGACCGAGCAGACTCAGGTCGTCGGTGGGTTGGCGGGGAGATAGGCTGGAAGCGTCCAATGACAGCTTCGCCTTCTCCGGGAGGGATTTGGCGATGCCCGACACCTGCATGACCCGGCGGAGGCTCGAGAACTGCAAGCTCCATTTGGGAATGGGCAGCCATTAGGCAACATAGACCGTCGGCTGGCGTGCGTCACTTGGCGCCAGAAGCTACTTGCTGCTTGGGAAGGGAGAAATCGCGGAAATATAAGCCTGCCTCAGCTGGGAAGATGGGAGGACCATGGCCGTGCCCACGATTTGCCTGTGCCCGCCCAGCAGACCTCAGACCGACGAAAGGTAAGTTATGGGGTCTGAATCCCCCACCTCGTCCCCACCCGGGGGGGTAATCCACGGCTCCATGGGGCCTAGGGGTCTGCTTGGGTAGGGTTCCGGGCAGTGGGATGTCCAGTTGCCCCCCGAAGGGTCGGAGATGGCAGGCTGGGGAAGAGGAATAAATAGTAATTAAAAAAAAAAATTAATTGTATTTATTTTTATTTGAAAATTGGAACTGAGAGAGAGGCACACCGAGCCAAGGGTCATTTCCAGGTGCGACCCAGAGGAGTGGAACAGTGGAAGAACAGCAACACAGTACATAGTAGCAAAACATTAGAACAACATTCAGTAAAACATTTCTACAAAATTAGAATACTAAACAATTGCACATGCAGAGAATAAAGTGCGGTAGAGCTTAGTAAGAATGCCTAGCAAGTGCATATTCAGAAGTGGCAGCAATACGTGGTGAACAAGAACAATACTGATAACAAGTGATTGACCTGAGGGGTGGGTTACTGCCCGACCTCGTAATGAAGGGAGAAAACTGTAGTGGTGTTGTCCCAGAGTATGGGTATAAAAGATAGACACTGAATCCGTGTCTATAAGGTACAACATGCTTGCTGCATGATTATATTCCAACAAGGTTCCAAAAATGAGAACTCACAAGAAAATAAAAATAAATATAAGAAAATAACTCATTACATAGCATTTGTCAGAATCCCTCAACATCGCTGGGATCTTGTTTTCATCTTTGCTCCAGCTTGCTATGAGGACATGAAGACTGCAAGTCCTTTCCTTTCTCGTGCTTCAGGTGGACTGACAAAACCAAGGCTGCTTCTTGCAATTGCTTTCAAGGCTGTTTGGCTCCAGACAGTCTGCAAAACCAAGGCTTTATCAACTGGCATCAGGCAGTCTGGAAAAAAAAAAGTAGGCATTAACGCCAGACGAAGGAGGCTTCTACTGAGGAATTAATGCATGGTTGGGGGCCGGGTTGTGGCACAAGGCCAACCATGCATTAATTCCCCCAAGTAGAAGCAGACTCCAGAGGGCATTAATGTATTTGTAACATGGGAATACTTGCATTGTTGTTTGTTTTTACAGTTCTGTTCGCTGGAACTGTTCAGTTTTGTGTTGGCGCAATGTGTGTTCTGTTTGCTGCTGTGACAGGTAGTGGTGCTAGAGCCTGACCCGGTGACCCCATGATTTATAGTTGGAGCGGGCATTACCAGTGATTAATGACCGCTCCAACTTTGATCATGTGGTGTGTTTTGTCCAGTGACGTTGCCTTATTTCGGGTTTCTCTCTTTTGCCGTGTTACAAGGCTGTATATATCAGATACCATTATCAATTTAAATCAAAACAAATGCATGCTCTAGCATTTTCATTTATACTAAATCTGGCTTTCCCACCAAACCACAATGTAGCTTATAACGTGGAAAGATAAAGGAAGCAAAGTCATTGGTCAGTCAGGATCACCTGACGACTGATTAATCCATGTTAAACGCATGCTGAGGGTGAACAGTGTTTGACACAGATCAGTACTCTTAGGTTCTTGGAGCTGCAGGAACACATCGGAACTTGTTTAAACCAACGTTTATTTTTTTTGCACCAATCGATAGCTAGAGAATGTTTGTTGTTTCCCTCCAACCCACCCAGGTGAAATTTGTGTTACTCGCTCAAATTATAAACAACAGAGAGGTACCACTCGCATTCAGTAATACCTCTGAGTAAAAGTGTTATCAGTTGTATTGTCCGTCTCAAAAATACTACTTCCCATTTCCCGAGACCCGCACGATCAGTAGTAGCAGCGCAATATCAGATGCAGATTCAGTTGATAACATCCTACTACAGAGCCATAATAAAATCATACTGAGCACTCCTTATACACTGCAGACATCAGACAGCGAACAGAATGTTAAAAGCACTGTAAATAGCAATGATCCAGTTAACAGGATCAGCTACTAGGCAGTTAAGAAAAGCAGATATTAATAAATACCTGTAACTGTGAGAATCGACATGTTGCCAAAGTAGGATTAAATGTGAATTTGTTCAGTAATCCACGAGTGTTTAATGGTAGCAGTAATACGTATTCGGAGAAGAGTCATTTCAACTGTTTAATGTACTTTTGAATTACTATTTACTGTGAAGTGCAATGTTTTCATGCAGTGTTGTTCCCGAGGAACCCGTTTTATTAGCGCACCTCTGCACAGCATCAAACAAGTCTGTAGCACTTCCCATTCATTAGCATATTAGCGCTTCAATCATTCTTTTGCAGTATTTTAAGTGTTTTGCTGTATTTTTATTTAGTTTTTGTTTACCGGGTAGGTGCGCTAGCCAAACAGGTGACTATTTTCAGGCACGACCCAGGAGGTACAGTAACAATACAGAGTTCATTTACATAATACAGGGAAACAGTAACAATACAGAGAACAGTTTTCAGTAAAACGCAATAAAGGAGTACAGCTTCAGAGACAATCAACAGGTCAAGAGAAAAACAGCAGATTTACAGTGTACAGGTAGCATTTAGTGAGCGGGTAAAGGTATACAGGGCAGATCCAAAGGACAGGTGAGTCAGAGGGAGGAGGAGGAGCAGGGGAGGGGAACTGGGTGAGCAGGTAAAGGGGGGATGGGAAGGCAACCGTGCGGCTAAGTGGTTAAGGTGGCAGCAGGGATGAAGGAGGCAGGACGGGGGTCTGGGTGTGGGGCGGTGAATGGATGGTGGCAGTACATGGTTGAGGTGGGGGGAGAGAGTAGGTCAGGCAGAGCTGGAGGCAGGGGAGACACCACCTGCAGTGGGGCTATAGAAGGGTAAAAGGTGGCGCGAAAACAGGGCAGGAAAGGACATGATAGGCATCGGCGGCCAGAGGAGGAGTGAAGCGGGGAAAATCTGGACGGGGCTGGGGGCTTATGGCATACGTCTGGGTGAGGGGGATATGGTGGCATAAGCGGTAGAAGGCTACGGGAAGAGACCGAGTCCATGGAACCGTGCGGCGGCTAGAGAGAGCTGCAGGGGAGGGGATCGGAGGTGAAGACGGCCACAGGGCGGCTTTAGCAGCAGAATCACTCAAGGGGAGCCCGGGTTCATGGAACCAAAGTCGGCAGGGGAGAGTTAAGATGGCGGGGTTCGGGGTGAGGTACGGCGGGGGAGCGGCATCAGTGGCTGGAAAGGTCGGCAAGTACCGAGTTGTGGTACTTTCCGGGCAGGGGTGGTGCTCAGTCGGGGTAGTCGGGGGGGGCTACGGAGGTTAAGAGCAAACCGGTCTAACTGGGGGGTGTAGAAGCGAAAAGTCAGTGTTAGGGGGATGTGGCGGGAATGGCGGCAGGGGGCTGAGGGTTGAGACCGTGTCCATGAAAACCATTTTAGAACTGTATTTCATGGTTTTTGCATGTATTCAAGTGAAATCTGTGCCTATGATGTTCAGACGCTGAGTATCCTCACAAACACCACACAACAAAGCTACGTGAAGTTATTAAAGCATTTAAAAGACCTTAAAAGATTAAACATGCAATTGTGTCGTATTTTCATAATTGTGGCATTAAACCTACAAAACATGTAATAGCAATCACTGAATACCCAGGAAAAAACAGTATAAGACAGTTTTCTATAACGCACTACTTTATTTAGAGGAAGGACACTCGTTAACTTCCATATATTTATACAAATTTTCAAGGTTTTCCTTAACATATAAAACTATCTATTAACCCCTCGTTATAAGTACAATAATCCACTCCAGGGTGTGTGGTTACTGGGGATTTGCCTCCTGCCTCACAACGCACCCAGGGTGTTGATTAATCCCCAGTAACTACACACTCTGTTGTGGGTTATTGTTTACATATAACATTTTCAATATACTTAGGCAATCAAACATATTTTATACTATATGTGCTGCATAACACCAGTGCAGTTAACAAAACGTTTCCTATTTTAAATGTGCAAATATTTAACAGCGGGTATCTGTTTTTATATTGTCAAACGAAACTGTGCTAGCTAGCCATTACATTGTTTGTCCACTTTGAGCCATGCAGGATGCATTTTAGAGGGACTTGAAAAGGGAACAGAGTAAAGAAGAAAAAGGGTTGGGGGGGGTTGTGTAGGTGGCCATCCTGACAAAACAGGGAAAGGATAGTACAGTACAGCATAGTTAGAATGGTGTTGCAACAGGCATTAGAAAAATAAATTAGAATGGAGTCCCTCTAATTCCAAGGCAGGATGACCAGCCGTACCACAGGTGTGTAGGTTAAACCAAGGCAAAAGTTGCTGTTGAACTGTTTAAGAGTTGAAAATCCAGACAATGTGAGTTGTTAATGCATTGCCAACTCAAACAACACAAAATCAACTCAATAGCATAATAGTTTAATGTCAGTTGTACTGTACGCAGCAGGCTCCTTTGTGTGTTTTTCTTCCCGCTTTCTTCCTCCCATATGAGGGCTCTGCATAGCCTATCAGTGGTCTCTCACACAGCTATGAGTGATGTTTCTGTCAGGTGGGGTAAGAGACGTCTGGTCGGACACAGCTGTCCGTCCATTTATGAAAGCTGATAAGCAATGGAGTTGAAATCCTACTGACTGAGGATTTTGGCGGATTGACATCTTCCTACAGTATGCTAGCTTCTCTTGTCCTGATGGATTTTCTGAGTTGTACTGGGCGAACTGCAACCAGAAACAAAAAATGTAATATGTAGCAAAAATAAATGGCACAATTGCTGAAAACTACAGATAAATATTGCACAGCTGTTCTAGGACTGCTGCACTGAAACAACCAGTGCAAACCAGTGGCTTAATTTTCTCCTCCATCTGTTCCATCCCATCCAACCTGTTCCACTGGTACATTCACCCAGGTGCAATATTTTGGCCTGATCAGTCCTGCAGGTTTAATCCTTGTAAGGCATGAATAGAAGATCTTCACAACACTAACACATATACCAAATCGGGAGCTGCCCCTGCATTTTCTACTTTGAAAATGCTACCATCTGTGTTTAAGATACTATTAACTCCACATAAAAGGATCCAAACTAGCCAGTGGTGGAGGGGAGTGGGTGGACAGCATCCCTTTAAATTCCATGGAGCGCTACTTTTGGAGAGGTTTTAGACAGTTCTAGCTTCTGGACATCTACTGAGCAGGTAATTAGCTAACATTTGCACATATTTAATATACATTAGCAAGCAATGAATCTTACTTGCATATGCAAATATTGAAATAATTTTGTAAAGGGGAGGGTTGGGAAGGTTAGTTTTTTTCTGCAGATAGGTTCTCCAGACCTTCCTTTTCCCAGTTGTTCTGTTTTATTGTTCTTTTCTGTCCTTTTTCCCCTACTTGTTCCCTTCCCTCGATGTTCAGGGTAACAACAGCTGCATCCTTCATCTAGCCAAGACAGCGGGCAAGTGACTGCTCACAGCCAGTACTCATTACATTCCCTGTTTGGCAGGCAGGGGGATGGGTACTCGAAAGCCAGGATGCCTTCGCCTACCCTACACAAGAGCCGAATTACAAGCACCTCACCTCTGCAAAGTGTCTGCCCCAGAGTAGCCTCAGTCTTGGATTCTGGGTGTCAGTGTGACACACAGCCATATCACCTCTTGGCCAGCACCCCTCTACCTTGGGAGGTAGTAAACAACAAAAATGGAAGGGACCTGGGGTAATCCTATCAGATGACCTTAATATTGGCAAGCAATGTGAGAAGGCAGTAGGAGGGCTGGGGGGATATTGGGATGTATAGGGAGAGGCATTGTCAGTTAGAAGACTAACTGCTAAAGTAATAAATCAGATTTGTTCTATGTCTACAATGTTAGCCAGAGATAACACTCACATGTAGTCGTAAATAAAGTATTTTTATTATACTCGCAGTCAAGCAGGATAATAACTCACAGATGATCCTTCAAAGACATCTAAGCAGTGATTAGGTCAACTATATATGAAAAACAAACATAATCCAGATAAATGTAATATAATGAAGTATAAATGAACCATGCATAGTACATTAGCATATATTAGCAGCAAAGCACTCATGCTCATACAATGTGGGCTAAATCTATAATATTAGTGCAAAATAGCAATATCACAGTATAATAGACCAGAGATATAGTGTAAGACATATATGGGGTAATAAGGACATAACCCTGGCACAACAGCATCACCAGCAGAAAACAGGATGTTGTTATCCCTCTGTACAGACAGTTGGTGAGACCCCATCTGGAGACTGCGTGCAGTTCTGGAGACCCCATCTCCGCAAAGACAATGACAGAGTGGAGGCTGTTCAGAGGAGGGCAATCAAAATGGTGCAGGGTCTGCACCAGAAGAAGAAGACATACGAGGAGAGACTAAAGCAGCTTAATATGTATATCCTTGAGAAAAGGAGGGAGAGGGGGGACATAATAGAAACTTTCAAGTATCTTAAGGGAATTAAAGTACAAGAGGGTAGCATCTTTCAGAAAGATGTCAAGAACAAGGGACACAATTTGAAGATGAGGGGAGCTCAGGGCAATGTGGAAGTATTTTTTCACAGAGAGGGTGGTGAATGCATGGAACAGCCTTCCTGAGGAGGTTGTGGGGTCTAAAACTGCGGGAGAATTCAAGAATGCATGGGACAGACATAAGGCAATTCTTGTGGGGGGTAGGAAGAAACAGGCTGTTGGTTAACTAGGATCTGCAGCTTATCCTGTAGGTAGGGAAATGGGCAGACTAGGTGGGCCAAACGGTCCTTATCTGCCGTCAAAGTCTATGTTTCTCGTCCTCAAGCTGCCGAGTGACAACTCCAGGTGACATAAATTGCCCACACTGAAGCAGTTGCTGGGTGGCTTCATTTGAGGACTGTCCAGTGAAGAGAAACTGAAGTACCTTTAGAAGAAACAAGTGTCCACTTCCATTTATAAACTTATTCTTCACGGGGGTTACTAACCAGCACCATCAAGCTTCATATCCTATTATATGGAAGCTGAAGTGACAGGAGAGCGATTTTTTATTAAAACACAGCAATACCCTGAGGGTGCAGCAACACCTAGCCGCAATCAAAGCAGTGCAAAGAGTGACATTTAAGTTTATAAATGCTGATCGAAGACCTTTCTCTAATTACTTGCCAGCTCCAGGGACACCTTTTCTATTTAAATAATAGAAATGAGAGCTCAGTTCTTTATTTACAGCGCTTTAATTTTTGAAAGGCAGTAATAATGCTGAGTGGGAGATGGGAGCATATTAAATGGGTAAATCTGGGACCCTGGCTCTCTCAAGTCATGTTCCAACTACCGGTAATGTGCTCCCTAAGGCATCTGCTTCAGGATAATGTCACTACAATCACGAAGTTCCTACTGAAGATTCATCTGAGCTGCCAGAAGATGTAAATACTATGCATTTGTCAATTTTCTCTGAAGATACAGAAAATACAGGTTATTCACAATAAATCACATCAAAATGCTACTTTGGTATCTCGGTGTCCTTTATGGACATAAAAGTCTGTCTCAAGATAATCACCAATACCTTCTAGCAAGCACATGTAAAGCGTAGCTAGGTAACCACATGTTCATACTCACTGAAACAGTCAACGTCCCTGATCTCCATACAGGTTGGCGAAGCAATTCCACCTCCAGTCACAGCTGTGGGCATGATATACCAAAAAAAAAAAAAAAAAAGGAACAAAGGGGGACAATAACTTGTGAAATCCTGCATCATAACAGCAGTGGTATCCTCGATTTACATACGGTTTGCATGGTGTTAATCCACAGTTTTGCTAAGCTGAAACATGCTCATCAGACAGATGGGATGGGGTGTCTACTGTCCTTAAGTCGATGCTCCAGATTGGATGGAATGCTTAGGGTTACCACCTGTCTTGTTCTGGACCAAATTATCTGTTTTTAAGGTCTTTATCCAATCCTCCAGTTTCTCACAGAAGTACGCCATTTTTTAAGCTGTGTTTGGAGGTCCTTCTCCTAGGAGAGGGGTCACCAGCAGTCACTGTTCAACTGGCCCCTAGTGGCAGCATGCCAATACTGCAGAAAGGGGAGGAGATGGGGCAGATGCTGTACGCGCTCTCCCATGGGCATCATTGCAGGCCTCACCTCCATAAGGGAGAAAACGGAGGAAAAAGTAGTGCCATGCCGAATAACAGAACGCACCTCGCAGGCCCCGCTCCCGGCTAGCCAGGGACTGGCCACACTGGATCCAGTCTCTGGTGGGGGTTGGGGAACCCTGCTGACCCCACCAGGGTGGGGTATGCCCTGGCAGTATGCGTCAGCACCAGATGGTGGACAGCAGGGGATGGGGCTGGGAGCTCCCTCCTGAGACAGGGCCGTGGCATAGGAGCATATAATCAATAATAAAAAACTTCACGGCCTTACTATAGTGCCACCCCCCCCACTAAAAAAAAGTGGTGTCATATGGACATTTTCTTGTAAAATCACCCAATCAGAGAAGTGATGTAGTGTATGTCCTTATTCAATTGTGAAGTGGGTGGAGCTGGAGGAGGGGTTTGAGGTCTGGCTTATTTTCTGTAGACTCATTTAAAGGTAGAATCCCCTTTGAACAGTTCATATTTCACTCCCCAAAATCAACCTAATCTTTAAACACATGATACTGTTGTGATTTTTTTTTTAACTTAAGAAATGTACTACATCTTCAGGCAACTTGATCTATTTTAAAGACTAGTACTAATGCTGACAGGTTGAGAGGTGTCCTTAAGCACATACCAGCTTGTAACCCTAGGAACATAATTTAGCCGCCTTTTTTTTTTTACATCCTATAAGGGATTTAGAAATAAAGGGCAAAAAACAAATTTAGTAACACTGGGCATTCAGCTGGTGCTACAAAAGACCATTTGTTCCACATTGTGTTTTACATTGCCTGGTAAGGGGATGGAAAGGATATTTCTAGTTGATGCACTTTCTGGCAAATGAATACTGGTCATGCAAATTCTTAGCACTGCTTTTTTTTAGGGGGGGAGAAGGATCAGACAGAGGACACAGACTAAACTAACATTCTCACTCAAAACTGCAAATGTCATAAGAATTTCAGTTTCTTTTTTTATATAGCTTTTTGTTCAATGAGGTCATCCTTCCAGCCTTCGGATCGTCTGTCAGGTAGATGGCATTGCAGTTTTCTGGTTTTAGATGACTCCCGAATCTCCCCTGGCACTTGATAATAACTCCCAAGGGAGACCTTGTGTGCATGCAGTGATCCCCATGGCAGGAGAACAAGCTGCCTGACCCTCCATCTGGAGGGGTCACTGCTGTGTCCCAAAATGGCACCATCCCTCTCCAGGTTTGGGAGCAGTGCCAGTGGCGGTGTTTTCCCAGCCAGACTACCTAAACACCAGCTCCCCCAAGTCTGCTCTCAGATCCCAGTTGCCAGCATGACTGTGGGCCATTAAGCCACACCCCCCCCCTTTCTTTTTGTTAAAATGAATTTTTATTGCAAGTAAAATAGAGTACAGCACATAAAATAAGTAACATAACGTGCATAAGGGTAAAAGCAAATGGTTCCACAGTGCCAATCTGAAGGTGTATTTAGTGGGGCAATTACATATGGAGGTGGGTAGGGAGTTCCAGAGCCCAGGGGCAAATGATGAGAAGGCACGATTACCCATTCTAGTGGCACATTTGGGGAAGATGAAAGTGGACGAATATGCCAACATTGAACCATTTGTCCCTTTTCTGGTGGGATAGTCTGCAGTTTGCTCTACCTTGGTTCTTTTATTTTCAGAACTGGTTCTTCCCATCCCACATAATGACTGATGTAACAGCAAAAGATGAGTGCAGAATAGCGCAGTGGTTTAAGGCTCTGAACTGCAAATCTGGAGACCTGGGTTTGAATATCACAGCCCCCACTTGCATACTGTGTGACCCTGAGCAAGTCAACTAACTTTCCCTGTGCTCCCAGGTTGCACCTGTAAACAAGCTTCAGCTTAGTGTGTCTCACCTGGTTAAACAATTGGAAGAAAAAAAAAAGATACAAATGGGCTGATAAACAACCCTTTCTAGTAGGACGGGCAGTTCTCTCGTTATGGATGTAGAGTTGACTGTTTTCCAGAAACGGCAGTAGCAAGTCTCATTGGGAGCCGAAGAGTTTGAAATAGCTAGTTGGTAAACAGACTGTCCCTCGACTATCATGTGAGGGTTTGTCTTATATGAGGCAACTTAGTGTGGGGTAATATGCATAAAGTGGAGAAGGGGTAACATATATATACTAAACAATAGACACAGTGACTTTGCAAGTGGAGCAGACTGTGGGGAGAGGACGAGAACAGTGAACTGTGAGTCGATATTTGAAAATATTCAAATAAAGGTTACATTTTCTGCACCTCCACACCCAGGAAGGGCTGGCAGCCTCCTCTTCAGGCAAAGACATTGGAGGCAGCATGCACCCCAGAGAAAGAGAGAGAGAAAAATATGTCTAACAAAGTGAGTGTCACAAACTTCAGAATTTAACATACAGGGACAGTATGCACAGAATAGATACATAAACAGTGTCGGAAGATAAGGGCCTGTGGCCCACCCAGTCTGCCCATCTGAGCTTGTAAGTTTACTTTATGTTTTCCTAGACGTCTGTTGCCCCTTAACCCTGACCTCCAGAATTCCTTTATGTCTATCCCGTGCATTCTTATATCCCGTGATTGTTTCAGCCCCCACCACTTCCTCTGGCAGGGTGTTCCACTTGTCCACCATCTGTTCTGTGAAGAAAGTCTTCCTCAGGTTTCCTCTGAATCGTCCTCCCTCCAAATTCATCCCATGCCCTCTAGTCCTGGAACATCTTTTTCGCTTAAAAATAGTGTATTCCTGCATCCTGTTCCTCCCTGTAAGATACTTGTATATGTCTATCATATCCCCTCTCTCCTCCAGGGAGTACATATTAAATTCCTTCAACCTGTCCTCATAGGACTAGTGATGCAATCCATGTACCATCTTTGTTGCCCTCCTCTGAACCTTCTCCACCTATGTCCTTACCTAGTAAGGTCTCAGAACTATTTCCCTGTACTCCAGGCGGGGCCTCACTAGTGTCTTGTATAGTGGAATTATGACCTCCCGTTTCCTGCTGGTGATGCCCCTGCATATGCATCCCAGCATCCTATCTGCTTTACCTGCTGCGTTGTCACACTGTTTCCCTACCTTGAGGTCATCAGAGATAACCCCAAAACCCCTTTCCTGCTTGGTGCATGCCAGTAGCGTAGCAAATTCCCAAAGGGCCTGGGCACAAGGTGATGTTACAGTGCCCCTCCCCATATGATTTGGGCCCCTCAAACCTCATGGGCCCAGGTGCCACTGCACCCTTGTAGCTACGTTCCTGGTGCATGCTACATCCTCACCCAACTGATATATTGTGCCAGGGTTTATGTACCCCATATGCATTATCTTGCACTTCTTTGCATTGAATTTCAACTGCCAAACCCCTGACCATTCTTCAAGTTTCTGCCGGTCCCTTCTCATTCTGTCTACACCCTCTGGTGTGTCTACTCTGTTTCAGAGCTTTGGGCCATCAGCAAACAGGGAAATTCTGCCTTCTAGGTCCTGTGCAATGTCACTGATGAAGATGTTGAATAGGACCGGTCCCAGCACTGATCCCTGTGGTACCCCACTGGTCACTCTTCCCTCTGTGGAGTGACAGCCATTTACCATCACTCTCTGTGTCCTGCCGCCCAGTTACCTACCCACTGCACTATTGTCCTGCCCACACCCATATTCCCCAGTCTGTGTAATAGTCTTCTATGTGGCACAGTGTCAGAGGCCTTGCTAAAGTTCAGATAGGCCATGTCCGCTGCCCTCCCCTGATCCACTTCACTAGTCACCCAGTCAAAAAATTCAACAATGCTGGTCTGACTTGACCTCCCCTGGTGAAACCACGCTGTCTTGGGTCCTGCAGTCCATTGACAACCAGATGTTCCATCAATTTCTTCTTCAGTAGTGCTTCCATGATCTTTCCCACTACCGAGGTGAGGTTGACTGGTCTGTAGTTCCCCGCTTCCTTTTTGTTCCCACTTTTGTATATACATGTGCTGTCCTCCAGTCTTTGGGAACCTCCCGTTGCCAGTGATCAGCTAAACAGGATTGCCAGAGGTTCAGCCACCACCTCATTTAGTTCTTTAAGGACCCTGGGGTGCACCCCATCTGGCCCCATTGCTTTATCAACTCTTATTACTTACAGTTCCTTCAGGACCCTTTCTCATGTAAAGGGACTTGTGTCCATTCTGCACCATTCCACCCTTGTACTCCCTTCAGACCCATTACCCTCCTCTTCCTCAGTAAAGACTGAGCAGAAATACCTGTTCAATATGTTGGCTTTACTGTTTGTCATCCCACCTCATCCTCCCCTTCAGTCTCACTATCCCTCCTTTGCCTTTCTTTTTCACTTATGTACCTGTTTTGTCCCCTCTACCCACTGATTTTGCAATGTGCTCTTCTGTCTGAGCTTTGGCTTCCCTTACTGACTTCCCTGCCTCCCTTTGCTTCTCCGGGTACTTCTCCCTATCCCCTTCTGCCTGTGTCTTTTTGTATTGCCTGAATGTAATCTTTTTGGCTTTCACTTTCTCCGCTACCTCCTTGGAAAACCATAATGGCCTCCTCTTCCTCTTCCCCTTGCTAACCTGCTTAATGCATAATTCTGTTATTCTTGTAATCCCCATTTTAAATACTGCCCACTGTTCCTCAACCCCCGATTCCTGCCCCATTCCCCTTAATGCCTCTTTCAAGCATCTCCCCATTTTCCTAAAGTCTATCCCCCTAAAATCCAGGATACGTGTTTTTGTGTGGTTTGGTTCTGCTCCTTGATTTCAAACCACAATGACTGGTGGTCACTGTTCCCCCCAACACACTGTCCCTGTTTGTGAGCACAAGGTCCAGTATTGCCTTCTGCCAAGTTGGTTCCATGACCAGTCGCTTGAGGAAGGCACCCTGAAGGGAGTCCAGGATAAATCTGCTCCTAATTGATGCTGCTGCTGGGATGCTCCAGTCCACGTCTGGAATATTGAGGTCTCCCACCAGCACTTCCTCAGCCTTGTCTACCATCCTTTGGATGGCTAGCATCAGCTTCCTATCTGTTTCTTCCTCCTGGGCTAGTGGTCTATAGACCACACCTGTGCGGATGGCTGGCCCCATTTTCCTTTCCAGCTTAACCCACATTATCTCTCCCCCATTTTGTTCCTCCTGGATCTCTGTGGCCCTTTTGTAATTTTTCACATACAGTGCCACTCCTCCTCCTCCTCCTTCCTTCCTACCTGCCCTCTCTTCTGAATATGTTGCAGCCAGGTATGACCATCTCCCAGTCAAGTCATGGTTATCATTACTCCAGGTTTCTGTGATGGCCACAATGTCCAGGTCTGACTGCACCATGACAGCCTCCAGATCCTCCATCTTGTTGCTAAGGCTCCTGGCATTGGCACACATGGCTTTTCATGATTTGACCTCCCTACACTGTTTAGCTGTTCTACTCCAGCCCGTTCTCTGGTTGTCCTTTATCCCTGGTTCTCCTTGCTGTCTGCCCTTCTGTTGAATTTTGCTCCTTTTCTGCCTATCCACCTCTTGGGCACTTATCTCCATCTTTTGCACACTGCTTTATAGAGATATCCACTCCTCCAGTTCACTGCTTCCACTGCTAGCTGGGGGGGGGGCAATTAGGTACTCTCCTTGCTGGCCTGCCACACCCCTTGACTAGTTTAAATATTTGTCAATGTAGCATTTAAACTTATCATTGAGTGCTTGGATTCCCCTTCAGGATGGATGCAGGCCGTCAGGCTTGAACAAGCCTCCATCCCTCCAGGTGGGTCCCCAGCCACCAATGAATCCAAACCCTTCCTCACAGCACCAGTTCTTCCACCATGAGTTAAAGTTCCTGGTGCATGCACCCCCTATGCTCTCCCATGCCTCTCGCAGGTAGTACTTCCGAGAAGGTGACAGAAGTAGCTACTTGCTTGAGACCCCTCCCCAATTTCCAAAACTCTTCCTGAACTTCCTTTGGCCCCCCCATTTGCCAGGTCATTAGTACCTAGGTGGATAATGACATCCAGCTCACCCTCCCATCTTGCCTTCCCAGTGATCCCCAGGATCTTCCTTCCATCCCTCCATGCCGTGGCACCTGGTAGAAAGGCACCTCACCTCCTGTCCTCCCCTCCTGTGTTCCTAGCTGGATCCTCTTATGATGGAGTCCCCATCAGGATTCACTTCCTCCTCCTCTGGGGTCCACTGCACTCCCCACTGAGGTCACCTCCTTGGCTAACCTCCGCATCCTTTCCTTCCACTTCTCTGGGTACCTCTATTTGGTTGTCCCCATTTGACAGTGTGGCATATGAGTTCTTGAGTGAAACAGGATCTGGGATGTGCCTCTGTCTGACCGCCCTAACCCTCCCTGAGCCCACCATCATCCAAGTGCTCCTCGTTCTCGGCATCTTTCATGGCAGCGGCGTTGGACTGGGTGGTCTCTGGATAGGGGTGATGGTACTCCTGACCTAGTTTACTTCTGCTCTGAGTCTGGCTACCTCATCCTGCAGTCCAGAGAGATGCATGCAGATAGGGCAGCAACTCAGTGTCCAGGTCTACCTGAATATGGCTGCCCCACAGCCATTGCATTGCACCACTCCCCACATTATACTACACGTATACTGCTATTCCAGTACTTGCCTGTTACTGAAGCTCTCCTAGTTCCCCTTTTATTAATTTACTGTCCTAAAAATCCTGCCACTGCTCCACCTTCTTTAAAAAAGAAAAAATAAATACAAAATGAGTCAAAACACTTGTGCTGAGGGCGGGCTTCTTCCCCCTTATGCCCCTCCTGCTCCACAAACCCTACTATATCCTGTACTTAGCTCCTGTCAATCAGATTTAAGAGCATATAATTAAGAGTTGGGGGGGAGGGGGAGAAAATTTGCAGCAATTAAAGACAGCAAAGAAATACACCACCACTACAAGCACAACAAACTAGGTTTTAAAATTTCAACAGCCCAAAATCAATTCTAGGTAAAGACAGCAAAGCAGTCAGAACTGTTAATAGAAGTGTTCCTCAACTGTGGAGGCAATGGACTCCTAGTTTTGGATATACTCAAGGGCCCAGATATTCAAACTGCGCCAGTCTGAGGCGCAAGCCCCTGCGCTGCTCAAAATAGTTGCGCAGGGGTGTGGCCGGGGTGATATTCAAAGGAGTTGCGCTGTTGAGCAACTCCTTTGAATATCACAACTCTAACACTGCGCGTAGCGCAGTGGAACATAACTACCGCAAGTTGCCAGAGTTGAGCATTAAACTGCGTGGCGCAGAGTACCATGCGCCATCGCAAATTTCCGATATTCAAAAGGTGACATACAAATGGGGCCATAATTTATGCAAGGCGCAGGGGGCCATTGCATCTATTTATGGCCCCATTTGCATGCCATTTGCATGTAGGTCGCCGATCCCGAGGACTTGCTCCTGGCCACCCTGCCAGGCAGCAGCCGTCGGGGACCGACTACATGCAACCCGATCCGGGGCATCACAGTTACATGACACCCCCACACATCTCCCACAGCCCGATCGACGGGAAAAACACGACACATGTCGCCCCCACACATCTCCCACAGCCCGATCGCGGGCAGAACACGTCATACCCCCACACATCCCACAGCCCGATCGCGGGCAGAACACATATATCGCCCCCCAACATCTCCACAGCCCGATCGCGGGCAGAACCTGTATAAACCCCCAGTGCCCGATCGGGGCAGAACCTGTATAACCCCCAGTGCCCGATCGCGGGCAGAACCTGTACAGCCCCCCAGTGCCCGATCGCGGGCAGAATGTAACCCTCCCCCAACCCGAATAACTCCCTGGTGGTCCAGTGGACCGTAAAGCCCGATCGCGGGCAGAATGTCACAGCACAACCCCCAAACATCTCCCTGGTGTCCAGTATCCCCCCCACCCACCCGAAGCCCCTCCACCCGCTCCCCCCGCGGCGGTGGCGACAGCATCCCACCCGCCCGCCGACGGCTATCCGGTAGGGCTGCACGCCCATTGGTGCAGAGCTACAGCCAATGGGCGTGCAGCCCATACCGTACATGACAGTCCAGATTTGTGAAGATCATTCACAAATCTGGACTGTATGCATGCGGATGGGCTACCGCCATTGGCTGTAGCTCTGCAACATGCAACCTGACTGATCGACAGGCGGGCGGCGCGAGCGGCAGTGAGTGGGATGCTCGCCCGCCGGCTGCGGGGAGGCGGGTGGAGGGCCTCGTGGGTGGGTGGGGGACACTAGACACCAGGGAGATGTTTGGGGGTTGTTGTGACATTCTGCCCGCGATCGGGCTACGATCCACTGGACCACCAGGGAGTTATTCGAGTTGGGGGGGAGGTTCATTCTGCCCGCGATCGGGCACTGGGGGGTTCATACGGAGTTCTGCCAGCGATCGGGCTGTGGTTTCAATAATGAGGGAGTTCGTAGCGTACTGCCAGCGTTGGGCTATGGGAGATGGGGGGGGGTTTCGTATAACTGTGATGCCAGCGATCGGGCTGGTGGGGGGGCACAGGGACCGAGTTGGGGGCCAGCCAGGGGTGGCAGCTGCTGTGTTGCGCCCTGCAATACAGCAGCTCACCTGTGGGTGGCCCTCAACTTGATCCTTTTTTTTTTGGCTCAAGGTTGTGCAGGCGCAGGTTGGGGGTTGCGCATGCACAACTCTGCACAACCCGACTGAATATCAGGTTGCGCAGGTTATGCATGGTTCCTCCCCCTCCTGTTGAGCATGCATTCATTTGCATTGCTCTTTTGCGCAACCTGTTGCCAGTGGAGCAACTGCCTCCTGCTGAATATCGCAGAATGGCGCAATGTAGGACTTGCGCATGCGCAACCCTGTTGTGCATGGAGCAACCCTTTTGAATATCTGGGCCATGGTGTCTATACAGTAGAATACTTGTGAAGCTTTGTACACCTGATGAGTAATTAAACAATAAGTTAAAAAAAAAAGAAAAGAAAATCATCCTTCCTCATAATACTGTGCCAGCCATTTCCAAAGGACCCATCTGTTTTTTAATGTTTGGAACTTCCCAGAGTCTGCATGCTGTTGGTCAGTTTTGTCGTATTAGAATAGATTAGATAATCCATCGCATCCACAGGATACTGTGAATAATGGCAATGTTGTACCCGAATCCATAGAAACTGATGGCAGATAAGAGCTGCTTGGCCCACCCAGTCAGTCCTTTTTCGTTGTGCTGCTTTCACTGCTGACCCTTCCAGGTATACAAAACTTTCTCTTCCACCCTCTACTTTTCTCTTCTCCCTTGTGCCTATCCCAGGCTTTTTCTGAATCCCACCACTGTTTTACCCTCTTTATTTCCACTGGAAGAATGTTGCAGGCATTCACCACCCTTTCTGTGCAGAAGTGTTTCCTCACATCTCTCCTGAACCTTCTCCCCTCCAGCTTCATATCATGACCCCCTGTTCTACAGCACCCTTTCCAGGATGTCAGGATCAAGTAATCTGGCATTTGGCTCATTATCTGGATAAATGATCTTAATTATTCTGCTAGATTATCCTTTATATAGGCATGTGCACTGGGATACCGACAGGGATGCTAACTGCAGACAGTCTTCTAAACTAGATAATACCCCTCTTCCATAGCAGAATCTGGAATTTGTCTGTTGAATTGTAATGACTGCATTTGGGTAGAATGGCTATTCTGCTTCCAAAATGCTTTTCAGCATTCCTTTTTTAATTCTGCAGAATCCTGAAAGTCTTTCTATGTAAACTGTGAAATATTCTGTGGATTATGTAACAATATTATTCCATGGACTATGTAACATTATTCCGTGGATTATGTAACAATATTATTCCACAGTTTTCAGAAAATGAATCCGCAGTTTATGTAAACCCCTTAATACTATTACGCAGTTTATGAAAATCACAGATTACCAATCTGCAGTTTAAAACAAAATTCTGCTTTCAGAATTTCAGAAGTTCACTTCCAATGAAATTCCGTGTAATAAGGTGGAATTTCAGAAATTCTTCAGAATTCTGACAGAAGCGGAATATGACAATTCCACAATTCTACTCTCTTCTTTCTTATATTTTTCCCTTGATCTCCGGGACCCACCCCTAACTTCCAGGTGTTCTTTTCCTTCCTTTCCTCCCTCCTTCCATCCCACCATTTTCACTAATGCATACCCCTCCCTCCCACCATTTTCACTAACACACACCCCTAAATGCCCCTTTTAAATGGAATTATTCACTCTTCCCATGCAATGACACAGATTACGCAGTTTACTGTCAGCCAAAAACTGAAAACAGTAAACAGGTATGTTACTCTATAGATCCCCTTTGTTTCTCAGTTCTGTTATCCAGACTTCCCTCCTTTTTTGCCATACATTCTTTCAGTTTGGAAACTGTTACAGAGAGATCTTTCCTGCCTGGAGAGACACTTGGGAATGGTGACCAACCCTTCTATTGCGCTACATCTTCCGAGCCCCTAAATGACCACTGACTGGAATCAGCCAGTCACATCTCAGATCCTTAACCACTAAATTTTAATCTCCTGTGTTTACAGATCCCTAGAAACCGCTGCTCTATACCCACTTGCATCCCTAAACCCTGGCTGACCACTGCTTGTTTTACTACCTACATCCTCTGATCCTGAGTGACCACTACTGTATCATAACCTGCATCCTCCAAAACCAAGTGACCACTGCTTTGTAATCACTTGCATCTGTCAGACCATGGGGATACTATTTAAAAGCAACTGCATCCCCAGACCCTAAGTGACCACTGCTTTCCAGTCACCTGGCTCCCCAGACCCAAAGTGACCACAGGTTTCCAATCATTTGGTTCCCCAGACCTTGAACGACCACAGCTGAGCTTTCCCATCATCTGGCTTCCCAGACCCAGAGTAACCACAGCTTTTTTTTTTTTTTAACACATTTGAACAAGCCAGCAGAAGAAGGCCATTTGGTCCATCAAGTCTGCTCATATTGCGGGGTCCACGGTTTTAGCTACTGTCCCTGCCCCCCACTCCTCCCATCCTACCTACCCATGATCTTTACCTTCCCCCTATGCCTATCCCAGCCTCTCTTGAAGCTGCCCACTGTCTAACAAGACCACCTCTTCTGGCAGCGCATTCCAACTGTCCACCACCCTCTCTGTAAAGAAATGCTTCCTTCAGGGAGTACATGTTCAGTGCCCTCAATCTCTCCTTGTATGCCTTACCCTGCTGACCTGCTATCATCTTTGTAGCCCTCCTCTGGACCTTCTCCATCAGGTTAATGTCCTTTTTGCGGTGTGGGCACCAGTACTGAACTCCATTCTCTAGATGTGGCCTTACCAGTGACCTGTACAAGGGCAGTACAACCTCCTCTCTCCTACTACTGACCCCCCTGCATTAACACCTCCATTACCACCTGCATTAGTCAGACCCTCAGTAATTACAGCGTTACAAACATTTGGTTCAGTAGATCCCGAGTGACTACTGCTTCTTAATCACCCATATTCCCAAATCCTGAGTGACCACTGCTTTCCAATAACTGGGCTCCCCAGATACTGAGTGGCCACTGTATTCATATCGTCTGGCTACCCAGACGCTGAGTAACCACAGAATTCCAGTTCTCTGCCTCCCCAGCCCCGAAGTGACCACTGCTTTTTAATCACATGTATTCCCAGACCCTGCATGACCAGAACTTTTTTTAATCTCCTGTATCACAATATAGAGTAACCACTGCTTTACTCTCAGCTGCAGAACTCGACCCGGACTGCCCACTGCACTGATTTTTCCTACATCTCCTCAAGCTGTGCAACGCTTCTGAAAAATACAGAATGTGAAAAAAATTAGCCAGATTGCAAGGGAAAATGTTATCTGTCGACATGAGATTTGTCTGTGCTATTTGAACGGTAATTTGAGCAGTAATTAAGACTTTTTTTATATAATTTTGATGTAGAAACTAGTTATTTAGCAGCGTGCCAGAAAGAACTGCTTGAAACAGGTGGTTCAGTGCAGCTGTCAAAGCAGGGAATATGGTTGCCATGGAAAGGCCTTCGCTGGGGCCAGGATTTGGTTGTTCACAGGGTACTGAATGAAATAAATGGACTACTTTGGTTTCTATTTTTGTATTAAATAAGTGCTGGGGCTGGGAGAGAGTGACCAAAATTAAAGCAGTAACCAAAAATGTGTTTCCATTTTTTTTGTTACATTTTACTAACTCATAATGTGAGTCAATATAGTACATCCACAGTGGAAAATAACCAAGAAAAAAAAAACAGAATTGTTTTTATAATACAAATTGCCCCCTTCAATTAGTACAGCATGTGGGAGGGAAAGACAGTATTTTATGATGATTATTTTTATTGTTTTACATTTTGGAAGAAAAAGTGGTGATAGGGAATTCAATGCCAAGAAGTGCAAGGTAAATGCACTTTTTTTTTTTTTTTTTATTATTATTTATATATTACAATTTTGGGCCCGGAAAGGCACACTGAGCTCAAGCTCATTTCCAGTAGAGTCCCAGCAGCACAGGAAGGTTAAGTGACTTGCGCAGGGTCACTCAGTATGCAAGCAGAGGTTGTGGGAATCAAACTCCATCCTGCTGGATGCACCAGACTCGTTCACTGCTTGTTGCTATAACCTTTAGGCTATCCCGCCAGCCCTCATAAGGAAAAGGAATCTTAAAATGGATTTCTGGATGGATGCAGTGGGGATGGGACACACAGCAGAAGAGAAGGGTTTAGTGGCGGTCATCAGTGATGCACTAAAGTCCACTTTAGAGTGAATGAGGTTTACAGGAAAGCCAACAGAATGTAGGGGTTTAGAAGTAGGGACTTTACCAGCAGGGGAGTGGAAGGGATCCTACCCCTGTGCAGGTACCTGGTGAGGTCACACCTGGACTACTGTGTGTAGTTCTGGGGACCACATTTGAGGAAGGACTAAGACATGCTGGAGACTGTCCTAAGGAAGGGGACAAAAATGATACAGGGCCAGCAGGGAAAAATCATATGAGGAAAAGTTGCATGGCCTGAACACGTATTCCATGGAGGCCAGAAGGAAGAGGGAACACAAAAGGAACCCTCAAATTTCTACATGGGATCAATAAGGCAGACTCCTCAGAGATGTTCACAGGAAAGGACAGCTTGCACACCAGAGGGTATAACTACAAGTCGGTACAAGGCCATTTGAGGTGGGACATGAGGAAGTAATCGTCACTGAAAAAAGTTGGCGGTCAAAAGGGAATGGTTGGCTTTACAGTGTGGCAGACTCAAAATCAGTTGCTGGATTCAAGGCTGATGTAACAGATCCAAAGGGCGGGTGGTAGTGACAGTGAGGCGAAAGCCCATGAAGGAAGAACAAGGTTCTACGATAGAACGTCCTCAGGTTGTTCCATCAGGACAGGCCATGCCACATCTTATAGCTAGTGGCTTCTGGCTTGCTGGGTGGACTGCAGGTCTTTCTCATCCTAAATTTATTTTCCTATGTTTTTAGGAACTTGATGGTCTTTTTACCCCGTATGTATGTATGTGTGTGTGTATGTATGCGTGCATATATGCATGTGTGTGTTTGTGTATGTATGCATGCATGTGCTTATGTACGTAAATATGCATGCATGCATATATGCATGTTATGTATATATGTATGCATGTTCGTATGTATGTGTACACGTGTGTGTATGTTTGAACAATAATCTAGAAATACAAAGAACACAAAGCTAATAAAGCTTTCCTAGTACTGAAAAACAGTTACATGTTGCAGATTCTTGAACTAGCTCATTATTAAAGGAAAGCCGCCCTTATGTCAGCATCCCGGCCCAGCCAAGGTTACCCTCCGGCTAAGCTTTTAATGTATGTTGCAGCATTTTTCTCGCACCGCAACATACACTATTTTAACATTTAAAAATGTGCAACCTGGAAGTATGGCATGCGTAGGGGAGGCTCCATTATCTCTAAAGGTGCGGCGTGCACTGCTCACTTCATTGAAGCGAGCAGTGCGCTGCCACCTTTTTAGAGATAATGGAGACTTCTCCGTGTGTGCCATACTGGTTGCTGTACAATATTTTTTTTTTTAATCATTTAACAATTTTTACACCCCTCCAGACAGCCCCATCTGATCGACTCCCCCAGCCCCTCAAACAGAATTACCGGGCTTACCTTACGCCTGGCCTGGGAGCGGAGCCTGCGGAGAGTCTGTCGCCATCCTGCTGCCAGCAATTTTCCTTCATTTTACACACAGGGGCTCCAGGAGTGGGACGAATGCGTGTGGAGGCACGCATCAGTCCCACGGCCCCGGTAACAGACCCTTTCCTCCCACCCCAAGCCTAGCTCCTCCTGGCCCGTGCTGTCCCCAGCCTCCACCAGGTGGCAGCCACTAGCCGAAGGAAGCCATTACCCCTCCCTGGAGAGGAGAGCTTGCCAATCTGCAGCTCCATCCAGCTCTGCCCTTCCCCCATTACCGAACTCCAGTGGTCTGGGCTCATTCCCAAACCCTGGGTCGCCGGCGTGCAGTGAGGTGAGGCGTCCAGCACCTCAGCGCCACCGGGCTGCCATGGATTGCACATTTTTAAAAGTTAAAATAATGTATGTTGCAGCATGAAAGAAATGCTGCAACATACATTAAAAGCTTAACTGGAGGGTAAGCTTGGTTGGGGCGGGATGCTGAAATAAGGAAAGCTTTCCTTTAAGCTATGGTTAGGAAATCACCCCCAAACCCCCAAGGCTCCCCCTCTCCCCCAGCAAGATGGTCAAAACTGCCATGACCGCACCTTTCCTTTAGTTGGCCGCCTAGGCAAGCAACTGCCTTTGCAGCTGGTCACAATGCTATTCATCGATCAGACGGAGGAGGGAGGAGAGAATGTTCGGCTGACAGATTCTGGCACATTGGGATCAGGCTGTGATTTGGCTACTTTTCTTGCCATTAGCTGAAACCCTTAATTATGTTTGCGCTTGTACAAAGCAAACATAGCGCTATGATAGTGGATTTGAGAGGTGTGTCACTACTGGTCCAATGTACGGCAGTCTGCAGTGGGCATGACAGCGCCAGACCAATCATGACCCTCTTCAGGGCTTGCTGGCCAGAACCTTTGTGTAGTTCAAAAAGAGTCACCTGAATCACAGGGCAGCTCTTTCCTTTGATCTGTCTGATGCTGCCCAGCAAGCACAGCTGATCGGCGTCATCAGTCTGCTGTCATCCCCCCCCCCCAATAAAAAAAGTGATAGGGTCTCTCTAACAATAAATGCAAGCTTTTCTATTTTCAGCATTTATTAAAGTATATATGACTGTCACATTTAAGGACTGATTTATGCACGTATAGAGCTTTGTTGTCATGTGGTGTTGAAAGCCATGGAAGATAGCAGGGCTGCCGCAGTCATTCAAATTCACTGCATGGATAATGTCAAGAGAGTGCATTTACACTATTTTCAGCACAGACTGGATGGTTTTTCACATCTTTTTTCAGTTAGTGTATTGCTGGATGTTGTTCATGTAAGGCCCCGTTCACACTACAGACAAATTTTAAAATGTTTTTTGATCCATTTTTAAAATCGTTTCAGCACTTACCGTACTTGAGCATCCACACTACTGAAAGCAGGTTCAGAAATGGTTTATGATCCGTTTGAGTGCATTCGCACTGTCTGGGTAAACGTGCCATCTCTGCCGTTATCCAGCACTGTTTTATGACGAACTGCTTACCATCGTGCATTGCGGCACTGTGGCAGACAACTCGCAAGACAGACCTAAACGATTCAGGAGCTGTTCACACCACAGGTAAACATGCATCGATTTGAAAAACTGTTTTCCAGTCATGTTCAAGCCTACGTCCCACCAGGGCTTAAGCATGGTTCTTTAAACCGTGTCTGGATACGTGTACAGTGCGAGCGCGATCTGTGCTAAGGGGCTCTTGAAACAAATTAAGGCACTTGAACGGTTTCAAGAGCCCCAGTGCGAACAAGGCCTAAAGCAGCTGTAATCTGGACACACACTATGCCTCAAGCTGGAGCTTTTAGAAAATGGGCCAGGGTGAGAGCGAACAACATTATGCTGCTTGGACTGCCTCAGATGTTGGAAAGGGATGATTTCTGTGCACCTTTTTAACAAACTTACTTCAACTGGCATTATTCCATCACTATAAATAGCATACTAGGTAATCCTGTAAAGGTACCCAGCCAGCCAAAACACACCTCAAGCTTGTTAATACTTACGGTCAGCCCAGTGAAGGAGTGCTTGCTGTAGGCAGCTAAACAAAAAGGCAAGCTTGTCACTGAAGAGGACACAAGGGTAGCTCTATTCAAAGACTTGAGTTTAACTACTCGGTAGTGTAGGAAAGCCTTTGATAAGGTGCAAATGAGCCTGAGGGAGCTGGGTGTAAACCACATGCTTCAGTCATTAGCAAAACTCCACATCATGTATGCAGGCAAAGTTGTCCTTTTCAGTGAGCCATGTGAAGCAGGGACATTTGTCGAGAAAACTCCAGAAAGAATTTGAGATTCGTGTTTTAGAGTCTAATTCAGATTCAGACACGTGAATATGAGCTTTTGTGTGAACTTTCAAACAGCTAAGAATACTTTCAAAGTAAATGTAAGGGCACCAAAATAGACAATGCCACTAGAAGGGGGAGGACTTTGGCTCAACTATGTTCCTTATTCAGATGTCACAAAAGTGCCTTAATCTACGTACCCTACTCATATGATTTATCATGTTGCCTGAACCTAATGAATGTTAACCCTGTTTATACCTGTATGCCTGATGTTCATGTATTGTTCCATTGTAACCCTCCTGGGTTGCGCCTGAAAATAGGCACTTGGCTGTCTAGTTCGCTCACCCAGTTAACAAAAGCAAATAATAATAACAGTGCCGCAGAGCGTTACGCACACCCTTGGATGCATGAGTGCTCATGTCCCCTTATGTCACCATCCTGTGGGGTAATGACAGAACAGCAAAAATACCCAGACTGGCTAAATGACCATGACCACTTGCAGACCTCGCACCTAGCTACCCAGGCACCACCTCCCACAACTGGATCCATTCTGCAGCAGGAGTTGGTGAGCCTTGCCACCCCCGCCAGAGGGAGAAGCTGTGGGAAAACAGAGGAGGTGAAGGTAAGTCCTGGGGGATGCCAGGGTGATGGAGCTGAGGCAGCCAAGCAGATGGGGGCTGGTCAGAAAGCATAAGAACAAACACATTAACCCCCCACAAAATACATACATAAAACGGAGAAGGAAAAAGTGCTGAAACATGATAGGTCAAGTTGGGATCTTCACCCATGGGATTATCCTGGCACAGCATCGGGGTAAAGTAAATGGTATTATACTGCATTGTACCGTGTGCATCTTTTTTACATGTGCCCACTCATTCAAAACTCATGTTAAAACTATTTAAGAAATTATTATCTTTTTGTAATTATTTGGCTGTGCAGATAAACCATGTGCCAGTGCTCCCCCTCTTTAACTACACGCTTTTGTTTGCCTTTAACTACATGCTTTTGTTTGGTCACACACCAGGTGCCTCCCCACAAATTTTACTAAGATGTGTTGTAAATGTGATGAGCTGAGCTTGCAAAACCTTTTATATACTGATGTGCAAACAAACAAACTGTTTTTTTTATAATTGCAATAATGCATTCCAGGGGCTGTGTGGTGCTGGAATAATGTCAGTTCTTGGGGTGCTTAAAGTGAGTTTCCGATGAAAAAGGCATAAAGTATTGGGCTTCACAGTCCAATACCATATGCCAGTGTGAGCTAAAGTACGCGAAAAAAAAAATATTTTACTCGCTTTCTGAAGTAAACGAAGGGATCGTAGCTGACTCCACTGCCACCGCGAGCCAATCCCTTCCAGCTTCCTAAGTCGCCAGCTGCACCCCCGGGCTCAGTATTTTTGTGACGTGTGAGAGGGGAGAGCACAGGGGTGAGCCCTATAAAAGTCCACGGGGCGCTATTTAAAAACAGTTTTAGGAAGCTTTAAGCAGTCTAAGACAGCAATAAAAGCAACCGCTCTACTAATACCCTATTAAGTTCTGCATTACCTTCCTTTGCACGCTTTAGGTATAGTGCTGACGACTGATAACACAATATCCAGTCCAATCAGGCACACTCCTAATAGGTTTCTGTTAGAGGAGTGTGAAGGAGCAGACTTGCCATTGTGGGGTCAGAGGTCAGCATTATCTTAATAGTGGGCAAAGGAAGATATTTAAAATGTAAATAAAAAATATTTACTCTATCAGTAAGTTTAGAAAAATAGTGGGTTTCAGCTGGCACCAGCAATGAAGATGGATCACGACTCAATTCTAGCAGGCCCCAGTCCAACCCATCCACACACTGCTGCTTTAAAGAGCTACTGATGCCTCAAAGAAAACATTAAAAAAACGTAATAAATAGGGACAATTCTGCCTGTACTACATTTATTATACTGGCACGGTAGTGCCAGTATAGTTAGGGTTGATAGGAGTGTTCGATGTTAAAGGGCAATTTTTCCTGGTTAATAACTTCAAATTGGTTCCACAGATATTCATGAAACTTGGCATGCATCATTTGCTGGGGTAAATCTGTTGATGTACCAAATTTGGTCTGAATCCCTTTTAAGGTTTTTGAGATATAAAGTGTTGAAAATACAGTTTTCCTTGGATTTTGCTGTATTTTTCAGCCACTTGTATCTCAGAAACGGCTTTAGATGCTGGGCTGTAATTTTCAGGGTAGAAAGCCTTGGCCTCACAGATGTGCGTTTTGAAGACTTGGTGGAAAAACATTAATCTGTTACAGAGTTATGACAGGTTGAATTTCCCATTATGTTCTATGGAAAAAAATAGGTGTCAGGTATGAAACAGGATCTTGTTTGGAGGAGGAGCTGTTGTGCATCGAACAATGTTGTATGTCACAGGGTGATACATCCTGTATTAAAGTAGAATGACAAATCCTGGTGACATTCCCTCCCGCTGTCTGTTGAACAATTCAAAATGCAGTATTATTGAAAAAAAAAATTACTCCCAACTCTCTTAGGGCATAGCTCAGTTTATTACTGGAAGAGAGGCAATAACTTTCTTCCTCCAGCTTTTGAAATTCTGCCCCACAGCTAGAGATGCAGTAAAATAAGTTTGTCAGTTCAATTCAACCACCCGACACACACACACACGTTGCCCTGCACTCCCCCATTTATTTTATAAAAAATAAATAAATAAAATTTATCTTCCACTCCCTGGTGACTAGTGACCCCCCCCGGCCATAAACATAAAATAAGCACACCCCTCCCAAAGTTACCCTGGCTGCCGCCTCCGTTTGTTTAAAAATACAAAACAAAGTTCATCCTCATCTCCCTGGTGTCTAGTGGACCCCCCACCTGATCAGTAGATAGCAGCACCCACCCAGCTCCCCTCCAGTGCCCTGATTTTGTTTATTTATTTAGTATGCTGTCCCCCCACTGACTGCCTGATATCAGCCCTTCCCCTCTGCCTCACTCCCCCATAGCCATGCCCATGCAAACACCCCGACTTACCCCTCGAGGTGGAGCCACCACATTTCAAACCGGCCCTCTACGCAGGGTAAGGTGTCAGGGGAACTGACATTGCCTCCTTGGATTACCCCCCAGTAACAGCTACACTTACAGTATGAGGGTTATGAGGTGGGGTGATAAGTAAACTGTCGAAAATCTGGGGTCACAATGTGAAAGAAGCATTTGTCAATGCCGAATGTTGTCGCACTGGCATTGGCTTTGGTAGTGCAATGCGGAAACACATTCTGGGCAGGATGTGAAAAATGACAGCTGTACTGTTCATCAGGAGGTGTAAAACATGGCAGTGTTGAAAAATGTGACATGTAAATATTGCAAATTCATGGTTATAAGCGCATGTGGAAATGGCGTAAATACCATTGTAACACAGTCATTTTATGGACTTTTGGGACCAAATTTTCAACACAGGCATTTTGCACCTCTGCTCATGTACAGTGCAACTGTCATTTCCTCAAACTGTCCCAAAAAGTGATTTAGCACAGCGACCGCTCTATTCTGCGCCGGACGTGCGAAAACACATTTCGGGCAGGATATGTAAAATGACAACTGTACTGTTCATCAAGAGG
Source organism: Neoceratodus forsteri (assembly GCA_016271365.2). NCBI lineage: Eukaryota > Metazoa > Chordata > Ceratodontiformes > Ceratodontidae > Neoceratodus > Neoceratodus forsteri. The sequence continues at coordinate 118,517,747 of JADMNL010000034.1, read as the reverse complement.
TATGGAAAAATGCCAATGGTGAAAATCCACAGTGAAAATATTACAAATGCACGTAACAAGCGTGCATGCAAACTGCGCAACGCACGCTTGTAACAAAGTTATTTTATGAAATATCGTCACCAAATCTTCAACATAAGCATTTTACAACCTCTGCTCATGAACAGTGTCACTGTCATTTTCGTAATCTGCCCCGAACACCGATTTCCCAAAGCGACCGCGATATTGTGCGCCGGAAGTGCAGAAACACATTTCGGCCAGGATGTGAAAAATGACAGCTGTACTGTTCACAAGGAGGTATAGAAAATGACAATGTGGAAAATCTGGCATGAAAATATTGCGAACTCGCGGAGTTACGAGCATGCATAGCAACTGCGCAACGCACACTCGTAACACAGTCATTTTATGGAGTATCGTCACCAAATTTTCAACATAGGCATTTTAGGACCTCTGCTCATGACAGTGTCACTGTCATTTTCGTAATCTGCCCCGAACACTGAATTCCCACAGTGACTGCGCTATTGTGCGCCGGAAGTGCAGAAACATATTTCGGCCAGGATGAGAAAAATGAAAGCTGTACTTTTCACAAGGAGGTGTAGAAAAATGACAATGTTGAAAATCTGGCACGAAAATATTGTGAATTCGCGAAAGTACAAGCGTGCATAGCAACTGCGCAATGCACGCTTATAAAACATCCATTTCTTTGATTTCTTCCACCAGATTTACAACATAGGCTTTTTGAGAGCCCACCTTATGAACATTGCCACTGTCCTTGCATTAATTGGTCCCAAAAGGTGATTCTGCGCAGTGACTGACATTAACATAGCAGTGACAGAATTTATGAGGAGGGGTCCCAAAACCCCATATTGAAAATTTGGTGCAAAAATTCCAAAAAATGCCCAAGATATGCATCAAAGTTGAAGAAAGCCTATTTATTACATTGTACAGCTTACCTGCATTTCCTACGTTCGCGGTCGGCTTTGAAGAGTGCAGACGTGTTCTTGGTCCACCGAAGATCGTTGCACTGGACTCTGGAGGTAAGTATGATGTGAGGAAGGGTGTGGGGAGGCAGGCTGTGCAGTGGGTGGGTGCGGGTGGTGGGTAGGGAGACTACGAGGGACCGTTTTTGTGTTATAGGGTGAAAGAAAAAAAATCACGGGACAGTATTTTTTATTTTTTTTTTTACAGTGTATTTGGCATGCTGGGGTGGGCTCCCAGCGTGCCACCTCACTGTTTTTTTGGGGGGTTGCTGCAGCCGACAGGGGATTGGGCACCTTCATTGGCAAACAACATGGGGGGTAATTTATGCCGACGGGGACTGGGCACCCCCATCGGCACACAAGGAAAGCTGGGTGGAGAGCCGAGGGGATTGGGCACCCTCGGCATATAAGAAATGGGGAGATTTATTTATGCTGATGGGGAGTGGGCTCCCCGTCGGCACAAACATTGGGGCAGCGGGAAGCCGGCAGGGGATTAGGCAGCCCCAGTCGGCAGTTGAGCCACCACATACACAATGTCGGGCGAAGCACGCTCCAGGGGAAGGTCCGCTGCATCTGACGAGCTTTGCTTGGATTGCAGCAGACCTTTTCTTAGAGGTGCTCGCCCCATTATGTATGCATGGTGTGGCGCCGGCATGCAGGCTGATTGGGGAATATGGGACGCACCTACTGGTGCGTGCCCTGCATTCGCTCAATAGCGACCGCGCTGCCAAAGCTGCACTACTCGCAAGATGTTGGCTGCGCAAGGGCGCCAACATAAAAAATGAAACTTACGAGTATTTGTTGCAATTTTGTTACACGCCTATCTCAAAAAGTAATGAAATTCATTGCAAAAAAAAATATTTTTACAAAACCAGTTAGAGTTTCTATTACACCTTTACAAGAATGGAAATTCAACGTTAGGATTATTACGTGTATCAGCACAACAACACTAATCTCTGCAAACATTAGAAACAAAACAGTTATTTGATATATCCTGCGGTGTCCTTCCACCTAACTTGTATACCATTTGAGCTGTTAATCATGGTGTATAGAACAATGTATTTGCATGGTATACGAGTTAGGTGGAAGGACACCAAGGGATACATCAAATAACTTGTTTTGTTTCTAATGTTTGCAGATATTGGTGGTGGTGTTGTGCTGATACAGTACATGTATTAACACTAACATTGAATTTCCGTCCTTTTTAAGGTATAACAGAAACCCTAACTGGTTTTGTAAAATGGATTTTTTTGCAATGAATATTTTATATATTTTTCCTTCCCATTATTTATTACTAAGGAAATGTGCAAGCATATATAATCTTTATCCCTTAGAGTTCCTTTAGAGTCCACCTGCCTCTATAGCTTACTCCCTACTTCAAGTCATAATCCTCTGTTGTGACATCACAATCTGTTGCCATGGGAGTAACTGTGAGGTCACAAGCAGTGCTCTGGGATTTCAGGTAGAGAGAAAGCAGCAGGAATAAAACTATTCAGGAGCAAAGATCCTGTCGTCATACAAATGACCTCAGCAATAAATAATAGGGAGGAGGAATACAGCACTAATGGGAAATATAAGCTGGGTTGCATCTAAATACAGTGGAGCCCACTTATAAGAACATTGGTTAGTGGAACATCCCCGGTTATAAGAACATTACTCTGATGTCCCGATTTTCCCCCATGTATTCCTATGCAGTGACATACCTCTCAACCTCCTGCCTCATAAATCAGGGACAAAGGACCAAAATCAGGGACGCAACTTCAAAATTAGAGATATCCACCCAGAAAGCTGGTAGAATATGGGGCTTGGTGCAAAATGCATTTTCTAAAGAAGAACAAGTCTGTAACTTTGATGCTTGACATTGTTTTGTGCTTACAGTCCCCACTGTTTAGCCACAAAAACACAAATGTTAAGAGGGACAGAGTAAAATTTTGAGGCAAAATCAGGGACGTCCCTGAAAATCAGGGATACTTGAGAGGTATGTGCAGTGATAGCCTGCTTATAGTAACATTCAGCCCAGTTAAAATAACATATATTTTCAGCCTCTGTGCCTGATCTGATAGCTGTCAGTGACTGAAACAAACTGTGTCACTGACTTAGCTCATCCCTCTCAGCTCAGGCGATTAACGCGGGTTAACACATTCCCTGGTATGCGGCTAGGTGTTAATAGGGAATGATTAACTGCTGCATTCTGAGCAAAATTCTTGCATTTGTTTGCCTTATAAATGTGCTGCCTATCTACTGATTCCTAATCCCTTTCATCCTGTGGCAGTAACGGTGAAAAGTCATGGCTAAACAGGCTAACACCCCTCTGAAAGGAAAGCAGAGAACAGCGCTTACCTTATTGCAGAAGCTATCTATAATTGAATGCCTTAGCAGCCCTTCATCCAGACGGAGTGACATAGTGAAGGAGTTTGGTGTGTGAATGTTTGCACAATTTCAAAAATCATCAGCAATAAGGACCAGCTGATTGCGGACTTTGAGCGAGGGTTGAACAAGGACAGTAAACGCAAAAGAACTGGCAAGGATGAGCTAGTTGAAAATGCTTTGCTTAGGTGGTTCAGCGCTTGTCGCACAGTAGATGCACCTATCAGTGGTCCTATTCTGCTAAGTAAGACACAACAACTAGCCGACGGAATGGGTCTCAGCTTCACAGCTGCAAAAGGATGGCTCTGCTGATGGAAAGAATGCCATGGGATACAGTTCAAAAGATGCCATGGCAAAAAACAAGACGCTGATACAGAAGGAGCATTGTCCTGGAAAGACACTGTGCTGCCAATGATTCCAAATGATTTTCGGGAAAGTGACATTTTTAATGCAGATGAAACGGAATCTATTTCCGTGCTGTTCCTGATGGGACTCTAGCTTTCCGCATGGATACTGCAGCCAGGGGCAAGAAAAGTAAAGAAAGAATCTCTGCTTTAGTCTGCGCCAACATGACTGGGGATGAGAAATTACCACTGCTCTTAATTGGCAAATCCAAAAAGCCACGATGTTTTAGAGGGATAGATGTCAGTTCCTTATCAGTTGAATATGAAGTGAATTCAAATGCCTGGATGACCGGCAGATTTTTACTGAGTGGACAACACGCCTTAATGCCAGAATGAGGAGAAAGAAATGAAAAATCTGTCTAATCCTTGATAACTGTAGTGCCCACCCCAATCTAACTCTGAGTCACATTTGTTTTGTTTTTTTGCCTCCTAACACAACAGCACTTATCCAACTGATGGACCAAGGTGTCATTAAAAATCTAAAGCAGCACTATCGTAAGAAAGTGGTTGAAAAACTGTTGGTGGCAATTGATGGAGGTAGGGCAACCAGGGCGAGTGATCTTGCTCGTCAAATTAACATCCTTGACTGCATACAGATGATCGATGCAGCCTGGAAGAAGGTGAAACAAGAAACAGTCCGGAATTGTTTTTTAAAAGCAGGGTTTACTGTGTGTACTCCTGTGGCACCTACAGAGCAAGAGGTTAGTGTTGAAGAGACAGTGGATCCACAAGGGCTCACCCGGGAGGAATTTTACACCTATGTTCGTTGCGACGATGGGATCGAAACTACAGGCTCAATCACCGAGGCAGAAATAACCCATGATATCCTCACAATGAAAGAAGAGCCATCGGATGATGAGGACTCAACAAATGTGGACATCCTTGATACATCTGCAAATATTGATATTAAATCTTGCATGGCACAGATACGGCAGTACATTTTGAGTAAACCGTCAGCCGATCTGGTATCTTTTTATGCTCTAGACTCATATCTAGATGAGTCAACTCTTAAAAAATGCCAGACAGCTAAAGATAACTGATTACTTTAGCAAATAAAGTTTTATATCAGTATTCCAGTACTGTATTGCGTGTTTATTTCTAACAGCATCACTACATCTTGTTGCAGGAATCGAAAATTGCATGAGATTTTATCACTATAACGGTAGCCCGTCTATAAGAACAGCCCGCTTATAAGAACAATTTTCTTTGGCAAATAGCGTGTTCTTATAAGCGGGCTCCACTGTATTAGGTTTTGTTAAAGTTCTCACGATTGTGTCACCAGCTCTTTAACAACAAATTCTGAAACAGGTAGAAAAAAAAAATCCAGAAAGCTAATTGGCAGTGGAGCTTAGAACCCAGTGCTGATATCCCAGCACAATATCACTGGAATAAGATCTGTGATATACTGACCTGCTTACATGAAGCAGACACAGCTGCATCAATATACCTCAGTTCACTAATGTTACGAATACTTAAAATCTATCTACTGGCCAAACAGCAAAATTACAATGGCTCAATAGAACCACTTTTTTGTCTTTTTTCTAATTTTTAAGTAAAAAAAAAAAAAAAAATTATTTCTTTATTTTAACAGACTCATGTACTCCAGGGTGTACTTTGTGCTGGGATAACGGCACTTCTCGGGTGGTGGAAGCACTTGGCCTTATGCTTCAACCCTCCCATGGTCTGCCATTATAGACACATAGACAGTGATGGCAGAAAAAGACCAATGTTCCATGCAGTTCGCCTCGAACACCTTATCACACCCGGAGACCTTTTGCCAATACCCATCCCTGCACAAAGCACACCCTAGAATGTGTCAGCAGACAAGGCTCTCTTGACCCACCTAGTCTGCCCAGTTTGTCCCTGCCTATACTGCCACTGTAGACCCTACCAGATCTCCAGCAACTTCCCTGTATCATGCCTTAATGTTTAACACTGACCCCCACTTGCAAATTCACTGATTATTAAAATGGACTGGTGACATAACCGCCGCTTACATGCTCCACCATAACTTTACAACACAAGCAAATACAGGGCAGGCATACTGGCTGCAGGCAACTCAAGCCGGCTTTCTGCATATAGAGTTTCTTTAACCTGTCTCAAAATTTTCTGTGGCTATTGGTTCTGTAGACTCCCTGCAAACAGAATTTTCATTGCTGCCATTATGTTTAAGATTAAGCGTTCTGTATCTTTGTTTTTTTACAAACAAACGTACTGTAGAGTGTTAGGCTTAGCCCTGGCCAATATAATGGCAGCCATGATTTATTATAACTAAGGACGGGAAGGCTGGCTCTGTGCCACCCCCCACCCTCCAGATGATCTGCCTTGGTCAGACTCTGGAAATCAGTCTCATTTGTGACTCAACTCTGATTTTACCCACTTTAGTCTACTTACCAGGTTTGGATTTCCAGGTGACCTGGTTTTAACCTGGTCCTGATGAAATAAGTGATTTAGGAGCTTCTTTACTACTAATAGTAAAACATTAGTTGGAAAAAAAACAACAAAAAAACCCATAAAATTAGTTTAAGTATTAAATGACAAAGAAAGGGGTTCTGAAGAGTGTGAAGGGGTAACCTGATTCTGTCATTTGACCTGGTCCAGATCTACCTTTGGTCCAGTTCTAGATCTGTCTGGAAAATGTACCTCTTTTGGAAAACCAGAACTGTTAGGAAAAGAGCAAAATCAGAACTTGGTCAGAGCCGACTTCCAATTACAATTATTAACTGAATCAAAGGGCACTACCGTGTCTTAGTCATGTGGGATTATCGCCTCATCCAGCGTGTTCTGGGGGAGGGGGGCTGGAGGTCTTCCTTGGAATAGTTTGGGTTTACAGATCGGGAAGTCTCCATTTTGAAACCTGGCAGTTTTATATGCAATTGGCACAATTCAGCAGCTGCCTTTGTCCCCCTGATGTGCACCACAACTCCAAAAGGTGAGCCCACAGTGGTGGATCCTGAGTTAATGGCAGTGGTTAAATTGAAAATGTTTAGGTGCCAGAAAGCTCACATTTGGATTTTTAACTGCTGGAATTCTACTGTAGTAGTCAATGGAGAAAAATGACAGAGTTGGTGTTACTGTCATACAATTTTGTGAGGGATGGTGGAACTGAGTTCCTGTGGGTTCCTGCTCAATTTAACCTGTTTAATGGTAGCAGGCTACCCCTCAAAAATGATTTACCCCTTGTGGGCCAGATCTCCAGATACTGCTGTAGGAAAATTTTACGGAAGGGCAGTCTGCTCCCATTATGCCGGGGGCCTGGGTTCGATTTCCAGTAGGTCACACTATTTCTTTCTCACCACAATTTGTGATCTAAATTGCTTAGCAGTGGCTAATACTACAACACAAGCATCTAATTGTCATCTGGTCAAATTTCAGTTAGAAACAGGATCAGAAAGTCCGTGCAGCCTGGGTGACCAGCAGAAAGAGAGAAAGCTGTAGCAGGCATCTTGGAAACTGACTGAGCAGAAAATGTTATGCTTGTGCTCTCTCCGTCTTCTCTCTGCCTTAATCAGTCTGCACAGCATGTACTGTCAACCAGTGAGTTGAAGCTTGAACATGTCTAACCTCTTGGAAACTGCTGTATCTGTTGCTAACTTTGAAATGGAATGGACCAGTTTATTTGAATGTCTGCAGTTGTTGCTGAAGATTATTACTTTGATTTAATTACGGAAACTTTGTTTCCCACCTCTGCAGAAGACTGAAAACCACTTCATGCAGCTATACAACTTGAACCATTAGACCCACCACCACACAATTCTTATATCTCTTAGTGTTTTTTTCTTAAAATGTTTGGCTGGCTTCCAGGGGTTAAAAGAAAGTCGCTCTCTTGGGGGTTTCTGTGCCAATTACCAGTGTTCCTGTCTCTGCACAGCGTGCTTGTATCTCTGGGCAAGCTACAGTCTTAGAGCGAAGCTTGCCTGTACAGAAAAGGACAGAGAACCGGAATGATTTAACGAAAGTCTTTACCCCCCCAAATAAGAACCCCCCAAGATGTATCTGATGTGCCTACTATAAGGCACCTTTGGTAGTTTGGCGCTGCGTATTTATTGGACAGGAGGGTCTTGGAGCACCAAGCACCCATCTCCCAAGGTGAACTGGGTCACGCAAGGCTTACAAGACAGGAAATATATTGTAATCACAAGAGACTTATCACAAATTACTCTCTTCAATATGTCTTCCATTTCAACCAGGGCTGTGCAATGCAAATACTGTATGGTTCCAGACAAGTCGGCACAAATACTCTTAAATATATGTATTTGTGTTGCAACACATATAGTATTACTGTATTAGCACACATGACAACTACTGCTCATGCCATGAATGCATATTTTAATGTCTTTGGCTACTGAGAACTACCTATGACCAGGCCTGAGACCAGAGTTGGGGGAAACGGGGAGGGGGGAAGAGGTACATTTTTCATATTTTTAATTTAGTAGGCTACAACCCTTGTTTTTGCAAGAAAAATAAAACTGCTGTGCTGTCCTTAAACAGTCGCACAGTAGACACCTATCAGCCTAACAAATAATGCAACTTATCTATCAATTTTGGAAATTTGTGTAATGGTTCCTGCTTATCAATTAAATTTTGATAAGCAACTTGTCAGATCTGAGGAGCAATTTTGCAAAATGGTTATTCTAAGATAGTCTGGAAGGGTGCAACTGCAGAGGAAAGTTACAAATTGCAGTAGCAGTTTATCGCAATTTGGTGTTTTTTCTCGGCAGCTGTGGATCAACATTATTATAATTTGATACTTCTTACCACAGCAATTAAAACTGGCAAATTTTACTGCAATGCAGCAAGTCATGGATAATCAAGGCTGCGTTTGGTTAGCAAATAGTGTTCTGAATCACAAATTGCAATGCAAATCCACTTAATTTATGCCACGTCATACCGCAGCACTAACTCGTTAGAATACGTTTTTTTCCTGTAAAGCAATTATTGACTTTGGAAAGATGACAAATCCTCAACAGCTCCTCTTGATTACAGACAGCTACAGTACTACACAACAGGCTCAATTGTCCCCATACGGTGGCACAAGACAATCCTTTTGATTCTTGCACCAGTTGTTTAGGCACCGTTGTTACGACAGAGACGGTCCGCAAGGAAGCAGTAGTGGAACTGTCTGATTCACAAAACCTTTCAAGACCACAGCACAATGCTGCTTAATACAATGTACTATACTAGGAATGTGATTTCTAGTTGTGTATAAGATTGAGGTATTTTATGAATTTAAATGTGAAAACAAGAAATAAAACTACATTTTCAATGAATAAAAAGAAATAAGAAAGTCCAGAAAATTAAAAAGTAAAATTATAAAAAACGTAAAAGAATTTCTTGGGGTTCTACCAATGGGGTCAATCCCAGGAGCCCCTGGCTCCTATTGGAGAATACTGTCCAATATGTCTAAGGACTTTGGATTTCAGCAGAGGTGATTTGTATGTAATTAGAGCTGGTTATCTGGAATTGTCTGCTAGCAAGGGAAACATTAACATTTTATTGGGCTACTGGCACACAGGTTAACGGGTTGTGATTTCTGAGCAGTGTGCTGTGCTTCACCATTGCAGAATAGTGCTTGGCTCATTTTCATCTGGGCAGCCATTTTGTATCAGGTTAAGCAATGGGTGGCTCAGATGTCATATAGAGTTATTGGAAGTACTTCTTAAGTAATGTACGTTATGGCTGTTTAAGCTTCTTTATGTTACGTTGTTATACCAACCCTGTCAAAGGATTAGTGGTCTGATGCTTAAGAGGCAGGGCAGCAGAACTAGTCAGAAAGACTCTGTCAGCTAGTCTCCAGAATGGGGTAGATCATCCAGTTATCCTTTTCATAATGTCATGATTATTTAACATGTATAACTTGTTGAGTCAGGTTAAGGAGAGAGTTCATTGACTTGGGTGACATAGAGATTACTGGTTACACAGTGTATGTAGGTACTACGTGGCCAAATATGACTGAAGAATCAGTGATCTTGGAATGCTCATGTGCCCAAGGTTCTATGCTGATTGCCACCAGCTTTGGGCTGTGCCACTTCCCCAGCAGGGCTGTTCATTGCCCATATGTATTAACTCCCCATTGACAATGTTGGAGATAGTAGAAAAGGAAATTACAATAAGCGTGAAGGAATTTCTCCCTTGTACAGCTAGGGAAGAAACTCATGGAATACTCTGGAAAAGTTAGTTTTGCCAAAAAAAAAAAAAATGTTTTTTAAAGTGCTTGTTTTTATTTCTTTTTATACCTTCAACATTGGAGCTAACAGAAAAGGAAATTACGGTAAGTATGAAGGAATTTCTCCTTTCTGTATCACTCCACATTGTCAATTGGGAATTAATACATATGGGTTCTAAAAAGCAGTACCCATTTCATAACTGTGGGGGGAGAACATTGTCCCATATATAATCCACACAGGCGACATATAATAATTATCTGCTAACCATTGCCTGTAAGACTTTGTGACCAAAGGCCATATCGGCAGAGCTCTGAGCATCCAATTTATAGTGCTTAATGAATATATAAATGAAGAACAATGTTGTCACTTTGCACAACACCAACAAAGATGCCTTCCCTGTCTCCACCCAAGATGTAGCAAGAGCCCTGGTGGAGTGAGCCTTGATGAGAGCAGCAACTTTATTTTTCTTATCCCCATATGCCTTAGCGAGGCAAGCCCTTACCTACCTAGCCAAGGTGGCCTTGGAGGCTTTCTGACTCTTTTTAGCCACTCTGAAAAGAACAGACTTTCAGATTTTCTGAACTCTGTTGTCCTAAGATAAGTCTTGACTGCCCTGCACACCTTGTGCAGTTCACCCACCCGTTCCCTCCTCCTCTTAAATGCTTGCAAGCACCTCCCTTAATGTTTCGGGGATCCTACTGGGTGATTGGGAGTGGCTAAAAAAAAAAAAAAAAAAAACTGTTTCTTGTCTTTTGTCTGCTTTCACTACATTGCATGTGGCTTCGTTCCTTGTTCTGCTTATACTTTTCTGTACCATATGATTATTGAATGCTTCTGCCTACTCTTTATAATTACCTAGAACATCTACTTCTGAAGTTAGCATGGCTAACGATGGCAATATGTTAGTGTTCTCCAGGTTTCATGTGATTATTGAATGCTTCTACTAACTCTTTAAAATTACCCAAAACTGTTACTTTGGGTGCTAGCCCGGCTAATAATAGCAATAAGTTAGTATTCACCTGGTTTCATGTTAGAAATACCCTAGCAGTTCAGTATCTGCAAGGGATGTTGCTTTGAATGTTTGCTGGACTATCTAGGTATAAGTTAGGGTTCTCAGGTCTCCTACTTGCCCTTACCTGTCAATATCATTGGGGTGAGTGCTTTGCAATTAGTCCAGGTCATTGTATATCTGTCTACGCTGTAAGCCTACACTCTTGGACAGACCCTGTCCACATTGGCTGTACTTGCTCACTAAGAACTCTGATCTCTCCCCTCTCAAGCTGACCCACCAGTCACTGCTGTCTCCTTGAGTTGGGTGTTGCTAGTCGCCGCTGTGGAAAAAGGGGAAATGGATACTCCAAGGCCTATTAAGAATGGCGCCTTGCCCTTCTTGCCTTGTACTGTCCTCGCCATTGGTCTCCTTGCCATCCTCTTTCCCCCCCAACGGTCATAGACTTTTCTCGGTTGCATGGGGTCCACTGGGGAGCTACTGTCTCACACGAGGGGTTTGATTTCACCTTCTCTAACCTTCTAGCTCAAGACAGACTGCCTCCCTGGCCTGCTTGCTGTCTGGACCTCAGATGCCTTATGGGCATTGCCTTGGTGAGAAGATGTCTATCACGAAGGCCCTCGGCCAGTGGTACCCCTCCCCCCATAAGGTTTCTCCTCTGGCTCTTCCTTGTGATACTGGCCCTTGCGGGTGATATTGGGCTAAACCCTGGTCCCACAGATCAGGCCTCCTCAATCCCTGAATGTTGGAACTTAGGAAAGGGGCTAAAAATTACTCACCTTAACATTCGTAGTCTACTACCCAACCATGATGAACTATCTGCCTGGGTCGTCCACTGCAAGCCTGACATACTAGGTATTACAGATTCCTGCCTGAAACCCTCAATTCCAGACTCAGCCTGTGCACTTCCTGGCTATGAGTTTATTAGACAAGATCGGCCGGGAAAAAAGAGAGGGGGTGGTATCCTAATTTACTATAAGTGTCACCTTAGTGTATCTGCGGTAATCCATCAGCAGTCCTCTCTACCTGCAAGCTGCTGCACACTGTGCTGCTGCTTGAAAATACAAAGAATCTGCATGTTGTATGCACATATAATCCTCCCCAAGGGTGGTCTGGCTGGACTTACCCACCTCCTGGATACCACTGGCCCTTCAGTTGGGGATAATGAACTTTTGAGCCTAGGTGATGTGAACTTAAACTGGACAGGAAGTAACTCCAAGCAGTTTGAACCTCTGTTGGCAAGTCTTGCCCTGCTTATCCAGGAGCCCACTAGATGGGCTGCTAAAGGTGGCACTATCTCCCTACTGGACTGGGTCCTATCTAACCACCCAGATAGGATCAGCTCAGCTGGACCCCTACCGGACTCCATCTCAGATCACACCCCGGTGTTTTGTGTGTGGAAGGTCCCCTCCTCAAAAAATCATTCATGTTAGGGATTTCTCCAAGTTTGATTTGGGGTCTTTTCATGATGATTTGAGGACCACTGACTAGTCAGGAGTGCTCAGTGCCCATGACCCGTCCGCAGCTGTCTCCCAGTTTCTGTTTTCGGCACCCTGCAGGACAAACATGCACCCCTTATTAGATGGAAAGTGAGGGGGACTGCCACAAAATGGCTACATGGGAGCCTCCTAGCCCTTATGCGTGCAAGGGACAAGTATTGGGCTCACTTAAAACGCACGTTGGATCAGTCCTTCTTCCAACAGTATAGGAAGCTCAGAAACGAGTGCAAAAATGCCATCAGGGTGGCAAAAAGTGAATACTGTAAATCTGCCCTGCTTAGCTCTGCCAAGGACCCATGAAGGTTCTGGAGGAACATAAAAAACAGTCAGCGGCTCCTCCAACTTGGGAGTTTCTGACATGATCATTGGGAGATCAAGTTGTAATAATCCACTCATGACTGCTAATGCTTTATATTCCCACTTTTCGGACTTGTCCGCGCTTACCTCCTCTTTCGCTGCTGTAGGGGATATTACAGGCCCCTCGGCCGCTGTCCCTCAGGAGGCTCACCCCTCTTGTCCATTATTTTTTCTCAGGGCTGTGTCTGTCAAGGAGACGCAGAGATTTGTCTCTGGTCTCTACCCACACTCCAGCGCTGGCCATGATAACATGGAACCCAAGCTTCTGAACCTGGGTGCTCCCTACACTGCCATCCCAGTGACACATATCTTCAATCTGTCCCTTGCCACTGGTGTTATCCCTGGTATTTGGAAAGTAGCAAGGATTGTCCTTGTTCCAAAGCAAGGTAAACCCAAAGTCCTGGACAACTATCGTCCAGTTGCCATCCTGTCGGCCATTAGTAAACTCCTAGAGAAAACTGTGGCTGAACAGCTTACACAGTATATTCAGACTCATCAGTTGCTGTCCCCTGCACAGCATGGATATCGAAAAGGGTACGGCATGACCAATACCCTCGTCTCTGTCTCTTCCAGCATCAGGGCGAACTCTCTGGGGCCATATTCATTGACTTATCCAAGGCCTTTGACCTTGTTGACCATGCATTACTCTGCTCACAGATGCAGTCCTTAGGCCTGTCCCCCCTGCCTTGAGTTGGCTGAGAAACTACCTCAAGGGCAGAACACAGCAGACTAAATTCAACAAGATCCTCTCTGACCTCTGGTGTCTCACAGGGATCAGTTTTGGGGCCCCTTCTCTTTTCCGCATTTGTTAACAACCTCCCTGTTGCTGCTTCCAACTGTAGTGCCACCGTTTATACAGATGATCTTGTCATCCTTGCACATTCCCGAGACACTGGGGTTCTTAACCTTCAGCTGAATGAGGCCTCTAAAAATACTCAAGCCTGGGTAACATCCCACAAGCTGGTCCTCAATCTGAAAAAAACTCAGGCCATGCTCTTTGGGTCAGCAGCCAAGATCAAGGCCTCACCTGTTCCTCTATGTGTCAGTGGTGTGGATGGCTCTCCCCTCCTAACCACAGTTTCAATAAAATACCTTGGGATTACACTTGACCAACTCAACCTGGGGAGTTGCATCCTAAATATTTGTAGAACTGTAAACTGCAAACTGGGTCTTGCCTACAGGGCAAAGAAAAACTTGACATCTGCAGCTCGCTTGGCACTGGTCAGAGGTGTGCTGCTCCCTTCACTCAGCTATGGCCTTCTCCTGTTCGCTGGCACCTCCAAGGTCCACCTTGCCAGGTGGAACACGACCTATAACAACATCTGTCGCTTTGCCCTGGCTGTCCCACGTCTCACCCACCATTGTTAATTATGCGACAAACTGAGCTGGCTTTCCCCAGCCAATCACTTGAAATACAGGTTGGGCTGCTTCGTAGGAAAGGTGCTCAGAACTGGCACCCCACCGGGACTTGCGCAGCTTCTCCTGCCTGCTGTATCCTCCTCCTACTCCTTCAGGTCTTAGGGTCTGGCAGTGCTCAAAGTTCCACATACTCAAACCCTAATGGGGAATAGGGACTTTGCTACATGTGCTCTGAGGCTATGGAACTCCCTTCCTGACCGTGTACATTCCTCCCCTCCCAACTGTGTCTCCGAATTCTGTGGGAGCACTTCTGAACTGTCCCTGTGGGTGTCCCAAGCTGCCCTAACCAGGTCTCCAAATTGGTCCCTTTCTGATCCACTGCCTACTGTCCTTTAATCTCTGTGTAGCATATGATTGATCGCCATCTGCTTATACATTAAGTGGCCCTGTAACTACCATTGAATGTGTTAGTCTATTCCGTATATATATATATATATATGTATATTTAACTATTACTGCTCACTGTATACTATCTGTGTTTATTTTGCTCTCTTGTAACTCTGTACGTTGCTCCTCTTGTTGTTATGTACCTTGTTTGAACCTGTATTTTCATTGTACTCTCCCGGGTCGTACCTGAAAATAGGCATACAGATTGTCTAGTGTACCTATCTGGTCAATAAAAGCTAAATAAATAGTCTCTTGGATTTGTCAGCTTAGGACAGAACAATGGTAGGCAAATTTCCTGATTTACATGAAAGGCCGTAGGTATCTTAGGCACAAAGGATGGGGCCATCCTCAATATCACCTTTTCCTTATACACGATCGGGTAAGATTCTTTATAGGACAGTGACTGAAGTTTGTCTGTCCTTCTGGCCAAAGAGATTATAACTAAGAAACATACTTTGTAAAACTAGGAGCCAGATTCTCAAAGCCCCTCCGAATGGCGCAAGGTGCGGTTTGCTCCAAAAGATGCGCCAGGAGCAATTCACAAACCAGGGCAGGCTGCGTGCCCAAAATAGGACTTGTGCTGTCTTTGCAGCACAAAATGGGTTGGAGCATGGTGCTAGGGGGCTTGCAGTAAATGCAGGCTATCATATCCCCTAATTCAGGATTCTCAAAACCCAGAGGGTACCTTTGGCACCCTTAAACCAGTCAGGGCTGGTGGTTGTTCTTAGAAGTGTGCCCTCTGGGTTTTGAAACTTATGAAATGTGCTGCGGTCCCCCTCCCTTTATTAAAATAATCACGTCCCTGGTGGTCTAGTGGACCCCCCCACCCTGATCCCTTTTTATTAAAATAATCATGTCTCTGGTAGTCTAGCAAACCCCCAGCCCCAATAGCCTTTGTAGTAAAAGAATCATGTCCCTGGTGGTCTGACGGACCCCCCCCAGCCCTGATTTCCTTTTTATCAAAAGAATCACGTCCCTAGTGGTCCAGCACACCCCTATCCAGCCCCGATCTGCCCTTATAATAAAATATATTTTCCTATTGGTCTTGCAACCCCCCCCCCCGATCTGCCCATGTAATAAAATATCTTTCCCTGGTGGTATAGTGGGCCCCATTCCCTATCCCTGATGTGCCCATGCAATATAAAGATACATTTCCCTGGTGGTCTAGTGGATACCCACCCCGGCAGGCAGTGTCCCACCACCCCATTCCATCCCCGAGGTGGCAACCAGCACAGCCCTCCGCTTTCCACCATGGCAGGCTGACTCAGCTGTCAAGGAGTTTATACTGTATACAGTATGTGCTCACTGATTGCAGCTGTCAATCAGTGAGTGCGTACTGTATGCAGTACACACTCAACAGCTCAATCAGCGGCTGGCCATGGTGGACAGCAGCGGGCTGTGCTACATGGAAATATAGAAACATAGAATTTGACGGCAGATAAGGACCGCTTGGCCCACCCAGTCTGCCCATTTCCCTACCTACTGGATAAGCTGCAGATCCTAGTTAACCAGCAGCCTACTTCTTCCTACTCCCACCCCCTAGAATTGCCTTATGACTGTCCCATGCATGCTTGAATTCCACCACTGATTTTGACTCCACAACCTCCTCTGGAAGGCCGTTCCATGCATCCACAACCCTCTCTGTGAAAAAATACTTCCTTAAATTACCTCTGAGCCGCCTCCATCTTCAAATTGTGCCCTCTTGTTCTTGCACACCTCTTTTTTTGAAAGATGCTACCCTCTTGGACTTTGTTGATTCCCTTGAGGTACTTGAACGTTTCTATCATGTCCCCTCTCCCTCCTTTCCTCGAGGCTATACATATTAAGCTCCTTCTGCCTCTTCATATGTCTTCTGGTGCAGACCCTGCACCATTTTAGTTGCCCTCCTCTGGACAGCTTCCATCCTGTCTATGTCTTTGCGAGATTGGGTCTCCAGAACTGCACACAGTACTCCAGATGGGGTCTCACCAACTGTCTGTACAGAGGGATAATAACTTCCTTTTTTTCTACTGGTGATGCCTCTCCCTATGCATCCCAGTATCCCCCCAGCCCTCCTTGCTGCCCTCTCACATTGCTTGCCCACCTTTAGGTCATCTGATATGACTACCCCCAGGTCCCTTTCCATTTTTGTTGTTGTTAGTATCTCACCCCCCATTGTGTACTCTTCCCCTGGGTTTTTGTTTCCCAGGTGCATTACCTTGCACTTCTTAGCATTGAATCTAAGCTGCCATACATTTGACCATTCCTCTAACCTTGCAAAGTCCCTTCTCATCCTTTCCACCCCACCCTGTGCATCAACTCTTTTGCAGATCTTAGTGTCATCTGCAAAGAGACATACTTTTCCTTCCAGTCCTTCTGTAATGTAACGCTTATAAAGACATTGAAGAGGACCGTCCTAATACTGAACCCCCGCGATACCCCACTAGTAACCTTCCTTTCTTCTGAGTGGACTCCATTTACTATTACTCTGTGTCCTATTCTCCAGCCAGTTTCTTTACCCAGGCCGTCATCTTGGGACCCACTCCCAGGCTGGCTAACTTGTATATTAATCTTTGTGTGGGACAGGTCAAATGCCTTGTTAAAGTCTAGGTAGGCCATGTCCACAGCCCTCCTGATCTATTACTTTGGCCACCCAGTCAAAGAAATCTATCAGATTCGGCTGGCATGACCTTCCCGCTGTGAATCCATGCTGCCTAGGGTCCTGTGCCCCTCTGGCCTCTAGATACTCAACAATTCTTTCCTTCAGAAGTGATTCCATCATTTTCCCTATCACTGAGGTTCAACTAACAGGTCTGTAGTTTCCTGCTTCTGCCTTGCTCCCACTTTTGTGAAGGGGAATCACATCTGCCCTCCTCCAGTCCTCGGGTACCACCCCATCCTCCCATGATTTGTTAAAAAGGGTAGTCAGTGGTGTCACTAGTTCTACCCTTAGTTCTTTTAGAATTCTGGGATGAATCCCATCAGGCCCCATTGCTTTGTCCACCTTCTGTAAATGGGCTGGTATCAACTTCTGCATCCAGAGTGTTTCTGCTGTTTGTTTTATGCACCTCCTCCTCTTCATTTGTAAATACTGAGCAAAAATATTTGTTTAGTATCTCTGCCTTTACACAGTCTCCCTCTGCCCACCCTCCCTCCCTTTATTGCTCCTCACTATCCCTCCCTTGGTCTTCCTTCGCTCCTGATGTACCTATAAAGGTTTTATCCCCCTTCTTAACTGAGTTGGCTATCTTTTCCTCGGTTTGGGCCTTTGCTGTTCTGACTGCCTTCCCAGCCTCCTTTTGCTTTAACTGATAGTTCTCTGTCCTGCTCCTTCTGCGATTCCTTGTACTTCCTGAATGCTTTCTTTTTCTCTTGAACCTTCACTGCCACTTCCTTTGCGAAACATAGCGGTTTCTTACATCGTTTTGTTTTGTTTATTTGCTTCACACAAAGGCTCGTTACCTCTGTGATGGCAGTTTTTTATTATTCCCCATTGTTCTTCCACCCCTCCTTCCTGCCCATTTGCTAGTGCATTCCTTAGGCACTCACCCATTTTGGCAAAGTCAGCCTCCTAAAGTCCAGTACTTTTGTCTTTGTATGGCTTGACTCTATTGCTGTGTTTATTGAGAACCATACTGTTCGATGGTCGCTAGTTCCCAGATGGCTACCCACTTCTACATCTGTGATCCTCTCTCCATCTCCATTTGAGAGAAGCAAGTCTAATATTGCTCTCTCTCTCGAGTGGGCTCCAATACTAGCTGTCTAAGGCATGCCCCCTGTAGGGCATCTAGAATAACTCCACTCTTCGAAGTGGCAGCTGCAACTGCACTCCAGTTAACATCTGGCATATTCAGATCACCCATCAGCAATATCTCCCCTTTTTCTGCCATTCTAAGTATACTTTCTATTGTTTCCTTGTCCATTTCCTCCCCCTGAGAAGGGGGTCTGTATACAACCCCTGTGCGGATTGTGGTGCCATTGCCTGTCTCCAAATTTACCCACAGTGCTTCTTCTCCTCCCTGTTTACCCTTTTGTTCTGTTGCTTTTATTCCTTCCCTTATGTAAAGAACACTCCTCCTTCTCTTTTACTCTCCCTGTCCCTCCTGTAGATAGTGTATCCTGGTATGTTTACATCCCAGTCATGGTTTTGTGTGTACCATGTTTCTGTGACTGCCACGATATCGAGATGTTCCTCCTCCATCAAGGCCACTAATTCAGGAAGCTTGTTACCCAGACTACGGGCATTGGTACTCATTGCTCTCCATTTTTTGATGGCTTTACCTTCTGTTGCAGCATCCCCCACTGACCGTTCTACCTCGGTCTTTTTCTCATTTAGTACCCTGTTTTGTAGGGAGAGGCTGGGATTTTCCTGCTGCTTGTCAGTGCCTCCCCCTTTGACTAGTTTAAAAGTTGCCAACTCAGAGATGGGATGGGGGAGCAGGGTGGTGGGGCACTGCCTGCTGGGGTGGGGGTCCACTAGACCACCAGAGGAATATATCTTTATATTATATGCGCACACTGAGGATAGGGAGGGGGGGAATCCACTAGACCACCAGGGAAAGATATTTTATTATACGGGTAGATCGGGGCTGGGAGGGGGTTGCTAGATCACCAGGGATGTGATTATTTTACTATAAAGGATATTGGAGCTTGGGGAGGTCCACTAGACCACCAGGGACATGATTATTTTAATAAAAAAGGTATCAGGGCTGGGGGGGTCCGCTAGACCACCAGGGATGCGATTCTTTTATTAAAGAGGGTATCGAGGCTTGGGGGTGGGACAGCTAGCCACCAGGGATGTCCTGGAGTGGTGCGTGGCCACCCCGCAGCTTGCGGCACACCAGTCAGATGTGCTGTATGTTTGGCGCATGGCCTCGGTTGTTGCAAAAACTGTGCAACTTTGCCACCGTGATTCTACCCAAAGGGAGAATCTGGCAGAGGGTCCCTGGTGCACCAGTAATTGGCGTAAACTGCTGTTGGCATGGCTTGCACAGAGTTTTGAGAATTGAGCCCAGGATGTCCATAGGCACTGATGAACAGATTCGAAGGATGCCCTCCAAAGAGCATTCAGCACCAGATTCGGGTCCCATGGGGGTACCGGAGATCAAAACAATGGTCTGCTTCTGCTGATTGCTCTCAGAAAACAGAGAACATCCAAAATGATTCCCAGGGACAAGCCCATGGAAGTTCCCAGGACTGCCCCAAGTGCAGACACCTGGCCTCTCAGGATGCTCACTGTGAGACCTTTGTCTACCCCAGCCCGCAAGAAATCCAATATCTTCTTTAGAAGTCTGATATCTCTCTTTCTCTGGCCCAAGCAGAGAAGGTATTTCACAGATGGCCAAAAGCTGCAGACAGACACTTTTCATGAGGCCATTAAGGTATCCATCACTTTCTTGGGAGAAACTCTTGGGTGGGTGGTGGTCTGATGGCAGATGGCCTTGAGCGGCTTCAGTCAAGGACTCTTCAGCCAAGTCAGTCCATTCCTCAAGAGCAAAACTTAAAAAAATAAATAAAACACACACACGCACAAAAAAAAAAAAAATGAACAAGAAAACAAACAGGGAACTGGGTGGGTGGTTGTGAGGTGGGCTGGTACAGGGCAGGCCTTTAGCTCTCCTAGTCCTGCTGCCCTCCTGTTTTGCAGCTTAATTAAATAAAAGAGTAAAAGATAACAACAAGAAAGCAAAGTCCACTCTGAGATGGTGAGTGTGTTGGGGGGATTGTTGCGTATGACTGCACTGTGATTGTCAATGTGTTTGTGCATACCCCTCAACCTCTTGCCTCATAAATCAGGGACAAGGCTTAAAAAAATCAGGGACAAAGACCCAAAATCAGGGACACATCTTGAAAATTGGTACTATTCACTCAGAAAGCTGATAGAATAAGGGGATTTGTGTTAAGATGCATTTTCCGAAGAAGAAGAAGTCTGTAACTTTAATGTTTGACAATATTTTGTGATTTTAATCCACACTGTTCTGTCACAAAAACACAAATTGTACGAGGGACAGAGGAAAATTCTGAGGCCAAATCAGGGACGTCCCTGAAAATCAGGGACAGTTGAGAGGTATGTGTTTGTGTACTCTTGGGTGGGTGGTAGATGTCTCCTGGGGGACTTGGAGGAGTCCGACCAAAACTTAAAAAACACTGGAAAAGAGTAAAAAGGGGGTAGCTGAGTGTGTGGGTCAGCTGGTACAAGTCTCTCTCCTTAGCGCCCCTACTGCCTTGTCGAACAGAGTTACTCAGCTGACTAACAAAGTAAGAGAAGAAGAGGAGGAGGAAAGCAAAGTCTGTGTCTGTTGGTGTGGGGAAGGGGAATTGTGTGAATGTGTACTCCTCAGGTGGGTGGGGAACTGGTGCACATGTTGGTAGGCTTCTTCGGGGGACTCGGAGGAAAACTTAAAAACAATTAGGGGGGAAACAGAAAAGAAAGGGGAGAACTGAGAGGGTGGTTTAAAGGCGCACTTGTACAGGCCTGTGTCCTTAGCTCTCCTGCTGCCACGTTTTCTTGCTTGGTAAGAAAATAAATAGAAAGAACAGAGTTTAGAGAAGGAGAAATAAAACAAGAAAGAAAGAACAACAATAAAGCACAGTCAGCTAGTGAGTGTGTGTGGGTGTTGGGACTGGGGAACCCCAGACTGGTACTGCCATGCACTGTCCCTCAGTTCCATTCCATGATTCAGTGCCACCCTGCAGTTATGATTCATCTCCACTCTTGAGCACCTGCCACTGCTGCCAGACTAGTACCTTACCTGGGTAGTGGCTTGCCATAAGCCATCTGGGCTAGCCAGTACATTTTTCAATAGAAACAAACAAATATTTGAATGCTGAATAGTTCTGTGCATTAATTGAAGGGTTTGTCGTCATCTTGCTATGAATCATGTCCATTCTAGATGACCCAGTATTCAATACCCCTAGGTAGAGGTTTGCCACAAGCCATCAGGGCTAGCCATGGATACACAGCGGGAGATGTCATCTAATGAAGTAGCAGGAGAGTTACCCAGTGTCCCAACCCAATATATACAACCATAAACCAACAACAGGAGCAGTTTGATGGTAATAGAGCAGAAAGGGGCACTACACAAGTGAACGCAGCATATGGAAGCACCCCGACCATAGTAGAAGAAAATAATCGGTCATTAATTACCTATACTGGGCCCCTTTGTGATTGTTGTGCTGTTGCTTGTGGTGCTGAGGCTGCTAGCGACACCTGTGATCCCGATACTGCTGCTGCTTGACTACTTGTCACAGGTTGGTGGCTAGTGGTATGTTTTTTAGACTGCTTGAGCTAGCCACCCTTATTGATCAACACCCTTACCTGGAGTGTGTGTGTGTGTGTGTGTGTGTGTGTATGCCAACTTTGACTCACTTGGCATTGTTTGCATTTCATTTAACTAGTTTTCTTGGTCATTCCCTGTTTATAAACCATGGACAAAACTAAACAAGCAAATGTAACAAAACTGAATTGTTTAAAACAAAAGGCAACAGGAGGGGGCAAGATGCTGCCACCCATCTGTATTGACCCCCCACTGACAACATGGAACCATACAGAATGTCCTTGTTCCGTCTCAAGTCCTTTTACATAAAGCATGTGTCACCCCTCATCCCTGCATTTTTACTAAAACGACAGGTGGCATGCTGTTGGCGTTGGCAGCAATACCTGGTGGGGACCTGGGTTCGGGGAGGATGAGGTTACCTGGCACAAGGGACCTAGGTTTGGCTACTCTGCACGGGGGCACCCAAGTAAATCCAACTACAGGAAGCAATAACTGTAATGTCCAGAACCAGGATTGGGATTTTTCACTGTGGCTTTATTCAAAACTAGCTGAACATGACAAAGCATTGATGGTCCCCCAAGGGGCTACGTTCACTGTATATGCAGACAGAGACTACAAGGCGGTCCACTTGAGGAATGAACCCATTTTTATGTTGCTTGCACGCATGTGCAAGAAACATAGTGCCATCATCGGAGATTTCGGCGGTGTGTCACCTCCTCCTCCAATTCAGTCAGTGTGCTGGCAGGTGGCCCTGTAAGCCAATGCATTTTGGAGCTGTCTATGACATGCTCAAAATGCAGTAACACTCTGATTGAAAGAAGCTACGTTTCAGTGAGCACCCGATAAGATATTGGCTGCTCGCAGCTCCCCCCCACACAGGCGTGCGTGCTCCGCATGCACTGTATAACCGATGGGGTGGCCAACCCGTCGGCTGTGCTGCGTTCCCCGCTTCCCCAAAGCCTTCAAAATGCCACGCTGGGTGCCCGCAGTGTGGCAACTAATCATAGTGGCGGGTGCCCAATCCCCTGTCGGCTAGCGCTATCCTCCGAGTAGTGAGTGCCACACTGGGCCCACCCCAGCGTGGCAAACTATTCCTTAGGCCGGGGTGCCCAATCCCCTGTCGGCTGAGCAGCCACCCCCAAGTCCTTGTGCCACTGCCATGGCCCACCCCAGCGTGGCAAGCGTCCCGACGACGTCTTTTTTTAAACCTGAAAAACAAAAAGGTCACGCGCATCTCCCAACCCCCTCCCAACCCGCACCCACCCTGCGCACCCAGCCTCCCCACCCCCCTCACCCCATACTTACCTCGGACTCCGGCGGCGATCTTGGTGGACCGGGAACATGTCTGCACTCTTCAAAGCCGACCGCGAACTGAGGAAATGCCGGTAAGCTGTATAATGGGTTACATAGGGGTTTCAACTTGTTGCATATCTCAGTCATTTTGGGAATTTTTGCACAAATTTTCAACATGAGGTTTTGGGACCCCTTCTCATGAGATAGTGATGTCACTGTCATGGTGTTGGCCGGGCCCGAAGGGCGATTTTGCGCAGTGACTGCGAAATCACCCGCCCCAGGCCCCGGTAACAGTGACATCACTCATGAAAGAGAGTCCCAAAAACTCATGTTGATAATTTGGTGAAAATTCAATAAATAACTGTTTTCATGACGTCGTTCGCGGTTCCTCACGCGGGCTCGTAAGTTCGCGAAATTTCAATATTTTCACTCCAGATTTTCAACATTGCCATTTTACCACACCTCCTTATGAGTAGTACAGCTGTCATTTTTCACATCCTGCCCAAAATGTGTTTCCGCCCACGTAGCACACAATGGCGCAGTCGGTGTGCGAAATCAATGTATGGGACACATTAAGAAAATCACCATGACACTGTTCATTAGCAGAGGTCTTAAAATGGCTATGTTGAAAATTTGGGGAAAAAATTCCTAAAAATGACTGTTTTACGAGCGTGCGTTGCGCAGTTCATGCACGCTCGTAGGTTTGCGAATTTTCAATATTTCCAGTCCAGATTTTTAACATTGCCATTTTACCACACCTTCTCATGAGTAGTACAGCTGTCATTTTTCACATCTCACCCAAAACGTGTTTCCGCCCATGTAGGGCACAATGGCGCAGTCGGTGTGCGAAATCAATGTATGGGACACATTAAGAAAATCACAGTGACACTGTTCATGAGCAGAGGTCTTAAAATGGCTGTGTTGAAAATTTGGTGAAAAAATTCCTAAAAATGTTTTACGAGCGTGCGTTGCTCAGTTCCTACGCACGCTCGTAAGTTTGCAAATTTTCAATATTTGCACTCCAATGACTTCCAAATACCTAAACAGCACATAGAAGCAAGCAACATTCGGCATTGACAAATGCTTATTACTATTGTCTGGCTCTGGACCCACCAGGCACTCAGCCCGGACTTGCATGTGCTTTGGATACACAGCCCGACTGGCCCGGCTCCCCTGCCGGCCACTTGACTGACGGTCCATTTGAAGAATGAACCCAAACTTTACTTGGAGAGACTCCCATCAAACAAGGAGTATATTTTCCCATCCTGTGGCTCCCCACACCACTTAGAGTCTGCGACTCCTAGAGATTTTCCAAGTTCGACCCGTCTGGGTACCCACCTCATCACTGGCCAGGTGCATGAGGCAAGTAGCAAATCACAGAAGAAATCCGTAGAGGTGGACCTGGTCACTATAGATGGGGGGTGTTCCCACCTCCAGCTCCCACAGCTCATACCCGGCCATTTCTCTGGACAAACAGAAACTTAAACTTTGAAAATGCAGATTAAACGGTGGATGACCTGAAACACCCCCTCTACAGCATTACTTGAAATCCATTAAATCTTTAGACTTTTTGACTGCTCCATTTGTTTGTCCTAGTAAAACAGTCCTCCCAAATAGCAGTCCACATCCCAACTTTCTTTATATTTCCAAACTGATGAAACAATTTGTTTGCCCCTTCAAATGGAGCAAAACACTCACCCTTTCGTTGCAGGTGCCCCACAGGCGAAGTGCCACTTCTTTCACTGTTATACAAGAACAGAAACTGTAAACAGGCAGCTTTCTTCTATAGTAGAAAATAGGGGATTGCCTCTGGAATCCACAGAGGGACTTTTCTTCCACCCCCCCCAGAGGGAGGGGGCACTGAGACATGGACAGCGGTCTCCACCACTTTCAAAAGGTAAACAGGAACACACTTCCTTCTTGCTTTAAAACAAACCGAAGACTGACTTTGAAAACTCTCAAAGTTCTAACTCACTCCCTGTGCTGCAGATTCCAATGTGGCTTATGCAGCTGCGACAGTTCTATGGTGATGTCATCTCTCAGGTCTCAGCTGTGACTGAGAACAGAGTGAGACAGTGTGAAACCATTTAACTGGAGTTTCACAACTACCTTCCTGCCTACCACTAGGTCTTACTGGGATTCTATGTAACCCCGGGTAACAAGGGGTTACCACGCCCTTGACTAGGAAAATGACTGTCCCCAGTCATTATGCACCGGCCTTAGGCCATCCCACCCTATGTGCTACTTCTGGAGGGGGGTGATCAGGCCCCCTCCTACCATATGCAAGCACAGGCAGGCAACACTAAGGGCCTAGAGGCCTGTAGCTGACATATCAGCCTCTACTCTATCCACTTACTATGGACACCTAGTGGCTCTGGTAGAACCATCCAGAGCATAGCCCTGATAGATCAACACTGCAGTCCCTACGGTCATTCAGGACCACAGCCTGTCTATCCCCCTTAACCCTCTAGGGAAAACCTATCTGCCTCTAACATAATATCCCAAACAAAAACAAAACCCGGGGACCTCCCCGACCTTGGGCAACCTGCAACTACAACCATTAAAATACCAATTACTGCCTCCCTACCCCCACAACTACACCTGTGGAAGGAAAAGGGTTAACACAGTAACAACCATAGCAATAACAACACAGTACTTTAAATTCTTCACAATAAAGCACTGACGAGGAACTCCGATGAGCCCCTCCTCCTCTTCTTGTCTTCTCTTCTCTTCTGTCTTCCCAGGAACACCTGTAAGGAAAAGACAAAAATAAAACACACTCCTAATCTGCATACACAGTCTACCTAAAACAACAACCCCTACCATACAAAAAAAACACTGAACAATCCCAAAAAAGATTTTTTAGAAAAAGGTGGAAAAAAACAGTATTTACATTAGAGTACAATAATGACATTATTTACAATACACATTTGGGGGGGATGGAGTGCCCTAAAAGTCCCAACTAGTGACCACAAGGCCCAAAGGCTAGTCCAATAAAGAGTCTCTCCTGGGCCGAAGCCCCGTGAAGCACAGTTCTAAAAGGCCAAAATCCCAACGGGGAGAGTCTTTTCGGACAGTTCACACATTTTTGAAGTCTGTAGTGTAGGGTGTGTACTGCAATGTCATAAAGATAGAAAAAGTTGTTTACGGACTTACCAACCATTTGTAGTATACCAACGGCACCAACCTTGTCCCTGCCAAAGACTCTCCCTGGCAGCATTTCTTCTGATACAGCTGGGCGGACATCTTCCGGGAACCACAGGAGTGCACATCTGGAAACAGCTGGGCTGTCATCTCTGGAGAAGGAACCTTAGAACAAGAACAAAAAGAAAAACAGCTGGTCCGACGTCATCCGATTACCAGGCGATGAACAGGAAACAGCTGGGCTGGTGTCCTCTCTGGATCTGAAGTCATCTGGTGGGCCAGTAGATGGTTGCTGAACAAGACAGTACGCTGTAGACGGATGAATGTGGAGCACCTGAGTCCTTGGTTATTCATATTGGAGGATCAATAAGGGCACTTCACAGTCTGGTGTGGCAGTATTGACTACCACTGCTCGGCTCTCCATTTTGTAGGCACGAGCTTAATTACTGGGAGGTCCTTGCACTGAGGCCAATAGTACCGGGAGTCAGGGGCTTGAATTATTACCCCATCTGGGCGAACATAACTCACACAGTGGGAGACTTCACGTCCCTCTCCATTCACTATTCTTACTCTGTCCATAAACAGTGTCCTGCCTCTCTTCCACGGTGTATACTTTTCGTGGAACAGTCTATTCTTTACATGCTGGTTGGCCCCAGGATGCATGTTTCATTGCTCCATCCCAGATCCAGGATTTCCTGCAGTCCTCACTCTCCTCCCAGACTCTCCGAGGAAAGGTAGGAAAGGTCATACCATAGATTTCATTGGCCTTTCTACGAACCAGTCTCTCCTCTTTACTTGCTTTGGTCAATCTGAGACCACTGGCCTGGCTTGGGGGTGGCCAGTCTTGGTTCTGCCAGCTTCGCATCCTCAAAGAAATTAAAAACGGATCCCTGACTTCTTCTTGTAAAGCCAGGGCAGTGGCATCACCACCTTCTTCAACACATTCCTCCGAGGCAAGATCTTGAGGCTGTGTACCCGTTCCTTTCTCACAAGGCCACATAGGTTCCCCCTCATCTTCCTCTTCACTGAGGATCTGAGCCCAGGAGTGAGCAGTCGTTCTCACCCCCGAGACTATCCATTCATCACCAGGAGCGGAGGTCGACACCTCCCATTCAAAGACCTCCCGCATCTCATCCTCACCTGCGAGACTTGGGCTAGGCCCCCCCACCCAGGGGTCTATTGATGCTTTATCCGAACTTTCCTTCTGAGATCCAGCATCCAAAACTTCAATTTCAGATTCAGTCTCTAATTCTGCACCCTCTAGCTTTGTGCCACACTCCCCCGAGGGACCTTCCTCCACAGGCTCCGCCTGATGCTGTGTGCTGCCAACTGCAGATTCCTGAATTTTTGTCCATGTGGGAGCCAAACGAACTGGAGGCGCTTTATACAAGCCATATTTTTGAAGACATCCAGCACAGTGAGGAATCATGAAGACATCCCTCCCAGCACTCAAGCACATCTGGCATACACGCACTGGATAATTAGGAATTGCCACATCAGGAGGCAGTTGCCCTCCATAGCACCACTTTTCAATATCTCTCAGTCTATTTACTGCTGCTGTTACTGCAACCCGGGCATGATCCGGGTAACGAGCTGGTCCTGAGGCCATAACTGCAGAAAAATAAACAAAGTTTACTGTAACTGAAAGTCCCACTTTAATGAACACACTCTATAGCTTTAAAATGGCTCCTCTGCTGCTGTGTTTACTTTACTACCTCACCCTGTAATGGCGGCGGCAGCACTCCTGTGCATCAACATTTAGACTCTGGGTCAAGCCACTGCGCACCCGATTTACATCAGCTACTGATAACTTTTTACTCAAACTGCACAACTTGCTCTGATCTGGCTTTTCACACATTTACAGGATTTTCCTTGGACTTTTCACATGCTGGCAACATTCATTTTATTTACAGTCCCATTAAAACTTCAGGTTTCAGCACAGGATTGCCTGCTTCTACTAGTGTTGCACTTTTTTTACAACCCACAGTCTCTGGCTGCAAACTTTAAACTGAGGCTACTTTCATTGCTATGCACACATTCAATGGCTTTACACACTTGCACTTGCTGGCAGGACATCACACAGTTGCTACTTGCAAAGCGACTATACTGCTGCACACACATTTTATATGGCATTACTGAAAATCACTGATTGAGCAGTTTTAAATTGTTTACTCACTGTTATTTGTAGCAACTTGCTGCGATGCGATAAAACGGCCTGCAGCCAGATTTTGAAGGCCTCAGAATGCAAACGGGCGGGCAGTCTCTGCGATCGTTGTTTTAACCACCAAATTCACTAACTCCACGATCGATCGGCGGGTTGAGCCCGATTTTAAACTTAAAAGTCCTTTTGAACTGTTTCGCAGCTTTGAATCCTGCGACGCTCCTCCACTGCCAGTACAAGCACTACTCTCTGTCTTCCTCTCGAATGCTGAGGCAGTCTCAGAAGAGCTGGCTGAGGGGCGGGACTAATGGCAAACTGACCAACCACACGACGCCATGCAAATGAGCCTCTTCGTTCTCGCGAGGGCTCCTCTCTGCGATCGTCGAGCAGGCAAATTTAAACTGTAGAATGCACTTATTTTTTCCTTCAACTGACTCCATGGCGGGAGCCCATTTCAACCATGTAACATTGCCATTAAGTCTGCAGTCTCTAGCTTTGCACAGAAAGCATTTCCAACGTCCAGGGCATAATTTCTCTGTTGCTACCCCTAGTTTTCCATACTTTCCTTCACAGAATTCACACACATACATACACGTCTTCACATGCATACCTTCACACACACACAAACACACAAGTGCGCAGTACACACACAAGCACACAAATGCACGGACACACACATGCACACAGTCAAACACACACAAGCATACAAACACACAAACATTTGCAAACTACATGGAAGTTATGTTTGATTTAATCAAAGAGACAGGCGATACTCCAGTTCTCTTCAAACTATTTTATTTGTTATATATATTTCAGCCCGCACATCCATAGCCACAAGGGCAATGTTCTGTGGCCCCTTGTCACAGAATATTCCATGGGTCTCTCCCTAACTGTACAATGTCCTTGCTCTGTCCCATTAAGCCCTTTTACATACACTATGTATACACGCACACACACACACACACACACACACACACACACACACAGCACTTAGGTTCGGGCAGTGCACTAAACCCTTCGCCACAACTGCACCCGATTTTACAATCTCAGGCACAGGTGACAGTTTCCACGAATTACGGCAGCTTGTGCCAAATATCTGGCACAAGCTCCATAAAAAACAGCCCCAAGACTGCCGCAGGTTAGACCAAAAAAAGCTGATCTAACTTGCCCCAGCTGCCACGCGGGATAAAATTTAGCAATAAGGCATGACGGTGTGCATACAAAAAGACACAGGCAGAAGGGGATAGGGAGAAGTACCAGGAGAAGCAAAGGGAGGCAGGGAGGTCAGTAAGGGAAGCCAAAGCACAGACAGAAGAACACATTGCAAAATCAGTGGGTAGAGGGGACAAAACCTTTTACAGGTACATAAGTGAAAAAAGAAAGGCAAAGGGAGGGATAGTGAGACTGAAGGGGAGGATGGGGCTGTGTGGAGGATGACAACAGTAAAGCTGACATATTGAACAGGTATTTCTGCTCAGTCTTTACTGAGGAAGAGGAGTAATGGGTCTGAATGGAGTATAAGGGGTAGAATGGTGCAGAAATGGACACAAGTCCCTTTACAGAGAAAGGGTCCTGAAGGAACTGGAAGTAAGAGTTGATAAAGCAATGGGTCCAGATGGGTGCACCCAGGGTCCTTAAAGAACTAAGAGGTGGTGGCTGAACCTCTTGCTATCCTGTTTAGCCGATCACTAGAAACAGGGGAGGTACCCAAAGACTGGAGGATAGCAGATGTAGTCCCCTTATACAAAGTGGGAACAAAGAGGAAGCGGGAACTACAGACCAGTCAGCCTCACCTCGGTAGTGGGGAAGATCATGGAAGCACTACTGAAGGAGAGATTGGTGGAACATCTGGTTGTCAATGGACTACAGGACCCAAGGCAGCATGGTTTCACCAGGGAAGGTCATGTCAGACCAACCTCATTGAATTTTTGACTGGGTGACTAGGGAGGTGGATCAGGGGAGGGCAGTGGACATGGCCTATCTGGACTTCAGCAAGGCCTTTGACACTGTGCCACATAGAGACTATTGCACAAACTGGGGAATATGGGTGGGCAGGACAGTAGTGCGGTGGGTAGGTAACTGGCTGGGCAGCAGGACACAGAGGGTGGTGGTAAATGGCTGTCACTCCACAGAGGGAAGAGTGACCAGTGAAGTACCACAGGGATCAGTGCTGGGACCGGTACTATTCAATATCTTCATCAGTGACATTACTTGGGACCTAGAAGGCAGAATTTCACTGTTCCGCTGATGACACAAAGCTCTGTAACAGAGTAGACACACCAGAGGGTGTAGACAGAATGAGAAGGACCTGCAGAAACTTGAAGAATGGTCAGGGGTTTGGCAGTTGAAATTCAATGCAAGGAAGTGCAAGATAATGCATATGGGGCACAAAAACCCTGGCACAATATATCAGTTGGGGGTGAGGATATAGCATGCACCAAGCAGGAAAGGGATCTTGGAGTTATCATCTCTGATGACCTCAAGGCAGGAAACAGTGTGACAAGGCAGCAGGTAAAGCAAATAGGATGCTGGGATGCATAGGCAGGGGCATCACCAGCAGGAAAAGGAGGTCATAATTCCACTATACAAGACACTAGTGAGGCAGCACCTGGAGTACACTGTGCAGTTCTGGAAACCTTACCTACGTAAGGACATAGACAGGGTAGAGAAGGTTCAGAGGAGGGCAACAAAGATGGTTGCATGGATTGCATCACAAGTCCTATGAGGGACAGGTTGAAGGCACTGAACATGTACTCCCTGGAGGAAGGAGGAGAGAGGGATATGATAGAGACATACAAGTATCTTACAGGGAGGAACAGGGTGCAGGAATGCACTATTTTAAGCGAAAAAGATATTCCAGGACTAGAGGGCATGGGATGAAGTTGGAGGGAGGACGATTCAGAGAAACGTGAGGAAGAATTTCTTCACAGAACGGGTGGTGGACAAGTGGAACACCCTGCCAGAGGAAGTGGTGGGGGCTGAAACAATCACGGGATTTAAGAATGCATGGGATAGACATAAAGGAATTCTGGAGGTCAGGGTTAAGAGGCAACAGACTTCCTGGAAAACATAAACTGAACTTACAAACTTAAATGGGCAGACTGGGTGGGCCATAGGCCCTTATCTGCCGACACTGTCTATGTATCTATGTGGTACATCATGAGATATCGTCACACCTAGGGTGGTTGGGCCCGAGGCCGCAGGCCAAGTGCGTCCAGCCACCCAAGAAGTGACGCTATCCCATGGTATACCATACCCTGGAGTGACTTACTGCTATTATGAACTGAGTTTCAAGTTTTTAAAATAAAAAAAATAAAAGAAACAGGTTTTAAAATGTTTTATGAATGAGTTTTTGGGTGGTGTAGGATGATATTCTGGAAATATAGTTTTCAGACAGTAGACAGCAAGGAGGCCGGTGGCACCGGAACTTTTCTGAAGCCATGATGATGTAGCCTGATATCATCACAGCTTCAAAGAGCTCTCAGCCAATCATATTCCTCTATTTACGATCCTCAGTTCATAATATCCCGTTAGATCACTGCAAGCCCCATGCACCGTATCGTCACCGTACTGGGGCTTGTGGCGATCCAAGGGTTTTGAAAATCCTGCCATCTGTTCATAAATTCTGCACTAGAAATAAGATCTTAAAGCACAGAATGTAGTAGGCCAGGATAAAGTTGCGAGGAACCACAAAACATCACTCCTGTAATAATGGATGTGCAGGCTGAAATATAAAATAAACAATATTCTGAAGAGAAATTGAGTTTCACCCATCTTTTTTGAGTTTGATGTCTATCTGAAGTCATTTGGGTAACCAAAGATGAACACCGTTTGGATTTACAATGACAACCTGAATTTTCTCTCTGAATTTTGAGTCATGTTTGTCTTGCCATATAGGCCCAATACATCTGGAATTTTAGAACCTGGCTGGTGCAGCAGGGTTTCAGTTAAATATTTTGTGGGTTTAGTATGATCTGCCCACTTGTCCATTAGTGCATGCTACCGGCCTAGTGAATAACCATAACCCCTAGTTGTCATCTCTGCGATTGATGTCACCAACTGCAACATGCCGACATAACTGCACAGGGCCTCTTTCTTTTCCGCCTACTCAGAATTCACTTGAAGCAACATCTTATTGTGTTAGAGAGAAAAGCAAGAGCAAAAGGACAAGGAAACCACTTTGGTTTTCAAAAACAGTAGCAGAAAAGATCAGAGACAAAAGGCTGGCCTTCAGGAAATATAAGGGAATGCAGCAGGATGAAGACAGGGAGGCATACTAAATTGCCCTAAGGGAAGCAGGGAAGGCAGGAAAAGGCCCAGAGGAAACACTAGCACAAACAGTAAAACAAGGGGACAGGATTTTCGATAGATACATTAATGAAAGGAGAAAGTCCAGAGAGGGTATTGCTAAGATCAAAGAGGATAAGCGGGAGTGTGTGGAGGATCAAGGAAAAGCATTTATCCTAAATAGATACTTCTGCTCAGTATTTACCGAAGAAAAGGTAGGGCAAGGCCCACAGCTCAGCACCATGGACAAAGGGGGCAGGGAGGTGTGCACTAGTCCCTTCACAAAAGAAAGGTTCCTACAAGAGCTCGCTAAGCTCAAGATGGACAAGGCAATGCAACCTGATGGCATACATCCCAGGGTACTAAAGGAGCTAAGGGTGGAACTAGCAGAGCCATTATCAGAACTGTTTAGTGAGTCTCTGGGCACAGTAAAGGTCCCAGAAGACTGGAGAAGGCCTCATGTGATCCCACTCCACAAGAGTAGTAGCAGGGAGGAGGCAGGAAACTACAGACTAGTCAGTCTTACCTCAGTAGTGGGCAAGATTATGGAGGAGCTCCTTAAGGAAAGGATAGTGCAACACCTGGAATCCATAGGAGCACAGGATCCAAGACAGCATGGGTTTACAACAGGAAGGTCCTGTCAAACTAATCTCTTATATTTCTTTGACTGGGTAACCAGAGTGGTGGACTAAGGGGGTACAGTTTATGTTGCCTACCTTGACTTCCTCAAAGCTTATGCTACTGTTCCACATAGAAGATTGATTAATAAGTTGGGTAGGCTTGGGGTCGGTCAGACGTTGGTCAACTGGGTGGCAAACTGGTTCGCGGGCAGAAAACAGAGAGTGGTGTGGCGTACAGTCAGAAAAGATGCAAGTCACAAATGGGGTACCTCAGGGATCAGTCCTGGGGCCAGTCCTCTTCAATACCTTAATCAGTGACATTGCAGGTGGACTGAAGGGTAAGGTTTGTCCATTTGCAGATGACATCAAGATCTGCAACAGAGTAGATGATCCAGATGGGGTGGACAGAATGAGAAGAGATCTGGATAAACTGTCAAAATGGTCGGAAGTGTGGCAACTGGGGTTTAATGCAAAGAAGTGCAAGATTATGCACATAGGGAAGAGAAACCCTGAAGCCACCTATAGGTTGGGAGGTGAATTGCTGGCAATCACAAGGGAAGAAAGAGCCTTGGGCATCATCATCGCAGATGGCCCAAAATCATCCAAACAAACCACAAAAGTAGTAGGTAAGGCTAGAGGGATGCTGGGGTGTATTAGTAGGAGTATCACAAGTTGTAACAGGGGGGTAATAATCCCTCTTTACAAGACACTGGTTAGACCCCATCTGGAGTACTGCGTGCAATACTGGAAGCTGCACCTGCACAAGGACATTAATAAAACAGGGCAGTCCAGAGAAGGGCAACCAAAATGGTACAGGGACTGCATCAGAAAACATATGAGGACAGATTAACGGAGCTCAATATGTATATCCCCTAAAGCAAAAGAGGGAGAGAGGTGATAGGATCAAAACATTCAAACATCTTAAGGGCATTAACAAGGTGAAATAATCTAACATGTTTCAATATAAGAAGAATAGCAGGACAAGAGGACACAGCATGAAATTAGAGGGAGACCGATAAGGGGTAATGCAAGGAAGTTCTTTTTCACATAAAGGGTGGTGGATGCATGGATCGGCCTACCTCAGGAAATGATGGATATGAATACAGTGCAGGGCTTCAAACAGGCATGGGATAGGCATAAGGGAGCAATACAGATGAGTATGACTAGATAGGCCACTGACAAGAGTACAAGCCTATGGCACATTCATAAGG
Organism: Neoceratodus forsteri; assembly: GCA_016271365.2. NCBI lineage: Eukaryota > Metazoa > Chordata > Ceratodontiformes > Ceratodontidae > Neoceratodus > Neoceratodus forsteri. Next base: position 118,483,189 of record JADMNL010000034.1, on the reverse strand, counting down.
CAGAAAAAAATGGGCAGACTGGATGGGCCTTGCGGTCCTTATTTGCCGTCAACTTCTATGTTTCAGCTGTCAGCATTTCACATTATAGGACTTCTCAGAACTGATTAGCCATCTCCCTGACATTTATATACATTGCAAGATACATAATAGCCAGCAAAGATGCTTCAATGATGTAGCGGCGGTCCCCGCGCCCCTTGGCAGAAGCTGAATTATGTTGACACAGCAGTAAGGATTGAGTTCAGGATTATTATTTTTCCCGGTGTGATGCACTTGATCATAAATGGGCCTGACCTTTAGATGACCGATGACAGAGAGAGACTATAAAGGAATTTTTTTTTCCAGAGTGTTCTGCAGTTATAAGTTGGACTAATCCTGAAATTAATGAAAAGTATGCTGGGAGTACATTCGTATTTTACTACTGCTGTGCCAGTACTCAAGGACAGTCTCTGCGCAACGCTGTGAGGACTAGGGAAGCATTGCCTTTCATCGCTGGAAACTGGGGTTCAACTGTAGCTAAGGCTGCGCTGGTAAATTTGACACGACTGATCCATATCCCACCACCACTCTCACATGGGGCTTCTTACCACCTCAGAATGCTGCAGACATCCTTGCTAAGAGAATTCAATAGCATCTTGTGAGCAATGAACTGTGAAACAGGAGGATGCAAGTTCCGTTGTTACCACAGCAATACTGACTCCATGCATGCCCTTGTGCAAGTCATGACACATCCCTGTTCATCAGCCCTGCCTGCAGTAAAACTAGGCAGAAGCAGGGGAGCCCACTGAAAAGGAGACTGGGAACCTCAGTTGGGCCACCCAGGGTAAATAAACTGTATTCAAAAAGAAGAGAGGAGATTTAAGCAATAAGACATAATAGGGTGTGTCTTCTTGTGGAATAAGGGCATTCCATGAAATGTGAGGCACAAGGCCTAGTCGAGTGCCGAATACATCCAAGAAGTGCCATTATCCCACAAATACATATATGCACACACTAGAGTGCCTTATTGCAATTATAAAATGGTTTCCCAGAGTTTTAATTTTAGAACCATGTAATGAGGTTCAGAAAGTTGAGCATTTCTTGACCTGTCCTGGAAGAACTCAATCATACCATCTGATTCCACCAATCACAGCAGTTTTTTTTCCCCCAAAAATATTTATAATAGGTGGTTAAAACCTAGGACTAAATGAGCATTGCACATGACCCACTGAAAATTCCTTCACAGTAGAAGGCGATAACTCCAGGCAGGGCTTCAGATATTTTTGGGTGTGTGGATATCAAATACTTCCATTGGTTGAAATCTGTAAGTCATTACAGTTTTGCTCGCATCAAAATACTTCCAGGAGTCAATTTTTCGAAGTCAAAATAATTTTTGTAAGTGAAATACTCCCAGTCCCATGCTTTTTGCAGACATGTAGCATAAAAGCCTTCTGACTACCTCACCTTAACCCCATGCGTACCACAGTCACAGAAATACATTTGCAGTTTGTGTGCAATTTAGTTTACCTTATTTTTGCTAATTCTTTATTTTAATAACATGTAAATGCGTGGCATGGGTTATCGGGGACTTTTCTCACGTCTCGTAGTTAAAGAAACTAGGCCTGCCGCCTTTCTTTAGGCCAGACACACTGCCCAAGGCAAAGCTGTGCGAGAAAATACCATCTCGCCTTGCACTCCGTCCGATCCAGCCGGCAGCCAGGCCGTCGAGGTATCGATCCTGCTAAGCCCCTTCATACCATTTCTACTTTCCAGCCTGGCCCCAGCACACACTCAGAAAAGAAAAAAACAAAACAACGAATCAGTGCTTGTTTCCGTCCGCAGCGCCCTGGCTGGCAGCTGCGCTGGGTTTCACACAGCCGGTGCCATGCCACATCGGTACCCAGCATTGACTCCAGATGCGCTATATTCAGGAACCCTTCTCCGATCCGGCACCGCTCCTCCGCATATCTGGTCCACGACGCTCCCAGTCCCGACTGCTTCGCTCGAGTCCTCCTTCCCCGATGTCTACTTCCCTGGACACGCACCTCCATTCCCCTCAACTGTCCCCTATTTTTGCCTCAGATTTTTCCTCTGTCCCTCGTAAAATGTCTGCCTTTGTAACTGAACAAATGGGTATTGTAAACATAAAATAATGTTGAACGTTAAAGTTAGACTAGTTCTTCATCAGAGAAGACTTCTTACAAGAATTTCCTTATTCCTGACAGCTTTCGGTGTGAACATTACCAGTTTTTAAGCTGTGTCCCTGATTTTGGGTCTCTGGCCCTAATATTTTTAAGCCTTGTCCTTGATTTATCAAGTAAGAGGCACGGGCACCACCGCCACAAGATTCGCGCCAAATTGCCTACGCATGCGCGACACAGGCGGCAATGATTCAGTCCAGTTGGTTGGGGGAGGAGGAACTACGCAGTAACCTGCTCCGCAGGACGTCATGTCGTAGTCTCTACTGGGCATTCATCAGAAAAGGACGCCCACAGGAGAAAAATTGATATGAATATCGACGTTAATGAATCCAAGGAGTCTGTTTTTTGACCCTTTGTACTAATTTTTGAATGTAAAATAGTCCAAAATACAGTTATCTGAATCGCTGCCCCCAGGTAAGGGTTAAGAGCACCAGTGAGCTTTGTAGCATGCTTAGAGTGCCCTACAATGTATTGAGTATGTTTTGTTACAGAGGACTGTACTTGGCTAAGGGAGAACAGACAGACTGGCAAGCATCTAATCAGAGCTCATAAAAGCTCAAACATGCAGTGCAGGCTATTGAATCTACTACTGTTGCAGCCCTGCTCTGATATCAGTTGCCAAAGATTCTGGGATTTGTAGTTACAGAAAACAGCTTGCAGAGCAACTGAGTCAGCCTGATACAGTTTACTTTATTGCAGTAAATGGTGCTGACTGTTAACCCATTAACTAGCTGCGATATAGCGGATAAGGTGTAGGCAGTTATATACAACAGGCCTGCATTGGCGTCCGGAGGTTGCCGTGGCATCTGCTTAAGCCGTGAGATGTTTTTTGCCATGGCGACTTTGACACACTGACTCAGACTTGTCTGTATATGGCTGCCCATACATTGTCTTTCATAGTGTATGGGCATACCATGTATCGAGCCAGAGTCTGCCATGATGTGTGAAAGCCACAATCTCTGTTTTGGCTAAAGCACTGACCTATGAAACTGTAAAGGCAGTCCGAACATAGCTGCCATTATAGGCCGCCGCTGCTGCTGCCACCAGCTCATTCATTGCATGACCTTTAGAAGGAACCCAGCCTCCGTGTTTCAGTCCTGTCAGACAGGCAGCATCTTCAATCCAGGGCACAACAGCAGGGTTCCACTACATCTCGGTGCCGTATTTAGAACGCCACGTCGCATCACGACAGCACCAGATTTTGGGGACTGTCACATATGGCAACCTCTTTGTTTGCAGGGGGCTGTACCACCTACATCCCACCTTACTAAATATACCAACTCGGGGCACAGAGATCACCATCAATGACATTTGACGAAATCTGCCACTCTAAAGCTGTACTGTACTGACAGTATACGGGACAGCAGGGCTTGAGTGATTTATATTTTGGACTGAGTTTTTTTTTTTTTAAAAAGCATCTTCATCAATGACATCAGCCCCACAGTTGTAGGAAGGAAGGTACACCACATCATTCAATGTTGTACTGCAGTAGTGACATCTGTGCAACAGCACCAACAACATTATGACATCACTTCTGCAGCACAACAAGCCTATATTCCTGACGTGGAATTCATGCACAACAGTGTTCCACCATATGCTACATTGAGAATACTGGTTGGGCAAACATGCACACCCAGCCTGTGCTGCCACAGAGGGGCTCTGATTACATCAGACCTTAACAGCGAAGCTTGAGAGGTCCAATGTAATCAGAAGCCGGAGGTGGCAGCACAGTCTGGTTGGGCATGTGGTCGACCAATCTGTATTTTTTTATAGTGCATAGATTTTTTGTTTTAGTTTTTATGAAAATGTTTTCACAGAGCTCCACAACAGCAGCAAACATATCAGAGGTTTCAGTTCAGAACTTGAACTGTTTGCTCCATGGGTGGCAACACAGTGTAAAACACCGGCTGCCATTAGGATTTCTGATCAGCTGGAATGTTGTTGTACCACAGAAGGATACAGCCACATTCCATGACCTTTGAACTGTGGTAAAACAATGTTTCAGCTGGCATGGAAATCCATGCAGAGCAATTCCTCACTATACACTATAAGCCTGTTCAACACCACTCTGATGATAATATTGTTTTCTTATGTCTTCCAGCAATGATTTTCTCCACAGACAATGGACCTTCATCATCTCTTCTTACTCCACAGGGCTGTAGCCACCATCACTTTTATTGCCCAGAAGGTGAATACATTTCAGTATTTTTCTCTTGCTAGTCAATGGTGCCAGCCAATGCAAGAGCTGTGGTTTGCGTTGGATGTTGTTTCAGTTTATTGTTAACATAAAATGTGTTTTCTTAAATGCTCTGAAAGCAGTGTGAGCAAGTGTTGCTCTGTGTGTTTGCATATTGCCTCCTGATGAAGCTTGGCAGCTCTGTTCTGCCTTGGCATCTTTTACAACTGTTCACACTGTCCTTCAGTCGTTGTTCCCTAGTTATTCCCTAATGGAGGCAGCCACCTGCCGCTGTTGACTTTCTTAATTAACGTATAGACAGCTCTAAATAATGCACACCGTTATCACAGCTAGGAGTTAATGGCTGCCATGGAATGGAGCAGTAATTTGGCAACATTCGGCAGTGATGATATATACCGGCAATGGGATAAGGAACTAGCCCATTTCTTAGCTCTGTGTTTTCCATGGGGTGTTTCCAGTAGGCCTTTAAATCAAGCTTAGAGGTTATTGACAGTAGTATTGGCAGACGCCCAAATAATCTTACTAACTGGGAAGAGAATCGACCCTTGGAAACAATTCAACAGTGAAGAATATTTTATTTATTTATTTGTGTATTATTAATAGAGGTAGTAAAAGCACAAGGCTGCTGCTTGGTTGGGGGAGATGCCACTCATTTTGTTTAAAGATTGCACTTATTCTCAATAAGGAGACATTTTTATAGTGGAACTAGTGTATGGTCAGTCTTTACACAGGTATGCATTAGTGGCCGATTTTATTTTTATTGTTTTAAACTGTTTGCTGCTATCGTGAGCACCACTGACTCTGGAGCTGCTATTTAGCATAAGTTACTAGGGCCTCCAAGGGGTGTCTCTTATGGTATAAGAGACTTCAAGCATGAGGTTTTGGTGAGAGGGCCACAGAGCAAAGCTGAGCAGTTCTGCCTGCCCAGACCTCATGAAATGAGTCACTTATACCATAAGAGACCCCCTCAAATGCCCTACTGTCTTACTACAAATCACTCAAGTTTAGCTCCAGTGATATATAACACATTTATAATTGTTTTTTTTTTTTATTTTTTTATTTTATTGTGCCATCCTCCACCCTTCACGCTGAAGAGGAGAGCTTCGTCTAAACGCTGCCACATGAAAGATCACTGTACACAGGATAAGAGGTAGAGTGGCTCTAAATGCTGATTGGCTGAAATTTCCTAGAAATATAGGAATTGTCGGCAGATAAGGACCACTAGGCCTATATAGTCTGCCCATAAGCCCCGTACTTGATTACGGCTTCTGACCCTCCCCCTGCTTTACCTGTATGATTCCCCTATGCCTGTCCAATGCATGTTTAAATCCAGCCACCGTGCTTGCACCTACCACCTCTTGTGACAAACCATTCCATGCATCCACCACTCTCTGTGAAGAAAAACTTCCACACGTTCCCTCTTAACCTGCCACCTTCCAATTTCATGTCATGCCACCTCATTCTTGTACTCCTTCTGTATTGGAAGGTGTCTCCCTCCTGCACCTTGTTTATGCCCTTGAGGTACATGAATGTTTCTATCATGTCCCCCCTCTCCTCCAGCGAGTACATATTGCAGTCCCTTAATGTCACCTTGTAAGTTTTGTGGTGCAAACCCTGTACCATCTTAGTCACCCTTTTCGGGACCATCTCCAGCCAATTAATGTCCTTTCGAAGGTGCGGCTTCCAGAACTGCGCACAGTACTCCATGTGAGGTCTGACCAGGGTTTTATATAACAGCATCACTGCCTCCCATCTTTTGCTGGTGATACCCCTGCCTATGCACCCCAGCATGCCACTGGCCTTCCGTGCTGCCCTTCTGCTCTGCTCTGACATTTTCAGGTCATCTGAAATAACTCCCAGGTCCCTTTCTTCCTCGGTGACTACCCCCCCCCCAATCCTGTAGCTGTCTCCGGGGTTTCTATGCCCGAGGTGCATAATTTTGCACTTCTTTGAATTTAACCTCAGTTGCCACTCAAACCAATTCTCAAACTACCCCAGGTCCTTCACCATTTTCTCCTCCCCTTCTGGAGTATCCACCCTGTTACAGGACTTGATGTCATCTGCAAACAGGCACACCTTTCCTTCCAGCTCCTCTTCAGTGTCTAATGAAGACATTGAACAGGACGTGCCCAAGGACCAATCCCTGAGGTACCCTGCTGGTCACCCCCTCTCCCCAGATTGTACCCCATTTACCATCACCCCTCTGCCACCTGTCCGATAGCCAGTTCCTAACCCAGTTTACCACCTTGTCTTCCATGCCCAGACTAAACATCTTGTTAACCAGCCTCTTATGTAGGACGGTGTCAAAGGCTTTGCTAAAATTGAGGTAGGCGATGTAAAGTGCCACCCCCGCACCCTTGATTTACTTCCTTCATCACCCAGTCAAAGAAATCTATCAGATTTGTCTGACACGACCTACCCACTGTGAAACCATGCTGCCTAGGGTTCTGGGCACCGATGGCTTCCAGATGTCCCACTGTCCTTCCTTTAAGCAGTTTCTCCATGATCTTCCCCACTACTGAGGAGAGACTGACCGGCCTGTAGTTCTCCACTTCCTCCATACTGCCAGATTCGTATAGAGGGACCACATTTGCTCTCCTCCAATCTTCTGGCACCACTCCAGTGTTGAGTGACTCGGTAAACAAGGCTACCAGAGGTTATGCTAGCTCTCTTCACAGCTCCCTTAATATCCTCATGTGTATGCCGTCTGGCCCAATTGCTTTGTCCACCTTCAATTTATTGAGTTCCTGCAGGACTCGCTCTCTCCTGTGAATGGACTGCTGTCCACCTCTACCCCCCACCCTTGGCATCTGTTGCTTGGCTGTGGTCCCTGTCCTTCCCCCTCGTCTGTGAATACGAAACAGAAGTATTTATTCAGTATTCCTTCCTTATCCATGTCTCCTTCCTTACCATCCCCCCAGTTTTCATTCTTCCGCTGCGATACCTACAGAATATCTTGTCCTCTTTCTTTACTGTCTGTGCTAATGCTTCCTCAATCTGTGCCTTTGCTCTTCTTACCGCCCCTGCCCCCCTGCTTCTCTTAGACACTCTAGGTATACCTTCCTGTCCTCTTTCCTTTAGTTCTCCGTATATTTCCTGAACAATGCCCTTTTATCCCTTACTTTGTCTGCCACCTTTTTTGAAAACTATAGTGGCTTTCTCCTTCTCTTGCCTTTTTGGTACCAATCTAATGCATTGGTTTGTCACTTCCACTGTGGCTCCTTTTATGTGCTTCCACTGCTCTTTCACCCCCCAAAACCCCCTTTTCTCCAGGGCTATTTTGATACCCCTCCCCATTTCAGAGAAGTCTGCCTTTTTGAAATCCAAAACCTTTGACCTAGTGTGGCTTGACTGAGTCCCTGTCCCCATGCTGAACCACACTATGTGGTGACTGCTGGATCCCAGTTGCCATTCTAGCCCCATTGGTAATCACTAGATCCAGAATCTCCCTGTCCCTGGTGGGATCGAGCACAAGCTGCCTGAGCCCTGCCTCCTGTAGGGAATCTAGGGTGCCTCTGCTTCTGGCTGAAGCAGCTGCCTGGGTGGTCCAATACACGTCCGGCATATTGAAATCCCCCATCAGCAGAATTTGACCTTTCATTGACATCTCAAGTATTTCATCCACCAGCTCTCTGTCCTTGGTGATTTATGATGGTATGTACCCCTTGGAGAAAAGGAGGCTAATGGATGCTATGTTCTCAGCCTCCCACATGCTGAAGGGCACCAGAAGTGCAGAACGGACAAAGGTGTTTGGTCTGGTATAGTCTTACAGGATGTGGGGACACACCCTAAAGTTCAAAGGTGGCAAGTTCATGGGTAACATTAGGAAGCACTGCTACTCCCAGCTCGCAGAAGACGATGAACCTGCGGAGCAGCCAGGTAGACATGAAGACAGTACAGGCGAAGCAGGGATGGGCAGCAAACTTGATTGACCTGGAATCCCTCCTGACCTTAAGTTAATATGCTACTATGTTAATTAATTTTGCGGTTATGTTTCTCAGGGTATAGCCCCTTGAGATGCATCCTTTTGGCAAGGAATTATCATCTTTTCTGACCTTCATTTCACAGTGTTATATTGCGCGTTTTCACACAGAAGTAACTATGTAAAGTTCAGCTCACTGCCTCATTTGACTACATGTCTTTAGCTGATAGTGCTTGAAAACTGCTGAACTCATTTATACACAGGATTACTGGCGCTTTGGCACCATGTTGTACTATGGACACTCTGCAGCATCAGGTGGCACAAGATAAGGTCAGGTTGCTTTAAATACTTGTCATCAAAACTGCAATAAATACTTCATGACAATCTGGAACCATATATACCATGATTAGGCATATAAATGACAATAAAAGATTCATAACACACTGTGATTCTGCACCAAACAGTGCAATTCAATGGCAGGTGTCCCGCAGGAAGCTGTGATACGCCCTGATTCTGTACCAGATTCTGCAGAAAACAGTGCAATTCAGGGACAGCTGTCCTGCAGGAAACTCTGACACACTGTGACACAGCATCTGAGCCTTGTGGACAATACTGTAGCTCTCTTGTTGACATTCATCACATGAGAGGGCAGGACAGAAGGGGCATGGAGTCTCTAAGCTATTGTCTTACTACTCGGTACATCCAACAAATGTGGGTTTGATTCCCACAATCTCCACTGCTATACTGTGTGACCCTGAGCAAGTCATTTAACTTCCTTGGGATGCACCTGGAAACGAGCTTCAGCTCAGCATGCCTTTCCCAGCCACAAATTGTAAAATGAGGCCAGTCCGGTGGCGCTGAAGGTTGAGGTGCTGGTCGCTACACCTCATGCTGTGCCGGCGACCTGGGTTTGGGAATGAGCCTGGTCCGCTGGGGGTTGGCAGAGGGGAGAGAGGATCAAGTGTCCGGAGGACTGCTGTCCTCTCTTGGGAGGAGGGAGACTTGTTCCCGCTCATTGAGTGCCCTCTGGCGGTGGCTGGAGGGCAATACGGGCAGGGAGGCATATACTGACATCATTATGTCAGTAGGGGAGGAGAGATGGGAGAAAAAAGGAAAAATAGGAGCCTGGCAGGGTCTCATGATGGCCTCGCGTCCCAGAGGGACGCCCCCAGTGTCTGGATTGTGTCTCTGGTGGGGGGAGCCGGCACCCTCCTCCCTAGCTCCGCTCGGGGGCAATCTGGGGAATTTCCGTGGTCGGCAAAGCGAGTGCCACGCCGGGACCGGACAAGTGAGAAAAAGAGGAAGGAAATTTATATGGGGAAAAAAAAATAAATGTTTAAAAAAAAAAAAAGCATTGTCAGGATGGTATGAGAAAGTCTGCACCACAATCTTCTATGTTGTACCTGTCATGCGGATAAATACAGAACTTTGATCTCAAGTGATGTTAATCTTACAAGCACAAAACTACTACCCTGTAATAAAACTCGTGGAAACTACATGTATTGTGTGACTGTCACCTTGAAGTCCTCCCATGACCTCCCCACCCCCTACATCAGAAACTCCTGGCTGAAAAACTGGGTGGACGCATGGTTCACCTAGAAATGAGATGCTGCTTCTCATCTTAGCTATCCTGGGTAAAAAAAAAAAAATGTAAGAAAAAAAAACAGGATTTCTGTAATGCTGAGTAAATCTGAACATGATCTGTAAAAGCAGACAAGAGGTTCAGAAGCATCATGTGGTAACAAAAGCAAAGCAGTCTGAAGGAAAAAAAACGTGCACTTCATAAAAATGGGCATTTCAGAAATTAAAGGCTTAGCTGTAATACATTGATAGTGACTGTATTTTGAAGTGGGAAAATCTAAAGCTGATTTTTTTTTTTTTTAATTGTTATTACTAAGCTGAGTGATTAATGCAGATTTCGTCCTATGGTGATACTTGTCACTGAATATATATCTATAATGCAAAAAAAAATCTTCATTAGGTCTGCTGCATCTTGTCAGCGGCAATTTGTGAGGTACTTGTATGCACTAATACTCTGTGGCTTCAGCTGTTACTACGCTTCGTTGACAAAGGATAATGGTGTAGACTGTTGTGGGCTTTTGTTACTAATTGGCAACAGTGCCTTCTTCAGAAACCAGCTGACCAAGGCAGTTTATTTTTTCAAGGATTTTTTTTTTTTTTTTTTTAATTAATTCGTTGCACTAAGTCTTGCTTTGTCACACTAGCCAAATCGCATTGGACAGTTTATTACTTCCCCTAAACACCACCATCACCACCCTAGGGAACATCACCCAGTGTAACTGCAACTTCTCACAGGGAGTGGGGACCTGTTTTTGGAGTGATAGGGCAGTGAAGCAGGGGGGTTCTGGCTGGGGAACACTCTCAAAGAGAATAATCTGGACACCAGTTTAAATTAAATGAAATCTGCTTTACTTTCAGCAACAGAATTTAAAAAGAAAAACAAATAAAAAAAACCCAGCTTGTATTCAGCTTAGCAAACGACTCGGTTCAGTCTCTTTCTGTCTCCACTTGCATCTCACTGAAACAAAAATCTCAGCCTCGCACCCTTTATTGCGCCCAGGTGTTGCTTGTTACCCTCCCCATGCAAGAGAATTCTGCACATAACACACAGAAATCACTTTGGAAACTTCTGATAGGTGCAGTGAAGGCAAAAGCAGAAAGCCAGACCTGCAATCTTCAATTCCTATTTCAATATAGGCCTGCATTGAACAGTTATATTGATATTTAGAGAAACTCACAGTGATTAGAAGAGATGGGCTGCATTGCAATAGCCCTTTAAAAGCTTATCAAAACCAAACTGAATTTTGTCTAAAAAGTCTGTTTTTCAGTATTTCTCCTGAGTCGGTATGCTAAGGCAAGGCAATTTTTATTTAAAAGGATGCCCAATCCTGGAGGCTCTGGGCACTGTACAAGGTAAGTAGACAAATAGGGGAAACACCAAATCAGGAAAAATAATAAATATCAAGCAATAAATTATATAATAAAAATAAGATTTCTTAGGAAATTTAAAAACACAGGTGGTCGGAAACTGAGATAAAAAAAATCAGAGACCATTACATATGGATCTCACTTAGACAGCAAAGTCGGGGAAAACCCTGGGTGAACAGGAGGGCCTTAAGGCGGGCCTTGAATACCTCCAAAGACGGGGCCTCCCTAACCCTGAAGGGTAGCGAATTCCACAGGACAGGGTTGTCGACACTACAAGCCCTGTCACCGGCCATTTTTAACCTCATAATGGGAATGGCCAGGAGGCCCCTACTGGAGGAGTGGAGGGGGGTGGACCGAGACAGCAGGTGCAAGATGGTCCATCAGATAACCAGGGCCCTGACTGTGTAGGGCCTTATAGGTGAGAAGCACAACCACACAATGCTGCACTCTCTTAGCTTTTGGCAAGGGCAAAATAAGCACTTACATACTGAAAAATTTACTAAAATTCACAAGCCCTCCAGTTGCATTTGCGGAACCTCCCCACCATAGTTGGCCATGGACTGAGCTGTCAGTGAGTGTCTTCTGTAACAGCTGATTTCGCAGTAAGCACTCATTGACAGCTTAGTCGGCAACCGGCCATGGTGGAGCACGGAGGGCTGTGCCAGTCGACTGCTCAAAGTCAGGATGGGGGAGCAGGGTGGTGGGACACTACCTGGGGGGGGTGGAGGGTCTTCTAGACACCAAGGAATGGCTTTACTTTATTATACAGGGGGTCGGGATAGGGAGGTGGGTCCACTAGGCACCAGGGAATGATTTTACTTTGTTATACCAGGGATTGGGGATAGGGAGGGGGTCCACTAGACACCAGGGAATGGTTTTGCTTTATTATACAGGGAATCGGAGATGGGGAACAGGGATTGCTAGACACCACCGAAAGTTTTTACTTTATTATACAGGGGATCGGGATTGGGGGAAACACTGGACACCAGAGAATGCTGTTATTTTATTATACTGGGAATCAGGATGGAGAGGTGGGACCAGTGTACAGCAGGGACTACTTTGTTGAGGTTGGGGGGCACCGCATTTCCTCTGCCAACCACTAGAGTGGTCTGAATCGCCAGTACTTGTGCTGCGCGAAGGGACTGCGTAAAACACTCTTGCATGGTAGAAATACTTTGAATACCAGACTGTACCAATATTCAGGTCCCAGCCCCTCCATTTGCATTGAAACCCCCCTCTAAAGTTTGCCGAGGCGCAAACCTAATTTGCTAACCAGGCTTTTGAATATAGGACATCTACACGAAGCCCGGGTTTGCACGCGCAAACTAGGCTTTGCCCCCGGGCAGACTTTTGAATATCGGTCCCCTGGTCTCATTGGCAACTGATCTAACCATTCAGGTAAAAGGAAACTTTTATTTTCTTTTTACAGTAGGTGCATATGAGCCATGTGGTGCTGCACTCACATGGCTTATATGCACCTTTTGTAAAAATAACACCCAGCATAGTATAAATGGAGATTTTAACATTTCCATACATGTGGGCAGTGGGGAGGAAGAGGCAACACTGCGTCATCATCTCGTGGTGTTTGCCAGCACAATCTCCCAGGGGGCTGCGCTCTGGTTGTCAATATGCTGGCTGCAGCCCCCGGGAAAAGTATTTTTACAATCTTTCAGGTATTTTTTTTTTTTTTTTTGTTTGGCGGGTATTTTCTCCTGGGGCTTCCAGTTGGCCAGTCTGACCTTGCATCCCTTTCTCTGGCCGCCATCTGACTCGTACCAGTCTCCGTGGAGGATGACCACCCAGTTGCCCCACGGCTTACCCCCCATGGCGGGGAGGTTGGGGCGGCCAATTCCCCCACCTAATACAGATCCACACTTGGCGATTCCCCTCCTGGAGCCAGCACAGGTGCTCACAGGCGCCCGTCGAGCTGCTGCTACTGGAATTCCCTTTTCCCCCCTGTGGGCTGACTGTGTACAATGACGCCAGCAACTAGGTGCCCCCATGCTCCCTGCTTGCCTCAATCAAGCGTCTGCCACCTCCGGCCCCCGTGGTGTGTGGCTGCGTGCCACCGATCCCCAGCCTCTGCTAGGGGTCAGGCGAGCACTTGTCGCAGGAAACCCCCCTCCCCAGAGATGGAGAGCAGTCCATCGGACGCTCAATCCATCTCCTCCCCTGCTGACCCACGGCAACCCATGCTCCTTCCCGAACACGGGTCGCTGGCATGGCGCGAGGTGTGGCGTCCAGCACCTCAATCCTCAGCGCCTCCGGGCCAGTGTCAGGTGGTTTTTTTTATTTATTTTTTTATTAATAAATATTGGGGGTGGGGCTTGAGCTACAATCTGTGCAACAGTGGCTCGAGCTCCCTTCCCAGTAGATCTCCTTTAAATACAAACTCAAGAGGGAAACAGCATTACACTCAATAGTAAAATAGATCACTGCAGCATTTCAGGAGGCTTCAAACACATGGATATCGGACATCTAGTGCAACTGGTCCAGAAACATCTGGGGCTGGCCAAAGCCATCTTTTCTTCAGATCTTCAAAAAATAAATAAGATAAAAATAAACTATTTTGCCAAAGTTATTTTTGCTCACAGTAGCATAATTCAGTAAGTAAGCCATCAGCTTAGTCACTCCCTTACTGAATCAAAAAAGCAGTACAGTCTTTTTTTTTGGTTTTTGTTTATTTACAGTCAAGATGAACCACTGCTTTAAGACCAAATGAAAGAGAAATAGTCCGCAGTAAGAGCCTCACTCCCAAGTGTGGGGCTGGTCCTAATTTGCACTTTGCAAAAACATTCTTTTTTTTTTTTTTTTTTTCCCTTTATTGTGTACTGTAATATAATAGGTTGTTTTAGGCTGATTCTGCTGAGTTCTAAGATGACATTTCTTGTAACCAGAAATCCCAGAATCCTCTGCACTGACATCAGAGTATTGCTGCTGCACTGGGAGAGTCAACAGCTTGCAGTGCATGTCATAGATTTTATGAGCTCAGATCAGATGTTTGCTGATCCCACTGTTCTCACGGGGCCAAGTATTGTTCTCTGTGACTGTACTTAGCCCCAGGAGGACACTGGGACCAGCAAACAAAAGATTTGAGCTTATAAAAATTCTAACATGCACGGCAGGCTATTGAATCTCCCACTGTTACAACCCTTCTCTGATGTCAGCTGCAGGGGTTCTTGGATTTCTGGTTACAGGAAATGTCAGCTTACAACTCAAATAAAAAAAAAAAAGGCAACCTACTATACTGCAGTAAACTGTAAGTAAAAAAATGTTTTTGCACACAAAGTGCAAATTGGGACCAGCCCCACATGTAGGTGTGAGGCTCTAGATGTGGACTGTTCCCCTTTAAAGGTTAATAATAAAGCCAGTTTTGCTTTGTGGTCCTTTCATCCAAACAGCCCAAGATGATACTTTCATTCAATGAATGACATCTTAAAGGCACCCCATATTCATCCAATATACGTGAATGTCTCATGCAGACGCTTCCAAGATTAAGAAATTCTAAGTTCAGTTGGTATAGTCCTTTTTTCTACATAGGGGTTTTACTGTTTTTCCATTAAAAAAAATATACAAGTTCTGTTTTTTTTTTTTTTTGGTAAGAAAAAGTCTTTACCTCGATTTAAAATATGTTGAGATGTACAGTTCCTGTGTTGAGAAGGCAGTATAGCGTTGTGGTTAAGCGCACTGAGCTGCAAACTTGGAGACCTGGGTTCGAAGCCCATCAGCTCCCACTTGCATACTGTGTGACCCTAAGCAAGTCACTGCACTTCCTTGTGCTCTCAAGTCACACCTGGAAACGAGCTCTGTGCCTTTCCTGGTTAAACAATTTCCCCCTTTATTATTTCTTTATTTGAAATTTGGTAACCGGGAGAGGCACACTAAGCCAAGGCTCATTTCCAGGTGTGACCTGGAGGAGGGGAATAGGAGAAGCACAATACGATGTATGAAGCAAGACAGCAGAACAACATATGGTAACTACATATGATTATCATGTGCTTCTCAAATGCGTTGTGTGCCAGAGTTGCCTAGCTGTGTTTGCACATTCTCTTACCCAAAGAACTGGAAAAGGCACACTTCTAACCATAAGAAACCTGGGCACTAATAAATATATTATCACCATAGGAAACGAAGGAACTTTATATATAAACATTTATTACAAAGTAGTAAGCATCAGCAGGATTACAGCAACTCACCTGGTGCAGTAACCCACCCAATTTGTTTTGCCTGAAAGATGTTTTTTAACAATTGACAGGAAGGGATAGGGCAGCTGTTAAGAACGCTATCATTTGGGCACACAATGTTAAAAAAAAAAAAAAAAAAATGTTCCTTTTGCTTAGATTTGTTTCGTTCTGGCAAACTAAATGGCCACAAGCTGATGATCTGATCACAAAATGTAAACAATGAGCAAGGTCACTGACGGAGTCAAACATTTATAACTCGGACAGTTTGGAATCATGAGCTTTCCTCCACCAGCCTCCCACATGGGACCCTTGGATATGCCGTGCACGCTTCATTTAGGGCAATACAGTATTTTCTTCCTCCTTTAAAATAATTATCCTCCTACGACTTCTTGTTTGTGCTGGCTGGCAGACTTCACCTTGGCACTCGCTTGTGTATCAGCATCATAAGTACACTTGCACAGATCATCCTGCTACCTCTCTCTGCCCCGTCCCACATTGCTTCTTCCTTCCCGTGCTAGCAGACTTTCCTTCATCTCACAGCAGCCGTGGTATCCCCCTGCTTCGTGCATTGGCAGTGCAGACCAGGGATCAGAATTGCCTCTGTTCCTTGCAGTATAGAGGATGACAGAAGATGAAGGGTGTGTAACAGGGTTGTGATTATAATTAAGCTTTAATGCATGGCAAGGTATATGTCGCACTGATATAACCTCACATGACAGATGTTTGGGCATGAGTGTGTCCAACACCCAAGAAGTGACATTATCCCCACAACACACACCCTGGTGTGCATTACTGCATTTATAAAATGTCTAGCTTGTGTTAATAATAATAATGGGGGAAAAAAGTGAAAAACATAAATTTTTAGTTGCTTTTTGAATAGGTGTGATGTTGTTCTGGGATAACATCACTGTTAAAGGTCTGCACTGACCTGTCAAAGCCCAGGAATTTTTCTTGCCATTTCCTGATGAACAGCTTGTCACCTTTAGCTTTTGCTCTTGCATTTACCCAGTCTGACAAATCCCAAGCTGCAGTTACGGCCCCCATGCAGTCTGTGTTATCTTTCTCCGTGCAGATCAGTTCCCTTGACCACTGACTCAGGACTGCTCCGCCCCCTGGGCCAATTGATGAGCAGTCTTGCCACAGGCAGGGTCAGTTTACGAGCCTGTCTCTCAACAGGTCTCCAGAACCAGGCACATCTGCAGACAGCAAAGCTTAATCATTAGGGTACAAAACGGTGAACCAGAAAACCAAGGTTTGATTTGCAGATTCCTGCAGCTGTGTGGAATTTTTCAAATTTTGATTCTGCCAGAATTCTGCAGAATTTCAGAAATGTCTGCTTATTCCATCAGACGCATAATTCTGAAATTAAGAAAGCTGATTTTTATGTGAACCACAGAATTGTATTCAGCAGCTTACACAGACTGTGGGTAAATGTTTTACAAACCACGGAATAAAATTCCATGGATTACATAATTTGCAGAATATTATTCCAAAATTTACATAGAATTGCTTTTCAGAATTCTGCAGAATAAAAAAAAAAATTATGAAAGGCATTTTTGAAGCAGAATGTCCATTCTGCACAAATTCTGTTGGCAGAATTCCACGCTATGCACAGTCTGGGATTCCAGTCCTGTGCACATTCCCCTAATTTTCCTTTACCTTTAAATGTCGACAGAGTGGTGATCCACGGCAGGTGGTGTTGGAATAGCAAATCTAAAATAATGGGGATTATAGTGCAGGACAGAATATGTTGTAGTACAATTTTCTCACAATGCACATACCCCTGGTCTGACTGAGCCTCTGTCGGTGGCTAGGGGAACATATTTAGAGCCTCTTTTTCATTTATAGTATTTAGTTTTCGTATTGATTGAGCTTTTCTGAAAACACAACTGCAGACTGGCAGCAGGATTTTTAATATAACTTTTAAACAGCAGAAACAAATGTCAAAGCTGGTGTTCAGCAGTCCAAGCCTGGTGACACCAGCGATGAAGAAGACAGGAAACTAGTGAGAGGGATACATCTGATGATGCTAATCTTGAAGGTGGCAAGAAGTGAAGACTGTAGTGGGAAAGATGCTGCAACTCATGGGTGGATCCAGAACTCTCTTAGAGCAGCAATGTAATGAAATTGGGCAAAAAATGTGACCCTAACTTTTGTTTTCACTATAAAAGATTTCAGGCATCTTCTAGTTTTAGTTTGGTGGTAAAATGTTCTAGTTCCAGCAACATATGTTTATTTTATAAATGCTTTAATGTATTTAAAAAAAAAAAAAAAGATAGCCACCCCATCTTGGCTTACAAATACTACTGAAGACATGGTAAGGGTTAGGATCACAAAAATAAGAAAATAAAACTCATGGGCCCGGATATTCAATAGGGTTGTGCCATGCGCAACAGGGATGCGCCAGTGCAAGTACGGAAATGCGCCATTGTGCGATATTCAGCGGGAGGCAGCTGCGCAGCGCAGTAAGCAATGCGCCAGAGTGCAGTAGTAATGAATGCATGCGCTACCATGATATTCAACAGCATGCGCCGTGCGCAGTAGGGGAGCTAGCGGAAGTTGCTCAACAGTGGAAATGATCCAAAATAAAAGGGAGCAAGAGAGGGGCGCAAGAACGCAAAAGGGAAGCCACAGGTGGGAGCATGGTGACAGACACAGGGGTAGTACAGAAGGTAGCAGTGAGCAGGACTGGGCAGGAGCAGGACAGGGCCCACCAGAACTGAGCCAGAAACAGGGTAGGAGTGGAGAGCCTGTGCCACTGTGCAGGAAAGTCTGTGGAGTGTCACAGTGGACTGAGGGCAGTGGCAGGAGGCAGGACAGCCACAGCCAAAGGCTGGAGGTGTACCGGTGCAGGGGAGCATCAGGAACAGACAGCGGGGGAGGATAATAGCCGGCCGGGGACACACCAGCCAGGGACATGGCCAGCGCCACCTTCCAGATGGAGGCGGTAATGAGGGGTATGAGGCAGGCAGCAGGGGGGCGTGGCCATGGAAGGATCCATTGGTGGTATGCCCACAACAGGCAGTACCGAGCCTGCACCAGCTTTGAACTCTACTCAGACACAGAGATTGTGGGCCGGTACTGCCTGAACCAGGCGATCCTGAGGCAGCTCTGTGAGCTGTGCAGTGATGAGATGCAGGCACCCACACGACGGAGCCATTCTCTGTCAGTGGAGATGAAAGTGACAGCCATCATGTGCCTGCTCGCCACGGGCACCTTCCAGAGACCAACAGGGGACACGACAGGCATTACCCAGTTGGCCGTGTCACGCCTACTCACACAGTTCGTCAGCGCACTGCTGCCACATGCTTCGGAGTACATCTGTTTCCCAAGCACACAGGCGGAGCACACATACAGGAGTTCCACAGGGTAGCACAGTTGCCTGGCATGCTCGGGGCCATTGACTGCACCCATGTGGCCATCCGCATGCCACCTGGCCCGGACAGAGTGTCATACATCAATCGGAAGGGTATGCAAGCATCAACTGCCAGGTGGTGTGCGATGGCAGGGGGCGCATAACCAATTTCTGTGCCATGCACCCTGGGGGAGCACACGATGCCTTCATCTGGCACCACCCTGCACTGTGACAGGTTTGAGAGTGGGGACATCCCCACTGGTCATCTAGTGGGTGAGTATGCATATCACGCAGGATGACAGGAGCAGACGTGGGGGGGTGCATAGTCAGAGGTGCCACGGGTACCGGCCTTGTCGGCTCATGGCAAAGTGACACAGACCACCATGCTAATGTCCACCCTCTACACACAGGTGGCAGTCGCTACCCACTACGTCCCTGGCTGCTCACACCATACCGGTGCCCCACAACCTCATCGCAGTTACGGTACAGTGAGGCACACGCCACAACACGGAATGTCATCGAGCGGGTGTTCGGGATGCTGAAGGCACGGTTCCAGTGCCTGGACACATCTGGTGGTGCCCTATAGTACAGCCCCACAAAGGCCTGCGGGCTATTCCTGGCCTGCTGTATCCTGCACAGCATGGCCACCGACTGTGGGATAGCCGTCGAGGTTGAAGAGGGGGGCAGCGGTGGGGACGATGAGGACGCTGGTCTAGCCGGTGATGGACAGCCACCCCCTGGGCGAAGAGACCCCCGCCTGATCCGGATGTCACAGCTGCACCGGGACACAATTACAGAAGAGCACTTTGGTCAACTCAGGTAGGTCACGGGGCCATGCGCAACCACCAATGGCAAGGGCATAGCCCACAGACAGGCAGGGCAGAACAGGGTTGGACGGCGGTAAGGGAATGGGTCTGAGTGTGGCACCGCACACGGCGTCAGGGATGGGCAGGGCCGAACACGACGTGCACACACACACACACCCCCCACAAGACATGCGCAAGGGGTAGACATGCACGAAGGAGAGTGTAGAATGTGGAGCGCTATAGAGCTGGCCAACTTGGTGGCCATAGTTGAGCCTCATGCTGGTGCCCAGTTTGGCCAGGAACCCTAACCCTAACCCCTGGACAGGCCACGCAGTGCTGTGTGGGAGGAGGTGGCTGACGGCCTGGAGGAGGCAACCGGGATCGCCAGGACAGCTGAGCAGTGTCGCCACAAGTATGGCGACCTACGGCGGAGGGACCCTGACAGACTGGGGTGTCTGCAGGCACATGCCCGGCGAGGTAGGTGCTCCATCCATACACTGGTAGCGTCCATCTGTCCGGGTATCGCGGTGTGCATGTGTCCACCCCGCAGGGAGGGTGGGGGCCGTCTAGTGGGGGTGGTGGTGGGGGTGTGTCGTGTCTGGGCTGTGCGGGCACGCACACACCGGAGGGGGGGCTTTGCTACTGGTTTGTACTGATGTTTTCCTCTCCATGTTTGCACCCTAGGCCCGGAGGAGCGCCATAGGGCGAGGCAGGCCCGTTTACAGCAGGAGCAGGACAGAGTGGGTGCTCCGCAGATGCAGCCGGGACAAGGCAGAGGGACCAGCTGGCCTGGATGCAGGTGAGTGCTGTGTTTCCCCTTATATCTGTGCATGCTGGGTTGGCGGGGTGTGACCACCAGCACTTGGCCCCGCTGCCGTGCACGCCACACGGTGCACTCAGCACTGTCCTGTGGCACTGCATGTGTGGGTGGGTGTCGCAGGTGGTCCATGCGTGCACTGGGTACAAGGTTGTGCCACTGCCTTCGCACCGCATAGCCATGTCATTGTACGGCCATGGTAGTGCTGTGCGGGACATGGGCGGTGGGTGTGTGCAGCGTTCCGCTGGACTGTGGGTGCCTGGGTAGGCGGGTCATGTGGGCGTGGTCACTGGGTGGTCGCATGCCGTCACAGGGGCGTGGCCCATAGCTGTATGCCATGCACAATGGGTGGGCTGCAGGGGTCTGGCCTGTCACGCGTAATGACTGCCCCCTTGTCGTAGGTGGACAACGCTGGACCGCACTCGAGCGGAGTGTGCAGGAGCTGCTGCAGCTCGTGAGGGCCACCCTTGAGCTGCTACAGAGACTGGATCGGGGCGGAGGACGGCGGTACCGGTGGAGGCACAGAGACCGAAGTGGGGAGGGGGGTCGGCGCTAGGCCCACTATGCCTCTGATTTGTATTCCCTTCCTGGACTAACCCTCATACCCCTTCATCCCACTCCCAGTTGTTCACCCTTGCCCTATGCCCACCCCCACCTGGTTTGTGGCCCTCCCCCTCCCATTGTAAATAGTTGTATATGTGCAAGGCCCTTGGAATTCTGCGGTTGCGGAATTTGCTGCAGAATTTGCATCATGCCGCAGAATTCATTGTTTTTTTGTTGAATTTTTATATAAATATACTGTTTTTCCATAGTGTCAGGCTATTTTTCTCACCTTGTTTATCCTGAAGCCCCTCCTGTATGCTCATCATATGTCATCGATGACATCACATAATATTTAGCCAATGACAGGACTGCATTCTGCCAGAGAAATGAATAAATCATGCCGCAGAAATCAGAAAATGCTGCCGCAGAAATCAGAAAATTCTGCCGCAGAGCACCAGGGGCCCTGTATATATGTTTTGTATTTCTTACACATCTTTAACATGTACGTTTTGTTATGATAACTGTGGTGGTCTCTGATTTGCAGTGGGCTTATGGTGCTTGGCTGCAGTGGTGTGCATGGCGTCAGGGGGGTGGTGCAGGCCTAGGCGTGTGTGTGTGTCCAGCAGGGACCCGCCTATGGTGTGGGTGGGGGACTCGGTCCCTGTCTGTGGTATGTGTGTTGTTACCTGTGCATTGGATGCCTTTGTGCAGTGGTCCCTGGTGCATGCACTGTGTCCCTGGCACCCTTGTCAGTATGTCCATGGCCTGTGCAGCTGGCACCCTTGCATGTCTGTGGTATGCACGGTCTGCTGGCATGTCAGTGGTGGCTGTCCATTCTGGCCACCCTCTGGCCACGGCGCAGTGGCAACTTGCCTCCTGTCACCAGTATGGTGCACGTCTGCCTCGGGTGGCACTGTGGCCTATGCTGCTGTTGTTCCCCCTCCATGCTATCGCTGGTGTCTGTTGCGGGGTCTGAGCTCTGATGTCTGCCACTTGTGCTCCGGCCACATGCTGGTGGTGGAAGGCTTCATGATGCATGCGCAGGATGGCTGGTACACCTGTGCAATGGTGGGGTGCAGGCCGTGGGTACACAGCATCAGTGGTCGCACACCAGCGGAATTTGTTGCCCCACTATTGTGTCCCTGTGTTGGGGTGCCCTTGGGTCTGGGTGGGTGTTTGTCCGTGCCCTGTGTTGCATCCTGTGTGGCGCATGCCTCCATGCTCCACTGTGGGAGTCTGTGCTGGCTGTTGGGGCCAGTGCTGGGACAGGATGTGTGCATGGGTGGGTGTGCGGGGTGATGTCCTGCTGGTGGTAGGGTCCAGGGCAGGCCTTGTCGCATGCGGGGTCCCTCTGGTACTGAAGCAGGGTCAACCTCTCTGTTGTGCCATGGGGGGGGCATGCAGGGCGGCACTGTGTCTGCAGTTGTTGCGTCGGTGGCTGGTGCCGCTCGCTGCGGGGTGCTCACAGTTGGGCTGCCATGCATGGCTTCATGGTGCACAGGGTTGCATTGTCACAGTGGGGGTGGTGGCATGCATTCGGTGCCATGCACTGTTGGGTGCTGCTCCCGGGCAGGGTGTCTGGGGATCGCTGTGCAGGGCGTGCTCTGCATTGGTCGGATGAGGTGGCACTGGGTGGCCGGCCCTCCTTGTGTTGCAGTCACTGCTTGCCAGGGGGTGTGCTGGTGCACCGTGCCCCAGCTGTGGATTCGGTGCTGGTGTTCATGGGCTGGTGGTTCATCCAGCTCACAACAGGTTGTGCAGTTCATGGGGTGCGGGGGGCGCTGTCTGGTCTGCTGCATGCTCCTCCACCCATGGCTTCCATGGGTGGTACACCCCTGCATCCTGTCCCTGCGCATCCCTGGCTGTGCTGCTGCGTTACTACCCTGCTCCACTGTGCATCAGCCCTGCGCCACTGCGCATCCCTGGTTGTGCCATGGTGCAGTTGGCGCGATATTGTTGTGTTGCGCAAGCGCACCTTGGCCTGTGCTGTGTTTGAATATCGAGCATGTTGCGCATGGGCGCACTGCGCTTGCGCCTGCTCCTGCTATTGCACTACTTTATGGTGCAGTTTGAATTTCCGGGCCAAAGTGTGCAGCACAAGAGGTTCACGTGCTGCACACAATGTAGATTTGAGAGGTTTGGTAATATTTTATTAACTGTAGCTGCAACTAGTTTTTTTAAAAAAATAAATAAATAAATAATTGCACTGCTGCTTTATAGGGGTAGCAGATGCAGTTGTGTCATGGTGCACCCCTTCCCCTAGAAAAAGGAAATGTAAAATGTATTGCTTTAAAACTCAAAGTAGGCTAAAGGGGTACTGTTGTCGGGCCTAAGGTAAAAGTGCATACTGTATCTGCTAGTGATACATGCCATGGTACTAGTGTTGAAGGTGATACAGGTAATGATGGCAGTAGAGGTGAATGTGCGAAAGCTAATGATGCTGGTGGTGAAAGTGATGTAGAAGATGTAAGTAATAATACCCGACAGGGTGGGCGTTATTGGGATGTAACGGACCGCCTAGGGGTGTGAAGAGGCCCGATGCCACAGGTGGAGGGCCTTATAGCCCCTGGAAGGTCCATTATATCCCATAACGCCCACCCTGGAGGGTATTATTACACTTAGAAAATGGGGTAAGATTATGTATTATTTTTTTTTTAATGACGTTTATAAGAAAAAGAAGGTGGAATATTAATAAAAAATGCACAGAAATGGCTGGTTGTGTAAAATAGTTCCTTCGGTGCCACTAGAGGGTGCTGGTGCTTGTGATAATCCGTTTTATGTGTTACAGTGCAGTGCAGTGTGTTTCCTATATGCATAGCGATAAATGTTATTTTTTAGTAGTTGAACGCCTACATGAGTTTTCTAATCGGGCTATTTTTACACATTGTTTTGTGTAGTAAACAAAAAATGGTTTTATTTCAAAAATGCGAGGGAGGAGCAAGCGGCAGTGGAGGAGAAGCGATTTTACAGTTAATATAGACGTGTGTTCGGCTGATGCACTCTGTCAGTAAAAAAAAAGGTATTTTATTTTGTTTTGAATGGGGGGGGGACATGTTATTTGAGGTTTGTTGGGGCATGGACAGGAGCGGGACTTTTCTTAAATCAGCCCTGGAAATGGAGTTGGGCTGCCGTGTAGCGTTAGTTGCGAGAGTGGCCTGGTGATTGCAGGACAGGAATGATTGCAGTGCTGGTGTTGTTGATGATAAAAAAAAAAAAAAAAAAACGAGTGAAAGGAAAGAGTATTTTTGTGTTGATGTTGCTTTTTTGAAATATATAGCAGTAATGTAATAGGTATAGACTATGTTCTAAGGACTGGTTTGGGGGACTCTGGCTTGCTCGCTTGCTTAGCAAGAAAAAATTGGCGGCAGATTTTGAACATTACATTGGCATTTTGTTGGGCAGAGCTGGCACTTTGTTTTTTGCCGGGCGTTGTTAAGAAATAACACCGGTGTCCGGGAGTCTTAGTCGATCAGCGTGGAGATCCATTTTCTAAGACACTATTATACATGGTGATAGAGCTAATGATGTTGGTGGTGAAGGTAATGACAGTAATATACAAGATGATAGAGCTGTTGATACTGGTGGTGAAGGTGATGTAGGTGACCACGTTAGTATACAAGGCAATAGAGCTGATGATGGTGGAGGAGAAGGTATTATAGATGATGACACTAGTATACAAGGTGATAGAGCTGATGGTGCTGGTGGCGAAGGTGATGACAGTAGTATGCAAGGTAATAGAGCTGATGGTGCCGGTGGTGAAGGTGATGTAGGAGATGACACTAGTATACAAGGTGATAGTGCTGATGATGCTGGTGGTGAAACTCATGCGAACATACGAAGAAGCCAGCAGAAGAACGCCATTTGGTCTATCACGTCTGCTCGTATTGCAGGGTCCACAGCTTGAGCTACTGTCCCTGCCCTCCCTCCCCACTCCTCCCATCCTCCCTACCCATGATCCTTACTGTCCCCATGCCTATCCCAGCCTCTCTTAAAACTGCCCAATGTCTTCAATGAGATTACCTCTTCTGGCAGTACATTCCAAGTGTCCACCACCCTCTCTGTGAAGAAGTGCTTCCTGACTTCCCTCCTAAACCTCCCACTCTCCAGCTTAAGACTGTGCTCCCTCATATTATGATTGCCACTCAGCTTAAAAAGATTCTCCTTATCAATCTTGTTTATCCCTTTTAAGTACTTGAAAGTCTCTATCATGTCTCCCCCCCCCCGTCTTCCAGGGAGTACATTTTCAGTGCCCTCAACCTCACCTCGTATGCCTTACACTGCTGACCCGCTATCATCTTTGTAGCCCTCCTCTGGACGTTTTCCAGCATGTTAATGTCCTTTTTGAGGTGTGTGCACCAGTACTGAACTCCATACCCTAGATACAGCCTTACCCGTGACCTGTACAAGGGCAGTATAACCTCCTCTTTCCTACTACTGATCCCTCTAGATATGCATCCCTGCATCTTGTTTGCCTTTGCTGCTGCTTTCTTGCACTGTGTGGAGTACTTCAGGTCGCTAGTGATCATCACTCCCAGGTCCTTCTCCTTTTCTGATGCAGATACTCGGACTCCACCCAGATAGTACTCTGTCCTGGGATTCTTGGCTGCAATATGAATAACTTTGCATTTCTTGGCATTGAAGCCAAGCTGCCAGATCCTGGACCACCTCCCCAGCTTTTTCAGATCTTCCTGTAGGTCCTGTATCCCTTCAGCTGTGTCTACTCTCCCGCAGAGCTTGGTGTCATCCACGAATAGGCATATTTTGCCCTAAATGCCATCCCAAATGTCACTGATGAAGACAATGAACAACACCTGCCCCAGCACTAAGCCCTTTGGGACCCCACTGATTACCTCTCTGGTGCCAGATAACTCTCCCCAACAGCCACCCTCTGGGTCTGTCCCTCAGCCAGTTTTTCACCCATCTGGCCATCTTGTCCCCAACCATGAGATCCAGCAACTTCCTTATCAACCTTTTGTGGGGCACAGAGTCAAAGGCCTTGCTGAAATCAAGATAGAGGATGTCTACTGCTTGGCCCCTGTCTACCATCTTAGTAACACAGCCAAAGAAGTCAATTAAATTTGTTTGACATGATCTCTCCCCCCCCCATGAACCTATGCTGCCTCGCATCCTGGAGACCATGCTCCTCTATATATTCCACCAACCTTTTCTTTAGTATGGTCTCCATGAGCTTGCCCACAATAGAGGTCAGACTGACTTGTCTGTAATTCCGTGGGTCATCCCTGGGACCGCTTTTGTGGAGGGGCACTACATGTGCTGTTCTCCAGTCCTGTGGTACCACACCTGACTCTATCATGAAGGTAACAACACTAGTATACAAGGTGATAGAGGCTGACGATGCTGGTGGTGAAGGTGCTGTAGGTGATGGTGCTAGTACACAGTGTGATAGAGTTGATGCTAATGGTGGAGGTGATGTAAGTGATGATACCATTATACAAGGTGATAGAGCTGATGATGCTGGTGGTGAAAGTGATGTAGGTGATGACACTACTATACAAGGAGATCGAGCGGATGGTGCTAGTGGTGACGGTGATGACAGTACACAAGGTGATAGAGCTTATGCTAGTGATGAAAGTGATGTAGGTTATGATATTGGTATACAAATGATGTAGGTGATGACACTGTTATACGTGTTGACAGAGCTGGTGATGATGGCCTTGAAGGTGATGTAGATGTTACTAGACTACTAAGTGATAGTGCTGATGATGGTGGTGAAAGTGATGTAGGTGATGAAACCAGTATACAAGGTGATAGAGCTGATGATGCTAGTGATGAAGGTGATTTAAGTGATGACACTAGTATACAAGGTGATAGAGCTAGTGAAATGGTGAAGGGGATGTAGGTGATGACACTATTATACATGGTGATAGAGCTGATGATGCTAGTGGTGAAGGTGATGTACTGTACTTGATAATGCTATAGTGATGCTAGTAGTGAAAGCCACATAGGAGACAGCATTAGAGGTGTGAAGGTGATAACTCTAGTGATGCTTTTGGTGAAGATGATATAGGTGATACAAATGGCGTACAAGGTGATAGAACTAATGATTCTGGTGAAGAAGGTCAGATAGGTGGCAGTACCATTGTTGAAGGCAGTAACAGTGATGCTGGTGATGAAAGTGATGGCAATACTTTCGAAGATGGCTTGAAAATGATAATATGGGTGGGAAAGGTGAGAGAGAAAATGAAGCTGCTAATGGTGAAAGTGATAGCAAAATAGGTACTTCATTTCAATAAGTATGAAGGGCTGGCAGTATAGCCTAGGCGTTAGAGTAATGGGCTGTGAATGAGCTTGTTTCAGCAGATCTGGGTTTGATTCGCACAGTCTCCACTTGCATACAGTGTGACCCTGACCAAGTCACTTAACATCCCCAGTGCTCCTGGGTCACCCTTAAAAACAAGTCTTGTTCCTAGTGGGCCTTACCCAGTTATACTGTTTTAACAATCTAAGGTTGCTACGTTTCCATTTTGTGACTAGGGCAGGGGACTAAAACCTAGCACTAGCACAGACGAGTGTTGCAGAATCACAAAATTCAAGTTCATAGAAAGCAAGAGAGAGCATTTAGAGAATAAGATGCTGGAAGGTTTCAACACGTAATGGGAATTGGGGTAGTATTATCCAGACGTGTTGCTGCAGGATCAGTGAAAGCTCTAGAAACTGATGTTGGGCAAACCTCAGAAAATGCAAGCTGTTGCTGCTCCGGGGAAGAACAGCCAAAGACCTGACACAACAGTGATTCTGATGCTTACTGTACATGGACTTGTAGTAACCATGGCTGCAGATTTGCCAGGCTATGATGGAAAAAATGACATGTGCCCAGACTCCCTGTAGCTAAGGTCAGGCCATGGAAGTTGAAATTGAAAGGGCTAGGCCCCTTAACTCGGGCATTAATGAAAGTTCAATAAATATCCTGTGGATTGTCAGCCACTCAAAAGTCTTTGTGCCCAACCGGGGGGTGAGCAAATCCATTCTTGACACATCATTTTATATCATCTCACAGTCCACCTTTTTGCCTTAGACTTATCAACCAAATGAAGTAAATAAAGACAGACATAAGGGGCCTCCAGTCCCTTCTGCCCTAAATTACTATGTTATGTGAAGATGTGTACATTACAGATTCATAAAGATCGTGTAAGTACATCTTAACCTTTTTTTAATTTTTTTATTTTTAGCTAAAATTAGGCCCAGGTTCAAATCTTGAGCAAGCTGGTTTATAAAGAAGAACCTGGGCCTAGCTGAGCCTAAAATTTTTAACTTAAAAGAATCTTCTTTTAAAGAGCCAGTCACTACTAAAATAAGGGCTAAAAATATTTAGAACAAATATGTTTAAAGTCAGTGCTTTACTTGTTTCTGTTATTGGTTTATTAAATAGTTCATATAATAAAGTACTTATTGCATTGTGTCATTCAACAAGACTCTGACTGTCCCCATTTAACTTTACAATTACCCTTCTTGGCATCAGTCTGATGTCATAGTGATCACTACATAGAACTCAAATATATATAAACATTATAGGGAACATCACATGACTTTGATGTTTCCTTTCTTTCTTTTTTTTCACTTCTCTAATGTTATAGGTGCAGAATAACTTGCATATGATGACCCAAAAATACTACGTGATGTAATCTCCAGTTTTTTTATATATAGGATCTTTTCGGATCACTGTGGTATCATAAACACTATAAGAGGAAGCTGGGGATAGATGTATACTTTTATACAAATGTCTTAGGCTACCAAGATATGTTATTAATCCAGAAAAGGAAAACTGAAAATTAATAACGTATTCTGTACTGAACTATGATACTGGACATGTTTATGACTATACATGCTGAAGTGTAGAGCTGCTCCGTTCAAGTGGCTTGAAATGCCATATTTGTCCGTAACTCCAGTATGTATAAAATATGCCTGCCGACCAAAGGGTCAAAGCAAGTTTTAATGGCTTAGGACCTGAACCACAAAGGCACCTCAGATTTGAGTGGATCAAGAGTATCTGGGGTACATTGCTCCACACCATTGGAAGCCAGCACACCTGCTGGCATTGACAACCTCCAACCCCCAGGATCCATGTGCGGAGTGCGGTGCAGAGGGTCTGGGAGTGGGTCAGTGGGAGGTGTTGTGCCAGACACGAGACCGTTGTATGCACGGAGTAGCTCTACAGTGGATCTCTGTCTCTGTACAGAGCAGGGGCTAGTGGGATGCGGCAGTCTCCAGGGACTGTGTTCCACCGTCAACAAAGCCTGTGCAGCTATGGACCCCAGTCCTCCCTAGAGGCACTTAGGGATGGGGGAGGGTGGTGTGGTCACTGACTGGGTGTTATGGAATGCTTTATGGCCAGGCAGAGTGGGCATGTAACTGCTATGGCTACCCCTCGGTCCACCTAGCCTCTGCCCCTCTGCCAGACCTCTGCATTGCAAAGTTCAACTCCAGACCTGAGTGCATGAATTCCCCCACCCCTGTGCCCACCATGACCTACGTAGGAGCACCAGTGGCATGTAATCAAGCACTGCAGGTGCACACATCATGTGGCTGTAAATGCACAGAGGGCAACATGTGTGGAGGGGGAACTCTGCCCTCCACGAGCCCGTGCAAGCACCCATCTCAGAATGCACAGAGGTCAACATATGTGTGGAGGGGGAACTCTGCCCTCCATGAGCCCGTGCAAGCACCCATCTCGGAATGCACAGAGGTCAACATATGTGCAGAGGAGGAACTCTGCCCTCCACTAGCCCGTGCAAGCACCCATTTAAGAATGCACAGAGGTCAGCATGTGCAGAGGGGGAACTCTGCCCTCCACGAGCCCGTGCAAGCACTTCTCAGAATGCACAGAGGTCAACATGTGTGCAGAGGAGGAACTCTGCCCTCCACAAGCCCATGCAAGCACCCATCTCAGAATGCACAGAGGTCAACATGTGGGGAGGAGGAACTCTGCCCTCCACGAGCCAGTGCAGCTACCCATCTGAGAATGCACAGAGGTCAACATATGTACAGAGGAGGAACTCTGCCCTCCACGAGCCCGTGCAAGCACCCATCTCAGAATGTACAGAGGTCAACATATGTGCAGAGGAGGAACTCTGCCCTTCACAAGCCCGTGCAAGCACCCATCTCAGAATGCACAGAGGTCAACATATGTGCAGAGGGGGAACTCTGCCCTCCACGAGCCCGTGCAAGCACCCATCTCAGAATACAGAGAGGTCAAAATATGTGTGGAGGGGGAACTCTATCCTCCACGAGCCTGTGCAAGCACCCATCTCAGAATGCAGAGAGGTCAAAATATGTGTGGAGGGGGAACTCTGCCCTCCACGAGCCCGTGCAAGCACCCATCTCAGAATGCACTGAGGTCAACATATGTGCAGAGGAGGAACTCTGCCCTCCACGAGCCTGTGCAAGCACCCATTTCGGAATGCACAGAGGTCAACATATGTGCAGAGGAGGAGGAACTCTGCCCTCCATGAGCCCGTGCAACCACCCATCTCAGAATGAACAGAGGTCAGCATATATGCAGAGGGAGAACTCTGCACTCCACAAGCCTGGGCAAGTGCCCATCTGAGCGTGGATGCAGATCTGTTTGTTGCCTGGCCCTTAAGCAATAATATACAACAGGAGATTACGTTACCGTGAGTTAATCACCCTATTGAGGTACTGTTGCTCCACAAGGGTGAATAAAAGAGGCAACGTAACCTCTGGAATGCCTTATTACTCACTACTATAAAAAAAAAAAAAAAAAAAAAAAACTAGTTTTCAATAATTTAATCAGGCAACCATGTACTGCAGTGCATTCCACAACATGAATTCTACGTGAAGATTTTCAGCAATGCAAGTGCCCCAGTTAGAACATGATCAGATGCTTGGATTACTGACCACTGTTTTATAACTAACACATAGCATTGGGTATAGATGAACAAAGCAAC
Organism: Neoceratodus forsteri; assembly: GCA_016271365.2. Lineage (NCBI taxonomy): Eukaryota > Metazoa > Chordata > Ceratodontiformes > Ceratodontidae > Neoceratodus > Neoceratodus forsteri. The sequence goes on along the minus strand of JADMNL010000034.1, from coordinate 118,452,313 downwards.
GGTGAGGTTTAGACTGAGTTAGGTTGATTAGCTATTTGCAAATGGCACACCCCTTACCTTGGGCCTTAAAAGCCCCGCAGGTGTGTTCTTATGCTCATAAAAGGCAGATTTAGGTTTATCAGCTATTTGAAAATAGTGCAAGCATTAAAGAGATTTACCAAGATATGCTCCGTGAGAGACAAGAGGTCCCTCAGGGAGCCATTTTACTGTATGTCTCTCCACTATCCCTAAATACTTTCTTTCACAAAACCATTAAAAAAAAAAAAAACCTCCTCCCAAACATAAACATGGGGGATTGCCAACTTCAATGGAAATGCTTCCTCCCCATAACTGGTACCTCAGCGTTGGGTCTCCTGTGCAGTGAGGTTTAGAGTGCCCAAAATGCCACCTCTGGGAACACTGGAGTGACACAAGCAGTTACCCTAGTACCTCTCTGGACTGGAGTCCTTGTGCTATGCTGCTGGGTAAAATAGGGTATTTCCTGTGCCCTTAAGGCAAAGTTGCCAAATGCCGCTGTACCCAGGGGCATGGGTAATTAGCTTAATGCACACCCTCCTATCTGTTAATCCTTACTTAACATTAGGGATGAGCGGACCATCCCTGTATCAGATCAGATCCCCCACTAAGAATTACCTTCCTCAACGCGACTTTGAAAATCTGAGTCATTTTTGACTTGACTTTGATTAGACCCAATCTATTTTTTCAGTCTGTTAACCAGGTTAAGACCTTCAAGTGATGCGGTTCTGACCTGGTCCTGATAGTGTAAGTGATTTTGGAGCCTCAGTCATTAGAAGTGGTTGAACCTCCCTCCTCCCCATAAAATAACTATTAGAAATATTAAATGATGTAAGTAAAAGGCTTATAAAGCGGTGTGAAGGGTAACTTGGTCTTCCATTTGACCTTCTCTGGATCTACCTTTTGCCCATTTCTGGGCCGTTCTGGAAAATGTATCCATTTTGAAAAAACAGTAAATCAGAATTGTTTGGGAAAAGATCAGAGTGAATATCCAAACTGGGTCACAGCCGACCCTCCCTACTTAAAATGCAAATTTCCCAGTTCAAAATAGGTTAAAAATAAGAACCTTTTTAGTTCTTATCAGAAATATAAAAATTCCCCCCATCCCCGTAGTAGGAAGATCCCAGTGTTGGACAGTAGTGCCTCTGTGCAAGACTGCAGGAACATGAGCTATTAGCAGCTCAATGGAGAATGGTTAACAAAATTTGTTTTTAATTTTAAACAGCTCCCACAATTCTATTCTCACGTGAAAATAAAGGCAGCCAGGTGGTTAATTCCTTATTCTGCTGTTCATTTCAGTGGTTATGGCTTCAAAGATTTTATTGTGGCCCTACATCATTTAGTAAGTTAAAGCATATGATGCATTGCGCTTCCCAGCCTCATGGATTTAAGATGTAACATTTGCATAAAAAAAAGTAAAACTACTACATAAAGTAATGCAGTGTGATCATGCAGTGCTCAGGGTTTGCAAAAACTGAAAAAATTACTCTGCATTTTCTAGTACTGTTGCATTCACAATGGAAGTGTATATCTTGACAGTCTGGAAGGTAATCTAAGAGGGCAAGTCGAATGGGGAAATATTCTAGGCCAGCCGATGGCATGAAGGTGATCCAGGCTGAGAAGTGGACTCAGGTTGTCAGCATTGGGGGGGGGGGCCTGAACCAGGGCAAGGTAAGTTACAGACCACAGTGTGCCTCAGGCAAAGAGGGCTGTCGTTGATGGGTTATGGAGCCACAGCAACACATGCAGTAGGCTAAGGGAGCTTGTTCCCCTACATGGGCACCCTGGGCATGCATGAGGTTGACAGAATTTCTGCCCATGCCAAGTGGAGGTGGGTGGTTTCTGGGAGAAAACCAGGGATGTTCAATCCCGGCCTCTGCCTTGATGATGACTGCCAGTACACTCGAGCCCAAGCCACACAGCTGGCCATCCACTACCTGGTCAGGCTGGGGGGAGGATGGACCTCCCTTAAACCCCCCCCGATATAGAGAAGAAGCCATGGGAGGACAGGGACAGTGGTTAGTTAATGGTAGATGGGGCTGGGTTGCTAGTTGCAGCCCAATGGGAAGACGTGAGATTGACGGGAAGGAAATGTAAATAAAAGAAGGAAACATTCTGTGCTAGCCCAGAAATGTAGCAGCTGAGCTGGCTGTAGTGCCCCCAACCCGGGTTTACAACTTGAGCTTAGATCGATGTTGTGGGTCAGAAGGGAGTTGGGATGGCCTCCACCTAGATGTCACCAGCCTCTGGCAAGAGGGAGGTAGGTTAGTCTTGGCCTCGTTTACTGCCTGGTGTCACAGGGAGTGAACACACAAGGATTACTGCGTAGGGAGGAAAGACATCAAGTGGGATCTGCAGTGGCACTCTGGTGGGTGTACACGCAATTAGAGCACTTGGTGCTGATGCTTTGGGGGGATACAGTGAATAAAATAGACCAGCACAACATGATGGAGCCAGTAGTTTCAGGCCGCATTCTCCCTACCTGAGATCCCCAGCAGTAGCTTGTGCTCTGGAGGAGGACACCCCCGATTGTCCCATCATGGGAGATAACCTGTGGAAGATGATGGAAATGGTTCAGTATGTGGTAATTATTGGACTGAGAGGCTAGCAAATCAGACATGAGGTATGGTGGCAGGCCAGAATGAAGCTCTTCTCTGCCAACAATCCAGTTTTATATAGTCCTCCAGTGGCTGATATGACATCATCAGTTTTTGTAACCTCTGTCAGGGTTGTCAGGCATTCTTTTAGCAGACTGAAAGTCCACTCTCTTCTGAGGAACTCGCTCAGCATTCTGTAGCTACAACAGGTGACTCTCTCTAGGCTTCCACAGTCTTATCCTCTCCCCCACCAGGTATAGGTAGAGGGGATCCTAAATTCTGTAAAGAACTGAATCTCTGGACCTGCTTAGCCTTCTGGGACTATTAGGATATAGCTTCTGTCCAGGGAAGCAAGACCCCAAAGTCACTTATGGACTGGAGATGAATGAAGCTTGTGCGGTTCTAACTACAACCCAATAATACTCTTGTTTTGAATCTATGTTAATTATGTGTAAGCAATAAAACATGAGAGGGCACTGGTTGTTACAGGTTAATGCACACCCATGTGCGTAATGAGGCACAAGGTGCTTGCACAGAGTACCTTTATCACGTGGTAGTGCATTAATCCCAGATAGTCAACAACCTGGAATGTCTTATTGTGCTTATAAATTGGGTAAAGTGAGACAAAATGTAAAAACAAAACAATGCCATTCTTAAAAATTAAAAACAGGCATATTATTTTATTACAAGTAACTAATAAAAAGTAGAACTTCCCCACCTGTCAATCCTTTGTCTTTCCAGACATTGAATAGAAAGATGGAATGTTTGTTTATTATGGGTCACAGGAATTCAAACTGCTGCAGCATTCCTCTGGCAGAATGTGCACCCCCTCACACACACAACAGAAGGCCTTGTATGGAGCCATGATCTGTGTTGTATCTAAAGCGGTGTAGACAGCAGAGATTGTCCTCACAAGCTAGTAAGGATAAGGGAGATTTGTCATGATCACCAAAAAAAACCAAAAAAACACCAGGAATGAAAACTATGAATAGTACTTATTTGTTTAGGTGTCAGCAATATAGCTGTTAGCACCTATTGTGGTCATGCATACTCTTTTGTGCATTTAGTCAAGTTTAAGATTACATTCAGTGTGTGTGATATGACTGCATGATGTCATAAGTGATGTTAATGATAGGGTTTTAGGGTTTGGCATAGCGTTTCAGACCTACACAAGCCTGGGTTGGATCCCTTGTACTGCACATTTTTTTTTCTTTCTGACAACATTTTTGTTGTTTGAGAGATTGTTTGAAACTGTTTCAACAGTGCTAAATAGCAGACTTTCAGATAATTAAACTTAGTTCTACAGTATGTTGAAGTCAATTAAATTAGTTCTGGCTGAAGCTGGTCTGGATTTGAATACAATTCAAGTCACCTATTTTGCTGGTTGTGACATAACCTCTCTACCATAGGGGACTGCAACTCACTTTATTGTAGCTCAGTGGCACACTGAATGTGTGTTTGGTTAGTAAGAAAAAGATCAGCAGGTCAAATCCTGGCAGGGACTTAAACATTTTTGTAAGGTGGAAACTCACTTGAGTTGTAACTTCTTGGTATTGTGGAGTTGCAATAGTAAGTTGTAAGAGAAGTAAATTTCTCTTAGAACAACAAATTGTGAAGGTAAATCACCTGCTGGGATTAGATACCCAGTTGCCTGTTTTGCAGGTTTTGACATAACCTCTACACCATAGGGAAAGCAACTCCCTTACCTCCAGCTCAGTGGCACACTGAATGTGTGTTCACTTAGCAGGCAAAAAGATCAGTGGTTTAAATTCAAGCAGATATAGTTTGAATCCTCGCAGGGACTTGAACATTTTTTCAGCTTTTTTTGTTAGATGGAAACTCACTTGAACAATTCATGGTGGTATGGAGTTGCAGTAGTAAAATATATAAGTACATTCGGTTAAGAACAGTAGTTTGTGATGGTAAATCACTTGCTGGTATTAGATCCCCAGTCACCTGTTTTGCAGGTTGTGACAACCTCTACACCATAGGAAATGTAATACACTTATCTGCAGCTCGGGGTGCAGTGAATGTATGTTTGCTTAGCAGGCAAAGGATCAGTGGGGGGACTTGTATATTTGTTTCAGTTTTTTTGTAATGTAGAAACTCGCTTGAGTGGGGATTTTTGGTAAGGTGTGTGGAGTTGGAATAGTAAATTACATGAGAGATAAAGTTAGCTAAGAACAACACTTTGTGAAGGTAAATCACCTTCTGGGATTGGATGCCCAGTCACCTGTTTTGCAGGTTGTGATATAACCTCTACACTGTAGGAAATGTACTTCACTTACCAGCAGCTCACTGGAACACTGAATGTGTTCGCTTAACAGGCAAAAGATCAGTTGTTTAAATTTAAGTAGACGTAGTTTGAATCCTCACAGGGATTTACACATTTTTTCAACTTTTTTGTAAGATGGAAACTCACTTGAGTACGTAATTCGTGGTGTGGCATTGGAATAGTAAATTATATAAGTACAAGAACAACAGTTTATGAAGGCAAAATGCCTCCTGGGGTTAGATCCTCAGTCACCTGTTTTGCAGGCTGTGACATAACCTCTTCTCCATACTAAATACAGTTCACTTACCTGCAGCTCAAGGATCAGTGGTTCAAATCCTGGCAGGGACTTATACATTTGTTTCAGGTTTTTTTTTTGTGACACAGAAACTCCCTTGGTGAGTGGCAATTCATAGTGGTAAGCTGGAATAATAAATTATATGAAAGAAGTAAATGTAGCTAAGAACAACGATTTGTGAAGGTAAATCACCTATTGGTATTGAGTCCCCAGTCCCCTGTTTTGCAGGATGTGACATAACCGCTACATCATAGGAACTGCAACTCACTTACTAGCAGCTCAGTGGCACACTGAATGTATGTTTCTTTAGTAAGCAAAGAATCAGCAGTTCAAATGCTGGTGGGAACTTAAACTTTTTTTAATAAGATAGAAATCCACTTGAGTGGTGATTCATGGTGGTGTGGAGGTAGAACAGTAAATTATATGTGAAGTAAATTTAGCTAAGAACAACATCTTAAGGTAAATTGTCTGCTGGGATTAGCTCCCCAGTGTGCCGCTTGCAGGATGCGACATAACCTCTACACCACAGGAACTGTAACTCACCTACCTTCTGCACACTAGCACACTGAATGTGTGTTCACTTAGAAGGCCAAGGCGATGGAAACTCACATGAGTGACGATTCATGGTGGTGTGGAATTGGAATTGTAAATTATATGAGAAATAAATGTAGCTAAGAACAACAGTTCGTAAAGGTATATCGCCTCTTCTTCCTCAGACAAAGTAGAATCAGATCAAAGTTGTGGGGAGCATGATGCATGGGAATGCTGGTACCATCACACAAGCGGCTACATTTTTTCCTTCTAATAGGACTGTTCCCATCCCCTCCATCGTCCACTGCATAATGCATTGCCTCATACACATGCAGCAATGTCCCTGTGGGGTAGAAAGCTCCCTTGGTCCAGCCCAGGGCCTCCCTGTGGAGACAAAGCATGGACAGCAACCTACTTAGTCTAGGGCAGCTACCCTCAGCGATGCTTCTTTCCCAGCCCTGGCAGCCCAGAGCTAGCAACCTGAATTAGGGTTGTCAGAACTAGTTCTAAAAAGATTAGAACCCCAGGGTTTGAGTTCTGATTTGGAACTAGGACACCCATGTTTTCTAAATTGCGCTGAACCTGTTAGCCATTTTCCTAAGTAGGATCTGTTTCTAAGTACTGGTTCCAATTCTGTTATTATTCCCTCTGTATGGGCCTTTTAGTACATACAGTGGGTGTTCCTGATTTACAGTCTTATGTAGAGTACCATTTTTGAACTGTACGATGTACTTTATGTCCCTCTCAGCAACAGAGTTCTATAACATAACACGGATGCATTGTGCCAACAATGGAAGAACTGAGTAAGGGACATAAACTACATCATGCAATTCTAAAATGGTACATACTACTTGCATGTATGTCAGAAACACCCACAATGATATCTAGAAAGCCCGTAGAGCTCGAACTGTACCAGAACTGAAACCAGTATTTAAAAATTGGCTTTTACAGGGCAAAATGACATATAGGTTTAGCACAGTTTCCCTTTAAGAGTTTCAAATACTAAATAAAATGCTTTTTTTTGTTCAGACATTTCAAAAACAGGAGATGCAAGCCTGGAAACAAGTTAATTATTGGGAATTACATCCTAAAATGATTCAGAGAAACACTATGAGAATGTGCTACTGATATGCAGATGTGCCAATTGCATAGAATTGTGACACTCGGTATCTGAATTTTGAAAGCACAATGTGTTTCTCTTTTCTGCACGTGCAGTAAAACAATATTATTGCTGTGCTGAGAGGACAGAACTTTTATTTATGTTTTTTTTTTTTCTTTCAGTATCTTTGTCTTCTTTCTCTTCAGTCCTAAACAGAAAAGAGTTTACGTTCTAAAGAAAACTACTAGAACCCTAGAACTGTTTGCAGAGCTCTAGACCAGCACCAGAACTTCAGTGGATTCTGACAGCCCTAATTTGAATCCACTGTCTCGGGTCAACTCCATGTTAGCATGATGTAGAATTTTCAGAACCAGTTCTGCTTAACCCCATTCTGAACATGGGTGTGCTGTGTACTGCAGCATAACACAGTGACACCAAGTCACTCGGCCAGCCTAGTTGAGGGAGAATTGGTCTTTCTGCTGTGCATTTGTTCCCTTTAAAATTCTTTGCAAGTTGTCCTATTATCACTTGAAAGGAAAACATTTTCCATTTCATGGATCCAATTAGATTATTCTAGCCTTGCTGCAGTGGCTAGAGTTCTAATCCAGAATGTTAGATTTCCCAACAGAAGTATCCACATAGCTGGATTTGTCATGCCATCTGATAATCATCACACCTCACAGACACAGCACCAAACCTGTCAGTTATGTAGATAGTTGCCCAATTAAACAATTAGTTTCTCCTCTGACCAGAACTAGAGGGAACAGGTATATCTTCAACCAGCCCATTTATGGATTAATTATGTTCTGTTTTGTGCATGAATCACAATGGTGTCATGCTGCCGCTTTTTGCTTCAAATTAGTGTCTTCCTAAACCTAACAGTTTCTTTAGAAAGTGACTCAGTGTTTTAAATGGGTATTCGATCAGTGACTTGTGCTTTTTTCAGTAACAGTTGTTTTTTTTTTTTATTAAAGGTTTATCATTTCTATTGTTGTGCATGGGTATTGATTTATAATTGCTGTATTTGTGTCTCTGGTGCTGTGTCTGTATTTGTGTCTGATACTGTATCTGTATTGGTGTCTCTGGAATTTATATCTGTATCTGTCTCTCTGGTGCTGTATCTGTATTTGTCTCTCTGGTACTGTATCTGTATTTGTCTCTGGAATTTATATCTGTATTTGTTTCTCTGGTACTGTATTTGTATCTTTGGTATTTATATCTGTATTTGTGTGTCTGGTTTTGTATCTGTATTTGTCTTTGGTATTTATATCGGTATTTACGTTTCTGGTACTGTATCTGTATTTGTGTCTCTGGAATTTATATCTGTATCTGTATTTGTGTCTCTGGGACTGTATCTGTATCTGTGTCTCTGGTCTTTATATCTGTATTTGTGTCTCTGGTACTGTATCTGTATTTGTGTCATTGGTATTTTTTTTTATTTATTTTTTTTTTTTATTTTATTTATACTCTTGCTGCTACTGCGGAGGTATACTTTACCCCCCATCAAGACTTGTACACAGACGCTCAACTTAACCCGCTAAGTGGAGCCAGCCTCCACCACGACAGCTGGAGTGAGGAGGACCGCAGCTTGCCCTCTAAGGTGGCCCCTCCCCCCTGGCAGCAGAGAACTGGGGGAGGAGACCACATTACCCTGAATCCCCATCTCCATTCGTCTTGCTTTGTTTGGCCCACAGGATTAGGTCGTCTGTCGGTGGCCATCACTCTGCAGGCAGGAAAGTTATTTGTAACTTAGAGTTGCACGTCCTTTCCCCTCGGAGTGCGGCTTGGCAAGGCAACTTTATGCTGCAACTCCGCCCCATGCTTCTGCTCTGTCACCATGCTTGAGCGCCCCTGACTGCCGCCAAAGGCCGCTCCAGGAGCGATCGCTTCCCCACACCCTCCCCGGGAAGAGAGAGCAGCCCTATGGGCACTCGATCTTCCCCCCTGAACCCGGGTCACTGGCGTGGTGTGGCGTCTCAACCCTCGGCACCACCGGGTCGTTTGTGTCTTTTGTATTTATATCTGTATTTGTGTCTCTGGTACTGTATTTGTATTTGTGTCTTTGGTATTTATATCTGTATGTGTGTCACTGTGTCACTAGCACTGTGTCTGTATTTGTGTCTTTGGTATTTATATCTGTTTTTGTGTCTCTGGTATAGTATCTGTATTTGTGTTTTTGGTCTTTGTATCTGTATTTGTGTCTCTGGTACTGCATCTGTATTTGTGTCTCTGGTACTGTATTCATATTCGTGTCTCTGGAATTTATATCCATATTTGTGTCTCTGGAATTTATATCTGTATTTGTGTCTCTGGTGCTGTATCTGTATTTGTGTCTTTGGTATTTGTATCTGTATTTGTGTCTCTGGTACTGTATCTGTATTTGTGTCTCTTGAATTTATATCTGTATTTGTGTCTCAGGAATTTATATTAGTATTTCTGTCTCTGGAATTTATATCTGCATTTGTATTTGTGTCTCTGGTATTAATATTTGTATTCATATTTGTCATAGCGTCTCCCATATTGGTATTTCTGTCTCTGGTATTAGTATGTGTGTTTCTGGTATTATTAGTATGTGTGTTTCTGGTATTATTTGTATTTGTGTTTCTGGTATCATTAGTATTTGTGTTTCTGGTATTATTAGTATCTTTGTCTCTGGTATTTGTATGTATGTTTCTGGTATTATTTGTATTTGTGTCTCTGGTATAGTAGCCCTCTCTATAACGAACAGAATGGGAGCCATAGCTAGAGTTCATCATAGCTCCATGTTCGTTACATTGAGGGACACCTGTACTAAGCACAGAGTTCATTTAGCATGTAGCTCCTTACCAACTAGCAAATAATAATGCTTTTAAGTACAGTATATTTCACATTGCTGTATATTGCTTGTAAATGCTTTGAAGTGTCACTACCATCGTGTATGTTTTTATGTACGTTTTAATAGCTTTCACCTTATTAGCTGTAGTGTAGACTGTACCTGTCTGCACAGTTGTTTTTGTCTGGGGTTTCAAGTTTTGTTGGTCTGTGAACAAATATCTGCAAGCTGCGAAATAGCAAGACTACAGCTTTTTAGTATTTGCAGTTAATACATTCTGCTTCAGGGTTTTAAATAGCCGGTATCGCATCGCATTTTGCGATGCAATCTGGCAGGTTATGTGACTCAAAATGTGGAATGGATCGCAAAAAAGTGCGAACCATTTTTTCTATGTTTTTACACCGTCAGATGTCATTTTAGGGATGATTTCACCTCCGTACATATGTATCATGCTAAAATGGACGTCACTGTGCCCGTAGCTCTGCCAACCTGTAGTTGTGATTAGCTGCCTAATACCGTGCTTCCAAAGAGGGAAAGATGCAAGAACGTGACTCCAGCAGTGTGGCGCAGTTGCTGAGATTGGCAGAGTTGCAGCTGAACACCGTGGTCCGGAGAGAGGGAATCGAATCGAGAGAGGACAATCAAACAAAAAGGTGGGTTTTCCGAGAAAACGCTGTTATTAATGTGGAGATATGTTTGTGGCAGCGCTGGTTTAATTATTCTGGGTGTGGGAGGATTGTCAGGGCAGGCAGAAAGTGGTGAACTTGACGGCGACAGCAGCAAATGTGAGTAGCAAGGGGGAGTCAAGGCCTGTGTTGTAATGTGTTGGGTGGCCAAAGAGTCTGTTGCAGGTTCCCCAAATTGAGCAGTTACCCGCCCTCCTTGTATGGCTTAGCTGCTGCTGCTGAGGATCCAATTGAGTGGTTTGGGCTAACGGGAGTGCAACTGGTAGGTCTGAGAGCAGCTTGGGAATCCGGGGGAGGGGGGTGCTTGCTTTAGGTAGGCCTGTGTTTGGGTGCCCTTAGTGAAGTCTGCATGTCCATTCCTGAAGTGATGTTTCCTCTTGCGTGCTGTCCAGGATCTCCCAGACAGTGCAAGTGACTGCAGCCCTTGCCCTCCATTAGCGAGACCGCTCAGTGAGTTACAGTGGCCTACCCTTGGCTTGCCATCCGTTGTCTGTCCACGCGGTCTTGCCCTCCTTCATGAGTGCAGTGATGGTAATTCAACTTGCTCTCGCTCCGACAAACGATGATGAGTGCTGGGTGAGGTTGAGAGACTGGCGCACTGGCCTACCTTGCTGCAGCTTTGACACCCACTGTAATTCATTTGTGACACAGTGCCGACCACCGCTGGGTGTCTCGGGAGTCGGGAGCCTGGGATGGGAAGGTGGTCACTCAGGCTCTGAGGTCAGCGTACTTCTGCATGCCTGTCTTGGAGTCTAACTAGGCTGGGCCTCACATTTGGGGGGGGGGTCTATTCTCACTGGGCACACAAATTAAGAATCTTGAGTGTGCTCAGACACAGGCTAAGTTCTTTGTGGCTCAAATCCCTCTTGGGAAGTTTCTCTGGCCCTTGCCTGGGGGTGAGGGGTGGGAGACTGCAGTCTACCTCTGCCAATACGTAACGAGCCCACATGCTAGCCACCTGGGGAGGGGGCATGATTCACTGCTTCATCATACCATTAGACAAGAAGTGGTGCAAGCCAAGCAACAACAGTCTGTACTAGGCTGGTCCTCGGGGGCGGTGGGGACTTTCCTAGATACCACTCCAGACTGAGGGGCAACCTGTATGGGCACACAAGCTCAGGCTTAGGCTTGGGCTACTTTTTTGGCTGAATCTTGATTCTATTCCTGGATGGCCCTCTGGCCTGGGGGTTGGGGGTGGGTTACTTCAGTGAGCCTTGGTCACAGTCTGTCTCTGTGCCCTGCCAATCAATTGTACATTTCTGTCCCACACATGGATGAGCTCCTGATGACCTAGGCCCGGGGTTGGGGGTAGGGGAGTACTTCGTTGACCGGCAGACTGACATTAGTGGCAGCAACTACCCAGATAGATTGCCCACCAGAATAAAAATGCCAGTGAGTGTAAACAAGGGCAAAATTAAAATTGCAGTTGTTATGCCACCGTGGGCCTCTTAGGGGGTGCCGGGGTGGGTTTGAACATCACCACCAAATGGTTCATTGCCTGGCTGGGCTGTCAGTGGGCTGTGGTGTTCTGAGGGCAAGCTAGCAGTTCGTCACCCCTGTGGTGGCTCTCAAGTTTTTTTTTCTGGGATAAAGAGCTCAGACAGAGTGAGTCTTTGTGAGGTGCCAGAGAGCACCAGACTGGTCCTTCTTCTCACTATGGACTGCCCCTGCATTCAGTGACAGAGGCCCAGCCATGCATGATCAGTGTGGCCCATGCATGCATTTGATTTGTGCCGGTCACAGCTGCTGGCAGGCACTCCCACTCCCCCCCCAATGGTCGGGTGGTATTCATTTTGAATCAGGTGGTTTGTGCAGCTGCCCACCAAGCTCGCCAGTGAGCTACTCTGTTGTGGAGCGCAGTCGAGTGATCATCTGATGTTTTGGGAATTTTTGTGTTGCAGGTGAAGGTTATTATGGGGGGAGGGTGGTCAAATTTATTGAGTCTGATCTTGATTTAACTTTTTTTTTTTTAGGTTGGTGTGACTAGACCCAACTGTGTGAGAACTTTGTTCCGGTGGAACGACAGAGTAAAAGAGGAGCCCGCCCCAACTGGTGGCCCTGCGATAAGTTACTGTTGTGTTACTGTCCTCGGTGAAAAATGAATTGAATAGCAAATGAGTCTCTGAGTGTAATGTCCTGTTGTTTTGCAGGGGCTCGCTGCCGCAGTGGTTCATCGACTACGAGCCTGGCCAGCCAGCAGTTTCTTCCAGTTTTCCAGAAAGGTAGGGTAACTTACATTTGGGGCATTTGGCAAGCTAGCTTGGGGATTGTAAAGTCAGTCAGATTAGGTGAGTGTACAAACACTGACAAATTGTCATTGTGTTTTTAGGTTCAAACTGAGCTGCAACTAGCTGCACACGGACTGAAGTTGGGCAGCCAAAAGGAGCCACTGGGTGGTAGACTGGGACTCAGGAACAGGAGGAAGAGGGTCGGGAAGAAAAAGATTGACAGGATTCAGAAAAGTGCTAGGAGTAGAAGCTCTGAGGGAGGAAGAACGAAGCCATGAAAAGCATGCTGACACACTTTAGACTTAAAAAAAATAATAATTGTGTGAAACTCTAAAGCCAACAGTTGTACTAGACATTATATTCGAAGTCAGTGGAATGAGGGGTGGTGTTTGGTGAGCCTGTAGGGCTAGCAATCAAACTCTGCCTGAAAACATTTGGGGGGGGGGGGTTTGGTCAGTGTAGCAAACGGCTACCGGACTTTTATACTTTTGGCATTTGAAACTTGTGATGGTTAGAAATAGTCACTTTGCTGTGCTCAGGGTGCCCATTTTGTGTCTGGCCGCGCTGCAACGTTCAAAACCAGCAGCTGTGACAGAGTGAGACAAGTAGTGTCTCTAGGGCCGCCATATTGATGACTGGTGTTTAAGTCCATTCTATTAGTATTTTGTTTTCTGAGCCCCCCATCCCATAAAACCAAGATTTGGTCATCAGCCCTGCAGAGCTGTGCAGACAGCAGCAGATAGCGATTGTCAGTGACCGTTTAAGTTAGAGGCTCTGACCTTTACTAGTACTGTGTGGGTACTGACTGACTGGTCCATTTAAGTTAGAGGGCTCAGTCAATCAAGCTCCCACCCAGATGGTCATCTTCTGCTCTGCACAGCTCTGCAGTGTTGTGTAGGAACGGGCGGGTTCTGAGACTGTTTTAAGTTAGAGGGCTCAGACCCAGCGTTACTAGGGTAACTACAGATTTGTCCCCGGCTCCCGTTTAAGTTAGAGGGTAAGCTGTCCCCCCCGGGGCACCCCACCCCCGACAGCTGTTCAGCTGCAAGTAATCACTCAGGTGTTGTCTGTAGGAAAGAAGAGACACAAGACAGAATTTAGAAGCCTGTTGTTTATTGTCAAATGTCTTTCGACAAATTATACACACTGGAAAGAAGCACACACATATTCTTCGAGTTGTTTTAACATACTCAGTGAGTCAGTCAGTGTCACACATGGCTACATGAACCTAGAGAACAGACAGCAACCATGGCAACTGGCACCAAAAAAGTAAGGAGGCACACTGTAGAAAAATGGAAAAAGGAGATTGATCACCGTAATGAATGGTTAGTGTATGAAACAGACAATGATGGTGAGTTTGTAGACTGGGTAAAATGTTCCCTGTGTGAAAAATGGGCAGACTAGTTAAAGTAGTGCAGAAATTTTAGTGAACATTTCATTGTTGGCATCCGAGGTACAGCTTTGAAAAAGACAATGTTGCAAAACACAGTCAATGTGATGCTCATAAACAAGCTGTTACACTCAACCGAAAACCAGAATCAGTTGCCTCCATATACAAAACTACACCAATAGGACGTGCACTATTAGTAGCAGAAGTAAAAGAGTTGTAGTTCGCCGTCTGATTGAAATCGCTTATCTACTTGCTAAAGAAGAGCTTTCATTTACTAAACTTGAAAAAAGACCTGATGTTGATCTCGGAAATGCATATGCAAATATTAACGGTTGTCGTATGTTCACGTCAGTTATTGGTGAGTTGTTACAGGAAAATCTACTCACAGCCCTTCAGAAAAGTCTGTATTTTGCAGTTCTTCTAGATGGGGCAACAGATGAAAGTTGTATTGAAAAAGAATTACTGTATATTATGCATTTTAATGAAAGTTCTTGTTTAACAGAGATAACCTTTTTCAGATTAAAAGACGTTCAGCATGCCAGTACAGAAGGTTTGTTACAAACACTTCAAGAAGCCTTCTTAGAGTTCGGCATTTTAGACTTGAACAGTCGCATGGTTGCTATGTATGCAGATGGTGCTGCAGTAAACCTGGGGAAAAGAAAAGGGCCATCAGCTCTGCTAAAAGTGGAAATGCCATGGTTACTGTCTATTCATTGTCTTAACCATAGACTTGAATTGGCAATTAGAGATGCACTGAAAGGAACATTTTTTGATCAAGTGAATGATAATCTCATGACATTGTACTACCTTTACGAAAAAAGTCCAAAGAAACTTCACGAGCTCAGAGAATTAGCTAAAATAGTGGGCGGTGAAGTCAGCAAACCAGAAAGAGCATTTGGAACAGGGTGGGTAGATCACAAACTTTGTGCCACTCAGACACTGGTAAAATCCTACACAGTTACGATTCATCATCTTGAAAATCTTGCAGAAACTGCCACTACGCAACCAACAGAGAAAAGCAGAGTTAAGGACATTTTGGCCAAACTGAAAAGTGCCTAATTTGTCACTCATTTACTCTTCTATATTGATCTTCTAAGACCACTGTCACGACTCTTCACTTTTGGGTCACGTAAGTAGTCACGCTTAGGAAGGTTGGCAAGAAACTACATTTAACAAGGCTGGTCAGAAAATGTTTGGTACGTACTGAACTCTTTAAATTTTGTTTCAGACACTAGACTTCCGACAACCGAGTACTGTTCCTAACTGTCCCATCCATTTAAAACTGACAGTTTAAGTTAGAGGCTGAGTGCAAATGGATGGGAGGTTGGGAATACTAGTCAGTTGTAACTTGTGTCTGTTTTATTACTTTTATGGTGCTGCAGCTGCTTATTCTGAAATTTGTAGCTGACTGTTCCCTATGTAGTCAGGCTTGGGAAGGTTGGCAAGTAGAAACTACATTATTTGAAGAATCAAATCTGTTTTTAATACTAGTAACTCGTGTCAGAGTTATTATGAATTCTGTGAATTTCACTCAGAGACACAGATGGAAAAAAAAAATTAATAAAGTGACTCAGTGACTGCACACACTCCTGTACCAGAGTCTTTTTTTCCCCTTTTGCTCCACACATCAAAGGGAATCAAAAAAGTGTTCATCAGGTGAGAAATAACACCAATCATGCTGTCTCTAGTAAATATGAATTTTTTTATTTTGCTAATCAATTCGATCCAACTGCTACACATTTGCAACATTGATTAGCACTTTTCCACGCGAAAGTGCAAATCAATTTAAAATCCTTATTTAAAACCCTGTACTTATATCAGAATTTTAAAGCAAACATAGAAACATAGAAAAAGTTATGGCAGGAGGAGACCAAAGGTCCATCAAGTCTGCCCATGGGTTCCAAGAACTTTTGATATTACAGGACTTAGCCCATACTAGTACCCACAGATTTAATTTGAGCATACTCTATACCAACCCCATTTGAATGCTGTCATGGTCTTAGCTCCCACCATCTCCGTGGGCAGCCTGTGCCATGGTTCCACTATCCTTTCTGAGAAGTAGTGTTTCCTGAGTTCCCTCTTGAATTTCCTTCCCCTCAGCTTCCATTCATGCCTCCTCGCATTTAGGTTGGAAGCCCTGATGAACAGTTCAGATTAGGGCGCTGGGTTAATTCCCCTCATGAACTTGAAGGTCTCTATCATGTCCCCTCTTTCCCTCCTTGTCTCCAGCGAATACATATTTAATGCCTCAAGACGCCTTTCATACGGTAGTCTTTGGAGCCCCTGTATCATTTTGATTGTCCTTCATTGTATGGTCTCCAGCCTGTCCCTGTTTTTCTTAAAATGGCTCCAAAACTGGATACAGTATTCCAGGTGGGGCCTCACCAGGGATCTAGGCAGTGGTAGTATCACCTCCCTGTGCCTACTGTCAAATCCTCTCCCTATACACCCCAACATTTTGTTGGTCTTGCTGTACACTGTGTTGCATTGGCTGGCCTGTTTTAGGGTGTCACATAGAACTCCCTAGATTCCTTTCCTCCTGCGAGGCACTGAGCCTGACCCCATTAAGCTAATAGGCTTTCCTTGTGTTTTTTTTTTTTGCCTAGATGCATCACTTTACACTTCTTGGCGTTGAACTTCAGCTGCCAGACACTAGACCATTTTTCCAACCTTTGCAGATCTTTTTGTAGGTTCCCAACTGCTTTCTTGCTGTCCACCCTACCAAGCAACTTAGTGTCATCCATGAATAGTGCAATTTTGCCCTGGTTATCTACCCCTGTGTCACTGATGAACACATTAAACAGGACTGGACCCAAGGCTGAGCCCTGATGGACTCCACTCGTCATCTCTCTCTCTCCTGTGACCTAGCACCACTGACAGCTGCTCTCTTCTTCTTGCCCTCTAGCCAGTTACCTACCCATTGGACAATGCAGTTTGCTGTGCGCAAGTCATAGAAACATAAACATAGAATCTGTAGGCAGATAAGGACCATATGACCAACCTAGTCTGCTCATTTCCCTACTCACTGCTGCAGCCCCAGATCCTATTTGATCTGTGGATGTCCTGCTCTGCAGATCTGCAGGATACCCTTATGTCTATTCCATGCACTCTTGAACCCCCATATTGTTTTCGCACCCACCACTTCTAGCTTTTTCAGCAGGCAGTTGTACGGCACCAAATCAAAGGCCTTGCTGAAGCAGACCTACCACGGCGCCTCTTGTCTTAACTAAACACAGCATTCTCAATCGTGCTACAGCTCTATCCCGCAAGACACACGGCTGGAGTAATGGATAAATGTTACTGTTTCTTCCATCCCTTTTATCTAGTCATCTGTCCACAACCTTGCAGTCTTGCCGACACTGCTTCTGACTTGTGGCTCTGCATTTGCCTTGTGACTCTACTTCTCTGGTGGTGGCTCTCAGCTAGTTAGCCTCCACATCTTTCTGCCTTCCTTCCTATGGAGGCTAATCAGCAGAGCCTTTTTAAAACACGGTATACAGTATTTTAAAAAAAGCTAGTGCAGGAAAATACAGCTGGAAACACCAGCAGCCACAGGAGGCATTTGTTATACCCAAGATTTTGCTGTAGTGGGGTTTGCTATAGCAAAGGGTTACTGTATTAGTATCTGTGCCTCTAATATTTGTATTTGCATTGCTGGTATTAGTATTTGTGTTTCTGGTATTTTTATTTGTGTCTTGGGTATTTGTGTCTCTGACATTTTAATTTGTATCTGTATTTTTGCACCCCTCACCACTTAGAGTTCACTTAGCATTGGAAGCATACCTCTCAACCTCCCGCCTCATAAATCAGGGACAAGGCTTAAAAAAAATCAGGGACAAAGGACCAAAATCAGGGACACATCTTCAAAATTAGAGATATCCTCCCAGAAAGCCGGTAGAATATGGGGCTTAGTGCACAATGCATTTTCTAAAGAAGAACAAGTCTGTAACTTTAATGCTTGACATTGTTTTGTGCTTACAGTCCCCACTGTTTAGCCACAAAAACACAAATTTTAGGAGGGACAGAGTAAAATTTTGAGGCAAAATCAGGGACACTTGAGAGGTATGATTGGAAGGGGCAAAAGGGTGCAAAGCCTAAAAGCAGCTCCTTTTAGGACAAAGTGTAGAAATTCATTTTTCTCCCTTCTACGATATATCTGTCTAGACACTTTTTAAATTTATCTTTATCCATGTTTAATATTATTGTTTCTGGTAATCTATCCCATTGGTTGGCCACCCTTTGTGTTTAAAAAAAATATAAATAAATAACATTTTTTTAGTCTTAACATGCCCTTGTTTTACCTGTAATGGATGACCCCTTACATATAATTGATCAGACTTGTATTCTTTATTCAATTCAGACATGAAGATGATATTCATAACAGTATAGTAGAGGAGTATGTCTCCCCACTGCCTTCTTAGTTCAAGACTGTGCAGCCCTAAGTTCAATAACCTCTCCTCGTACTATCTGTCTTCCACACTTTTGATGGTTTTTGTAAATCTACACTGAACAGATTCTGTTTTGAGTAGAGCTGAGTTGACTTGGCCTACTGGGCAATTTGTCTCTGAGGCCTGCTTAGGGGTTGAGCCATAGCCTTGGGGTGACTCCCATGTCTGGGGGGTTTGCAGATCATATCATTTACTTTGAACCACCCCTTGAAAAACTTTGTGTTTCAACATGGATGTCACTTTTTCCTGGATGTGTGAACTTGGGATTCTTCCTGTCCTAGCACATGCAGTGCTTTTCTGCAAAGGAACTACCTGCCTATGTAGTTCTGCAAAAAGACTGAGGACCCATCAAGTCCCTCCCTCAGCTTTACTAGCAGATGTAGGCTGTGGTGTTATTTCTCTTCAGGAACCCATAATTTACCCTTGAAGCACACTACATATTTGACAGTTGTCTTCTGGAACAACAATCCACCCCAGAATCCAACCACGCTATTGGACTATATCTGAATATGTTTACATCAGCATGGCAGGGACAGGACATGCCCTGATTCTGGAGCATGGAGATAGAGCTGAAGGACACGGTGCTAGTAAGGTGTCCGTTCTATTGAGACTGACATAAACACAATCAGTTAAATTCATGAAAGCAGTTCTTACTGTAGATGGTAGAGTCTGCAGCACTGTACACCATGGGCTTGATTTTCAAAAGGCCCCATAGATCGATTCAAGTTGTGGCAAACAGGAGCTTGTATCGATCACCGGTGCACCAGGGACCCTGCACCTGATTTTAGTACTGGTGAGGTCCTGGCACCAAAGTCCTGCAGGTTGGTGCACCCGCTCCTGTGTGCCACACAGAAGGCACATGGGAGGACATTGCTGCAAGCTGTGGGATGACCCTGCACCATGGTGACCTGTGCCAGAGTCCGAAGGCTGGGTGTCTCAATAGCTGCCAGCAGCTGCGGGTGGGGGGGGATCTAGCAGGAGGGAGGTGGGTGTGGGTTAGCAGACATCACAGGCCATGCCTGACAGGGATGCTACCAGTATCGGGATGTGTAAGATGGACACAGGGATGGTTGGGATGCAGAGGATGGCTGGGATCTTTGGGGGGGGGGGGCAGTGCATGACTGGGAGCTGTGGCAGGACAGACGTGCCCAGGCATGGGGGTGGGTTGTCACAGGGATCTCCATTGCTGCCTGGCATGCTAACCAGAGAATGCCTGGGATGACTACAGGTGGCAGGGACACCTGTTCTGGTTGGGCAACAGTGGAATGCCGTCACTGTACCTTGTGGCAGGATAGTGGTTGCTGATTTGGGCCATCCTCTGGGAGCTGGGGCTCACTTCCCATACTGCACCAGTGGCGTGGATGGTTCATGGGCTGTTAGACCAACTCTGAGCTGGTCTAACTCCTGGCGATCCCTGTGCCCATGATATCTTTTCTGGAATCATGTATAAGGGGATGTAGCAGCACAGCCATCCTGCAAGCCCCTGTCTGCTAGAGCACAGCTGTGTATCTGCAAGTGTGGCGCAAGCTCAGCTGGTGCAGGTGCTCCCCCCATTGGCGAAGGTGGTGTCTGAAAATTGAGAATGGCACACAGTGTAGTGCAAGGTACCCTTTGTGCCATTCCTTGGTGGTGCAAACAACATGCGCCATTCCTGATCATTTGAAAATTGGGCCCCATGACTCCATCTGATTATACAAGTCTCCGGAACAGTCCACTGCTGCAGTTCACAAAGCTTGGGCAGGTACACAACACAACAGCCTCATGAACTGTTTGCAGACACATGCCACCCTGGCTGATGATGTCACGTAGTATCTACCATGGAGGATGGCCCAGGTACCAGTTTTCTTTGTTACAAGGTGTAATTCAACCTCAGCAGGCTGATCATGACAGATCAGATGTGCTTGCTGGGTAGTGTAGATCAAAGGAAAAAGCCAGCATATGATTGGGTCGTTTCTCTCCTTTGAAACACAAGAAGTTTCCTCCCAGCAAGCCAGAACAGCGTTACGATCAGCCTGGCTGATTGTTGTGACACTGACGAGTTCCTTGCAGACCACTCTGCATTGGCCTGACAGTGTCACACCCCTCAAAAGCCACTGTCCTAACAAAATGATTCCTGCATGTGCGCGCACAGCAAATATAAAAAAATGTTATGTCCATTGCAAATGGGACACCTCCTATAACAATACTGTATCTGCAGATTCGTCTTATCTGCTTCTCGCCTTACCCATCACTGCCTACTCTACTCTGCCTTAAACTGGCTGTCGCCCAATGCCCTCCGTGCTTACGCCTTAGGTTGTTTCGTTGACTCCCTAACCAGAACCCCTCGACCCGCCACCCTGGGTGACATGCTTACCCCTGTCTCTCACTCCCGTTCCCTTAGGTCCTCCCCCCTTGCTCTCTGTGCAGAACTGCTGCTCTAAAATGGGTGAGCAGGCCTTTTCCTTTTCTCTTCTAGGTTTTGGAATTCTCTCCCCCTTCATGTAAAGAACACCTCATCTCACCTTATTTTTAAGCATGCTTTGTTTTCACACCTCAGTGCTCTTGGTAACTGTGACTGCACTTAACTTCTGCGTAGCTGCTACTGATGTTCTCGATCTGTGTTTCTGAGCCAATTTTCTGTTATGCCTAACTGTTTGTTTATATTAACAACTGTCATCTCTCCTTGATGCCATCATTGACTTGTTTAACTGGTTATTAAGCTACAATTGTATTACTACTCTAACTTGTACTGTTTTTGCTGGTATCCTGTCCGGTATGTATTTTCAGTTGCTTCTGCTGTTGATGTATATTGTCCTGTTTTTATTTTCATTATGTACAAATTGTTGTTCACTGCTGTTTTTCTTCTTGTACTCTCCCGGGTCATGCCTGAAAATAGGCAGGATTGTTGCCTAGTGCACTTATCCGGTTACCAAATGCAAATTTAAAAAAAAAAATAAATAAATAAAAAATGTATATGCTTAACAAATAAGCTACAATATATGTGAAATCAATATGAAAGACATAGTACATATGTTATATATCTATAATTATGATACATATAAAATTGTACTGAAATGTATATACATACATTGAACATATATGTTCCATAAACACATTGGGCAGGATTCACAAAAAGAGATGCGCCGAGCGCAAGTGAGATGCACCGGCGCAAATAGGATGAACCCGCCAAATGGCGAGCTATTCACAGAGAGATGCGCCTTGGGATGCGCCATGTGCAACCCCACTGTGAATCGCGCGGAAAGGGCAGGGCGCAAGTGGAGATGAGCCAGCACATCCGGGATGCATACAGCCACCCAGGGGAGCAACAAGTGAGTACGGAGCATCCCAGCAAGGCATGTGGGAGCAACAGGGGACAATGCAGTGGGACAAAGGAGAGAGGGACACACGACCAAAGGGATAAATCAGTGTGGCCAAGGGCACAACAGTGGCCGAAACAGGCCCAATAGTGAGACTGGGCATTCAGAACAACACCCAGAGGCCCAGGCCACACCCCACACATGGCCATGGCATGCACATAGAACAGATGCACTGCAGCCGGTTTGGTGCCACACAACAGCAGGTGAAAGCAAGGAGCAAAGTGGTGGCCACTGGACAAGGCCGACACCACAGGTGGCCAAGACCGTGGCCATGTGGGAGGCGACACAGGCCGACACCGTGCCATATGATGAGCAACACACAGTACCACACAGCCAGTCCAAACCCCCAACCACAGGACACCGCACATAGGGCCACAGAGCAATAGTGCAGCAGTGCAATGTACGCATGCCACAAGCAGCACACACAGACTGGGGGCAGAGACATGAGCAGCAGGACATGAGGCCCATGCACAAGCCACAGGCAACAGTGGGGCCACATGGAGGCAGGAGGGCAGGGGGAAGCAGACTGTACAAATACGGGTGCACGCAGGTGCATGGCAGCAAGGGGACAGTGAAGAATTTGTGACAGTATGCAAACCCAGGGCCATGGAACCGTGAAGGACCACAGACACCATGTCAGAGAACAAATAATTTAATACAAGAAACAATAAGAACAATTACAGGAACAAGAAACGAACACAAAACAACTAAATACATATGAAGATACAAAAAGGGGTGTGGGACTATATACAATAACTGGAGTGCAGAAGGGGGTAGTGGGTGGGGGCAGCAACATAAGGGAGAGTGGGGGACACAGCAACATCTGTACATTACTATAAACTGTTTACAAAAAAATAGCTATTGGTGTGGTTGTGCAACATGCCTTCGCAACCCTCCACAGCCACGTGCAAACAGTAGGCAGATGACAGCTGCCAGTGTCCACTGCAGTTGGGCCTGCACACACAATGTGGGCCGCAGTGCCACTTGAATGGCCTACTGGACACCTCAACCACTGGCCTGCTGCCGCTCAAGGGATCCTCCACGATTCTGGGGACTTACAGCAAGAACACAGAGAACACACACTAAGTGCCATTGTAGACACACAACCCCCCTATGGAGCAGAATCCCACCCCACCAGACAGACACTGCACACACAAGGAAGCCACCTACCTGCACCCACATGGACACCACACCGGTGACTGGTCATGCAGTCCACAGCTGCGCAGAGCAGCCTTGCCTGTACCCTCAAAGTGCCCTGCCTTGGTTATGCACCGCATACGGTGGTCTCACCCCATGTGCAACACACACACCACTGCAGAGAGGCCCACTCCATGTGGCATGCATGCATGACAGGGCACCACAGGGCAGGTGCAGTCACAGCCAAGTGTACGTGTTGGGGTGTGCCCATGTGAGTGTGATGTTGTGATGTGATCCATCCCCACCCTGCATGCACCTGTGCTGCACACGTATGCGTGCAACCTGCCTGGTCATGGAAGTGCACCCCTGCATGCACACTCACGCAGCTGCTGAAGATGGGCCCTGTCCCTCTGGCCAAGGTCACCTTAACGGTGCCTGCACTGTTCCCTGGTACGAGAACCTCTGTGCACCGCACCAGGAACCAGGCAATGGTGGCCCATACCTGCGCCCTGGGCACCTGCAGGTCCTCCCTCTCGTAAAGCTGCCCCTCCACACGCAGCACCAAGGCCACCAGATGGAGCAGCTCCACCTTGGACCAGTTCATAACCCTTGGTCCAGTCCTCCCTGCCCTTGGCATCCCCACAGCAGAAACACCACACAGCTGCGTGCAATGTATGCACAGCTGAAATGCAAAATGGTGCCACATGCGCCACTAGGCCACGTGCATGCCCCCATGCACAGCAGCGTGAAGCACAATTGGTCCATCATGTACCCACAGGCACATGCGCAATGTTATTGTGGGAATGTGGGGTCATGGATCATGACTGGTCACGCATGCGCAATATGTAGCTGTCCACCATGTTATGTGTGGCACGTACTATTGCGCATAGCACCTGTGATGCATGGTAGCACAATGTCGTGCAATGGCATGTAATGCGTGATCTACATACAACTAACAACTGTCACGATGTGCACCATGCAGGAGGATGTGCATGCGTTGTCAGACAGCACTATGCGATGTGCACCATATGCATATCCGCGATGCGAGTGTCAGACCAGTCGTGCAACTACGGTGCTGTGCCAGGGGTACAATGTACAGCACATGTGCGCTGAAGCACTTGCATCCCATTCAAGACGATGCCTCGAATACACCACACCTGCATGGGTAATGCGCCGTGTAGAGATGCGCCCACCTCGGCAGATGTGCCGTGCTGATTGAAATGTGCTGAAGACAATTATGCAATTCTCAGACAATGCTTCCAAATCAGTCTAATAACATATTCAGGGGCATCTCAGCTGTTTAGCATCTCATTATCACTGCTCTAGTCCTCATTTGCATGCCCTGAGCCATTAAATACCCCCAAGTCAGACCACACTGAGAATAGGTGACTGAGAGGATTCACAGCCTTCAAGGTGAGTACTATTTCCATTTCCACATGTATTACCTCTGTTGCTGTGGGCTGGGTAAGTGCACTAGGTAACCCCTGCCTAGACTCTGGCATGACCCAGGGGAGGGGGATACAGATGACTGCCAACGAACTGTAAAATAGTCATCCGTTTGCATACAAGTCTAGTACTAGTGTAGCCAATCCACATGATGAACTGGTAAGTGGACAGCCTATTGCCATCTGACCATGTGCAGGGACACCCGTTGCACGACATGGTGTGCCACACACTGTCCCACAGGCCGCCCTAGTTTGGGGGTGGTACGCTGGCGGCCGATGTGCCTGCACAAACAGTGAGGTGTGCATAGGGAGCGTGATGGGCAGATAGCTGCATGTGTATCTGGACATGCATCACAGGTGGCATGTCCATAGCCGTGCAGCTCTCCATGGCGAGTGGGCTGACCACACCGAATACAGCATTGACCACCACGACACACCATGCACCACACCGTATGTGCACTGCCTGCAGACCGTGTCACCCAGGTGCTGTGGTGGCACTCTGCAACCACAGTATGTTGGTAATGGGCACACGGGAATCCCCAGGTGCATGTCTAATGTCTGTCTGTACTCTCCCGCAGAATCCAGTATGTCAGGAGGAGACTGGCGCCAGTTGCAGGCAGCCAAACTTTACTAAAGATGAGGAGTGGGCCCTCATTGAAGCCTACAATCTGTGGCGTGATGTACTGTCAGGCAGGGGTGGCAGCGGTACAGCACGGGAGGAGGGCTGGGAGGCAGTTGCCCATCATGTGAACGCCGTGGACAAGTATAACCAAACTCCCCTGGAGTGCAGGAAGCACCTTAATGATGGGAAAAAAAGGGCAAAGGAGAAGGTGGCCAACATTGAGGCTTCCCTGCGACGGACAGGGGATGGCCCACAAGCAGATGTGCGCCTGAGCCCTAATAAGGAGCTCCTAGTGGCAACCATTGCCAGGTCCGCTGTGCAGAGTGTCCCTGGAGTGGGGTTCCAGACAGGTGGCAGCCCATCACAGCACTGTAAATAGCCATGCACACGATACACGTGTGTGCCCTGGCTGCTATGCCAGTCCCAATGTGTGCCGATGTGCGACTGTGGTCCCACGTGATATAGTATGTGTGGTGGTGGCCCTTGTGTGGCCCATGCTGTGCTATGCTATGCTGTGTCTGACAGTCCATGCCCATGGTGGCACATGTGATGGGCCGGTCCCAGTGAGGCTGCTGGATATGAACACTGTTGGATGGGCAAGTTATAGCATTGGCACACCAGGTACCATGTGACCATGGCCTGTCATCACAGAGCACCGGTCACAGCAGGTGCATGGCTGCAGCGGCGTTATAGACACTGCACATCTGTACCAGGGACTATCATGTGGAACCATGGCACAACACTGTCAAACTGTACATGTATGTATGTATGTATGCCACTCTATAATCCATTGACACTAACCATGGTCTCTTGTGTTCTTTTCACAGCTCCATCATGCCTCATGGGTGCAGCTGTGGGCATGGCTGCACAGGATGCCGTAGCGGGCGATGATGCTGACCTGTCACACAGGGCTGCGGGTACTGCAGTGGATGGTGCCATCCCTGGACAGTACACTGCACCAGTGCCACCTGCCCCAGCACCAGTGGTGGCGGGTCCGTCTGGCCCCTCAGTTAGTGCTGCCACTGCTGGCAGCAATGTCACCACATGGCTGGAGGGTCTACTGGGATTGTCTGATGATGACCCAGCAGATGCAGTGGACATCATTGATGCCCTTCTTGTGCTGGCATCTGGCATGCAGGGGGCGTACAGCGATGGCCCTGCAGATGATGACACCACCCAGATAGAGGGAGATATGGTCGACAGTGGGACATGCAGCACACAGGTGCCTGTGCAGGTGTCCCCTGATGGCATTGATGGCCCTGCTGCACGTGGCACAGATGTAGAGGCCACACAGCTGCCCGCGGCAGTGGGTGCTGTGCCCTCTGCATCTAGTCCAGGTGCAGGGGTGGGGCCATCAAGGGCATCACGTCCAGGTGCTGTGGGACACACGCAGGCACCATTGGAACATGACAACACCGGCCATGGACGTGCTGGGGCCGAGCATGCCCAAGCCCTGCCCATGCCGCAGCCTGCTGTGGTGCAGCCACCACCTGTGGATGCCCTTCAGCAGGCTGTTTCATCACCCACCCATCGACGACGTCACCGTGAGCCATCACCCACCGACAACGTTGAGGGCTGTGTCTGCCTCCTGCGTGATACTGTGGAAGGGCAGGCAGCCCGATGTGCGGAGTTCAGTGGCCTTCAGACGCTGATGGTCCTGGAGAATGAGTCTGCGGTTGCATGGCATGCCCAGATGTTGACATAGGCACGCCTACAGCGGGTGGGCATGATCGTAGCATTGCAGTGGCTGCATCCATTATGCACCGTGGTCGTCGGGCCTCCAGCTGGATACCCAGGAGTGGCTCCCACACACCCAGGCAGCGGCATCAGGTGGTTCCATTGCTGCTGACAGTCACCTCACGTTGCACTGCCCAGCATCCCCAGCACAGATATGGCTCGCGGGGCCACCACACCGATAAGCACCCATTCACGGTCTCATTTCAGTACCCCTACAGGGGTGTGAGATACACCCCCTGTGGCTGGTGGTGCAGTATCTGCATCCACCAGTCATGGCAGAGGCTGCCCTCGTGTCCGTGGTGCCAACTTGTGACATCCAGGTTCCCATTCCAGTGGCTGCTACACTTTCCACCTCTGTGTCCCACTCGCTTGGATAACTGTTCCTAGGTTGGCATGCGCCTACCCCAGAGCATTGCCATTATGGGCCCCCCATGCAATGCCACTTGCATGTCTGTGTGCACCACTGTTGTGCCATGTGGCGTGGGTGTGATGAGTGTGGTCCAATGTCTGCTGCGCCTGTGTGCCAGCAGCAGTGCACACTGATCCATGCCATCCCTGGCACTGTCATTGTGGCACGCGTGTGTGTTGCGAAGTGTGTGTGTGTGTCTCTCTCTCTCTCTTTGGACCTCTTGGTCCCTGGCATGTCTGAGGTCCACTATTGCCCCAACACCACTGTGTGGCATGTGCTGCGTGTGTGCGCCCATGTTGTGCTGTTTGTGTGCTGTGCTGTGTCCGCTGAGCACTGCACAGCTGTGTTTCTATCTGTTGTCACCATTGTGCACCTCCCCTTTACATACCTGTGACACTCACCTACGGTTCCCAAAATGTTCCTCCACCAGCGTTCTTGACCTTGGAGCCAGCTGAGAGTCCTGCCATCCCATTGGTGGTCCAGTGTTCTGGCCCTGTGGCACTGCTTCTTCCTCCACACCCTCCTCCTCCCCAGAACTGTCACCCTCACTGGTCTCGACTGCTATTCCACGGTTGATGGCCATGTTGTGTAGCATACAACAGGCCAGGAATATGCTACAGGCCTTCCCAGGACTATACTGTAGGGCCCCACCTGACCTACACAGGCACCGAAAGTGCATCTTCAACATGCCGAAGACATGCTTCATGATGGTGCACGTAGCAGTGTGTGTGCCTCATTATAATGGTCTTCCGCCTTTGTTCTGGGTCGTCGGAAGGGTCTGAGGAGCCAGGGTCTCAGTGGGTATGCCGCATCACCTGTGGGGGTGAAGGGTGGCTGTTAGTACACTGGTCACATGTGCATCATGCCCCCCTCCCTGCCCCATAGCTGTGTGTGCTGAGCATCCACCACTGGCTGTGCCTGTCCCTTTTCTGCAGTCCTACCACCACCATCCACCTGCTGTTGCTGGGCCTGCTGCTGTTGTTGGCCTCAGACCACAAATGCCATTGGGGTCACATGTGCCAAGCCCACCATTGTCTTGCCCAGAGTGTATGTGCAAATGAGTGCTTGTCCCTGCCACACATGCCCCAAATGGCACTGCACCCAACAATCCAAGCATTGCACATGTACCACTCTGTACTGGCTGGTGTCTGCCTGTGTCACCTTCCACTCCTCTGCTGTCCCACATCTGCTGCACCCTCTGCGCTTTGTGCATCGTGCTCTTTGCACACCAACCCCCCTCCTATCGTGTGTCATAGTGCCCTGTTGTGCAGCTGTTTGCCATGTCCCATGCACCTACTAATTGGCCACTTGGTATGTCCCCTGCCTCAGATCTGTGGTAGAGGGCAGACTGGTGCCATATGAAGGTGTCATTTCCTCAAGGGTAATATGTATACCCTTGAGGAAAGAAGGAAGAGGGGGGGACATGATAGAAACTTTTAAGTATCTCAGTGAAATCAACAAAGTCCAAGAGGGTAGCATCTTTCAGAAAAAGAGACGTGCAAGAACAAGGGGACACCATTTAAAGATGGGGGGGCGGTTCCGGGGCAATGTGAGGAAGTATTTTCTCACAGAGAGGGTAGTGGATGCATGGAACAGCCTTCCAGAGGAGGTTGTGGGGTCTAAAACTGGGGGAGAATTCAAGAATGCATGGGACAGATATAAGGCAGTTCTAGTGGGGGGTAGGAAGAAATAGGCTGTTGGTTAACTAGGATCTGCGGCCTATCCTGTAAGTAGGGAAATGGGCAGACTGGGTGGGCCAAGCGGTCCTTATCTGCCGTCAAAGTCTGTGTACTTAGGGTGTGTGGCACAGACACTGCTGATGCATCCTGTGGCATTGCACACCACCCAGCAGTTGACATAGTGGTATCTCTTATGGTTGATGTATGTTACCGCGTCATCGACAGGTGGTGTGCGGATTGCCACATGGGTGCAAATGACCCCTATGACACCTGGCATGCATGCCACCCTGTGGAACTCCTGCATGGCTGCTGTCTGCTCTATGTGCTGGGGAAATGGATATATTCCAAAGCATGTGGTAGCAGTGCGATGAGGAATTGTGTGAAGAGATGGGGCGTAAAGGCCTGTGATATGCCAGTGGTGTCCCGAGAAGGCCTCTGGAAGGTTCCCGTGGCGAGCAGGCACATTACCGTTGTCACCTTGGTCTCCACTGATATGGCATGACCACGTCCAGTGGGTGCCTGCATTTCCTCATGACACAGCTCACAGAGCTACCTCAGAATGGCCTGATTCAGGCGGTATCGGCCTACTGTCTCCGTATCTGTCAGCTGCTTGAAGGACAGCCTGGCACTGTACCACCATGGGTGTGACTGCCTACAGTACCTTCCACCTCACCGTCTCCTCATCCTCATTGGTAGTCCAACCATAACAAATGGTGATCCATCCATGGCCTTGGTGTGCTCTCTCTCACTCTCACACTGTGCTGATGCTGCTGTTCTGCCTCTGACCTGCTGGTGGCTTGCACTTAAGTCTGCTTCTTTTATACTCCTCTTTTCATGGCGCATTTGGTCCTTGTGCCAGGTTTGCTCTGTAGTTGCGCCTTCCGTTGGCACTGTGAATTGCTTTGCACTGTATATGCATGTGTATGTCCCTCCTGTATGCGCCGCATATCATTATTATGCATCTGCAGTGCACCCTGCTTGGTGCAGCGCATCTGGGGTGCATCGGCGCATCCGCCCTGTGAATCATTTCATGGTGCATTTTTGTGATGTGCCAGTACATCTCACTTATGCCCGGTGCAGCATCTCTTTTGTGACTCCTGCCCAGTGTGTGTGTGTGTGTGTGTGTGTGTGTATATATATATATATATATATATATATTTATAAAATGGGTAGGGAAATTGCTGCTCTATTATTGGAGCATGAGCATCACATGACCGTGCGTATATCGGAGCACGACCGCACACCTGCACTTTACCCCCAAAAATTATTTACATTTTATAAGATAGATAACCCACTCTAGGATATGCAGTCGGCGCTCTGATATCATGTACCTTGGGTGGCTGATGCACTCTGACCTATGGCCTGGTGTCTAGCACACCAAGCGGTGTATATCAAAGCTCATTCACCTAAAGTGGGTCATCTATTACATATATATTTGTGTGTGTGTGTGTATGTATATATATATATATATACATATGTGTGTGTGTATGTGTGTATATATATGTATATGTAAAATCTATATATGTATTCCACATTTAGTTAGCAATACAAATACAGTCAAGCTAAATATATGTGAACAATACAATAGATATATATGTAAAAAATATTTAAGGTTATATATAGTGTGTGTACGTATGTGTATATATACGTTTATGCAAAATATAAACATCACAAACACAATATTGTAGATATATTAAAGATATATTACATATACCCTTGGAAATAATATTTTAACAACATTTTGGGTAGCATGCATCTATGTAAAGTATTAAAAGAATGAACACATGATATATACAGAATATGTATATAAAATATCTTACATATTCCAGAGGAAATTATCTTTAACACAGTTTTGTGTATCATGTCACAAGGTTTCCACAGTATCTCATTCTTGAAATAACATGTCTTCAACATATTATCAATATGTTTTCAAACAATAGATTTAA
Source organism: Neoceratodus forsteri (assembly GCA_016271365.2). NCBI lineage: Eukaryota > Metazoa > Chordata > Ceratodontiformes > Ceratodontidae > Neoceratodus > Neoceratodus forsteri. Next base: position 118,421,606 of record JADMNL010000034.1, on the reverse strand, counting down.
ACTTTTAAATAAATAATTTCAAAATGTACCTTATTCAAAAGGGGAAAAAAATCATGGACTATTAACATGATAAATCTTAAAACATATCAAAATAATATTTATTTATTTGAGAAAGCCAGATTTACAACATTTGAGTCGTGGATTCATTTAGAAAGGTACCTCGTCAAAGAGAGGGTAGACATGAAAACAGTGTTGAGTACAACAGTGGTAGGATACAGGTGCAATACAGGTAACAAAAAGAATGCATTTATAACAGTCGTTTACAGATAAAGTTGCATACAGCAAGTTACAATCAAGAAATATTACAGTAATAGAAGGTACAGCCCTGGACATACCAGGGAGGAATACCTATGAGGAAAAACCGTGGGTGGGGTAAAAAGGGGGATGGGGTGGTGGAAACAGCAGTCCAGCGGAAATTGTCAGGGCTGGGGTTAATATGCAACATCTATCTAAAACATATATGATATAAATACAAATAAATATTTATACACACAGATGCAATGAATTCCAGAAGGGAGGGTGACTAGTGGGGTGCTGCAAGGATCAGTACTGGGGCCAGTCTTGTTTATTATCTTTATAAGTGACACTGCAAAGGGACTAGAGTGAAGGTATGTCTTTTTACAGATGACACAAAAATCTGCAATAGACTGGACACTCCAGAGGGAGTGGAAACAACAGAGATCTGGGTAAGCTTGAGGAGTGGTCTAGAAAGTGGCAGCTAAGTTTCAATGTGAAAAAGTGCAAAATCATGCACTTGGGGCATAAAAACCCAGGGTCCCAGCACAAAATGGAGGGAGTGGTACTGGCGAACACCAAACAGGAAGATACCTGGGTGTTATATCTGATGACCTAAAGATGTATATTTCTTTTCCATATGGGGATGTTGTTCTTCTTCTGAAATCCATAGGTTACCCTTGAAGCATACAACCAAATCTGATCTAATTGTCTCCTGGAACAATCTACCCCACAATCCTGTCACCTTGTGGGACTATCTCTGACCATGTTTACATCAACACAGCAGGCACGGGACATTCCATGATTCTGAAACTTGGAGATGGAACTGAAGGACAAACTACTAATAAGGTGTTAGTTTGATCGACACTGACATAAACACAATCAGTTCAATTCATGAAAGCATTTCTTACTATAGATAGTAGAGTCCCCAGCACTGCCCACCATGGCTCCATCTGATTAGACAAGTCTCCATAGCAGTGCACTGCTGCAGTTCCAAAGCTCAGGCAGATGAACACACAACAGCCTCGTGAATCGTTTGCAGACACTTCTCACCCTGGCTGATGATGTCATGTGGTATCAACCACAGAGGACGGCCCAGGTACCAGCACTACAGCAAGCACCATAAACCTTCATTCCCCACTAGTTACAGATTCGATGGGAATCATTTAAGAATGTGCACCCCCTGAAGAGGTTGTGTGAACTAGGATGCTAGGTAGAAAGGGTGGCACACCCTTCAAAAAAGGGCATATACAAGGTGATTCATAAAGTTAGCGATGGCTGGTAGCGGGCATAAGCGCACCTTGTCTGTTGACATGAGCTCCAAGCACATCTGCATATCAGTATCCTAACTCTCATGTAGTGGGTCAGAGGGTGCACGCCCCATGTGTTAATGATGGCAGTGGTATTGTGATGGCCACTAGGGCCAGTGCGGAGTGGTTTGGTAGGGTGGGCAGACTGGATGGGCCAGTAGGCCTTTTTTAGCCATCAATGCCTATGTATCTATCTACAGTATGTATCTTTAATAGTGCAACAGACTGGGATGCTGTAATAGTAGTAGTATAATTTATTTATATCTGTCGCCCATCCCCAGAGACTCGGTGTGCCATTACAATAAGCAGAACAGACGAGGGGGTGGTGCTGTGGAGCCCGAGCTGACAGGCAGCAACTCTGAGTAGCTCTGTACAAAAAGCTCTAAGATTGATTAAAATCTGCTTTTTAGAGTGGTTCATCAGGAAAATAAACCTAACGGTTCCAGCGAGGAACCCAATAAATCTAAAATGGGCAGTCCTAGAAAAGACAGAGGCGGTAGCACGAGTGCTAAAACAACTGGAACTTCACAGACAGTGCGCCTTGGGACGGAGGAACTGTCCGCATCTCACCGGGAACCAGAGGAGACTATGTCGTCTATTGGTCTTGAGATACAAAGACTGTTAACATCGGTCTCTGATTTTAAATATCAAAATGGACACGTTTGCTACCCGGGTTACTCTGGTGGAGAAATCAGTGGCAGGGATACAGTTAGTGGTTGGAGATGTGAAGCATCAGGCAGAATTCCTCTTTGGCAGCAACCACGCTTCTGGTGAAAGAAAATCGCCACATGCGAGCCAGGCTTGAAAATTTAGAAAATCAGGCTCGCTCCTCGCATGTTCGAATTCTGGGTCTACCTGAGGGGATAGAGGGAGACCACCCTGTCATGTTCCTGCACGAGTGGCTAGTTCAAAATTAATGCCCGAGTGTCAGAATTTAAATATACCTCTCCAAAAGGTCTACCGCATCACACCAAGAGGCTATTGTGAAGACTCTGAGAATCCCAGGACATTGCTCTTAGTCTCAGATGACATCGGCTCCAGGGACAGAATACTTTGACTTGCCAGACAAGTAAGCCCAATTACGCAAGAAGACCGAAGCATCTTCTAGTTTCCTGACCTAAGTTATGCCACACGTTTACAGAGGAAGAAATTTGATGGGGTCAGGAAATTATTGTGAGAGGCCTCTATTATCCACACAGTGGTGTTCCCCGCAAGATTGCGAATTGTGCATGAGGGCAAAGTCTGGGCCTTCTCAGATCCCACAGAAGCAGGGAAATGGGCCTCGCGTTTTGTTCCTGCTCAAGATCAGCGTCGGGAGCCTGGAGGCACTGATTCCGATACAGAGGGCTGCATTTTAACGAACTGTAAAGTAAAATTAAGCACAATTTGTTCTTTCTCTCAGCTTTAAAATAGTATTAAAATTGAAGGCATTACGACCCTTTATTACCACCAGCTCTTTGGTTAAAATATTGGGTCCTGACCACATGAAAAGCTTTTATAGTTGTTAGGTTTTATTCCAAATATAATATATTGTATACAGTACACTGGTTAATGAATTTTGAGTGTCTTTTTGTAACAGAAGCTGTTTATGTACTTGCAGTAAGGTGTTGCTGCTCTGGGTGTAAATTCAATGTTAATTTTGAACTTCTAGGGCAAATAGTATGACACCATTAGCCCTCTGGTAGGGCATGGATTTTCGGGACTCTATGGACTTAAGCTGTATAGGCATAGTCATACTGCTCCTGGGCTCAACACCACAGCTTGTTATGTTTTTGATATTTACTAGAGTAAAATGTTTAGTTACTCCTCCAAGTGGTATCAATATATCATCTCCCCTCTCTCTCACTATATTACTTTCATCTTCTACGCCTCTTTCCCCACCTCCCTATCTACCCATCTCTCCTCCCCTCCACTTTCTCCCCTCACCCCTCACCTCTCTCCTCTCCCTCTCCCTCTCTCTTATCATCTCACCCTCAATTTGGCATTTACTGTACTTTGTTGTGTATAAACCTTTTCTTTGCTAATGCCTGTTTCACTCACTGTTTAACTCTAGTTGTGTATGTTACCTAGGTGTATTTTTCCAGTTTTGCTTCCTTTGTAACACTTCCTCTAAATATTCGTAATGTGACCTACTCTTTGAATTTATTGTTCCAGTTGTATTTAGCTGCCTGCATCCTCACTGTGTTTCACCAATATCATGTGCTGCGTCACATGTATGCTTCATTTTGTATGTTTTAAACTGTCTTCTCCCAGGTCGTGCCTGAAAATAGGCATTGCTATGCCTAGTGCACTCACCTGGTTACCAAAAACAAATAAATAAATAAATGTATTGGGGATGCATTAAATCCTAAATATTAAGGGGACATTTTGTTCTCCAGATGTTTTTTTTTTCCCCTTAAGAAGGTGTGTCCCAGATACGGATTCATTATGTGTATGTATACATGTATAACAATAAAAATGAAGTTAAAAAAAATAAAATAAAGCAGAACAGCAGGAAACACAGATACAAATAAGCATATTCTTAATACATAAAAATATCCCCTAAATTAAAATCCTCATGCTCACTTCAGCAGCATAGTATCATAATAAATAAATATATAGAACTGGTATAAACAATAAATAATAATGCAGTAAATTATTCCCCAAATGCCTGGAGAAATAGAAAAGTCTTAAGGCCCTTTTAAATGTCTCCACCAAGGGAACCTCCCTCAGGACCTTGGGGAGCAATTCCAAAGGATCAGACATGCCCCCTCAAGCTTTCGGTCTTGCCCTGGTTACCACAAGGTGGCACTCCTCAGTGGAGCAGAGAAGATGCATACAGATGCAAGAGATGAACCAGGTAATCTGCGCCTTAGCTATGTAGGACCTTGTAAGTAAGCAAGCCAACTTTCAAGGAGATATGCCACTTTACTGACAGCCAGTGCAGATCATGTAGCATGGGGGAGACATGATATGACCTAAAAAGGCTACCAGCTGCAAGTGTCGAAGTGTACCTCTACTGACCCTGAGGTATAGAGCATTGCAGTAGTCGAGCCTGAAAATCACAAATGCATGCACTAACATTGTCAGGTCTCGGGGGGGGGGGGTGTAAGAGATTTGATCTGGCTGATATTCCTAAAATGGTAGAAACCACTTCAGACTACTGCCGACATCTGAGCCTCATCCAGAATGATGCTGAGATTCTTCACCTTAGAAGAAGCCACCAGACCAGATGAACCAAGCTGCAGCCCTGTCCCCTGCTCAGCAGCCACCAACCTCCCCCCCCGACATGACTCAACAACCAGTACGTCAGACTTATCAAGGGTAAGTCTTAACCAGCTCAGTGATATCCAGTCCTGGATCTGTGCCAAGCATACCTTCAGAACACTGACCGCACCCAGCATCCTGGGTGCAAAAAACAGATAGAGCTGGGTATCATCTGCATAGCGGTGAAACTCAAGACTGTGTTATCTAATGATCCTCCCCAAGGGCAGCACATTCACCAGAAACAATATGGGTGAAAGGACTGAGCCCTGGTGTACACCACAGGGCAGCAACACGGGGGATGAACCGAAACCTCCCACCATCACTTTGTGTCCTGCCACTGAGGTAGGACTCAAACTAGCATATGACTTTGCCTACAAGCCCCACGTACTCCCTGAGCCTGTCCAGTAATATCCCATTTTCCACGGTGTCAAAGCCTGAGGAGAGATTGAGAAGAACAAGAACTGATGGGTCTCCTCTGTCTCTTGCCCCGAGCAGGTCATTATGCACCTTGCCCAGCACAGTCTTTGTGCTATGCATTGGCCTAAAACCAGATTGGAAGGGCTCATAGATGTCAAAGGTCATGAGGTGTGCCTCGAGGTGCAGCACAACCTCCTCAATAACATATGTACATACGAAGAAGTCAGCAGAGGAAGGCCATTTGGTCTGTCAAGTCTGGTCGTATTGCAGGATCCACTGCTTGAACTAATGTCTCTGCCCTCTTTCCCCACTCCCCAAAAAGGGCAGGTAAGATACAGGTCCGTAATTCACCAAGACATCTGGGTCCAATGCTGTTTTTTTTCAGAAGGGGCCTTCACCAGTGCATTATTCAATGCATCTGGGAAAATCCCCTCTCTGATAAGGAGCACTGAATAATCTCAGCGCTCACCAGACACAGTTGTCCAACGCAGCTCACTAGTAGGCATATCAGGCCTAGGTCCAGTTCACAAATGTTGCCTGCAACTCAGAGATCATCTCACTACTCTTCACCACTCTCACTGTTCTAAACTCTTCCCATGACCACTGAAGGCACTTGTGACACATAAGTTACGCTCTGCTGAGCTGTAATGGCTCACTTGGAGAGATCCCAGCCTGAACAGAGGACACACTATCCAGTAAGAACTGAGCAAACTCCTTGCATTTCACAAGTGAAAAGGCTCTGACGGGCTCCAGACTGGCCAGATGGAGAAGCCTGTCCACAGCTCAAAAGAGCTGAGCTGGTCAATTCCACCCATTGGCAGTCTCCCTGGACAGAAAACCTGCCTTCTTTTGGGTGATTGTCCTATGATATTCACCATGATGTGCAATCAAAGCCAGCTTATCCTTCTGGGCCTTGGATCTCCTTCAACAATGCTCCAACTTCTATCCCCTTGCCTTCAGCTCCCTTAGCTTGCTGTCATACCACAGCAAGCCAAGGTGCAAAACAAATGTGTACACAAATTGGCACCATGAGATCAAGGGCCATCCCAACAACTCTATTATAGGCCATCATGGCTTCCTTCCCTTCTGTAGCACACACCACCAACACCCCCAAAGTATCCATTACTATCACTAGTCCTGCTGGCTGTAGCCCTCACAGAGGGCAGTACTGGACCATCTCCACAGGGGGAGTGGACTACAAGAGGAGACCCAGAAAGAGAACCTGATAATGCGGTCATCTGACCAATGGATTTGGCCCTTCTTTGCGTATGGCAGAATGCTGGGGAACAGCCTTTGGGGAGAGCTCTGGTAGTTGGATGCCTCACAACCCACTCCCCACTTGCACCACCATGGCTGTAAATAAGCACTTGTTGGTCCTTCAGACCACTTTTATAAATAAAGTACAACCTTGATTATTCAAACCCTGATTATCCAGATCTCCCTATTATCTGAACCCTGGCATTGTCCCCAACTCTCATTTGCCTAATGTTATGGATCCCCGATTATCCAAAATCTCAATTATCTGAACAAATCTGATGTCTCCCAGAGCATTCAGATAATCAAGATTGTACTGTACTGCAAATGTCCATCCTACCAACACCAGCAGAGAATGCAATGTCTAAGACAGCAACAATTGCTTATAAGACACAATGATTGGGATGTTCTAAAGTGTGAGCACTGGCACGCTCAGTGGTTGAGTAGCATCATGTTGCACTGCCACCTGGGAGACGGCAATCCAATGTGAGAATCCTGCACTGGAGCAGGCTAGGTGTGATGTGTGCCATGCCGGTGAGGTGTGTCACTCTCAGGATGGAAGGAGGATGCATGCGTCCCTCCACATCTGTCAGCCAACTGAGTAGTGGCATTGAAATTGACTATGAAGGCAGTCACTCATTTGCCCTCTCATGTGGAGGAAGGGCTTAGTTATTGCACACACCCCCAATCACTGCAGTTGGGGAGCAAGAGGGACCGTAGAGGAAAGGAGGAAAATTACATTGAAGTGTGACTACAGAAAAAGTTAGTTTTATTAAAGCCAAAAAAAAAAGGTTAAAGTAACATTAGGGTCAGCAAACAACACCAGTGTAGAAAATAAAGATGGCTAGTTGAAGCAACAGTAGGGCTGCTGCTTCTGATGCCAGTGGCCAAGGTGTAGTAATGAGCCCAGGTGCCTGGGCCAGCTGGAGGGAGGAGAATCAAATGTCCCATGGGATTTTCCTCCTTCAGGGAGGGAGGGTAGCATTAGAACTGCGGAGAATGTACATTTCTGTTGGTGAAATTCAGGTGGAATTATGATTGTGATTCCATAAAATTTAGTGCAATTTCCATGAATATTCTGTGAAATTCCACCAAAATTTAAATTCCAGTAGGTCTGTCTCATTTTTAAAACCGCTTACCTGAAATTCACCAAATCTACCACATCTGAAGTTTCAAATGACTTGTATAAATGTACCAGGTTTCATTTCCATAGCTTTAAAGGGGGTGAGTCACAGGTGGCCACATTTCATCAAAATTTAATTTCCTTCTATTTCCATCTAATTTAAAAAAATTACTTTTTTAATTTCATTTTTGTCAACTGGGAAAGGACGACTAAGCAATTCTGCCTATTTTCAGCCTTGTCTCGAGGGGTGGGGGGTATAACACTTGAACCAGATTAAGATTGGTGGTATTTTTAGTGAATGGGGGAAATTTGGCCAGGACACTGGGGAAATTTCCCTACTCTTTTCGAGAAGTGCCATTGGTTCTTTAACATCCATCTAAACAATCACCAGAACAGGCAGACAGCACATCAGTTTAATGTTTCATCTGAAAGATGGCACATCGGGAGAGCAGCACCCCTTTCATGTTGCACTGCAGTGTCAGGATTGGGATTTAATCCAAGTTCTTGGGGTGGGGATGGAACCCACAGCCTTCCAAACTTCCAGCCTCAGACAAATGTGCAGCCTGCTGAGCCGCTAACAATGACAGGGTCTCCACTGATGTCTCCACATTTGACAGGTTTAAAGAACTATATTATATAGGTATATGTGATAAGTTTAGATCTCAAACTTTAAAGGTAGATGAGTTATAGGCTGCCACACATTTTGCTAAAATTTAATTTTCAGTTATTCGATCTAATTTTAAAATAACATCCACATTTCACCACATTTTAAACATCTGAATTACTGAAGCATATGGCTTTGTGTGACATGTTCCGAGTATCTATCTTTAAAGGGGAGCAAGTTATGAGTAGCCAAACTTTCAGAATTTTTTTAAAATGTTTTTTATTAATTTTCCAATATTTGTACATCACAAGGGCAAAAAAATATACTTTTAAAAGAGACATTACAATAAATGTACATTTATAGAACTACACAAATTCATTGGAGGAGGAAAGGAAAAAAAATAATAAAACATGCATAATATATGCCTTAGCAGGAAGACATTCTATGAAATTAGTCCATTAGTATTGATAATATCATAAATACAGCTACTGCACATTATTAATCTTGACTGGAATTAAACTATGGGCTATAAATATAATGAGATGTAAAGCAGTCTAGTCATTATTAAATCTGTATAATATTCAAAAATTAAATATTAGTGCAATTATGTTTAATACTAAGTGATGACTGTTTGATTAAGTTAAAGGAAAATTAGAGGAATTAAGCCACTGCAGCATCAAAGCAGAAAGCTCAAAACTTAGAGTGCATAATTATTATCAAAAAACCATTCAAGAGGTGAATACATTTTTGATTAAACAACTGAGTCGCCTTCAGTATGGATCTATAATGTCTACCATCAAAGAAAGCTCGTTATCTGATTCAGCAGGACATAAAGGGGTGTGACGATCCAGCTAATTCTCAGGATGAGAAGATGAATAAGCAGTAAGTCAATCTGTCTCAAAAAATATTGTATTTATTTTATCTATCTGAAATTTGGTAACTGCAGTAGGCAACTGAGCAAGGCTCATTTCCAGGTGGGATCCAGGGTAGCGGGAGGAAGGGTACACACAGTAACAATGAAAGTAAAAACAATACAGTAATGGAGTACATAGATCATACAAATTATGAAATCAAGTGCAGCAATTAGCTGGTATAGTGTACGAGAAGATTATAGATCTAATACAGGCCTTGGGCAAAAATCAAATACAAAAGAATAGGGTTGGGCAAAAATAATACAATGAGCAAAATGGGTAACAATGTGCCACCAAATAAATACAGGTTGTGAATATCAAGGGCACTGAAGAGTTCAGGGTCAGATGTGGGTAAAGAGTAAGTTAAGGGCAAGAGCGGGGGGGGGAGGAAGAAAGTTTGGAAGAGAGGACTTAAAAGCTAGATAAGAGGTGGAAGGAGGTTAGAAGGCTGTTCCAAAGGAATGGGAGTTAGAATGAGAATGCAGATTATCCAGAAGAAGTTCGACTGGCAAGAACAGAAAGGCTGCGAGTGTCAGAGGAATGGTGGGAGTAGCTGCAAGGAAGTGTATAGGATAGGAGTGTAGAAGGCATGGCTGCTTCCAGGACTGTAACGCCGCTGCAGCCTAGATGTAAACATTTCTTTGTCTCTCTTCCCTTAGGCTGCATCCCCCGCAAGCGCACTGCCGACTGCGGCAGGCACAGGACACCAGTGCCCCTTTCAGAGGGGCTGAATTTCAGCGTTTTCGACAAAACGGCCGAAGAGGTAAAGAGCACCTCTACCACCCTCCTGCCTCCTGCTGTGGGTGCTAGCCTGACCACACTTTGTGTCGCCTGCCCGCCTCCCACCCACAGGCAGTGTTAATTTATAGAGCCTCCCCAGACCGAAATTCAATCTCCCCACTTTCCCATTTGCAGATTATAACTGCTGACCACCAGAGGGACTCAGCGATGTCTCGCTTTATTTCCAGCTCTGATAGCACCTCTGGCTGGCTCTCCTCACCTACCTACAGCATCACACCTCCCTCCCCTTGGCCAATACTCCCCTTCACCTCTTCAGCCACCTAGCAAACCTGCTGGTTCTCCTCTCCTGTCTGCTGCATCTTCCCCCCCTCGGCCTCTACTCTCCTTTGCCTTTCAGCCTCCTGTCTAACCTATAACTGCTACCCCTCTGGAAACAACCCCAGCCTGTTACAACTGACCACAAGGAGTCACTACTGCGCTCCTTATTTTTAGGTCCAACCTCTACTCTCCCGGCGCTCGGACACAGACTTCCTTGCCCCTCCCCTGGTCCTTTCTCCTAATACCCGGGGTGAGTCTTGAACCTGGTACCCTGTATACCAGGGGTGGTGTCACTACCACTGAACCAAAGTGTCACTAACGGTCTCAGGTAATCCACCTCCACTTCTTTCTTCCATACCTGTTTTAGCTCTTTAGCACTATGCATGCCACTCACCTCTGGACATGCCTCATGCTTAATCTATGTCTACTACCACTGTCATACCCAACTATCTCAGCACTATTGCAAACAAGCCATGTGGCTGGGCCCCTTTCTGGGCTGGTACTGGACCCCTCCTATGTATCTGTGCTGGCTCTCGGGCACCTGGCAGCCACTGGGTGCTGCTGCCCACCATGCCCACCCAGCAGCCTCCGCCTAGCTCCCACCCTTGACGCACATGTAAGACTTATTCTTGCTTTCCCATCCTGTGCACTCCCAAATTACTGACTACCTCTCCAACTATGACATTCTCTGCCCAGAACAGCACGGTTTCTGTGCTGGCCACAGTACCACTACTGCCCTCCTAGAATTCTCTAATTTCCTCCACTCCTCCCTAGACCAGGGCTCCCTGGCTGCTGCTGTGTTTGTAGACCTTTCAAAAGCATTCGACACCGTCTCCCATCCGCTCCTTCTGGATGCCCTCTGTTACTCTGGCTTTGCCGCTGGGCCTATCTCCTGGTGCACCAGCTATCTGTCAGCCCACTTACAGTGTGTAAAAATTGGCGGGGCTCTCTCTGACATCCGTCCCATCCTCTCTGGCGTTCTCCAGGGCTCCATTCTTGGACCTCTACTCTTCTCCCTTTACCTTAACTCACTTCCAGGTTCCTGTAGTGGTAATATATTACTGTATGCAGATGACGCCGTCATCTTTGCTGCTGATCGTAACCCTATCGCTCTCCAAGACTCCCTGCAAAGATCCTTTAATGAAGCCGAGGGATGGTTCAAGGAACGTAGGCTGATGATAAATCTCAAAAAAAAACTAAAACCATGGTCTTTGCTCACCCACAAAACAAGTTGTGCAACTTTAAGCTCCTCATACACTCAAGCTCTGAGCTCATGCTTGAGCAAGTCTGCTCCTATAAATACCTTGGGATCTACTTTGACCCCTCTCTCTCCTTCCATGGCCACATATCAGCCCTTGCCACAGCTGCAAATATCCGACTAGGCATATTACACCGGCACAAAAATTGTCCCCCAAGGCTCTTCGACTCGCAGTCACCTCATCCATCCTGTCACTGGTGGACTATGGGCTGCCTGTGTACGGCGCTGCTGATCAGACCGCTCTCAACAAAATTCACACCATACTAAACAAAGCCTTTAGGCTAATCACTGGGGCCCCCAGGTTAACGCACACCTGTCAGTTATATGCGAAAGCCGTACTGCTTGACCTTGATGAACGGCTTAAATATCAGACCTGTATCATAACTAAAAAAACCCTTCTTGGGCTATCCCCTCCAGGTTTGATGGCCACCACCCAACGTGCAAACTCTCAAGTGCCTACTCGTTCCTCTGACAAAACCACCCTATCCATCCCTAGGGCTAGGACCGTGCATGGTCAAAGGGCCTACTGCTACAGAGCACCATCCTGGTTCAACACATTACCCCCATCCATCTCTGATGCCCCTTCTATATCCTGTTTCAAATCCTCCCTACGAAATCACCTAATTAGTATTCGTAGCTGTAATTGCTACTAGTTTTAGCCTGGCACTAATAATATGACAATGCCACTTGTAAGCTGCTTATGACTATTGAAGTTAGAGTGCCTCACGATATTATTGTTTGCCTCCCTCTGTTGTATCAACTTGATGTACTACCCCTTGTTTTGTACTCGTTACTGTTTACGTGCTGTTGTACTGTGATCTGCCTTTTTGTGACAAGGTACCTTTGTAAATGAGCCTCTGGCTCAAAGGTTTTCAAACTGCTGTTCAAATAAATAAATAAAACGTTTCAGCAGAATACTGCAAGACGTAAACATTTCAATGCAAGACTGCAAGTCTGGCTAAACACCGCTTACCAGCAAGAATAAAGACCAGGTGTGGGATGGTGTTTTGCTGCTGAAGATTTTGGATTCAATAAATAATTTTTTTATAATCCTAGGACCAAGCTCTGGTCTTTATTCTTGCTAGTAAGCTGTGTTTAGCCAGTCTTGCAGTCTTATATAGGATAGAAGACAGCTAAGGTAGGGAGGAAGAGAGCAAAACCTTTAGAAAGAAAGGAAACACAATGAAGTAGAGGGTGGGATTCCAAGGATGGCAGTGGGAGGGATGAATAGAGGAGACAGTGATGAGGAAGAGGAGGGGGGAATTTGAGGAAGAATGGATCCAACCTGGCCAGGTAGGTTTTGGGAATAGCACCATAGACTACATCCACATCGTCAAACATTGGCAAGCTCCTTCTTAGAACAATTACCCTACGGACTGGGGGTGGGAGGCAATCCTTATTATGGTAAAGGACTCCAAGTTGAGGACATAGTTTTGTTAGAATGGCATTCCAATGCATACTACCCAGGGTAACTGGTGATTCCAGCTCGGGGGGGGGTGACGCTCTTTACCCCAGCCCCACTGCAGGGGGCAATCCGTGGGGGAACTGTGGGATATAGCTGGGGTGGGGATGGCCGGGCTTGGAGGACGAGCCCTCCTAGCGAGGGTCTGAGCCACCTGCCAGCTCCGTGAAGGACTAAGTATAGATTAAAAAAAAAAAAAAACACAGATTACTGGGTACCCTGGGTAGTAGAGTGGGTAGGGAATTCCTGCAAATTCATGCATGTTCCTGCAGCATGCTTATTTTATGCCTGCTTGTGATGCCAGTGATGGGGACATGATGAACCTTGAGTCCTTTATTATTTCTACTATATGACTGGAAAATTGGAACGTTTTGGGAGGTTATGGTTTTGTTTTATTTAAAAAAAAAAGTTTTTTCCAAGTTCATTTTTTTTTTACATCAGTGTGATGTTCTGTGTGTTTCAAAAAGTTTTAGAAAAACTTGACCTTAAGGAATTCTGGAGGTCAGGGGTAAGGGGCAACAGACTTCTAGGAAAACATAAACTGAACTTACAAGCTCAAATGGGCAGACTGGGTGGGCCACAGGCCCTTATCTGCTGACACTGTCTATGTATTGAGGGAGCTTGGTGAAATAGCTTGTAGTAACTCTGGATGACATCTTTTTTTTTTTTACCTTGTATTTATTGAGTTGGTTACAAAAAACATGTAGCTTGAATCCTGACACAGCACATAAAGATAGACATTATTCCGCTGAGGGGGCCACTTCTCTTACTACACACAATGCAAAAAGGAAAAAGTATATAACGTGCTGCATCCATAAGATACGTCCTTGGGGGTACTACCCAAAATGACTGTTCCTTAAGGAAAGATATCGTTTTTAGTCCATCTGCTGAGTAACTGAGTCCATGAGCAGCATGTATTTTCTATCAAAATATAACAAATACAATCTATGAAGTCTGTAGTTCCTAATTGTAACGAAGTGGTACATGCATTTAACCAAAGCTAAGGTCACTAAGGCTAGAAATAACTATGGAAACTTGCGGCTAAACATACTTAAACTGCAACTGCAGTATATACATACGCTCAATATAGAACATAGTGAATTCAAAAAAATCTGTGAAAATCAACGAAAAGAAACCAGAAAAAATCCATTACGGACATTGGGAGCTGCCACTCTAAATATAGCCAACCTTTATGTAAACACAGTCAACAGTGTCCTTACTGGGGTGTTATGTTCCAAACCTATAAAGAAACATTGAAAAGTCCTCAAGTGGCTTCTTCCTCCGCTTCAGAGTCGGATTCCACTGCTCTTTCAGGATGAGCTGGAGCATTCCGTTGGGCCCATTTTAGTGCTTCTGCTGGGTCCAAAAACACAAAAATCCTCTTCCGGTTAGTGGTGCGTGGACTGGCAGGAAAAATCATACCATGCGGAATCATGGCCTCACGAAGCAGCACATGGACACCATTGAAGCACTTTTTTATTCGTCCACGTGGCATAGCTGAGACCCAGGTACATTTTTATTGGTTGTCCATCGCAAAGCAGAGTTCCCTGGAGCCTACACCTTCCAACACCATCACAATAGCTCTGGGTGCCTTCAGATTATCCCAGCTTTCCATGGGTTGCCACACGATAGGCCTTCTGGGTGTGAAATGGCCTACTGGACATGGATTCCCCAAATTGGTGTTCGAGCTGGTCCTCGAGGAACAATACGAAATGGTCCCCCTCGCTCCATTCTGGTATGCCCAGCAAGCGAATGTTGAGAGCCCTTGCTTGGTTTTCCAGGGATTCCAGTCGGGTTTTCAGGTGCAAGTTTTCTTTAATTAAATTGGATGTAGCTCCAAGCGCAGCCTGATATTTTCCGGCGACTCCATTTTAACAGCCACCATTTCCATATTACACACTCGATTTGTCAATTAATTGAATTTGTCAGACAGTCCAGTGACAACGGATTAGGCATGAGATTTTTTGTCCCAAACTCTTAACGTTTCCTCCTGCTCTGCAACATCTCCGGGAGTGGACCTTGTGCTCGGAGGCCCATGGAGAGATTTACTTCTATCTCTCTGGGTTTGCTGTCTTTCTTTACGAGGATTGCCCATAGTATAGCCGACTCCCTCTTTCACTGATATATCACCAAAAGGCTCTGAATTATGCCCAAATACATGGATTAACCAGTTGATTTTCCAGTGTAGAAGCAGAGACTTAAGCCACCA
Source organism: Neoceratodus forsteri (assembly GCA_016271365.2). Lineage (NCBI taxonomy): Eukaryota > Metazoa > Chordata > Ceratodontiformes > Ceratodontidae > Neoceratodus > Neoceratodus forsteri. The sequence continues at coordinate 118,406,519 of JADMNL010000034.1, read as the reverse complement.
TCTTGCTCAGGCTCCACAGCCTGGATGGATGACAGCTTAGATTTGTGCTCCATGTTGACAGTCTGGTGTCCATAGGTAACAGAAGGCTGGGTGTCCTGTACCATAACTGGACAAGTCTCACTGGGGATGCTAAATGCCTTATTATGGCCAGCTCCTCTCTATCACTTATAGATTATAGGTTCCCTATCTATCCAGCTGTCTGAGACATGGTGTTAGAGTACAGCTGATCTATAATAAGGCATGCCATTTTGTACTTGATGTGGATAACCACACTCATAGTTGTACCATTTACACACTCACTAACTGGCTGCCTTTATCCAGCAGAGTAAAGTTCCAGACCTGTTTGCTAGCCAAAAAGGTGCTCTTGAACCTAACACCCCCTGCTTTAACAAGTTGCTTCTGCACAGTCTCCAACCAGTACAACACCAGGAACAGGGCCAGGAATACCCTTAAGCCTCCTTTCTGGCATAATCACCTGGGAAAATGGTCATTTGCTATCAGGGCCTCTAACTGGTTAAATGAATTGCCTGATACACTGCTGAATCTCCCCAAGTTTAAAGAGCGACTCTGGCCAAAAGTACTACATTGCAGAATTAGAATAAGCATACCCCCAATAAATCCCATACCAAAAATTAGGTTTCTGCGTTACTTTGTTTTAAACTTATGAGCTATTTTGTAACACTGATTTCACTACCTGTTCAAAAAAGCCAGTTTCAGTGAAGAGCTACTGCTGATGTCATCTCCTAAACTTACAGTCTAGTCCTCCCTGTCAGTAAGCTTATACAGTAGGATCTGTTTCTCCAAAGTTTAAAGTGATTTATGGGAGGTTTCCATAACAAATGGGCATAGTAACCTGTAGGAGTTGTGAATCAGTCTTCTACCATTCAAACTGCCAAAAAGTGCTGTTTTCCATGAAAAAAAAAAAATTCTTTTATATCGGTGCTCCATTTCGTTTGCATAGCCCTGCCCCTTTTTTCTCAGTGCTGCAACCCCCAACCTTTACATCTGGCAAGGGAAACAAAGTTGTTCAAGTGATTTAGCAAGCTGTGCCATAGCAAATGGGAGTAGTAAACTCTACTAACCTGTAGGAGTTGTGATTCAATTTCCTACCATTCAAACTACCAAAAAGTGCTTTTTTTCCATGAAATAAATGCTTTTATTTTTGTGCTCTGCTTCATTTGCATAACTCTCCCATTTTTTTCCTCAGTGCTGCAACCCCCAAGCGTGACGTCATGCAAGGGAAAACACGTATCCTGGATTTTAAGGGGGCAGACTTTGGGAAAATGGAGAGATGCTTGAAAGAGGCATTAAGAGGAATGGGGTGGAGGAACAGTGGGCAGTATTTAAAACATGAATTACAAGAGCAGCAGAATTATGTATTAAGCAGGTTAGCAAGGGGGAAAAGGAAGAGGAGGCCATTATGGTTTTCCATGGAGGTAGTGGAGAAAGTAAAAGCCAAAAAGATTGCATTCAGGCAGTACAGAAAGACACAGGCAGAAGGGGATGGGGAGAAGCAGAAGGAGGCAGGGAGGTCAGTAAGGGAAGCCAAAGCTCAGACAGAAGAGCACATTGCAAAATCAGTGGGTAGAGGAAACAAAACCTTTTCCAGATACATAAGTGAAAAAAGAGAGGGATAGTGAGACTGAAGGGGGAGGATGGGGGCCACATGGAGGATGACAACAGTAAAGTTGATATATTGAACAGGTATTTCTGCTCAGTCTTTACTAAGGAAGAGGAGGGTAGTAGGGCCTGAAGGGAGTACAAGGGGTGGGAACTGCGCAGAATTGGACACGAGTCCCTTTACACAGGAAAGGGTCCTGAAGGAACTGGAAGGAAGGAATAAGAGTTGATAAAGCAATGGGGTGCACCCCAGGGTCCTTAAAGAACTAAGAGAGGTGGTGGCTGAACCTCTGGCAATCCTGTTTAGCCGATCACAGGAAACGGGAGGTACCTAAAGACTGGAGGACAGCAGATGTAGTCTCCTTATACAAAAGTGGGAACAAAGAGGAAGTGGGGAACTACAGACTAGTCAGCCTCACCTCAGTAGTGAGGAGGATCATGGAAACACTACTGAAGGAGAGATTGGTGGAACATCTGGTTGTCAGCGGACTACAGGACCCAAGGCAGCATGGTTTCACCGGGGAGGTCATGTCAGACCAACCTCGTTTAATTTTTCGACTGGGTGACTAGTGAGGTGGATCAGGGGAGGGCAGTGGACGTGGCCTATCTGGACTTCAGCAAGGCCTTTGACACTGTGCCACATAGAAGGCTATTACACAGACTGGGGAATATGGGTGTGGGCAGGACAGTAGTGCGGTGTGTAGGTATTTGGCTGGGCGGCAGGACACAGAGGGTGGTGGTAAATGGTTACTCCACAGAGGGAAGAGTGACCAGTGGAGTACCACAGGGATCAGTGCTGGGACCGGTCCTATTCAACATCTTCATCAGTGACATTTATTTTATTTTTATTTAAACAGCAGTTTGGAAACCTTTGAGCCATAGGCTCATTTACAAAGATACCTTGTCACAGTAAAACAAACGAAAATACACAGTATAACAGTACAACACATAAGTATAACAGTAACTTAAGACATAGATACAAACAAGCTGGTACAGGTAGGATTGATGCAGACAATACCAGAGTTATGTTGTCCTTAGCAGCTTAGTAATAAACTTTGTCATAAGTATTGAGTACGGCTTTGACTAGTGGCAATTACAGCATCGGGTGTTAATAAGGTGGTTACGTAATGAAGTTTTGAAGCACGATATAGTTGGAGCTTCAGAGATGGAGGGGGGCAGTGTGTTGAACCAGGAGGGGGCCCTAAAGCTGAAGGCTCTTTGGGCCGTGAGAGGTCCTAGCTCTAGGGATAACAAGAGAGGTTTTCCCAGAGGTCCGCACAGGACCTAGAAGGCAGAATTTATCTGTTGATGACACACAGATGTGTAACAGAATGGACACACCAGGGGGTGTAGACAGAATGAGAAGGGACCTGCAGAAACTTGAAGAATGATAAGGGGTTTGGCAGTTGAAATTCAATGCAAAGAAGTGCAAGATAATGCAAATGGGGCACAAAAACCCTGGCACAGTTTATCAGTTGGGGGGGTGAGGATATAGCATACACCAAGCAGGAAAGGGATCTTGGGGTTATCATCTCTGATGACCGCAAGGTAGGGAAACAGTGCGACAAGTCAGCAGGTAAAGCAAATAGGATGCCGGGATGCATAGGCAGGGGCATGACCAGCAGGAAAAGGGAGGTCATAATTCCACTATACAAGACACCAGTGAGGCCCCATCTGGAGTACAGTGTACAGTTCTGGAGACCTTACCTACGTAAGGACATAGGGTAGAGAAGGTTCGGAGGAGGGCAACAAGGATGGTACATGGATTGCATCACAAGTCCTATGAGGAGAGGTTGAAGGACTTGAATATGTACTCCCTGGAGGGAGAGAGGGGATATGATAGAGACATACAAGTATCTTACAGGGAGGAACAGGGTGCAGGGATACACTATTTGTAAGCAAAAAAGATGTTCCAGGACTAGAGGGCATGGGATGAAGTTGGAGGGAGGGCGATTCAGAGGAAACGTGAGGAAGAATTTTTTCACATAATAGGTGGTGAACAAGTGGAACACCCTGCCAGAGGAAGTGGTGGGGGCTTAAACAATCACGGGATTTAAGAATGCATGGGATAGACGTAAAGGAATTCTGGAGGTCAGGGGTGAGGGGCAACAGACTTCTAGGAAAACATAAAGTGAACTTACAAGCTCATATGGGCAGACTGGGTGGGCTGTAGGCCCTTATCTGCCGACACTGTGTATCTATGCAAAGTTTATAAGCACTGTTTTGAAACAGAGACCTCTTTTGGTCAGTCTTGGTATTGCAGACATGTACACTACCAACATAGGAGACTACATCTCTCAGTAAAGAACTCTTGTGGGCTAGATACTATTTGCACAATGCCTTGTTTGGAAAATAAACAGATGAGAGCTTTTATTGTTGAAGCCACTATTGAGATATGAGACTGCACCTCACAGTAAAGGAACTGGAAAACAACTTCTTATTGTACCCACAATGCCTTGTTATGTACATCTACATATTACGTGCAGTCACCACCACCAAAATAAGGGACTGCAACTCTGAATAACTATCATTTAAATCACCTTTATAATTTACTCAGAATTCCTTGGTGCTGTATGTAAAACCTGAGTGTTTTTTTCTGTTATCAACATGCTTCTTGTCTCTGCAAGTTTTTTTGTACCACCTTTAAAACTGAAAACCTTAAGTAACATTGAAATACACAAAAAACATTGTTCCAGTTGAGGCACATTGATATTGTAGCCAAACTTGAGGCCTGATAGTTAAAGGGCTTTACATGGTCCAGTGACTAAGTCTCAGTGCATAGCTCCCTGGTACAGAAAAAAATCTCTGCACTGGCGAAAATGCTATTTTCAGACTTTTATGTGCAGGGATGGCATTTTCCTGTTTACCTGCAGTTGTGCAAACAATGCTGTGCCTGGTAATCCCAGGTGTGGCATTTTTCCGCAGCTGCGCCAAAAAATATGCACAAGCTGCCAAAATTGTGGAAAAGTGTGCAAAAAGGTAACTTTCTGAAAAATGTTTGCATGCAGAAAAAAAAATGCAGTTGCTCATAGAAACCCTCACTTATGTAAATGTTTTTCCACACCATTTGCAATTTTTCCACTTTCGAAAATCTGGCACCTGGTGCACCAGCTAAACGAGTACCGGAGTGTAATTACAGCCAGATTTATATTAGCCTTTAGCGTATTCACTGGGTGACTTTTATACTCTGGTGCTAAAGACAATTGTAAAATGTCACGATCATGGAAAGTGAAGCCATCTGTTGGCCATGTGATAATTCACCATAATTACACAGGTGCACTTAAAAATGAATGTTTGAATTTAAAAATATTTTATAGGGAAATCAATAGCGTCACAATGCTCTAAAATGGTATTTATACCATGTAGGTTAGAGTCATGCATTACATATAAGTGATTTATTTCAGCCCCTGTAGCATTCTAAATTAAGATAAATAATTTATCTTCATTTTAGCCATTTATCTTCACTTCAGACAGGTCCCAAAGGTACCATTAACCAATGGGAGAGCAGCATGAACACTTCCTGATTGCATGACCATGGATTCTGCTGCACTCAAAAACAGAGAAGTGAAATCAAACCGAAGAAGTTAAATCTACATAAAATGAATCAATTGAAAAGCTTTGCAATTTAAAATACATTGTATAAGTTTGGCAGTGGCCTAACTCAGAATAAGTCATTTATCATCGAGCTGAATATCCTGTAAAACTTTTTGGGCACCTAGATCTATTGGGGCAGTGACTGTGAAGCAAAGTTCTGTTTTGCCTATGACTGTGGAGGGTCGGGATAACTGCTAACAGCTGGGGCTGTAATTGTCATTTAAGCCTGTGCCGTGAGCATCGTGAGTGGCGCCACTCGGTGAGGAAAAATTCAGTGGGTTTGGGTAAGAGAGTTTTAAAAGTATTGCAACAAAGTTTGGTAATCATGCATCTATTATATGTTATAGGGGGGTGGGTACTGATGGGAACGTGATTGACTAGTTTTCAATCTCCTGATGTTAACTGTAATAGTATAAATAAAGGTGTGGTGTTTATGACTTTGGGGGGACAAGTACAAGATCATCAGTACATGTTTAAGAGGCGGAATATGTTTACAAACGTAATGAAATTACGATTAAGACCTTTAAAAATGGAACATTTGACTTGGTGAATTGTAAAACTATGAGCTTGTTCTGTTCTGTCCTACTAATACAGTGTGGAGATGTGGAAAAAACCCCAGGGCCTAAACAACAAGATGGGATAACAATTACCCATGAAAACGCTAGAAATCTTGTACATAAAATAGATGAATATAGGGTCTGGGTTACTGGAATGTCTCACGATATTTTGGCCATCTCCGAGACTTGGCTTCATACTGGTATTTCCAATGAGGAGGTAGATTTAGCAGGTTACAGATTGATAAGGCAGGATGGGTGAAAAGGGGAGTGGGGGTATTGCTTTATATAAAAAATACTTTAGGCCCATACCATTACTCGCTAAAAATGTGGAAGGGATTGATTGGTCATAGAGTTGTTAAAATCAAAATTGATAGTGGGAGTTTTTTATGCTCCTCCGAAGACCAAAATAAGTACATTTGATGTCTTGGTTGACATTTTATTGGAAACATTAAAAAGACCAGTGTGTATTGTTAACTAGAGATTTCAATGCAGACTGGGGACATGCCAGAGGAAATAAACTTAAAACAAGTTTGGAAGTATTGGGACTTCAACAATTAATTCATCAACCAACAAGAAGCCTTAACAATAGAACTACTGGTTCTATATTAGACTTGTTTTTTGTCTCACAAGACTTGAAGGTTGAAGGCTGCAAAGTCCTTCCTTTAAATCTGGGGGACCATAACCCAATTCAGTGTGTTCTATCCTTACAAAAAATGTGGGGAAGTGGAAACCATGACTTCTGGGTATGTGATTTGAGAAGATTCAATGTATCATCTTTTAGGGATAGTCTTAGAAATGTTGATTGGTCAAGGGTATTTTTGATTCCTGATTTAAATCTGGCTACCCAAGAATTTATGGATTCTTTTTTGGACATTGTCCAAATTCATGCTCCAAAAATAAAAATAGTAATAATATTAAAAATTTACCATGGCTTAGTGAGAAATTGAAAATTCAGCTACACATTAGGAACAGAATATGGAAAAAAGCTAAGAGAACAAGACTAGCGGAAGATTGGGATTCCTTTAAACGTTGACGGAATAAATGTAAATGATTGGTAGCTTTAGCCAAAAAAAGATTTTATCACAACTCTTTTGGTAAGATGCAAGACCCAAATAAATTTTGGAAGAATATTTCTGACTTAAAAAATCCAGCAAAGTCTAAAAATCCTATTAATTTAGTACTGGGAGAAAAGTTGATAGACAATCCTTTAGAGGTAGCTGACATGCTAAATCACTATTTTAAGGACTTACCAGATTTGGAAATACCAAAATTAGTAATGGTTGATTCTAGACATACACATTCTGTTATTTCTACAGTTAATAATAAGGGATTTAAACTAAAAAATATTGACGTACAGGATGTAGCTAAAGAATTAAAAAATCTGAAAGTATCAAAGAGAGCAGGGATAGATGGTATTGATCCCAGATTTTTGAAGTTAGGTTTCGATATTGTAGCTCCAATAATTACATACCTCTATAATTGGAGTATACAGTCTTCCTCTGTACATGAACAGCGGAAAATGGGAGAAATTGTTCCCATACACAAGGATGGAGACCATACAGCTCCCTCTAACTATAGGCCTATCACCTTGCTCCCGATTCTATCAAAGGTTTTGGAAAAGCTGATAAATTATCAGCTTGGACATTATCTTGACCAAGAAGGGATACTAACTAAGTACCAATATGGGTTCAGAGAGGGTAGGTCCACAAACACCACCCTACTTGACTTTGGTGATTTGGTGGCAACATCGCTAAACCAGGGTAAGTACACTGGGGCGGTGTTTGTGGAACTAAGTAAAGCCATCGACTTGGTACACCATGAAACCCTTTTGCATAGATTGCTGGACATCGGGATGCAACAGGAGTCTGCAGTGGTTTAGATCTTATTTATCGAATCGTAGACAAAGGGTGGTCTGTGGTGCTGCTGTCTCAGGTCTCCTAGATCTATATCGAGGTATACCTCAGGGCTGTATTTTGGGTCCTGTGTTATTTAACATCCACATAAATAACCTTGTAACTCAAATAACTAGTACTGATGTCAGACTTTATGCAGATGATATTGTACTGGTTGCATCTGCAGATGATCCCGGAGACCTGAGACAGCGGCTCCAAACAGATTTCTCTAATATTGAGATCTGGATGAGAGACTCAGGTCTTTTAATGAGTACTGGAAAGACACATAGTATGATCTTTTCTGTGGGATCACATGTAAAAAAGGATTTTACAGATTAAGTTTCTAGATGGGACCAAGGTTCAGACGGTATCTACTTATAAATATCTGGGGGTTCTTGTTGATTACCACTTTTCTTTTTCCGAACACATTTTATTACAGGTAAAAAAGGTGAATCAAAGATCGGGAGCCTTAAGAAGGATGTCAGGATGCCTGACTAGGGAAATTAAAACTAGACTAGTAAAACAATTGTTGTTGCCTGTACTCGATTGTGGATTTCCATTATATATGCACTCCTACAAGAAATTTCTGAATAAATTAGATCAGACTTATTATAGAATGGGGAATTACATATTACAGAATAAATACCCGGCTCATTGATGCTTGGTTTACCAAAAACTTGATTGGTTACACCCAATAGCACGTAGAAAGTACTTATGGTCAGTGATATGTCATGGTTTAATTTATCCTAAGAACAAAAAATTACATCCATTAAGTCATCTAATATGTTTGAATTCAAACTTGACATACTCAGATAGGTTAAGGAAAACATCTAGGAAATTGCCTATGATCCGAATTATAAATCGGATGGGGGATATAATTTTCCAGAATAGTCTAGCAAAGACTTGTAATGAATTATCTTTTCAAATTACTGATATTTTTGATTTGCACATATTTAAACTTAAATTGCATGACTACCTGAATGTTTGTTGTCATTGTTTTTAGATTGTATGTAATCCTTGCATTGTATGTACTTATTTATTATTTTGTTTTTGTTACTGTAATTATGTGCCACAGGAATTTGTTGTAAATGGGGATTTAATTCTCTAACAGATCAACCTGTATAAAAATAAACTTTTAAACAAACAGACAAACTTGTGAGGGGGCAGGACTTGCACAAATCACTCGAGGCTATGCCACTTATGAGTTATTGTCCTGCCCCGTTACTCATGAAATAAAAGTCATATTCTAAGTCAGACCATTTTGTATCCCCTATTTACCACTAGTGTGTAAATCAGAACAGCCACTGAGTTTATTAAGCGAGCAGTAAAGAGGGCACAATAACAGAATGTGAACCTGTATTGGAAAAGCAGCTTTAACAGGAACAAATAATGTACAGGATGATCAGTTCTCCTTCAACCTCCTCTTCATCTTTCTCTGTGGCTGTCTTCCTTCTCTGATCTTTCTTTACCCTCCCCCTCAACATATCTAATGTCCCTGTGGCTACCTGTTGCCTACTGTAATTGCAATGACTTGTAAAGAACTTTGGGATACAGTGTGCAAAAAAAGCAGCTAGATAAAAAGTAAATGCCTTTCTATCCTTTCCTCACAACTCCTGTGGATACGCAGATGGGTTTACTTTCCGGTCCTTAATATATCCTCATTCACAAGCACTAGATAAAAAAAAAAACACTTGAAAAGAAACACATAAATTCCCTTACTAGGTGTTTCATGAAAAGGCTTGTATTGTGTGATTTTCCAGCGTCAAGTGACTGACTGTTTTTTTCTTTTTTCACTTATTATACTGTGCATCTATAATATTTTCATAAGAAAGCTCCAAAGTTGAAATTGCAGGCACAGAGTAATATCTCGCTAGAAATATTAAAGGTCAACTCAATTCATATAAATGCACTTGTAGGTTATTATGTATTTCTGAAATAACCGGGAAGAAAGAAGCCAAAGGGATTGTCACAGCAGTAATTTAAAAAAAATAAATCGCTTTTCAAAAGTATTGTTTTTATTACAGTTTTTCAGACAGTCGTTCTTCACAGGTGCCTCAGTTCCTGATCACTTACTGGTGAATTGCAGTGATAAGGGTGGGACCAGGGTTCGACTGTCAGCTCCCTCCCCGGAGGATACCACTGTAGGGCTGGCTGGAACTTAAATCTGTCATGGAGCTGAGGCCCTTGACAGGAAGAGGGGAGGATAGGGGACCCAGATATTTGTGCACCCCATGGCTGGCCAACCAGGGAGCATCAGTGGTGATTGACTCACCTGCCAGTACTGGGCACAAGTATTGGTGGCTGTAAAACAGTGACATTTTAGAGATAACTAGCCAGCTACAAGCTTCACACATTACTGGGCACCCCCCCAAAACAGTGACATCATGCCAAGAGAATTTTTTTGGGGGGGGGGGCTCCCAACTGAAAATAAGGTTAGATGGAAAAGTAAATCGCACTTTCATAGCCTTCCACAGTCCAAAAAGCACTACTTTGATGGGAATGTGGAGGGGGAGTGCATGTGCCCCCCAGGGTCTATGGGCTCGATAGCCCTGTTAAAAAAAAAAAAAAAGGCAGAAAATGTACTTATTTAATATCTTTCTTGCATCAGCATTAAAAGCAGTCATGATAAGCTGGTTAACAGACAAATGCCTGGAGGAGCTGAAGTGGAGGTCCATGTGTTTATTATTAATTAATTTATTTATTTGAAAATTGGTGACTGGCAAAGCCACACTGAGCTGAGGCTTATTTCCAGGTGCGACCAGGGGGAGGGGGATACAAAATACAAAGCACAAACACAGTTCGCAGTTGCAGTAAATTGCAGTCAGAATAACATGAGGAGTACAGGTACAAATATATAGCACGAATAAACTAGGCAAAAATCAACAATGAAGTCTCTCAGCCACAGGATACGATAGCAACTGCAGGTGAAATGTCAGGGAGAGGGAAAACGGGAGCGGGGGGAACAGAAGGGAAGGAGTTTCAGCTGATACCTGTGGGAGCTAGGGGAGGCAGTGAAGTGGAGGGATGTGGGGGGCTGGTTCCAAAGTGATGGGAAGTCAATAAGAAAAGGCTGATTGCCCAGCAGTGGAACAGGGATGAGGAATCATGGAAGGTAAAAGGATCCCTGAAGCATAGGGGGCAGGAAACAGAGGGGTTGAGGGAGAGGAGTGATGAAAGGTAGGAGGGAAGGGACCCAAACCGGTATTTGGATATGAAGGAGGCGCAGTAGATCTGATGACACGAGGGTAGTGGAGGAATGGATGAGGAGTAAAGTGAGCAATGATAAGTATTGCGGGGGGTGAGTTAGTAACAAAGCGGCAAAGAGAGTTGCAGAGGTAGTCCAGTCTGGACAGGAAGGTGGAGGGGGCAGTGCCGTAGACCACTTCCGCATGTGAAAGACTGGCAGCACCATTTTGGTAACAAGCTTTCAGCAGATCTGTAAGGGTATCAAGGGGATGGAATACATAACAACCCTCTTGAGATTAATTAAGGATAAACACACCGCCAGATGGATCCTTTTTTGTCATCTCTAGAAAGGAAAGAAGGCAAAACAGTGTTAGGCCTACCTGACAACCCATGGTCATAGGAGGTAGCAGGAGCCTTACTTTTTCCTTTGCGGGGAGATCTCACTCTCTCATTGGAGGTGGGGTATTCAATCTGGGTATGGATGGAGTGTCAGACCTCAGTGGTTTTATGGGTGGAAAAAGGAACACTGAGAATGATAGAAGGGGGATCTCTGGTCAGGCACGGGGTTGGGGGGGGTTGCTTAAAAAAAGAAAGTATAAAAAAAGAGAAGGGGTAAGAACTCCTGATTCTCAGGATCTAGCCTCAAGTGATGTGTTGAGGCAGTATTCCTAGTCGTACTGAAACATCTTTTTGAAGCAACCAATATTGGCATGCATCCAAGAAAAATATAAAATCACTTTAGCCTGTGCAGGCCAAATGACTTGCTTTTCTTGCCAGGATTTGCTTGGATCACTATTACTGCTAGTCAGTGGCTCTCCTAGATAAGCCTATATCATATACACTGGTAATAGGTTCAAGCCATCTTCTGAAATGTCCGAGCAAGTCCTGTATCAAGAGACTGTACTTATGTGTTAGACAGTATATTGTTCACTGACGTATTTATTTGAAATTAATCCAACTCGGATAAACCCATGAGATGCTGCATCTTGTTTTCATGGAGGTCACAGGGGGAGGATAGCAGCCGTCAGCAGGTTAACATAGTCTAGCAGGAATAATAACATATAGGCTAAAGTATACACAGGAAGGAACAAACTGTAAAGGTAGGTGCATCTAAACAGCAATCAAAACAAGCTAACAAAGTGAGGTCACTGCAAACAGAGTGTGAGCATAGTTATGCAACATGATCGTGGATTCTGGACCAGAATAAATACAGAGAATTCTTAAGTGACTGGAAAGACTGGACTTGAACAGTTACAAGCTAGAAGCATTCCTCCATTCCAGAGAAAGGTTGCTGCAGGGGTCTGGTGATGCAGGTGCAAAGGCCTTTCTAGCAAATTCATACTAGAGAGGGCAGGAAAGACTATACTTACTATAATTGCTGCTCACAGAACCAGTCCAACTGACGGTGCCACTCTCCCGAATAAACTCAGCTCAATCCCATCACTCATACCACTTCAAATGGTTGCCATAAGACAAAGAAATACAATCCTAAGAACATGTGCATAAATGTGTGTCTGTGTGTGGGGGAAATGCTACATATGGGGGCGGGGATGCTCTGAAGAAACAGTAGTGCCATCTACTGGTAATTCTACCAGTGGAGGAACTATTTTAAATGTATAAAAAATGTTATAATTTGTTTTTACGTCATTATAATTACTTTTTACATTTTTTTTAAAAAATGCCCATTTTGTAACTGAATACTCCATTTTCTAAGCACAATAATGCCCTCCAGAGTGGTGGTAATGTGCTCTGATCTTTGGAAGAGTGTAACAAATAAAGAATTATTATTGTTATTAGCTGATGGAGAGCAATTCAGATGAGCCGTGTCATCCAAAACGGTATGTCCAGTAGGTTGCAGGCTTGCCTCTGGGGCTGGAAGATCTGATGGCCATGGGTTCCAGTTCTACATCAGGAAGTTGGTCTAATACCCAGTACTGACAGCTCAGGTGCCAGAAGTGGGGGGCCACTATAGCTATAGCCCTACGACTGTCATAAATGACAGGGTCTGGCCCTATTAGTTTTAACAATCATGTTAATTTATTGCTAGGGAGGACTGTGCCTTTAAAATGTAGCATGTGCAGAAAGCACTGTTACTTTCTAATCATTCAGATTGTGGCTTACAGGGTGCCAGAAGAATTTTTAAAAGTGAAAGCCCAAGCAATGTTGCTAGGGGTGAGCTGAGTTCATGGCCTGCTGAGTTAAGGCACAGTGGTCAGACTTTAAAAATGAAAAGGAGGGCCAGGTCTTCAGGTGGGTATCAAAGAACAAGACACTGGAAGCTGCTCTCAGTCAGTGGGGTTGGGGGGTTACTCCACAGATTACAAATTTGGATGAGAAATAACCAAGGCTGTGGGTGAACCCACTCAAGGGGTGGGTTACCTCTTACATCCTTAGCCCTACCACTTTTCAGACCGTTCCACCACCAGTGACTGACAGTCACTGCACTGTTGAGGTGCCAACCATCTGGGTCCTTCTTCCCATTTCTGGTGACTGTCCAGGTGGAACTTAAAGAACTCATGGCACTTATTGTAATAGTCAGGGATCTCTCCGGCTGGCCTGGCCAACTATCCCCGTCAAATAAACAGGGACATGTAACCTGCCACCCCACCCACCCACCCCATTCTTCAGACACACATGAAACTTGCTGTCACTGCTCAGTGTACCTTTCCTGGTCCTATACTGCAGATAAGTACATAACTAACAACATGCATTTATGTTATAGCTTCTTTGTTTCCCCAGTAGATATCAGCTGAGATGCACCATCTCCTTTTCAGAAGGAGGCCCAGTTTCTACCACATTTCAGAGGTGGAAATTGACTGGGGTACTGGGAATTGAGGTGACTTGCTCAAGGTTGCACAGTGCATTAAGTGTCTTTATGGGGATTCGATCCTGGGATCTCCTGGTTTACAGACAGTTCTGTGCTCCGACCACTAGGATGCACTGTTTGCTTCTAGCTCACAAGTACTGATAACAATGTAGCCACTGAGTTCCCAGAATTTACATAAGAGCTGCAGCTTTTAAAGCTGGCAAAAACAATGACAGCTTCTGAACTACATATTACAAAACAGATTTACCACTGGAGATGATCTTTAAAACTGTTTATAACTATTCAAGAATGTGACAACTTATTTACTATTCCCCATGGAAAAGCATGACAATTTGGGTTTCTGAACATTTAATACATACCTCTAATATGCACATGTAGAAAATAAAGGGTTACCAACAGAAGCAGTCTAATCACATTACAATCACACAAAAACTCAACCTAATAATTTTAAATTTAACACATAATGAAATGATAACAGATGTGTCATATTTGGTAAAAGATGGTTCAACTTGTGGGTTGTTTAAACAAAATGAATTTCCATTAAATCATTATCATTATTATGTTTTTTGTTAGCGGAGTGTCAGTGGGAGACTGAGAGTTCCTGATTAAAAGATTCAAAAGAGCCCATTATAGATTCTAAACTTCTCCAAAGTTGTTACAATTTTTCAGTGTTCTAAAGGGCATGCCTCACCTATCATGTCACATTTTATTAGTCAACAATATATATGAAAGTAGACTTTCTCAAAGGCTCCTGCTGAAATAACGTTTTTAAAGGAAAGGAAAAATAATATATTCTTTTTTTCCTCTGTACAGTGACATCACATCAATCCGAAAGTAGGATCGCTGGGCTGGATTTTCACTATATATTCTTGGATATATATCAGTTATCGCTTTCATTCCTAAAGCCAGGAGGTTATGGATTTGTGCAATGGCTTTTAAAAGTCTAGTTCTTCAATTTTGGAAATATCCCAAAGCTCCTTCTATCCAGCAGTGGTTAGAATCACTTAAGTGGGGTGGTTAACAATGAAAGAATCAGTCACACAATGATGGGGCAGAATGAAATGTTTGAAAATGTCTGGGGACCTTTTATGGAATTTTGTGATAAGGTAGTAGCTTAGATGCAAGATAAAATTAATTCTTAAATACTTGTATGTTGTATATGTATTTGTCTGCTTATAGAATATTTACTCTTGTAAATAGTACTATGCTTGTGCATAGAATAGATTGGAAAGAGATTTTAAATGTCACTGTATCAGTTTTCCTATGATGAGTCTGTTAGGAATAATTTTCTCGTACTGTATTTATTAAATAATCAATAAAATGTTGATGATAAAAAAACAGGCAGGGTCTAAGTGCTGACCCCCAGTCCCATCCACAGAACAAACCCTCTGCAACTGCAGAGTTTCGTATTTTCAGCCAGCATAGCTGCGGGAGATGTTACGCCTGATACCACCAGGTATAGCTTTTACCTTGCAGCTGCACTGAAAAATTGTCCATCAGCAGCCGTAAATTGTGAAGCCAGTCATAATCTGGCTCCACTCTTGAGAATACCACAGCTGTAGGAAAAACTGCAGCTCTGTAACTGGAGACCCACTTGCATCAGTTTTTTCCCACAACTACGGACTTTTATGGGTCTTGAAAAATCTAACCCACTGTACCTTGGATTTCATCTGCTCTGTCTTCCAATCTATACCTGATATCATAATCAAGGTTACTGGGATTCCAAGTCATGGAATTGGAGTCATCAGATTCTGACCCAGTTTTCAGAATTAGGATTTTCAGAACTACACAGTGGCAGATCCAGGATGTTACAACGAGGGATGCTGGGGTGGTGTGCATACTTGATATGCAATTTTTAAAATTTGTATTAATCCTTTATAGTGTCTGCTATTATCATTGTCAGTATATTTTTGATGGAAAACACAAATGTAACCTACAGCTGTGACTATCAACTTTTGTACAAGCAATTCATCGGACTTCTTCAACAAACTGAAATGCAGCAGCAGCAGCAAACGATATGTTACAGTGTGTGTGTGTGTGTGCGCGCGAGCTGCACCCTTTTCCACCACCAAGATCCACCACTGGAACTGCAGTCTGAAAATCCTAATTCCTAGATTGAAGGCTAAAACATGTTTTTACACAAGAATTTTGGATTTAAGAACTGGGATTCCAAATCCAAAACCAATTCCGATTCTGATGTCTTTCTTTAGAATCGGATAGGAATCGGATTCAAAATTAGAATTTCTAAACTGCTAAACAGTCCAGTCAAATAAGAACTGGTCAATTCTGGGTTTCCCTAATCATAATCCTCTCCTTATGACATCATAAACATTTCCACAGCAGCAGAGTGTGGTTTCACAATCAAAGGAGTGTGATGCCAGGTGTAGACAAGCGAGCAGAGCAAATGAAGTCTAGAGAACATGGATTCAGTTTTTCATGTTCCTGTACGTAGGTATAAAGAGAAAAGAGGAGCTATGCATGGCCAGGAGTATATTACTGGGCTATAGTTTGTACTGAGGAGTTCAGGCGAAATCTGTAAACCACAAAAGCAAAGATCTAGGGGTTGTCCTCAGAACCCTGAGATTCATGATATGACCTTGTGCAGTGCAACCCCCGTAAATGCACACCCCTGTTGCACAGAAAAAATATGCATTTCTGTGGGCAGGGTCTTTTCCAGGCCTACATGTTGTCAATGGGAAAAGCTGAGCCCCGAGATCTGGTTTTATATTGTCTTTATGCCAGACCGTGGGGAGCTTTAAGACAGCCTTGAAGACCTATTTGTTCTGCCTGGCCTTTGGCAATTCCATATCATTTCCTGCCCTCATCTGTCTTATAATTTAGTTTGGAGTTGGCTGGTCATTGTTTTATCTGTTTTAACTGTTTTAAAGCTTTGTACAACACTTTGGTTTTAGATATTGCTCTTATAAACAAAGTTTATTCATTATACTATTATTTCTGTACTTAGAAAAGCATAGAATCAAACAAAAATATCAAGTTACTACATTACAAGTCATTAAAACTTTATTGGTAATGGTTTAATTCACTGTGATACCATTGAACAAGATGTAATTTTGGTTTGTTAAAGTAAATTTCCAACATTTTGTAAGGGGCTTGTGCGTTTATAGCCGGTTACCATAGTGCAGTACTTGTCCATTAAGCCATCAACGATCATTTTTTTGAACAGTCCCTTTAGGAAGGGAAAAGAAAGGGAACTGATTGTAAATTGGGCCAAACCTGATGGGCAGCGGATCCCTTTGACTTCCTGGTCCACCAGCCACACCCCTGCGCTCAGACATTCTGTGACGTCTAACCAGGGAGAGTGTGGGAGGATGCCCCATTGAAGTCTATGGGGCTCAGCTTCCAAACTTTTTTTATGTGATAAAGTAACCTTTGGTATAAATGAAAGCCAGCGCACAACTAATAGACCCTTTATTAGTTGAGTGACGGCTTGCCCATATACCAAAGGTTGCTTTTATCAAATAAAATTTTTTTTTTTAAACTGAGCCTCATAGACTTCAATGGGTCACATCCCTGTGCTCTCCCTGGTTAGACATCACAGAATGTCTGAGCGCAGGGGCGTGGACAGCATACTGGCAAATAGAAGGGATTAGCTGGCCATTGGGTTCAGCCTGATTTACAATTGCTTCCCTTCCTAACTGGACTAATAAAAAAATTATCATTTATAGCTCAAAGGACTGGCACTGCACAAAGGTAACAGGCTATAAAATAGCCCAACAGTAAACCTTGGATGTTTCCTTTTTTTTTTTTTTTTTTTTTGTTGTTTATCTCTCTTGCGCCCCCAACTACCACTCCTTCAGGCCAATTGCCAAGGACACTGTCCCCCCACGGCTCCGACACTGACCACCAACCCCACATCGCAGCTGCCTCAGGGTAACCCGACGTGACCCTTCATCTGATGGGTCCTCCCTAGGCATTGGCCCTGGGTGCTGTTTGAGGTTGGGTTGGCTTCTCGGAGTTCTGAGGAGGCACGGGTCCGGGCAGACATCATCTGGCAGTTTGGAGGCGCCATTTTTCTGTGTTTTCCTCCTTCAGTTCCCTGTGCGTTGCATCTGTGCTACCCCTGGTCTCCACCGAGGGCCGCTACAGAGTGATGTCTCTCCCTAACCCACCCCAGGAGAGGAGAGCAGTCCTCCGGATGCTTGATCCTTCTGCTTCCCCTCCGGCACCTGAGTCTGTTCCCAAACCTGGGTCGCCGGTGTGGTTGAGGTAAGGCACCAGCGCCTCAACCCTCTGTGCCACCGGGCCAGCTGAAAGTTTTCTTTAATGTGATTTTGAAACCGGCAGTGTGAGGTAGTGCTCAATATTGGGAAGTCCAAGATGCTGCAGGCACGCTACTTTCTGTCCAAGAGAGAGAGAGAGAGTAACCTTCTTTACTCTGTGATGGTATGCCTGTGTGGCATTGTAGGCAGGATGCTCATTAGAAACTGTTTTTCGGGCTGACCTGCTGGTGCAATGGTAGGGCTTCAGTTTGGGACACTGACACCTCGGGTTTAGAAACAGACCCAAGGAATCAGAGGGCCAGCCGGGGGAAGGAGGATTGGTGTCCGACGGACTGCTCTCCTCCTCGAGGAGAAGGTGGGTGAATATACAAGTTAGATTGACTCTGGTGGCAGTCAGCGGAGCAACTTCTGAGCCTGAAAAACTGTGAGGCATGCTGGGCATTGTCACTTCATGCTGTTACGCCATTGCATGGCACACCCCCCATGGGGTATATGCATTTCAAAAAATCGCCAGTTCCATCAGTGATGCCCTACTCCGTCATCCCCCTGCCTGCCACGGTGCTTGGTCACTGGTCTAGCATAAGTGTTGCATCAGGCTTGGCTCGATCCCGCGGCCCCAACCCTGGGGGGCAAGCCAGGGAAGTTTTCCAGGAATCTCCTTTTCTAGGGACGTGGACATGTTGTTCAGTCCACACTGTCTGGCAGGTTCCTTGCCGCTTTAAATCTTGCGGAGAAGGCTGGCTCCTCCACCCACCCGGTGGTAAAACTCTTAGCTCCACCCATGACTCCAGATCTTCCTTACCGCTTGGATGCTCAGGTTCCCTCCTTAGCGCTCTGCATTTTAGGCCTGGATCCACACTCTTCAGTTAATCCGAAACTTATTCTCAAATTTACAAGACTTTGGTTTTCCTTTTCCTTCGCGGCTGCAATGGACAAATCGACTCCCGGATTTTGTCGGTGCCCCTTTGGGCAGAAGATGTCCCGGACCGACCCGCACTCCACATGCTTTTACTGCCTAGAATCGCCACGACTGCGAGGGTCATGACGAAAATCCTTTTTGGCTTCCGGGTCTGGAGGACCGCGCTGTTTCAGCTTCTTTTGGGGCACCCTGAAAAACGATATTCTCCAGTCAAGTCAAAGGAGGCCAGTTGGGCGGTGTCCGCGGCTGCGGGCTCCGCCGACCAGCTGGAGCAGATGATCGCCCTTGAGGAGGAGGCGGCCCAGGCTGCATCATCATTTTCCTCAGTCGTGGCATTTATCCCGCTCTCTTTGGGCTCTTCTAATACAGCTTCTTTTAAGGAGCTTGGCTAATTCCTCTCCACTAAGGGAGAAGGACCATCGGGACATTCCAGTTGGTCCAAAAAGGATGACTCCAAAGGTAAGTCCCACCATCGACATTCGTGGGCGTGGGAAAGTTCCCCTTCACTGGATGGTCGTCTTTCGACTTCGGTCAAGGTTGTGGCTAAGGCCACTGGCTTCACGGTGTCCCCGTCAGGTCAGCTGGCTGAGACACCCATCGACGCAGTTGAGATTTTTCTCGACCAGTCGGACGGTTTGTTGACTGGAGAGGCCAACAGCCCTACTTCACCGGTTCCCCCGGTGGAAACTGAGGACTTGCCTGTGCTTCCTATGCCGGAGTCCCCAGTTAAGGTCCCTGAACCGAGGGAGGAGCGGGTTTCCCCTGTCCCCTCTCTGACCCACCCTTGGAATCCCTGAAGGTCTCAGTCTCGGACCTCTTCCAGGTCCAGCCGGTCCCGCTGATGTCGGCAGTCTCGGTCTTGGCAACATGCAAAGCGGCGGCACCGCTCATCCTTGTCGTCCTCTTCGGAGGATAGGCTCCGGCGCGAGTTGTGTCGGCGCTACGAGGATTTAATGTGGCAGCAGCTGTTATTGTCTGGGAGTAAGCCAACTCCATCACCTTCTCCGGCAATTAAGTGGCTGTCACCTGAGCAGCCGAAACAACCCCTCGTAGTGGTGGAGGAGCCAAAATTGGCACCGGTTGTTCAGCTGAAACCGGCTGCTCCTCCTATTGTGGTGGAACCTCCGCCTCCACAACTGAAGACTGGGGCCCTGACCAAGGATACTCGGTCGGGTCAGGGTTTGCCCCATAGGTTGTCGGTTACCCTCACTCCCGATCGACCTGGGCATGTGGAGGGTGGCTCAGGCACTCGGCAGCTGTTTTCAGACTCCTCGGAGTCTGATGACGATGACTCCTTGTTCTCCAGGCCACTTGACCTGGAGTCCACTGGGGGTCAGTCTGTGGACGAGAGCCCATCCTCCTTCTTAGGAATGCTTCGACTTAACTCAGAGTCCACCGGGATGAAGCTTGAACCCGTTTCAAAATGGGCCAAGTATCCCCTCATGGAGATACTGGACTGAGGGGATTCCCCTACGGAGGTCTTTCCGGTGGCCGAAGCCATTGTTGGCCCGGCCCTAGAGCTGTGGCAGCGGCCAGCATCTTGTCCAGCACCTTCAGCCAAGATGGCTCGGAAGTATGTGGTCCCTACAGGTTCACTCTCTGGTTTCTCAGAGCACCCCTCTGCGGAGGGGTTAGTGACTGACAGCATTTTCCAGCGTTCCAGGAACGCTCGGGATGTGGACAAACCACCCATTAAGGAGTCCAAGAAGTTGGACTACTCAGGGCGGAAAGTATATGCTGCTTCCTCCCTAGGCCTTCGTCAAGCTAGCTCGGCCGTTCTGATGGCACATTTTTCACACGCCCTTTTGGGCTCCCTGGTTGAGGTGATTCCTCATCTCCCAGCTGACCTTCAAATGACAGTCAAGCAGGTGCGGGATCAGGGAAGGGTGGTAGCCAAACAGCAGCTCCAAACTTCGTTGGACATCTCTGATTCATGTGCCCGGTCAGTAGCGGCCACACTGGCCATGCGCCGCAGAGCTTGGCTGCGGATCTCCACCTTTATGGCGGATACCCAGCACAAGCTGGCAGATGTCCCCTTCCTGGGTACCGACTTGTTCAGACCCGGGGTGGAGGGTCATCTCCAACGGATAGAGAAGTCCAACGCCACCTTGGACTCAAGTCACGTCTGCCCAGAAGGACAAAGGCTGCCAGCAGCAGTGTAAACCCTTTCGTCCTTCAGCCCCTGCGGCATGTCCGGCCCAGCAACACCAGCATCAGGGCCAGCAGGCTCGCACTTGGCACCTCAAAGCCAAGCCTGCTGCTTCCTCCAGCCGGGAGGAAAAGGCCCAGGCAGCTCCTCGGCCAGCCCTTCCTCCAAGCCTAGCCAGTGACGAGTTGAGGGGTGTCGCCCACAACCTCATCACTCCTGGCTCTGCCACTTCCTTTCCGCCTGGTCTGCTATCACCATGGACTGCTGGGTGTTGGAAGTGGTAGGCAGGGGTCTGCCTCTGGAGTTTGAGCAGTTCCCCTCCTATCGAGCAGTCGCCCCACCGGGGGGCTACGGGTTCTGCAGCCTCTCTGTTGGCTTGTCGAGCTGACATTGCCCGGCTCCTCCAGAAGGAGGTGATCAGGGAGGTGGCGGACCCCACTCCAGACCCAGGGTTTGTGTCCAGGTACTTCCTGGTCCCAAAACGGATGGGGGGCTGGCGGCCCATTCTCGACCTACACGACCTGAACAAGTTCCTAAGGTCTCGCACCTTCAGGATGGTCACTCTGGCTCAGATCATTCCATCCTTGGAACAAGGCGTGTGGTTCTGTCCTCTGGACCTTCAGAACGTGTTCTTTCATGTCCCAATCCGTCAGTCTCACCAGCAATTCCTCTTCTTCAGGGCAGAGGGATCCCTTTACGAGTTCCGGGCCATGCCCTTTAGCCTCTCTCCAGCTCCCAGGTCTTCACCAAATGCATGGCAGTGGTGATAGCATTCCTGCGGTGCCGAGGGGTTTGGGTGTACCCTTACCTGGATGACTGGCTGATTGCAGCCCCCTCCAGGTTGGAGGTGGAGCGGTCCAGGGATCTGGCCCTCCAGGTCTGCTCTCAGATTGGCCTCCTCATCAATGAAACCAAGTCGGAACTCGTGCCATCGCAGGTGATTCAGTTCATTGGGGCAGAGCTCGACTCTCTTCGAGCCAGAGCATGGCTCCCGGCGGACAGGGCCAAGGTCCTTTCCGCCGTTGCTCAATCATTTCTGGTTGGGAAGTTGCGCCCTGCCTGGGACTTCCTGCACCTCCTGGGCCTCATGGCGGCCTGCACCAGCGTGGTCCGTTGGGCCCGCTGGCATATCGTCCCCTACAATGGGGCTGGCCTGCCAATGGTCACAGCGCTCCGGTCCTCTGGACCAGCCAGTGACAGTGACCCAGGAGATGTGGGACGGCCTCCAGTGGTGGCTCGTTCCAACTCATCTGCAAGAAGGTATCCTGTTTGTCCGCACACAGCTGACGGTCACTCTGTCGACCGACACCTCTCTGATGGGTTGGGGTGCCCATCTGGGGGAGCTCAGAGCACACGGCCTCTGGTCCCCTCAGGAGTCTCCATGCCACATCAACCTGCTGGAGCATTGAGTGGTGTGACTAACCCTCACCACCTTCGCTCCATTTGTACGGGGTCAAGTGGTCCAGGTCCAGATGGACAACATCATGACCATGTACTACCTCAACCGACAGGGCGGGATTCACTCCTTGCCTCTCTGCAAGGAGGCTCTCCGCACTTGGTCTCTCATGATCAGCTTGGAGGCGGATCTCCTAGCCATCCATGTGGCAGGAGCCTCCAGCAGTCTGGCTGATGCCGTCAGCCAGATAGGCACTGCATCTCATGAGTGGTCTCTCCTGCCGGAGGTAGTACAAAATCTGTTCTCCCACTGGGGCACCCCTCAGGTGGACCTGTTCGCCTCCAGAGAGAATGCGAAGCTGAGACTGTTTCACGCCCACCCCCTCAGCAGGGCTCGCTGCAGGGGGATGCCTTCTTGAGGCCGTGGACCCTGGACTTCTTCTGTGCCTTCCCTACATTCCCCTTGATCCACAAGGTGCTTCTCAAGGTGAAGAGGGACCAGGCGCAGGTGATTCTGGTAGCCTCAGTCTGGCCCTGCCAGTTCTGGTATCCAGACCCCCTCAGCCTCAGCTCCAGGCTCCTGAGGCGGCTTCCAGCCCACCCAGACCTGATTTCGGTCAACAGGGGGAAGGTACTCCATCCGGATCTTCAATCCCTGCACTTGACGACCTGGTTCCTGAGCGGCTAGAGTTCCAGGCCTTGGGTCTTTCTGACGAGGTCTTCAACGTTGTTGAGGCATCCCATAAGGAGTTGACCAGAAAATGCTATACCTTCAAATGGAAAAGATTCTCCATTTGGTGTCAGGGCAATGGGTTGGACCCTCCCTTCTATTCATTGGCTAGCATTCTGGACTACCTGTGGTCCCTTTCTCAGCTAGGACTTCAGTCGACGATCCTTAAGGTGCACCTGGCAGCCATCTCTGCTTACATGATGCGGGCCGGAAAGCAGTCAGTGGCGCAGGAGAAGGTGGTCAGGCGCTTTTTCAAAGGCCTTGATCACATATCCCTTCCGGTGCGAGAACCTCCACCTCCATGGGATTTACTGCTGGTATTGGCTAAGCTCATGGGCAAGCCATTCGAACCGATGCACAGGTGTGACATCTCTCACCTGTCGTGGAAGACCGCCTTCTTGGTGGCTATCACGTCAGCCAGAAGGATGGAAGAGCTCCAGGCATTTCCATCGAGTCTACTTATCTGGCCTTCCACAGGGAAAAGGTTGTTCTGCGCCCCCACCAGAAATTCCTTCCGAAGGTGATGTTGGAATTTCACCTTAACCAGGTGCTGACTCTGCCGGTGTTCTACCCCAGTCACACCTCGGAGGCTGAATATAGGCTCCATACTCTGGACCCTGGAAGAGCGCTCTCTTGTTATAAGGAGCGAACGGCTGAAGTTCGGGGGAGAGATTCACCAACTGTTTGTCACCTACGCTGAAGCCGTACCTGGCAGACCTGTAGCCAAGCGGATGATAGACAGGTGGGTCACCTCCTGCATAGATCTCTGCTATAGGTTGGCAGGCATGGAGCCTCCCAAAGGGATAAGAGCTCATTCTACCCGCCATACCACTGCTTCGGTGGCTGCTTCCAGGGATGTCCCTATCCAGGAAATCTACAGGGCTGCTACCTGGAAGTCAGCACACACCTTCATTACCCATTAGCATATCGACCTAGAGTCACGCCGGGATGCTGATTTTGGGACCTCGGTTCTCCAGTCCTTATTCCCTAAGTAGAGGGTGTGCACCTTGCCTCCTTCCTCCCAGAGAACTGCTAGGAGTCTGCCAGACAGTGTGGATTGAACAACATATCTACGTCCCTAGAAATACAGGTTACTCACCTGTAACGGGAGTTCTAGGGTGGTATATATTGTTCATCCACCGACCCATCAGTGACCTCCTCGGCCCGGCCAGCACAACCTGGCTTCAGCGGGCTAGATCTGGCGTCATGGGGTGGAGCCAAGAGTTTTACCATCCGGGTGGGTGGGAGGAGCCAGCTTGAAGACCTTCCAGCAAGATTTAAAGCGGCAAGGAACCTGCCAGACAGTGTGGATAAACAACATATACCACTCCTAGAACTCCTGTTACAGGTGGGTAACCTGTATTTCTCCACCACTGGGGGAATGTCAGCTCGGTGGCCCCACCTTGGGAGGCATGCCCAGGAAGATCGGTGCCAAGATAAGTCCCGGGGGGGCCAGGAGGAAGGTCGGGAGTAGGGGCTGAACTGCAAGACTCCGGTGACAAAAAAAAAAGAAAGTTTTACACTACGCTGAAGACAGCTGGGTGCACCTAACAGGTGCTAATTACCTGTTAATAGGTGCACTGGTGAACTGTGAAATTGTGCACTTAATCAGTGTGTACCTAAACAGAAAATTTAACATTGCAGAGATAGGAAAAAAAATCAGGAAATAGAAAAGTGTGCATTTATCCAGAATGTGCACTTATCCATCGTGCACTTAAGTGAGCACCACCGTATTATACTCCTGGTCATGCATTGTTCTCTGTAATAAATAGCACCCCGATTTGTCAACTAAGTGTCCATTTCAGTGTAAATAATGAATTGCATGAAACAGGGTAATTACACTGTAGTTACATGTTTGCTGCATGCAGCTACATTGCCATTGCAGTGCAATTACAGTGTAGTTACAGAGTAACTACAGTGTAATTAACAGACACTTAAAGTGTAACCCCATTATTTTAGATTAACAATGTTTTCTTCTGACAGGAACAGCTGAGCGGTGCCAAGACATGAAGGAGTGCTAAGAAAGCCTGAATGAAGCCAACTACTGTGACATAGGTAGGTTAGGATTGTTGGTTTCCTTGTGATGTAGGCAGGTTACTATTATCAGTGTGTGATACAAACAGTTTGTATCATTGCTTTCGGATGTGGGCACAAAGTTGTTAATGGTTTTTCAACCAGAACTAATAATAAAAAATGAGGGTCCCTTTTTAACAGGGAAATAAACATTCCCTGGCCCCACTATTCAGAACTGGCTGTGTGCACAGCACAGACACTAACGCTGTATGGCAAATAGTGCATGGGCAGCCCTGTGCAATATTCGGACAGTTAGCATACTCTGACTGAAGTGTGCTACCTGTCTGAATATGGAGTCATGCCAGCACAGCGCATAGTCACTATGCGCTGTACTGACACAGTCCACGGCTGAACATGGCCCGCAGGGGAGATCACTGGAGACAGAGCTGCCCAAACAAGATAGTGCCAGGGCTCCTGCGGGCCGTGTTCAGTCCTAGCATGCAAATGAGCCTGTTGTGCATGCGTGGCTCCGAGGGGCCATCTGCATACCCCACTCTAAGCTCATTAGCATGACGCACAGCCCTGGAGCTCCCATGCTGTGTTCTTTAGTTCTGTTGCCTGGAGCCAAGTGGATCCCCCATCCCGAAATCACCCATGCTGGTTCACATAAATGTATTCCCTTCCCCAGTGTCTAGTTGCCCTCACCCCCACCCACCCCCAATTGCTTAATGCCAGTTCAGTTAAATATATTCCTGGTATTTAGTGGACCCCACACTCCCCCAATCAGATGCCAATCCCCCCAAACCATCTTGCTCTGGACCCTCGGCTCCCCC
This sequence comes from Neoceratodus forsteri, assembly GCA_016271365.2. Taxonomy (NCBI): domain Eukaryota; kingdom Metazoa; phylum Chordata; order Ceratodontiformes; family Ceratodontidae; genus Neoceratodus; species Neoceratodus forsteri. The sequence continues at coordinate 118,380,563 of JADMNL010000034.1, read as the reverse complement.
CTCACTGATCGGCTCGCCTCCGCAGCCAGTCGCCATCTGACTGTCAGTAAGCTTGATTGCAAATACTGAAAAAACAGTTGTTAGTTAAACCCTGGCTTCAATTTGTAACAATAGTCCATTTAAAATGTAAAAGAATAGGATTCAGTAAAACAGTCCATAGAGCTCTATGCAACGCAACTCCATGCTTTCCCTATGCAAATGTCACCAAACTTCAGGAACACAGGGGGTGGAGTCAGTTAACAGAGAATTGGAACTGATCATGCAGCCAACCCCTTGGGGGCAAATTACAATCCATTTACAATTTTAAAACTGGCACAGAGGAACTCCTATATACGAGCATACGAATGTGCTGTCAGATGGTAACCCGTGAGGTGGGTGCATGAGGAAGGGTGCCATCCATTATGGCGACTCCTTCCCAGTGCAAACCCTGATGGAGATGAGGAGGGTTGGGTGACTGGATGAGGCTGTGGGCGAATTGGGGGACAGGATGTCGCTATGCATATGCGCGCGGGGGGGTGGGAGCGAGCATGTGCTGGGAGGGGTGGTGAGGCTGTAGGGGGTGGCGATGCGGTGGCTGGCCGAGCTGCGTCATAGTGTCAGGAGCAGGCAAGTGGATGCAGTGGGAGAGGTACCCGGCTCGGTCAGGCGCTGGTGCAATTTATGCGCCCGTCCAAACCTTTTTCCCCTGCTTTCACCCCGAGTTGAGAATGCTTAAGTAGGGGCGGGGCACACCCCCAAAGCAGTAAAATAGTGTTCTGGCGCCGTTGTCCTGAGGTGCCGGGGTTGTCAGAGTGCCGAAAATGTTTTTGGCACTCTGACTGAGTGATAACGGCAAATGCCTAAAGGTGATTACCGTTATCACATAAACCCCTGTCAGATAAAGGCCTTATGGTCTACCTCGTCTGTTTTAGTACAGGTAAGGGAGCTTCCTGTTTATTTTTTTTGGCCTAATGTAAAGAGCTTGATAGGTGCTCTTTAACTTGTGTGTTACTAAATGAAATGCATGTTCAGTCATAATTTTGACTTATTTATTTCAAACTGCATTAGATTAAACATGCAGGGGTACAGTAAATATGCACTTGAGACTAATAAGGAGCCATCAGCTCTTGTCTTCATTGACATCATCATGTTGCATGTTTGATGGTCATTTCCAGGGGCAGCGAGAGTGGGATTTTCGAAGCAGGAGAGCTGCTGTTTACATTTGTCAGGGACCAGTCAGAGCAGGCTTTTTCACAGCAGGAGATCTGTTGTCTAAGAAATAATGCATGACAGGGTATGTTTTGTGTTGGAATAATGTCATGCCTTGAGTGGTTTGGTTGAGCATGAGGCCGCAGGTCGAGAGTGTCCAACACCTGCAAAGTGACATCCCCACGATACACAGCCTGGATTTCATTATTACTGTTATACGTTGGCTTGATTTTGTACAGAAAAAAAAAATTAGTGGATTTTTGTTTCTGGAAGCTGAGGGTCATGCTTATTATGCAAATGAATGATGATCTTTATACAGTTCGTTATGCTCAGATAACATCACCGCTAAGGTGGCCACTGACCAATCAGGATACAGGATTTTTTCTTGCCATTGTATATTTTCATTTTTAAATTATTCAGAACTGGGTTAATGTTAATTACACAAATGCAGTTGTAGCACAAATGGAACAATGGCTTTTTCTTTACTGCCCTTCAAAACCATTTTTGTAAAACATTTTATGCCAAATTCAGAGGTTTAGGTATTCTTTAAATACATTTCACCATCAGGGTTTGTCTGACATAAAATGCAGAGTGGGTGAAGCCTCCCAAATAAAACTCAAACAGCAAAGAGCTGTTTCTCTGAGCACTGAGCATGGCAGAAAAGAGAAAATGAGACAGAGAGAGAGAGAGGGAGAGGGAGAAAGAGATTATTGTGGCTATTGATAAGCACACGTCAGAATAATGAAATGCAAGTCCAGAACAGATAGGTAGAAAATAACAAGGTGGATTACTGGGTTGTAATATATGGATAAGACTCGTTATAAAAAAGGTCTCAGAAATGCTGCAATCTGATTGGCTGTTAGGATTCCAACAGCCGTACATTAATCTGTGTTACACTGTCATATACAGCCTGCTCACCATGGCACATGGATTCTTCCTGTCAGCATTCCATCCTCCAGCACTGCTGAATGACTGGAATGATGCATTCTGATTTTGAACCAGCATTCTTAAACTGTTGGTGGAGTAACTATTTTATTAAAAATTTCTCTCTAAATGAGGAAAACATTCAAAAAGTATACTTTTAACACTTTTCTTTTGGGATTTTTTTTTATAATAGCAATAAGGCACTCCTAGGAGTTAGATTAACAGTCAGTTAATCACCCCCTAGGGCAATATGGCACTCGGCTGCACCTCGTGCCACATTACATCCTATGGGGTGATTAACAGACTGTTAATCTAACCCCTGGTCATGCCTTATTGCTTAAATAATACTGTACTATGTTATACAAAAATGTCCCAGTACTACATCACTACTCTCAATAAAACTATCCTGAAAAGTGATACTGTCATTTTTGCTGATAATGCTACAGTTCAAAGGTCATCTCCAACTGTAGTATTATCAGTGGATCCGTATATTACAAAAAATAACAGAGAAATAAGTGTTGTACAAGGCAGTAATACCATCTCGAGGTTTTGGGGACTTTAGGACCTCTTGAGCTTCGATCTTGAGGTTCCATGTCCCCAAAACCTCTCAATGGTATTACTGCCATGTAATACACACTTATCTATCTGTTATTCTGTTTATGACATAAGATTTTTGTTGACACCAAATCCATCAGTATGGTCTGGAGTGGTTGATATTCAGTAGAACTGTGTGGAATGTGGAGTTCTGTCAGCGGAATGCATGCGGAACACACTAAAGAGCACTCTTCTTGGTGCTGTTTTAGACTTTTTTCAGAGTACCCCCCCCCCCCAAGCAAGGGAAGGGATCATAATTTGCCCACAAGGGGCTAGCCTCACGATCCCTTTCCACTTCCATATTGTCGGCTCCTCCCCCATGCTCCAGTTTGTGATGTAGCTACAGAGAGAGTGCGGGGGCACTCTCCATGCAAGTCTATGGAGTGTGATTTTCAAAACCTGTTTTCAGACATTTGACTAGACATTTTGTAAAATCAAAGCCAGGGCTCAATTAACGAGACTCTGTTCCACAGAACTGCCAAAGTGTGAATGTGAACTGTATACCACTCTCAGAACTGCGGTTACAGGTGAGTAACCTACATATGTGTTTTTGTCTAGTTGTTTACCTGGTCAATGTAAACTAAATAAAAAAATACATACAGCTGTTGATGTGCTGCTGAATTCCCACAGCTTGTTTTTGCCACACTAACATGGTTGACTTCTCCTTCCCCCCAGTCAGTCAGAGCTGAGCACAGACAGGATGTCACTGCATAAGGGAAAATGACATCACCCTCTAAGCTTTTGTCACCGGAGCTGGATATTCAGAAGTTTGCATGGGCGCTAATGGGGGGTTGCCCTGGACCCTTCTATTCAAAAGGGGCTTTTGAATGGGCTAAGAGGGTTAGCGCCCACACAACACCTAATGTATGTGGGTGGGCAAGGGACTGTGTGGCCATGAATAACCATGCTACCTAATATTCAGCGGCTTTGCGCTGCACAAAAGGGGTTTGCACAGTCCTTTTTTGCAGCATAAATACTGCCAAACATGACCTCGATTTACTCTGGACAACCCTAGCAGCTGATGGAGGTAGTGCCGCCACCTAGCCAGTTGTCCGCTAGGGGAGCACACCCACCGCCTGTGTTCAAACAACATGAAGTCTTGCTGTATTCTGGCAATATGCAGTTAGCGGAGTAAAGAATCTGACGGTTACACTTGAAAGTGCAGCAGACAGAGGTTCAAACCACTGTCTGCTGCACTTGAAGTGTAACCGTCAGGTTCTTTACTCCGCCTAACTACATATTGTCAGAATACAGCATGACTCCATTAGAAGAAACACAATTACTAAGGTGAGTAATTTTTTCATCCGAGGCACCTCCCTCTGATCACCAGCCCATAATAATAACATTTCCCTAGTACCTAGTGGTCCCCTCTCCGATCGCCAGCCCATAATATTAATACTTCACTGGTGCCTAGTGGTCCCCACTCCTAATTGCCAGCACATAATGTTATTAACACTTTCCTGGTGCCTACTGGTCCCACTTTCCTCTGATCGCCAGCCCATAATAATTGTAACACTTCTCTGGTGTCTAGTGGTCCCTCCTTTCTCCAGTCCTCAGCCCATTATGGTATTAGCACTTCCGTGGTGGCTAGTGGTTTCCCTCTCCTCTGATCACCAGCCAGAAATAATATTAACACTTCCCTGGTGCTGGTGGTCCCCCGCATCTAAGCGGCCGCCCGACCCCCATGGCACCCACCGCCCCCCCAGTCACCTTACCAGTATACCTGATGCTATAGTTGCACATACAGTGACCGGCACAGCTCACCTCCCATCTCCTCAGCAAGCCGCCTTATGTCCAGGCAGGGGGCGGGCATCTTATTTATAGGACAGGGCACTAAAAATCAGTTTCTATAATTTAAGAGTCTTTTCTACTTGATACTTAGTTCATTTAAAGATCTTTGTAGCTCCACGCACTGATATAATCTGTTCTTGAAAAACTGGTTTAAGGAAGGATAAATATAGCAACATTTATCACTAAGAGGTTGTAAAGTTGCTAATTAGAGTATTATGTGTTTAAATTTCATCTCTTCACAGATGCACTGAATTTCATCCCAGCCAAAAGAATTGCATGTCCTTGGTTTAAAATGCAGCATTCTGAGTTTCAAAAATGACCTTGTGCTTGTTTGTTTTTTTAAGTTGTTCATTATATTTTTATGCTCTGTGTGTGCAGTCGTCTACTATTACTACTAATACAAAAAAGGAATTTATGCTAAACATGAAAGTAGTAGTGCAGTCAAAAAGATTTTGAGCTACAGTGCTATAAAGCTGCCCTTCCCTGTTGTTGAACACTCTCATACTTACCTGCTAAAGTAGCTGAACCCAACATACAGTAAGAGGGCAATAACACATGACTGTGCGTGTGTGTGTGTCTATCTATCCATCCATTGGGAGATATAGGCAGTCCTGGGGTGTGCAGTGAGGCAGAAGGCTGCAAGCCGAGTGCTCTTCAGCATACACTGGGATGCCTGTCCCTGAAGTGTGTTACTGCACTTAATAAAGCAGCCTGGCACTGAACCTTCTAGCTTAGAAAATGTGGCTCTGTACATGCATAAGTATGTACAGGCATGGCAGGTAATGCAGCTCATCCAGAGAGACTGTGCATAAGGCGAAGTTCATGGTGTATGAGCCGGCGAGGGACTGTGGAGGATCACCGGACTTCATGATGCATCTGGGAACAAATTATATTGAGGGGAATTGTGTGCTGGAAATTCAGGCAAGGTTCTGAGAACTGGTCAGGGTCTGTCATGACAATGGATGCACAGTCTCCTTCTCGGAAATCTTGCCAGTGCCAAGGGCCACTGTGGAGAACAAGCAGAAGATCAGGGAGATTAATGACTAGCTGGGGCAGTGGGGTGAAGCACAGGGGATTGGAGTGTTGGGAGACTTGGGGGGGGTGGAGTTTGGGAAGACGAGGGACTGTATGCCTGGGATAGGCTTCACCTAAATTCTGTAGAGAAGGAAGTTCTCAAATGGGGATGATGGATTTCATTACGGCTAGATGGAGTTTAAACTTGTGAAGGGGGAGGGGAGCAGTGCCAGGCTAATCCGACCATCCATACTACCGGTGGGACTGGCCTGCAACCCCATAGAAGGGGGACAGATGGTACCCTAGGGGAGAAGTGTGGACAGATGTATGAAAGCTCTGGGGAGGATATGGTAAAGAGGGGTAGGGACAAGGGTTGGAAGGTGGCTTTAATAAATACCAGGAGCCTGGGGAATAAAATGCCTGAGTTCTAGGCCACGCTGTTTGAGGGTGGGTCAGATGTAGCAGCGGCCACTGAAACTTGGGCCACCCCTGGCCATGACTGGGACCTTAATCTGAGTGGGTACCTTGTGCTAAGGAAGGACAGAAAAGTGGGCGGGTGGGGAGGAGTAGCAGTGTTCATTAGGGATAACATTGAGATTATGAGAGTGGATGAAGCAGAGGGCAGTGTGGAGGCCCTGTGGGTCACCTTGCGAACCTCCGTGGGAGGGAGGATCAAGTTGGGGGTGGTATATAGGCCCCCAGGACTAGCAGAGAACCTGGAGGATTGCCTGTTGGCTAACATTAAGGAGCAGTGTGGACTGGAAGGGGAAGGAGTGATGTTGATGGGGGACCTTAATATGCCAGCTACTGATTGGGGTACTATGATGTCCATTGTAACCAGGGAGCAGAAACTGCTGGATGGCTTCCTGGACGCGTTCCTCAATCAGCAGGTGATGGACCCAACGAGGCAGGGTCATATCCTGGATGTGGTTTTAGTGGATGGGGATCTTGTACGAGATCTGGTTGTGGAAGAACCCCTGGCTGGGAGTGACCACAACACTGTCTGGTTTCGGCTTAAACTGGGGGAGAGGGGGATCATTCAAGGACAGCGATAGTTGATTTTAGGGGGGCGGACTTTCAGAACATAAGGGAAATTCTCAAGGGGCATTTGCAAGAGTGAAGCGCAAGGCCGGTAGGTCTCGTAAACCATGCTGGTGGACCAGGGAGGTCCAGGATGCAGTAAGGGAGAAGGCTGCCTACAGTAGGTGCAAAAAAATGAGAGGAGAGAGGGATAGAGAGAACTATCACCTTGCAACCATGTAAGTCACCAGAGTGGTGAGGGGGGCAGAGGCCTGGAAAGAGCAGAGGTGGCAGAGGAGATACAGGGTGGGGAAAAGGGGTTCTTTAGGTACATTGGTGAGCGGAGAAAGGTCAGGGACCAGCTCAGTAGGTTGAGGACAGCTGGGGGGTGGGTGGAAGGGGCTGGAGAGCAGACGGAGGTACTGAATGACTACTTTGCCTCAGTGTTCACTAGGGAGGAGGCTGGGGAACTTCCAAAAAAGGGGTTGAAGGTCACAGAAGGCACAGGAGACCTGACTGTTGGGGTACCTGCTGAAGAACAAGTTGCTGGGGGAGGTAGGCCAGGGGTGAGATATCAGGCTGGTTCTGCTGAATTGGGGGGGAACAGATGCTGATATTCCTATTGATCGGGTGTGGGAAACCCTCCAGTCCCTAAAAAAGAATAAATCCCTGGGGACTGATGCTATTCACCCCAGAGTACTGAGGGAGTTGGCAGATGTTTTGACTGTGCCATTGGTGGATCTCTTTAACTTGTCGCTCCAGACAGGGAGGGTGCCAAGAGATTGGAAGCAGGCGCATGTTGTGCCCATCCATAAAGGGGGATCGAGAGAAGAGCCAGGAAACTATGGACCCATGAGTTTGACGTTGGTGGTGGGGAAGGTAATGGAGAGCATACTTAAGGAAAGGTTGGGAGGTTCCTTGGAGGAGATGGGATACCTGGATGATCAGCATCATGGGTTTGAGCCAGGTAGATCGTGTCAAACAAACCTTGTAGAGTTCTATGAGTGGGTGACATCAGCACTCAACAGGGGGAGACCAGTGGATGTACTGTTCCTGGACTTCAGCAAGGCATTTGATTCGGTCCCTCACATTGGCCTAAGGGAGAAGCTGGGGGGGATGGGGGTAGGCCCATTGACAGTTAGGTGGATTGGAAATTGGCTTTCAGGTCACACTCAGCGGGTAGTGGTCAGAGGGGAGGTCTCATCTCCTAGGGAGGTCATAAGATGGGTCCCACAGGGATCAGTCCTGGGTCCACTCCCACTTAACACCTACATCTCCGATATCAGGGAAGGTATGGGGTGTGAAATGAGTTTCTTTGCAGACAACTGTAAGCTGGGGGCAGTGGTGGAGGGGAAGGAGGGGAGATTGGCCCTGCAAGAGGACCTGGATACTCTGGATAGGTGGTCCTACACCTGGAAATTGAAATTTAACTCCTCCAAGTGCAAGGTGCTACACCTAGGCCGGGAAACACCCAACTATGTGTACACCCTGGGGGGGATGAGTTGCAGGCCACGGCACGGGACAGAGACCTAGGAGTCTTGGTGGATGTTAACATGAATAATTCAGAGCAGTGCAGGAGGGCTGTGGTCAGGGCAAATAAGATGCTGGGATGCATCGCTAGGGGGATTACCTCAGGGAACAGGGAGGTGATTTTGCCACTGTACAGCAGCCTGGTTAGATCACATCTTGAGTACTGTTTGCAGTTCTGGAGGCTGCGCCTAAGGAGGGACATCCAACTCCTGGAGAGGGTTCACAGGCGAGCAACCAGAATGATCCAAGGACTGGGGGATATGACATATGAGGAATGACTAGGGGGCTCAGCCTGTTCTTGCTGGAGGAGAGGAGGGACCGGGGGACATGATTGAGGTCAAGTACCTCAGGGGAGTAAATAAGGTAAGCAGAGATAGGATCTTTCAACTGATGGAGGGTGGAATCACCCGAGGACACAGTTGAAAGATTGAGGGTGGTAGGATTAGGGGGAAAGAAGGAGGAGGAGGAGGTACTTCACTGAGAGAGTAGGGGAACCATGGAATGCGCTACCCTGGGAGCTGGTACAGGCAGCTATGGTGGACGGATTCAAGAGAGGGTGGGACAGGTATAGGCAAGGGGTGAAGCAGAGGCTGGTTTGCCTGGGGAGGGACTGGGGGATGGAGTAACAGTGGAAGGAGACAGATAGAGGGCTACGGTACCCAATCAGGGTGCTGAAGCACAAGCAGACTTGATAGACCAACAGGCCTACTCTACTGGTGTCTAGTATGTTAGTATGTTATTTGCAATTGCCATTTTTGTTTCTGTACATACTTTCTCCTCTGTGTGTTGACCATCCTCCTTCCACTGGTCCCCTTAGCCCCATCACCCCCGGTGTCCACCAGGACTCGCCCTTACAGAGGTGCCTAGTGGGCTGGGTGTGGAGCCCATGGAGGACCGGTGTCATCCTGCCGGTCGACATGATTTTCCATTTTCTTCTCCTTCTCATTGCTGGGATGTGACACATCAGCATGCATGTGTGTAGGCGCACACACACTGCAGAGTCCCACATCACCCTTCCTTCCTTTGGCATCCTAGTCCTATTCTGCCCTAGGGCCTCCATCTGGGGACAGTCATTCGGTGGGACTACCAGCCACCCTCTCTGGGAGAGGAGAGTCGTCCTCCAGATGCTCAGTCCTCTCCCTCCCTGGCCGACCCCCAGTGACCCACTCACATTGCGAACTTGGGTCGCTGGCGTGGCAGGAGGTAAGGCATTGATGCCTCAGCCCTCCATGCCACGGGGCCGGCCTATTGCAGTGGTCGTTTTGACCAATTATATAAATGTAAGCAGCTCATTCAAACCCACAGCCACACCCACACATGTACATTTACTTGAGAACTGCATTGAACCTGCACACCTGTTTCCTGTAGAAGCTGTTATTTTTAAATACTGGTTTCCATTCTGTTATTGTTAGCACAGTAGTGTCACTGGCTCAGCAGGTAGAACTTTCACCTCTTGTGGCAGAAGATCGTAACGTCATGGGTTCCTGCCCCACACAAAGAACTTGGGGTAATAACTATAAATGAGACAGTAGTACAGTATAAAGGGGGTGCTGTGCTGTTGAGGTGCCCTCCTTCAGATGACATGTTAAACCGAGGTCCCTTCTGCCTATCTCTGATCATTCTGGAGGAAGTTAAACACCCCATGGCACTTAGAAGAGCAGGGGTGTTTTTTTTTTATTTTTAAAAGACATACACAATAACAAAACAGAGATATAAACTCAACAAAATTGGAAAAAAAAAGCAATAAACTAAAAAGCCAATCTAAACGAATACTCCTAACCCTGCTCTAGTGTCGTCTCACAAACAAAGGGTAGAAAAAGAAAAAAATAAGAAAAATTAGTCCTCAATTGTGTCGCAACCATTCTGCCTTCCGGGAAAAAACTGAAATTGTGAAGCAGGCAGACAATATTCTTTATCATGAATTAGCCAAATTTCTTTGTCAGCCATCCTAATTAATAAAGGGGGAGGAACAATTTTCTGTTGAAAAAGTAAGGAATGCATGCCGGATGCATCATTTTAAACAGGCCATCACCACACACACAGTGCACGTCTATAATCCCATCCCACCCAGGAAGGGGTAAAGGCATAGCACACCAAATTCTGATATGCAAGATTAGTCAGTTCAGGAAAGTGCAAGCATCTACTGATGCCGCTCCAAAAATCCTGACTATCAGGACATGTCAAAAATAAATGCTGCATAGATTCCACAGCCTGTCCGCAGGAGTCCCGGAGACAAACTCTCTCTGTGCTTCACTTTTATGCTTAAGGTTGCCCCTTACTTGGAGCTTGTCATGGGTGCAAAGCCATAAAAAGTCTTTCCTCTTTTTTGGAATCCTAGGATCCAATAATTGTTTAGTGATAGTGGAGGGAGGAATACCCCCCCCCAATAGAAACATAAATTGGCTCCTGAAAAAAGATGGTTAGTACAAATTCGTACTGTGCTTTCCTGGAGCAGTTGGACCCATAATCAAAAGACAATTTCTGTTGCCGAACTTTACAACACATGAGCTGAGGAAGTTCAGGAGGATTGTATTATTACTACTACCCAGGGGCTTATCACATGCAGTTCTCCATGTGTCTAGGAGAGTAGAAACCCAGGCCTTCTTCAACGGAGGAGTAACAGAGTATCCCCAGGGCATGTCGGACATTCCCCCTGTCAGTAAAACAGATCCATGTACCCCCCCCCATCCCCAGGATGCACCTGGAAACAAGCTCTCACAGTTTAGTGTGCCTTACTGGGTCAGCAATTAAGTAAGCAGTGTCACAGGCCAGCCTGCCGGCACAGTGGTAGTGCTGTCACTTGCGGCGCTGATGACCTGAGGTTAGGAGCAACCTTGGGAGTCAGAGGGTCAGCCGGTGGGGCGAGGAGAATAGAGCTTCCCACGGACTGCTCTCCTTCTTTGGGGTGGGGTAGGATCAATGACTGGTGCTACCCTGGCCCCCTAGTGATGGATGAATGGTCAGCACACTGAGAGTGTACAAAAAGGGGAGGGGGCGTAGGCGGGGCAGACGCCTATCATGCTGCATACAGCAGCATGTGCAGCACAGCTGTTAGCATCACTGCATGGTACTTTCTGTGCACTGGGGAGGAAACTAGAACATGCCAGCCAGTAGGATGACACTGGTCTCTCGCTGACCTCGCCGAGTGGGCAAGTCCTGGGGAAGAGCTGAACAAGGTAAGTCCCAGAGGATGCTGGGGTGATGGGGCTGCGAGGTTAAAGAGAGGAACAAAAAAAAAAAAAAGTAAGTAGTGTTCCAGCTTAGCTGACCTTTCAGTAAATTCTGGGGGAGGGGAAGTGTCTGATTCACACAGTGGTAGAAAAGGCCATTTTAGAACTAAGTGATATAGTTTAGGAACATTTCAGCCACAGAGTTCTAAGGCCTGTTTACATGACCTGATCTGCATCAATGAGACAGGTGCAGATGAGTTGTAGCAGTGCAGATCAGGCCGTGTAAACAACATGCAGAGTGCTGTAGGTCGCTCTGGTGTGGCAAACCACGATCGCTGTTTCCCTGAGTTTGCATACTGGTGCAGGCATTTAACGATAGGGTGCAAACATGTTGCATCACCTGCACTGGTGTAGCCTCACCGCACCCTGCACCATGTCACTATTCAAGCCCTTTTCTAAAATGTCTGCCCTTTATTGTCCTCAGAAAGGTCAGTATTAGCCCCTTGTCACTGAGAAGCGGGCTGCTCTGACTATTCCCTTCCTAAGCAGGCAACTCCTTACCAGCCAAGCATTCACAGCAGAATGGGTCACATGCCCCATCTCTCCGATCATCTTCAGATATCCTCCTGATTGAAAAATGACAGCCTTTATGCGTTATCCCCCACCCAGCAAAAAAGCTGTACCTTTTTAGACTGCATGGGACTTTTGGACCTGGTGGACCTTTTGTCCTGCTCCACCATAACACTAAGTGGACTGAGACACACAGCTTTGTCACTTGACCCTCCCCCCAGTGGAAATCCAGAGGCAAACAGCAAGAATTTCAATTTGACATGTAGATTGACCCTGCAAGGATGCACAACCCCTAAAAACATAGAAACATAGAATTTGACGGCAGAGAAGGACCGCTTGGCCCACCTAGTCTGACCATTTTCCTACCTAACAGATACGCTGCAGATCCTAGTTAACCAACAGCTTACTTCCTCCTACCCCCCACTAGGACTGCCTTATGTCTGTCTGATGCATTCTTGAATTCCCCCACTGTTCTTGACTCCACGACCTCCTCAGGGAGGCTGTTCCATGCATCCATAACCCTCTCCGTGAAAAATACTACTCGCATTACCTCTGACGTTCCGCTCTCTATCTTCAAATTGTGCCCCCTTGTTCTTGCACATCTCTTTCTGAAAGATACTACCCTCTTGGACTTTGTTGATTCCCTTGAGGTGCTTGAAAGTTTCTATCATGTCCCCTCTCTCCCTTCTTTCCTCAAGGGTATACATATTAAGCTCCTTTAGTCTTTCTTCATATGTCTTCTGGTGTAGATCCGGCACTATTTTGGTTGCCCTCCTCTGGACAGCCTCCACTCTGTGTATGTCTTTACGGAGATGGGGTCTCCAGAACTGCACACAGTATTCCAGATGGGGTCTCACCAACTGTCTGTACAGAGGAATGACAACTTCCTGTTTTCTACTATTGATGCCTCTCCCTGTGCATCCCAGTATCCCCCCAGCCTTCCTGACTGCCTTCTCATGTTGCTCGCCCGCCTTTATGTTATCTGATATAATTACCATCAGGTCCTTTTCCATTTTTACTGTTGTCAGTATCTCCCCCATTGTGTACTCTTCCCCTGGGTTTTTGTTTTCCAGGTGCATTACCTTGCACTTCTTTACATTGAATATGAGCTGCCATACATTTGACCATTCCTCCAACCTTGCCAAGTCCCTTCTCATCCTTTCCACTCCATCTTGTATATCAACCCTATTGCAGATCTTTGTGTCATCTGCAAAGAGGCATACTGTACTTTTCCTTCCAGTTCATCTGCAATGTCACTTATAAAGACATTACAAAGGACTGTTCCCAGTAGTGAACCCTGCGGTACCCCGCTAGTAACCCTCCTTTCTTCATTGTTGATTCTGTTTACTATTACCCTTTGCGTCCTGTTGTCTAACCAATTTATTATCCAGGCTACCACCTTGGGACCCACTCCAAGGCTGGCTAACTTGTTTATTAATCTTTTATGTGGGACTATATCAAATGCCTTGCTAAAATCTAGGTAGGCCATGTCCACAGCCCCTCCCTGGTCTACTACTTTGGTCACCCAGTCAAATAAATCTATTAGATTCGTCTGACACAACCTTCCCATCGTGAATCCATGCTGCCTTGGGTCCTGTGCCCCACTGGCCTGTAGGTACTCAGCAGTTCTTTCCTTCAGAAGTGATTCCATCTTTTTCCCTACCACTGAGGTCAAACTAACTGGTCTATAGTTTCCTGCCTCTGTCCTGCTCCCACTTATGTGAAGAGGAATCACATCTGCCCTCCTCCACTCCTTAGGTACCACCCCATCCTCCTATGATTTGTTAACGAGAGTAGTCAGCTGTGTCACTAGTTCTACCCTTAATTCTTTTAGAATTCTTGGGTGAATCCCATCAGGCCCCATTGCTCTGTCCACCTTCAATTGTGTTAGTTCTTTCAGAACCCTTTCTTCTGCAAATGGACTGGTATCGACCCCTGTCTTCAGAGTGTTTCTCTTGTTTGGTTTAGGTACCCCCCCCTTCCTTTGTGAATACTGTGCAGAAATATTCAGTATCCCTGCTTTTTCACTGTCACCCTCTGCCCTCATTCCCTCCCCTTTATTAAGCCTCAGTATCCCTCCTTTGGTCTTTCTTCGCTTCCTAATGTACCTATAAAAGGTCTTATCCCCCTTCTTAACAGAGTTGGCTATCCTTTCCTCAGTTTGGGCCTTTGCTATTCTGACTGCCTTCCCTGCCTCTTTCTGCTTTAATTAATAAAGTTCTCTGTCCTGCTCCTTTTGTGTTTCCTTATATTTCCTGAATGCTATCCTTTTTTCCTTAACCTTCCCTGCCACCTCTTTTGAGAACCATAGCGTTTTTTTCCTTCGTTGTGTTTTGTTTATTTGCTTTACACAAAGGCTTGTTGCCTCTGTGATGGTTGTTTTGATTACTCCCGATTGTTCCTCCACCCTTCCTTCTTGCCTGTTTGCTAGTGTTTTTCTGAGGCACGCTCTCATTTTCCCAAAGTCAGCCCTCCTAAAATCCAATGGTCTTGCTTTTGTGTGGCTTGATTGTAGGGCTGCGTTTATCATGAACCACACTGTTTGGTGGTCGCTTGTTCCCAGATAGCTACTCACTTCTAAATCTGAGATTCTTTCTCTGTCCCCATTTGAGAGTAATGTTGTGTAAATGTGTTCAGTAGCAGGGCAGGTGGGCGGTGAGCGAATGGCACAGATGGAAGTGCAACAGGTAAGGTCTGTGTAAACGCACCTCTAGATTAGAACAGGGATGCATTGTGACAACTAGGCAAGAGCATAGAGATCCCATTAGAACTAAAGCATTAACCAGGTGACAATTAATTGGATCCAGTGTAGGAACTGTCTATCTTAGATCAGGAAAATTAATGGGAATTTCCATAAAAAACATGTTGCCCCTCCTCACTCTCACTCATGTCAATTTGATTTGCACAACAGGTATTTAAGTACTTTATAGTGTATGGTAGAACGCGGTTGAGCATGGAAATCCGTGCTCCCAGCAGCGTTGTTGTGCTTGCCTCAATGCGTCTCTATCTTGTGCTGCACGATCGTCACGGTGCCAGCACAACTGAATCAACGCATTTGCGCATGCACAATTGAGCGGCCCACGGCGATGTGGAAGTCGGCGCACTGCTACACATCCTGAAGTAAGCCTTATTTTAAGAGGTAGACTTGTTTGGGGGATCACGGAGCGCTGATTATGCTTGCCCATACACTATAAAATATTGTGTATAAGCAAGCATACACAAACAAGGCAGTTGCTAGATCTCGAGGTTTCCGTAGTAGTGGACCTCTCGAGCTACGCTCTCGAGGTCTCTGGTTACCACGGAAACCTCTCGATCACAACTGCCTTGTTGTGTATGCTAGCTCATTTTATTTATTTATTTATTGATAAATATCAGATAACACCTTTGAGTCAAAGACTCTTTAAGGTTCCACGTCATACATAAGAAGAGACAACAGTGTACAGAGTAACAAGTAACATAGTAGTTACACACAGCGGTTACAGAATGGTTGCTGATGATTACAGAAAATACAAAGAATACAAAAAATAGCAGCTGGGAATAAAGGTTGCAGGTACAGTATATGCATAGCATTTCAGGGAAATGGCACTAGCCATGCCCACATGTTATTCGTTGGCCAAGGCTGGACAGAGATGTCCATTGTCATGGTATGGGCACGCTCAGGGGCAGCAGACCAGAGTTAGGTCCATAGACATGGGAGATGGGAGGTGGTGGAAAAATGGAGGGTCAGGTTTAGGGGCAATCACATGCTGATCCTTGGGTAATAAGGTCCCTTAGTTGGTACTTGAACCGACCAAGTTTGGGTTCAGTGAGAAGGAAGTATGGGAGTGAGTTGAGCCAGGTTGGGGCCAGATATCGAAACGTTCTTTGGCTAGAGGTGGTTTTGCAGCAAGGTATCCTAAAGTGGGTAGTTGCTGACTGCCATGTGAGGCGACTGGACAGTGGGGCCTGAAGTAGTGGGTGAGGTCTGGAGGGAGTAATCCTGAGGTGATTTGCTTTGCGAAGAGGCAGGCCTGGTACTTTAGCCTCCCATCGAAGTTGAGCCAGTTTGCTGAGGCGTAGAAGGTGTATGTTTGAGTGAGTCTAGGACACCCTGTAGCAAGTCTGCAGGCCTTATTGAGGGCCAGTCTAATCTTGGGTAGGTGGGTGGTGTTGGCCGCACCATAGATGATGATACCATAGTCAGTTAGGGATAGAATAGATGTAGAGGTGGCTAGGCGAAGAGATTCAGGAGGCAGGCAGTGCTTATAGCGGTGAAGGAGACCAATACATACGTTGATGGCAGTGCTTAATAATTGGATATGGTCATGGAAAGTGAGACCTGTGTCTGGGGTGATGCCAAGGTATCTGAAAGTGTTAACCTGTTCAAGGGGGTCATTTAGTGAGTTCAGAATGTGCAAGGGTTGTCCTAGGTTCTTATTTTGGTGGTGTGCAAACATCATGGATTGTTTTTTAGTAATTTAGTGCTAACCTATGCTGAAAGAACCAGGATTCAGCTTCAGAGAAGGATTTCTGGAGTGCCGAGTGGAGGGCTGTGGGATCAGTGTGAGAGTTGTAGAGGACTGCATTGTCTGCATACAATAGCATTTTCCCAGAACAGGCATTGGACAGGGTGTTGAGGTTTAGGGAGAAGAGAAGAGAAGTGGGCCAAGGATAGAGCCTTGAGGCACCCCAGACCTGACTTGGTGGGAGGATGACAGGGAGTGGGCAATCTGGACTGTCTGGGTTCTCTCAGACAGATAGCTGGCAGACCAGTCGATGGTCTCATGGGAGAGGCCTAACTGAGTGAGGGAGTCCAGGAGAAGCGAGTGGTGCACGGTATCGAAAGCCTTTGAGAGGTCTATAAAGACAGCGCCAGTAGTGTTACCAGTGTCCAGGGATGTATGGAAGGCGTTTGCAAATTCCAAGAAGGTAGTGGTGGTGGTGCTATGGTTCTGGCGGAAGCCGTGTTGTTCAGGACACAGAGTACTATATTTGGTGAGGTAGTCTGTTAGTTGTTTGGCCACGATTTTTTCAAGGGTTTTAGAGAGGGGAGGCAGGATTGATATTGGGTGGTAGTTCCCAGGCAGGGTGTGGTCACCACTTTTAAGGATAGGACTTATACACAATCCTTTGTAATATAAATAATTCAAAAAATTACAAAACCAAAAAAGTGCAAAATTTAGACTGTGCCCCCTCAAAGCATTTCACATCTGCTGGCTTCAGTGCTACACATGGCTGTTGTAATGTCATCAGCATTGTTAAAGCTGCTCTCTGATTGGTTCAGTATTCCACTGTTTCATTGTGACCTTTTGACTTACAAGACAGCATTAGTACCATCACAGTAGGTAGTGAGATACTAGTGATATCTTAACCAGTTTTAACCCATGCTTGTTGCGTACACATATGATGATCACTAGTGACCTGAAGCACTCCACACTGTGCAAGAAAGCAGCAGCAAAGGCAAACAAGATGCTGGGTTGCGTATCTAGAGGGATCAGTAGTAGGAGAGAGGAGGTTATACTACCCTTGTACAGATCACTGGTAAGGCCGCATCTAGAGCATGGAGTTCAGTACTGGTGCCCATACCTCAAAAAGGACTTTTACCTGCTGGAGAAGGTCCAGAGGAGGGCTACAAAGATGATAGCTGGTCAGCAGGGTAAGGCATACGAGGAGAGGTTGAGGGCACTGAACAATTACTCCCTGGAAGACAGGAAGGAGGGGGCGAGAGAGAGAGAGGGGGGACATGATTGGGACCTTCAAGTACTTGAAAGGGATAAATAAGGTTGATAAGGAGAGTCTCTTTAAGCTGAGTGGCAGCCATAACATGAGGGGGCACAGTCTTAAGCTGGAGGGTGGGAGGTCAGGAAGCACTTCTTCACAGAGAAGGTGGTGGATACTTGGAATGTGCTGCCAGAAGAGGTAATCTTGTTGAAGACAGTGGACAGCTTTCAGAGGGCTGGGACAGGTATGGGGAGGGTAAAGATCATGGGTAGGGAGGGTGGGAGGAGGGGAGGGAGGGAGGGCAGGACAGTAGCTCAAGCTGTGGACCCTGCAACATGAGCAGACTTGATAGACCAAATGGCCTTCTTCTGCTAGCTTCTTTGTATGCTCGTATATGGGATACACAATGGCCAGACTCAGAATCTGCCATTTATCATCTTGAGTTTGGGGGCAGGACCATAACCCATGTGTGGCAGAGACACAAGTGAGTTGTGAAAGTCCTCCCCCCTCGTAAGTGCTGATGAATGTCATATTCTGAATGAGGCCGCTGTGTATCCAGTTTATACAATGTATTTTAAACTGTAAAGCTTTCAGATTAGTTCTTCTAATGAAGAAAAAATGGTTTCTGTTTGATTTAGCTGCTCTGTATTGAGATCAGCAGAGGTTATCGTGATGTCATCAGGCATTGTTCAAGCTGCACTCCCATTGGTTAAGAATTCCTTTGTGACCAACCTCAAATGATGATAAATGGTGATGACCCACCTCTACTGATGATTAACAATTTATCATCACTCCAGGTCCCACTGCCAGGTACATATTTCATTTATCTGAACATTTTTGTCTCATCTCCATTGTATAAATAAGGGATATGAGGGGTGACCTGTGTGATATATGATTTTTGTACACGAGTGCTGTCTGACCTTGGGTAACCTCACGAGTGGCGTAAGCCATGCGTGAAGTATCTAAGAGCAACAGCATGAGTGTACATAGATCATGTCTCAAACAAGGTCCCCCCCTGCACATTTCATTTATGCAGTAGGGCTGGGCCTTATGTGGTACATTTTTCTTTTTCTTTTTTAAAAATATAATTTTATCAATTCTGTGGGTTTATTTTGTAATATAGTGCCTTCGTGCATTCCTTCCCTCCTGGTTTCTGTGGCTGTTGCCATGGAGATGCCATGTGCTGACGTCCTGTCAGTGTAACGTGGCAGCCAGTTGGTGGAGCAAGCAAGCAAGCTTTATAGATTTTTCTAGCAAAGATGACGTCTTTGTTTAGTGAGAGCCCCAGCAGTTACAAAGCACTGTGTGTGCGTGCTGACTTGGGAGTTTAAATTAAGCATAGGTTTTCTTTTGTTTGTTTGTAGATGGTAAAGTTGAGAGCATGTTCGATGTGGACTGGTTGGACAGGGTAAGGAAGTTCCATTGTGTGGAATAGCAATTGAGTGGGTCTGAGGGAAAAAAATTGGTGGGATTTTTTAAACTTGGTAAATGCTGCATCAGAGAAACATAGATTTTGATGGCAGATAAGGACCGCTTGGCCCACCCAGTCTGCCCATTTCCCTACCTAATGGATAAGCTACAGATCCTAGTTAACCAGCAGCCTACTTCTTCCTACCCCAACCCCCTAGAATTGCCTTATGTCTGTCCCATGCATGCTTGAATTCCACCACTGTTTTTGACTCCACAACCTCCTCCGGAAGGCCGTTCCATGCATCCAATAACCTCTGTGAAAAATACCCTTAAATTACCTCTTGAGCCACCCCCTTCTATCTTCAAATTGTGCCCCTTGTTCTTGCACACTCTTTTTTGAAAGATGCTACCCTCTTGGACTTTGTTGATTCCCTTGAGATACTTGAAAGTTTCTATCATGTCCCCTCTCCCCTCCTTTCCTCGAGGCTATACATATTCAGCTCCTTAAGTCTCTTTTCATATGTCTTCCGGTGCAGACCCTGCACCATTTTTAGTTGCCCTCCTCTGGACAGCCTCCATTCTGTCTATGTCCTTGCGGAGATTGGGTCTCCAGAACTGCACGTAGTACTCAGATGGGGTCTCACCAACTGTCTGTACAGAGGATAATAACTTCCTGTTTTCTACTGGTGATGCTCTCCCTATGCATCCCGGTATCCCCCAGCCCTCCTTGCTGCCCTCTCACATTGCTTGCCCACCTTTAGGTCATCTGATATGACTACCCCAGGTCCCTTTCCATTTTGTTGTTGTTAGTATCTCACCCCCATTGTGTACTCTTCCCTGGGTTTTGTTTCCCAGGTGCATTACTGCACTTCTTAGCCTTGAATCTAAGCTGCCATACATTTGACCATTCCTCTAACCTTCACAAGTCCCTTCTCATCCTTTCCACCCCATCTTGTGCATCAACCCTGTTGCAGATCTTTGTGTCATCTGCAAAGAGACATACTTTTCCTTCCAGTCCCTCTGCAATGTCGCTATAAAGACATTGAAGAGGACCAGTCCTAGTACTGGAACCCTGCAGTACCCCACTAGTAACCCCCTTCTTCAGAGTGGACTCCATTTACTACTCTCTGGTGTCCTATTCTCCAGCCAATTCTTTACCCAGGCTGTCACTTGGGACCCACTCCCAGGCTGGCTAACTTGTATATTAATCTTTTGTGTGGGACTGTGTAAAATGCCTTTCTAAAGTCTAGGTAGGCCATGTCCACAGCCCCTTCCTGATCTACTACTTTGGTCACCCAGTCAAAGAAATCTATCAGATTTGTCTGGCATGACCTTCCCGCTGTGAATCCATGCTGCCTTGGGTCCTGAGCCCCTCTTGGTCTCTAGATACTCAACAGTTCTTTCCTTCAGAAGTGATTCCATCATTTTCCCTACCACTGAGGTTAAACTAACAGGTCTGTAGTTTTCTGCTTCTGCTTGCTCCCACTTTTGTGAAGGGAATCACATCTGCCCTTCTCCAGTCCTCGGTACCACCCCATCCTCCCATGATTTGTTAAAGAGGGTAGTCAGTGGTGTCACTAGTTCTACCTTAGTTCTTTTAGAATTCTGGGATGAATCCCATCAGGCCCATTGCTTTGTCCACCTTCAGTTTTAAGAGTTCTTTCAGAACCCTTTCTTCTGTAAATGGGCTGGTATCAACTCGGTATCCAGAGTGTTTCTACTGTTTGTTTTAGGTACCTCCCCCACTTCCTTTGTAAATACTGAGCAAAAATATTTGTTTAGTATCTCTGCCTTTTCACAGTCACCCTCTGCCCACCCTCCTCCTCTTTATTAAGCTTCACTAGCCCTCCCTTGGTCTTCCTTCGCTCCCTGATGTACCTATAAAAGGTTTTATCCCCCTTCTTAACTGAGTTGGCTATCTTTTCCTCGGTTTGGGCCTTTGCTGTTCTGACTGCCTTCCCAGCTTCCTTTTGCTTTAACTGATATAGTTCTCTGTCCTGCTCCTTCTGTGATTCCTTGTACTTCCTGAATGCTTTCTTTTTCTCTTGAACCTTCACTGCCACTTCCTTTGAGAACCGTAGTGGTTTCTTGCATCATTTCATTTTGTTAATTTGCTTCACACAAAGGCTTGTTACCTCTGTGATGGCAGTTTTATTATTCCCATTGTTCTTCCACCCTCCTTCCTGCCCATTTGCTGGTGCATCCTTAGGCACTCACCCATTTTAGCAAAGTCAGCCTCCTAAAGTCCAGTACTTTTTGCCTTTGTATGGCTTGACTCTATTGCTGTGTTTATTGTAACCATACTGTTCAATGGTCGCTAGTTCCCAGATGGCTACCCACTTCACATCTGTGATCATCTCTTCATCTCCATTTGAGAGAACCAGGTCTAAGATTGCTCCCCCTTGAGTGGGCTTCAATACTAGCTATCTAAGGCATTCCCCTTGTAGGGCATCTAGAATAACCCCACTCTTTGAAGTGGCTGCTGCAACTGCACTCCAGTTAACATCTGGCATATTCAGATCACCCATCAGCAATATCTCTCCTTTTTCTGCCATTCTAAGTATTCTTTCTATCTTTCCTTGTCCATTTCCTCCCCCTGAGAAGGGAGTCTGTATACAACCCCTGTGCGGATTGTGGTACCATTGCCAGTCTCCAAATTTACCCACAGTCGTCTTCTCCTCCCTGTTTTCCTTTTGTTCTGTTGCTTTGATTCCTTCCTTATGTAAAGAGCTACTCCTCCTCCTCTTTACCCTCCTGTCCCTCCTGTAGATAGTGTATCCTGGTATGTTTATGTCCCAGTCATGGTATTGTGTGTACCATGTTTCTGTGACTGCCACGATATCCAGATGTTCCTCCTCCATCAAGGCCACTAATTCAGGAAGCTTGTTACTCAGACTACGGCATTGGTACTCATTGCTCTCCATTTTTTGATGGCTTTACCTTCTTTTGCAGCACCCCCACTGACCTGTCTACCTGGTCTTTTCTCATTTAGTACCCTGTTTTGTAGGAGGCTGGGATTTTCCTGCTACTTATCAGTGCCTCCCCTCTGACTAGTTTAAAAGTTTGCCAATGAAGCATTTAAACCGATTGCTCAAAAGACTTGTTCCTTTCCTGGACAGATGCAGACCATCCTGCCAGTATAGGCTGGTGTCCCTCCAGGTGGAACCCCAGTCCCCAATGAAGCTAAACCCTGTGCTCCACACCATTTTTTCAACCATTCATTAAACTGCATGGTGCAAAGTACCGCCCACTCATGCCATTGACAGGCAGCACCTCAGAGAAAGGATATTGTGTGTGCTGCTTGTCTTAGGCCCTCCCAATTCTACAAAGGTCCTTCTGCACTGCTCTAATCTCATGATTAGGCCAAGTCATTTGTCCCTAGGTGGACAATGACGTCCAGCTCGAACTCCGTGCAGCTGTTCTCGTGATCCTGAGGATCGCTTCCTGTCTCTTTCAGGCCATGGCACCAGGCAGGTGCCTACTCCAGCCTTTCCTGCTCCCCCAGTTCTGTCCCCATAATTGAGTCCCCACCAGGAGCTGCTTCCTTTCCTTGTGGTGTCCTCTGCCTCTTTCCTGTGAGCCTCCCTTGTGACAGTTGTCCTCAGCCTCCTTAGTCTCCTCATGGTGCATCCATAGGGAGCTGTGCTCCTAGAATGGTGTAAGATTGTGGTGTGGAACAACTGACTGGGTGTGCCTCTGTTCCACCATCCTCACCTCCTCCTGAGCCCACTGTGGTCCAACTGCTGTGCTTTCTTGCAACCTCTGAGGTAGTGGTGGTGGCTGTGGTGCCCCTGGAGGGGAGGTTCCCTTCCACCATCCAGTGTGGCCTGGGGAAGGTCCCTTACTACTGTCCAGTGTGGTCTGAAGACTGGCAACTTCCTCCCTCAGGGCAGAGAGTTGTCTGCAAATAGGGCAGCATCTCAGCCTCCAGAAAGACTCCCGGAAGACTGCTGCTCCACAGCCATTACATTGCAGTACTCCCCACTTTTTTTGTGTGTGTGTGTGTGTGACTGGTTTGTAATATAAAACATATATATATATATATATATATATATTATGCAATGTGTATGCTTATATTGTCAGTGCAGTGTGCTAGAGAGGGATATGACAGTGATATGCACCTTGCACTCTTGAGGAAATGATGTCAGAACCCCAGGTATAAAGGAACTATTTCCAAGGGGTGGGTGGGGTGAGGGTGGGAAGGGGTTGGGCCTAAACTGTGCCCTCACAAAACAATCAGCTAAAAGCTCTGACCCACCGCTGCGATGAGTGCCTTCCTGTCAGCAAGATGTCAATTTGACAGAGAAAATACCCTGCTAATGAAACAGAGAAAAATCCACACATCCAAGTCAGACACAGGTAAACCTCCCCAGCCCCAAAACAGGCCTGGTGGTTTGTGCTCTGAAAGCTGTCAGTCCCAAAATAAGTCAGCTGTGCCTTAAACTCTTCCTGCACTGAAAATGTTAAGAATTGTAACAAATAAACGTAAACCTAGATCCACCTCCCTCTGTTGCTTGAAAGACTGTCTTTTCCTGTTTCACACTGCAGGTTTTTCTATGACAACTCCTTAACCACAGTAACTTATTTAAAAATAGTTTTAACTATCACAAACTCCTACACACCAGTAAATTATTTAAAAATAGTTTCTGTCCCAAAATCCTAGTAGTCAATCCAGCTACCCCCAAGGGACAACCAAAATGCAGTATTCAAACACTTATGAAGTTACTTCCAAGATAAGCAGAGTTTGCAAGCTTCTTTTTCAACTCCTCAGCCACCTGTAATTTATTTAAAAATAGTTTAACTGTCAGAAAATCCTAGTAGACAATCTAGCTACTTCCAAGGATCTACCCAAATGCAGTATTTAAGTCCTTCTGAAGTTACTAACAAGATAAACAGAGTTTGCAAGCCCCTTCTTGGTTAAACACTAAATACATATGTGAATAAAAAGCAATTACCAAGGGTAGTTAGTTTCACCTCCCATAGAATTAAGCAAAAGTGCACGTTTGTTGCAGATATCAAGTGCAATATAGAATTTCTCACACAGCTCACAGCTGAATAAAGAAGTAGTGTCCTTCCAGTTTAAGAAAATGTGCTGAAAGTGCTATGTGCTGAAAGAGGTATGTGGCAGTCCGGGGAGTTTGTTTTAAATGTAAGACACTTTGTTTTTGGTCTGGGATGGAACTGTCATAGTGATTGGGAGAGTGCTAAGGGACCAGCTTTGGAGAGGGAGAATGGAGCAGAGTAAGGGAGCATCAGATCACGTAGACACTACGGTCTGGTAGGAGAGACATCGTAAGAAGTGTTCGTTGGCACAATGGTTACTTTTTTTTTCCAAGTGCTGGCAAAGAAGTAAGCATTTTTAGTGTCAGCTCAGGATAGGGAGGGAATTGGCAGTTCATTTTGGGAGACAGAACTTGCAGCCTGCAGTTCAGTTTGTGACATGCAGTGAGGGAAAGTGAAGGTACTGTTCGAGATGGAAGTAATGCCAGCTGGCAGGGGGGAAACGTGTGACACAGAAACTGTGAAAATAAATTGAGTATGATGCAGTAACTGTGTACATAAACGCAATTTATGTACACAGTTACTCAGATAAATGGATTTATCACGCTCCATTTATGTCTGCCCTCATTGCACAAATATATGTATACAACAGGTGTGGGTATAAATTTGTAGAGATAACTAGTGATATTCCAGGGCTAATTAATATATATTGTTTTAGTATTCCTGGGCCAATTAATATTTTTTTTAGTATTAATATGAATAGAATAATAGGTTACAGCGAATTATAAGGTTGTAGTCCATCAAGAGGTTTCTATGTCCCCAGAACCTCGAGATGGAATTTCAGCAGAGTAATTCACTGTAACCTATTTTTATTTTGTTTTTGTAATATGTGGATGCGAGAAGATGGTGAGGTCTTACCTGTTGGAGTGTTGTGTAGGCTGAGGCATGACTTGAATGAGGAATCGGGAAGCTGTTCAAAGAGGTCATCAGGAAAGTGCAGGAAACAGTTTGTTGTAAGAGTATCACATAAAGGCTGTTTTTTTTAGGGTACTTTGATTTTCTTGGTCCAAGATGAACTGTAGCCTGTTTTCTGTTACTGTTTGTAGCTTTGACAGAGTTATTATTGTTGCTTTTTGTGCTACAATGTGCTGACAAAGTTTTGTGGCGCTTGTTTACCGCGGTGCTGTTTTTTAAATTATTCATACTGACTGCTGAAGCTGACTCACGCTGAGTGCAAGGTGGCAGGGTGCATTTGTACTTTTGTGCAAGAGTGATAATACTATTGTTCTAAAGTCTGAACGATAGTATTATTGGGAGTGAAGTGTGCTATTATGGGGAAATGATGTCTATTACAAGGATTTTTTTTCACCGTTTTTGATCGTATTATTTTCATGATCCATATATTACATTAGTATAAAGAATATATATTTGTTATTTATTACATTTTAGATTTTTGATAGTTCATATTTAGGAATGGTCTGACTCTTTGGTATTTAGTTGTTAGTACAGGTAATTATTGTTCATAGATGTGTGTATTTGAGATGTTGATTTTGTTTAAAGTAATAGTTTTGTATTTTGTAAAGTTGAATGTTTTTGTTCTTGTAAACATTCAATAAAAATTTACTTTAAAAAAAAGATAACCTGCGATATCTTTGCGCTAAGTTTCAAGATATGGAGGGGTGTAGGTACACCATGCTATTCCACCTGCCTTCCCCTCTCCTACCCTGATCTAGTCCTCATTTTCTACCTCCAAATGATATAAGCTGTTACTTTTCTTGTTATGGTCTTGAACAAATGTCTATGATTATTTATGTAATTATGCACTAATACTTGCCTGTGGTATTGTAACTGAAGATAAACACAAACATATAATTTGTAAAAATGTAATGTATGTATATAGTTATACATGATTGCACCTACTGCCTGAGTACCTCACAATATGTGTGTGTTTGCCTTTTGTACATTCCGAACTTGATGTATGGTATCTATTTCTGTATTCTTTATTGTATCCTCTCTTTCCCTTCCCCGGGACACATCTGGTAACAAGCTATTGTAGCTCAATGTGCCTTTCCTGGTGAAACTTTTTTCATATAAATAAATAAATATCAAGATACCACCTGTTAGATACTGTACATCACGCGTGACCTCTTGATAATTGACCAGTAGTAACAGGACAATCCATATTACCTCGTAACAGTGCTACCTTGACCGCCATTACTTCATACATTCTTCTCTTCAATGACATGCCACTCATAGAAACAAACATAAAACCAGTGAATGAAAAAGAAAATCACTTGTTTATGGCTTTATTTATGCAACTTTCTGGTTCTGTTGTATACATCAGATATGAGATGAGCTCATGAATGATATCAGAAATATCCTCAGATTGTGCTTGACCTCGTGTGACCTCACTTGTGGCTTTGCCACTCATAAGGTCAGAGTTCAAGAAAAACTCAAGAAGATATATCTAATGGAGTGTTGTGTAGGCTGAGGCATGACTTGAGTAAGGAATCAGGAAGCTGTTCGGAGGTCATCAGGAAAGTGCAGGAAACAGTTTGTTGTAAGAGTATCACATAAAGGCTAGCAGAGTCTGGTTTACATGCCCAAGGCTTGCAAAACTTTTTTGGTCCTTGGGAATGAGACTTGGGGAGAGAACTTCCTGGGAAGGTTAGGGTTGACCACAGGTTGGTTGAGTAACTTGGCTGTGCCCACACCACACATCCTACCTGCACTGTAGCTAAACGAGAGGTGATTTCATTCCTGCCCTCTCAAAGGCACCGGGAAATTTGCGCACAGTTTTAACCCCAGCAGCAACAACAAAGTGGCTGTAATATTCCTAAAAAAAAATGTTGGATCATAAAGGAGATGTGTACTCGGAATAAATCTTATTTTTCGGTGATTACTCCCAGTCATATTTTATGCATGCAACATGCAAGAAACAAAAGCATTGTTGTTCTGTGATATGCAAAAGAATAAAAATTAATGAGAAAGATAAGAGCATTTTCTCTCTTGCTCCCCAGGCTTACTGCCTCTTGTACACACGGAGCGTTTTCAGAGGCTCACTGCATTAAATAATTCACAAGACTATAACCAAACGCTAATAGGTTGAGACGGGCTGGTCTTCTAGATGTCTTTATATCAACGATAGCAATTCATTCGGACTATCAGGGGATTAATATCAACAGCATGCCTTCTGTTAAATGCCATCTCAAAGACATGCTGCGCACCTACTTCCCTGAAATTTCAAATCACTTAAAAAAAGGTTTGTCAATTTGTGAAGCAGTGGCGATCAATCTGCCCTCCTCATGCATTCCCTTTCTTTATCAAATTGTACAAAACATGGCCAATTTGGGCTCAGTATCTTGCTGCAAGCCAATAATAATTTATTTCCAAAATGACAAAATGCTGCTTACTTTTTTGCTTGGCTAAGATGTCTAATATTAGCTTCTCTCCTTTTCTCTTTCATGTGCTCCTGCTTCTGACAACGCTGGATTAACTATGCATTGTGCTTTGAGAGTGAAAATTTTCAGGAGAGAGAAAAGGGGCACTAAGGATTCATTGAATGTTGGGTGCTTACAAACATTCTGGTTGCAGGCTACAGGAATGCTTACTGTTTGCGCAAAGGGTGTGTACACCACCCATGGTAGGCTTTCCTTCAATCCTGTTCCTGTGAAGTACTTGTGAGAGAAATCAATTTCCAACATTTTTTTTTATTATGTAAAAATGTTACTGATTTTCCAACCTTTGCACAACATCGGTAGGATACACAATACAGTACTATCCATATCAACATCAGCAGTGCCAGTTTCAGGCATGCGTAGACCAGATATCAGATTTTACATCAATTGACAATAAACCTGACTTAAGAAAGAAATAACTTATCTTAACACATCTGAGAGTCCAGAGTGGATTCCAAAGCACTTGTACGTCATCTGGCTACATCATAGTGTAAGCAGCCACAGACACACATTTGGGGTAGTATGGGAGGAAAAGCCGGTTAAAATGGGCCAGGCAAACCTTTTACAGATGGAGCCGGGCGGAGAGATAACAACCAGGTCAGAGAGTATCAGAGGAGTAAAAGGAAAGGTAGGGGATGAGTAAAAGATACAGACCACAGTGGTGGGGGACAAAAGTATGAACTGCCTTGGGAGAGGGGGGGGACCCCATCTGTTGTCTCAATCTGTACTTAGACAACAGGGGGATTTTGCAATGGGGGAATGCTACCATGCAGATATGAGAGTGCAAATATGCATCCCATTTAAGATGGTAGCCAGCCAGTTTACCCTTAGCTACCGCCGTGAGTCTCTCAAAAACGGCCAGTATAGCCATAGCCTCCTGCCAGTGCAAAATTGTAGGAGGTGAAGAATTTCTCCATTTCAACAGGAAAGCTCTTTTCGCTTTCATAACTGCAACCAGGACCCACGCTTTGCCATAATAGGAAAGTGTATTCAATGGGGAGGCATCCCCCAGTAACGGGGTAGTGCTGAAGGGAAATTTGTGTGCCTACTATGGCGGAGCAGTCCTTCAGGACTTTGCATCCAGAAAGTATGTATTGTTGGGCAAGTCCAGAGTATGTGAGCAAATGGTCCGGAGAAGATTGACATCTCCAACATCTGTCCTGTAAGACTAGCTGACGGCCGAAAATGATTGCAGGGGTCCTATGCCATCCGAGTAAAATTTTAAGTTGAAGTAGCTGGCTCTTGGAGTCTACATAAGCTGTATGGGCAGCCCTGAGACATTCTGACCATTGCTGAGGGGATATAGGGTGTGGAAGGTCTCGGTCCCATGCAATTTTGCTAGAGAGAGACGCATCCGGCTGGGTATCTCTTAAGTGTTCTATACAAGGAGCCTACAAGGCCCTTGCCACCATTGGGTTGGTGAAGATTATCTAGGAAGCTCCATTTGGACTGGGATGAGGCAGACTTGAGAAGGGGAGTTAGGGCACTCCTTAATTGGAGAAATTTCCAAAAATCTTGGGATAGCAGGCCATATTTGTCCCCGAGCTGTTCAAAAGACATCAATATGTGCGTGTTTGGAAGGAGTAGATCCACAACCGTACTGATGTGCTTAGAGGCCCAGAGTTTCCAAAGGATCGGCTTATGATCCACCCTGATAAGGGGGTTATTCCAAATCGGGGCGTAACGAAGAGGAGGGGGGTAGTCCGCTTTCGGAACCTCAGCTAGAGCCATCGCCCTGCGCCAGAATCTGCATGTCCCTTTCATAAGAGGTGCCAGGTGTTGCCCCAGGGGTTACCTGCTGGACAGGAGAGAAAAAAGAGGAACCCTGGGCAACAAGGCAGTTTCTAACTGAATCCACGGGGGGGGGAGCTAGGGGCGAACCAGGCCACGGCCTGGGCCATCTGAAAGGCAAGCTGATAACCCACGAACCAGGAGAGGTTCAAACCCCTCTTGGTCCAGTGGGCACTCATCTTCGCACGTCCCCATCTAGGGGCCTTACCCTCCCAGAGGAAAGTGACACTAGCCTATCTAAGGCCTGAAATGGCTTCTGAGAAAGAGGAATAGACAGATTGGAAAGTAAATAGGAGACCCTGGAGAAAATAAACATTCTAATGGCTTCAACTTTCCCTTTCAAGGTGAGACGTAACTTCCTCCACCTTTGTATCTCGGCCGCTAACGATGCCAGAAGGGGGGAGAAATTAACTGATTCTAAATCTTTCCAGGCTGATGTAATAGTGATACCCAGTTGGGGGAAACCTTGCGGGGCCCAGGCAATATCTGTGCCAAACATACAGTGCCTACTGCATTTCTTATTTAATGGAGAAAGTGTGGTTTTCTTTTGGTTCACCCGGAGTCCTGATAGGGAAGCGAATTCTTGCAGGATGGACAGAATCGAGGGTAAGGTGGCTTGCAGATTAGAAAGTGTAAGCAACATGTTGTCTGCATAAGCATTCACCCACTGGGATGCCAGTGATATTCGGGGTAGCAGTAAGCTTCCTTATCAGTGGGTCAAGAGCCACAAGGAAGAGCAGAGGGGAAAGGGGACAACCCTGCCTGGTACCTCTGTGCAGGGAGAAAGGAGGGGAGATGTCCTTATTAGTAAGGATTCTGGCGTGGGTAGATTGTACAGAGTGAATACCCAGGAGCAAAAGTGAGGTCCAAATCTGTACAATCGTAGAACCTGGTGGAGGTATGCCCATTCCAGAGTCGAATGCCTTGGCGAAATCAATCGCCAAGGCACCCATGGGAGTATCGGACTGTAGAGCCAATCATTTAAGGTTTAGGATAAGACGCAGGTTGTCTGTGCTGGATTTCCCTGCTGAGAACCCTGACTGCGAGGGATGAATCAGTTCTGACAGTATTGGGAACAATCTGTCAGCCAATACTTTGGCCAGTAGCTTGGTATCCACCGGGAGGAGCGATATGGGCCTGTAGTTCGCACAAAGTAGGCAGTCCGATGATTTTTTAGGGATTAGCATGATGAGAGCCTCCCACATAGCATAGTGGAGGGGAGTAAAGTATCCTTCAAACAACATGAAGTCTTGCTATATTATGACATATGCAGTATAACCCCAGGTTAGAACTGCTCCAGAGGTGAAAGAGTTAACTTCCATGCAGGGCATGGAATCTTGAGCACGAGCTCGGTTGAACTCTGTCTGTTGAAGCTCAAACTTAAACTGTCAGATTCTTTACTCCGCCTCACTGAACAGTCGCTCCGGAGATTCCTCCTGCTGCTCGGTTTGTTTGTCGGTTTTAAAGTGTAATTCTCGGTTTATTTTACCGAAATTTAACTGCAGTCGTCGGTTCAAGCTCTGTCTGTGGTATTGTAAGTAATAGATAGGCTTATTTATTATTTTTCTTCTGTGGAACTTGTAGCGTCTTTTTCGGTTCGGTTTGAACCGATCAGAGGGTTTAAAATTACTTTCTAGCCCTTTAGAGTGCGGTTCCCGTTCTTATCGGTTCTAAAAAACGGATTTTATTCGTTTTTCACGACCCGTGAAACACGGTTGGGAACCGATAAGAGATCTTGCTTGGTGGATTGCCATTAACGGGCAAGTTTTGGTTAGGCTGGCACTATGTCTGAGAAACCCAAAAGAAAAACCGGACCCACTGGGTTTCAGCACTGTGGCCTCTGTGGGGAAGCCTTTGCCAAGGCTGACCCACACACCATTTGTGTATATTGTCTGGGGTTTGACCACCTCAATGCAGACTGCCAGATCTGTAAGAATTTTTCCTGCTGCCACCGTGGAAAAAAGAGTTGGTAGGCTCAGGGAAAGGGAGGCCAAAAAGTCCGCTGACCCGGATGGCCAGCCCGGTTCGGTTCCAGCCAAACCTGAGGGAGTGCCCTCTGACCGGGGCGATGCTTCCTCGGGCAAACGAAGAGCCAGCTCTGAGGAGCCAGTTCCAACTAAAAGGGCTAGAAGGTCAGCTAGTTTGGCGCTGAGGAAATAGCCAAAGCTATTCAAATTGTCCAGTCTCTTTCCCCAGTTCCGTCCGAACCAGCACCATTGGCCAAGTGCCCGGTTCGGTCAGTTCCCTCGGTTCAAGATTATGATTTTGAAGATTTTTATGAACCAGGGGAAGGAGAGGAGGGGTACGAGGAGAGTGAGTGTGATTTTGAAAGTCTGGATGTGCCCATTGAACTGGACATCTCTCCAGACAGACCCTCAGGAGTATCCCCTCCCAGGCTATCTGAGTCCCCTTCTCATTTTTTGTTTTACAAGAAAGTTGCTGACACTCTGCAGCTCCCTGTTGAGGAAGCTGTTGATGATCAAGAAGAGCCTGATTTTGTGGAAATGATGGATATTCCAGAGTCTAGGAGACTGTCTATTCCCTTGCATAAATCTTTTAGGAAACAGACAGTACAAATTCTGAAAACTCCTCATTCTATCCTCCCTGTGGATAAAAGGATGGGCAAGAGGTATGCTTTATCAGGCTCTGATACGGCGTTCCTGTCCCAGCAGTGCAGCCATGTGGGGGTAGTGCAGGCTGCAGCCTGTGACAAGGCTAATATTCCTCTAGCCTCTCACCCTCCTGAAAAGGATTCCAGGAGGATGGATGCCATGGCAAAAAAGCAGTACATGGCAGCATCTTTGGGACTCAGACAGGCAAATTATATGGCTTACGCAGCTAGGTACCAGAAAT
The DNA here is from genome assembly GCA_016271365.2 of Neoceratodus forsteri. NCBI lineage: Eukaryota > Metazoa > Chordata > Ceratodontiformes > Ceratodontidae > Neoceratodus > Neoceratodus forsteri. The sequence goes on along the minus strand of JADMNL010000034.1, from coordinate 118,348,549 downwards.
CCAGGTGGGATACTGTCCTGGCCCTAGCAAAACAGGCCCCTGAACAGCTTGCCAGGGAGCTGGAGCCGGTGGCTGCGGATGGTATTGAGGCATCCAAGGTGCAATTTTATGCTGCTGTAGACTCTAATGATGTTTCATCTAGAGTTATGGCTACATCTGTGTCTCTTCGCAGAATGGCCTGGCTCAGATGTACTGCCTTGTCACAGGATACCCAGTCTAAGGCTATGGATTTTTCTGTTGTGGGAAATTCTCTGTTTGGGGAGCAGACAGAGAATTATATGAAGAAAATGGATGAGTATAGGACCACCTATAGGAGTGCACAGGCCAAAGAAAGGCAAGTCACTCCTCAAAGGCAGCATGTCAGGGGCAGGGGCAGGCCTTTTCATATGCTGTTTTACCAAGCCCAGGCCTCCTCTTCTGCTTATGCCCAGAGGGGGTTCTTTAGAGGAAGGGGCAGAAGGGGCTCTAGTAAGCCTGCTTCTACCCCTCAACCCAAAGCCCCTGCAAAACAGGCTCCCTGATGGGGTAGCCAGGGCCGATTCTCCACTACCAGTAGGGGGCAGGCTGGCTTACTTTGTCCAGGACTGGAAGTCTTTAACATCAGACAAGTGGGTCCTGAAGTAGTAGCTAGGACTGGTTCTCAGCTTCAAAAATTTCAAGATGAGAGCCAGGTCTTTTCCACCTGCAAACCCATCAGAGGCACTTGCCTTGAAGCAGAAGTTTCTTCCCTCCTGGCTCTCAGAGCAGTGGAAAGGGTTCTACCCATACACCAGGACAAAGGGTTGTACTCCAGGTACTTCCTTACCCCAAAAAAGACAGGAGAATGGCAGCCCATTCTGGATCTCGGGTATCTAAACAAGCACCTTTTAAAACCAAAGTTCAAAATGGTGACCCTGGGGATTATTTTACCCTCTCTAAGGCCAGGGGACTGGCTAGCCTCCCTGGACCTCAAGGATGCCTACTTCCATGTTCTCATCAGAAGCTCCCATCGAAAGTAGCTCAGGCCATTAGCAGTTCAGAGCAATGCCCTTCGGCTTCTCCTCGGCTCCAAGGGTGTTCACAAAATGCCTGGCAGTAGCAGTTGCTCATTTAAGAAGGCAAAAAATTGCCATCTTTCCTTATCTGGACGACTGGCTCATTGTAGGCCAGTCTCCAGAACATGTCAAACTGCATTTACAAGTAACCCAGCAGCTGCTTACATCTCTAGGTTTCCTTCTCAGTATTCCAAAGTCAGTTCTGGAGCCTGTCCAGCTTCTCACCTTTATAGGCGCAGAACTGAACACAAAAGAAGCCAGAGCCTTCCTTCCTCTGGAAAGAGCAAGGACCCTGGTGTCTCTGGCCTCCTCTTTCACACTGCAGGTCTCACCAGCAAGGCATTTTCTACAGCTCCTGGGGCACATGGCTGCTTCTACAGCAGTGGTGCAGGGAGCGAGATTTCAGATGAGGACATTCAGTTCCATTTGAGAGCCTTTTGGTCTCAAAGGACGATCCCCAACCAAATTGATTCCAGTGACTCAACCCTGATCCAGGCCCTGCAGTGGTGGCAGGATCAGAACAATCTGAGACAGGGGGTTTCCTTCACTCCCCAGTCTCATTCCTTGACCCTTACTACAGATGCATCCCTCTTGGGGTGGGGAGCTCACATGGGCGATCTTTCCACCCAAGGACTGTGGTCCCCTCAGGAATCTCTGCTCCACATCAATTTGCTGGAGCTCAGAGCAGTTTTTCTAGCACTCCAGGTCTTTTCCACATCTGTCCAGAACAAGGTAGTTCAGGTCAGAACGGACAATACCACTACAATGTGGTACATCAACGCAAGGGGGCACTCGGTCTACGGCCTTGTGCACCAAAGCAATGAAGTTGTGGTCTCTGGCTTATTCTCTGAACGCCTCCCTTACGGCAGTTCACCTCCCAGGCAAGGACAATGTCCTAGCGGATGCTCTCAGCAGGATTTCCCAGGGCCATCACGAATGGGCACTGGATCCCCTAGTATTGGAGGTAATATTTGCCAGATGGGGCACTCCGCAAATAGATCTCTTTGCAGCCCCAGACAATCACCAACTTCCCCTTTTTTGCTGCAGGCCCCCAGTGTTGGGCTCAGTCCCTCTGGATGCCTTCCTTCTCAGTTGGGAAGGGAAGTTTCTCTATGCTTTTCCCCCCTTCCCCCTTCTTTTCAGAGTGCTAGTCAGAATCAGATCTCAATCCTGCAAGATGATCCTGATTGCTCCAGATTGGGCCAGGCAGCCCTGGTACCCACCTCATGTCTTTAGCAGTCCACCCTCCCTATGTCTTCCCAGGAATCACAACCTGTTAACCTGTGCCCAGGGAGAGTTTGGTATCCGAACCTCAAATCTCTCAATCTCAAGGCTTGGCTCTGAAGAGTTAGAGTTTGCTGACCTACACCTTTCTCAAGGTGTATTGATATCTTGAAGGCCTCTAGGAAGCCTTCCACCAGGGCTACCTGTAATTCAAAATGGAATAGATTTTCCATATGGTGTGCTGGTAAACATATTTCCCCAGAATCTGCTGGTGCCCACAATCCTGGATTATTTGGTGCATTTGAATTCCTTGGGGCTGAGACCAGCTACCCTAAAAGTGCACTTGGCAGCTGTGTCTGTCTTCTTGTCAGCAGGTAAGCCCTCTTCTTTATCAGCTCACCCTGTGTTCTCCAAGTTTTTTAAAGGTTTGCTTCTCACCAACCCCCCGTTCAGGGATCCTGCCCCTGCTTGGGATCTTAATATTTGCATCGCTCAGCTTATGCAACCTCCTTTTGAGCCATTGTCTTCAGCAGAGCTGAAACACTTGACTTGGAAAACTGTGTTTCTGGTAGCCATCACCTCTGCCAGGCGCATAAGTGAGCTACAAGCCTTGTCAGTGGAGCCTGATTTTATCTCCTCTGAGAGATAAGGTAGTCCTCAGGACTAACAGGAAGTTTTTGCCTAAGGTGGTTTCAGACTTTCACCTTAATCAATCCATGTCTCTTCCTGTGTACTTCACTGACCATTCCTCCTCTGGTGAGAGGAGATTGCACAGTTTAGATGTCAAAAGAGCCATTAGTTACTATATAGAATGTACCAAGGGTCACAGGTTCAAATCCCTCCAATTGTTCCTCACTTATGGTGAGGTTGGTAAAGGGAAGCCTGCCACTAAAAGATCCATTGCCAGGTGGATTGTCTCTTGTATCCAATTCTGTTACGAAAAACTGGGTAAGGTTCCTCCCTCAGGCCTGAGGGCTCACTCTACCAGAGGTACAGCTGCGCTCTGGCTGCTGCCAGGGACATTCCTATCCTAGAGATATGTCAAGCAGCTACCTGGAAAACAGTTCACACTTTTACTAAGCATTACTCCTTGGATATTCAGGCTAGGAGTGATGCTCGATTTAGCACAGCTGTGCTTCAGAGCCTATTTCCCAGGTAGGTTCTGTCCCTCCTCCATGGAGGTACTGCTGTGTAGTCTGCATATGTCATAATATAGCAAGACTTCATGTTGTTTGAAGAAAAAATTACTCACCTTAGTAATGTTGTTTCTTCTAATGTAGTCTTGCTATATTATGACCTCCCCCCAGCCTGCCTCTCTCAGAACCTCTGTTTTTGGGATGTGGGTGGGCAGTGCAATGTTGGCACTTCTTGATGCCCACTTTATTTCACCCTTCTAGGGTGCTTAGGTGTTATGCTTAAATTTTCCTTCTTGAATCCCCCGACTTGAGTCTTTGTTTTGGGATCAAGAACAAAAAGGTGTTTTTGTAGTTAGTAGCCAGTGGCTAGTGTAGGTTTACGGCTTCCACACAGAACCTTAGTGAGTTTTTGCTCGTAAAGATCTGACAGTTTAAGTTTGAGCTTCAACAGACAGAGTGTTCAACCGAGCTCGAGCTCAAGATTCCATGCCCTGCATGGAAGTTAACTCTTTCACCTCCGGAGCAGTTCTAACCTGGGGTTATACTGCATATGTCATAATATAGCAAGACTCCATTAGAAGAAACAGCATTACTAAGGTGAGTAATTTTTTCTTCTGGGCTTCCTGAAGAGCACTTAAAAGGGGGGTGGTGATCTCATTCTGCGACAGTTGCTATAACTCAACAAACATCCCATCCGGACCCGGGGCCTTCCCTTTAGCCATGTGGGATAAGGCAAGACATAGTTCATCCTGGGTAATTGGGGCATCCAATGCATGGGCTTGCTTGTCAGAAAACAGTGGAAGGTGGGCTTCTTGGCAGAACTCTTGTAGGTGCCGAGTTAACTCGGCGTCGGACAAGGTGTTTTGGGACTGATAAAGTTCTTGATAAAATTGATGCATGGTTTCATTGATAGCTTTGGGTGTAGTCGCTACCTTCCCCTGCTTGGTCTTTAAAGCGAGGATCCTAGAGGACGTCTGCTGCTTTCGGAGGTAATAGGCTAGTAGTTTCCCCCCTTGTCCCCTCCCTCCCAGGAGCGATGTTTGGCCTGAGTTAATTGCCACTCCACCTTTCTGTGTAGCAGCACATTAATTTTGTATTTTAGGCTGGTGATGTCAGCCAGAAGAGGAGAGTTAAGTGGATGAGCAGTGGATAACTTAAAACACCTTTCCAGGCATGCAAGTTCAGCTTGTAGTGCAGTTATCTGTTGCGCCCTTTGTTTGTTTTTAGCCGCAGAGTAGGAGATAATTCTCCCCCTTATAAGTGCCTTGAAGGCTTCCCAAACTATAGTTGCCCTGGTTTCCCCTGGGGTATTAAGGGTGAAATAGGCGTGAGACTCTTCCTTTAAAAAGTCTCGAAATGCTGCATCTTGCAGCAAAAGTGGGTTACACCTCCATCTTGTGGAAGGCGGTCCCTGCCCTGGGGCCAAAAAAGTGATTGTCACCAGGGCATGGTCCGATACAAGTATACTGCCAATGGTAGTAGACACTATCCCAGGAAGGGCAGCATAGTTGGCCAAACAGAAATCAAGCCTGCTATGTGTCCCGTGTACATTGGAGAAAAAGGTATAGTCTCACCCGGTCGGGTGACGAAGTCTCCAAGGGTCCCCCAACCCCCATTCTGATATTAGAGTGTTTAGGGATTCTAAGACCCTTGGATGGGACTGTGGTGTGGGGAGAGATTTATCTAAAAAGATATCTCACACCAGGTTATGGTCCCCTCCCAGCAGGATTGGTATGTCGAGTTCTTCAGCTGAGAGCTCAGCCAAGGCCTGGCTCAGATCAGGGTAGACGTCTCCTGTGTCTGTGTTAAATCCATAGACATTGGCTACTATGGTTTTGCCACCTGGATATGACAACTTGGCCATTACCCGTCTGCCCTGTGAATCCCAGCGCTGGGTCTCCACAGTCCAGGGGCCCGGCTTCCATAGTAGAATAACAACCCCCTTGGATTTCGTGGAGGCACAACTGGCCAGCACTGTGCCCACCCAAAGCTTCTTTGGCCACTGGACCATGTGGGTGGTAAGGTGCATCTCCTGGAGTAAAGCTATTGTCTGCCCTCATTAGGCTTAAAAATTTCAAAACTTTGGTGCGTTTTACCAGATGGTTCAACCTGCGCACATTCCAAGAGACGCACTCCCAGCTGCGCGGTCCAGTTGAGGTCTGCGTCATTGTTTTGCGCACCACCCAGTAAGTAATAGAGAAAAAGGGGTACTCACCAACTCAGTAGCAGCAGTTGAGACAAATGAGCGAGAAGGAAGAGAGGGAGGGGGAGTACCTGGGCACCGACTTGTGCTGAAACACGTGTCACCAGTAACCTCAGAATGCAAGAGCTGAGAGAGAAGGTGTGATAGCAGTGGGAAGTGTTCCGTCTGTGGACTGCAGAGGAAGTCTAAGCAAAACAAAGAAAGATAAGATATCAATTATATAACTTGAGGAACCGTAGATGCAGCAAAACAGCTATCCAACAACAATTTAAGTGTAAAATAGTATAAACTTTCTATACACAATATAAACTCAATTATGGTGCCGAGATGTACGTGTGAGAAGAGTGGTTGGTACACCCAACGGCCACACTGCTTCAGACACCAAATATATAAATGGGGGAGGTCACACCAGATATGGGTGATCTGTCCCAGCCCGGCTCTGCCAGATTGGACCTGAGACCCTCCTCCTGGAATTGGGATATGCCCAACCATCCTGACCATCCTGAGCCAGGTAGTATCAGGATACGTCCACCTGTTCGGGAAATGGGATGTGGAGGGAAGGGGGGGTCTATCGGTCACATAATAAGTACAATTACAGGTCAAGTATCGAGAGTAAATATCAGGTTATGCGGGAGTCAAGAGGGGGATGAGGGCGTGGGGGGGGGCATTTGGAAATGGCAGACCAGGACGCCCATGAAGAGGGCAAAGCCATCTTGTGGTAGCACTAGATCCAGCGTTTTTTTGTCCATCTAGGTATATGGGCCCTTTCCATATGGCAAAATTGCCCGTGCACAGCGCTCAATGGACAGGGAAAGGGGGGGCAGTGCAAGAGGAGCTAGAAGTACAGGGCAACACCATGCAGCAGAGGCCTGCAGCTACCCAAAAGAATAGTCACGTGTGCACAGCTGGAAAAAGCAGAGTTCCTAAGGTCAAGGATCGGGTCTCGGCTAGGGCAGAGACAGAGAGGGAGGAAAAGGGAAACAGGGAGGTCCCTACACTCTTGCCGTCAACCCTTAGGAAGTACGGCGGGCCGGGCCAGCCATCGGAGAGAGATATACATATCTACTATAGCTTTAATACATCACATGTTCTTAAATGGCTCTCCCTTGCTAGGTGTTGTAAGAGCTTTAGCAAAATTTTTAAGTCCAGGTTTAAGCAGGCCTGCGGTCGCTGCTGCATCATCTTCGGCCTCTTCCATCGCTTCTGCCCAATCCAGTGGGATTGGGTCTTCCGAGTGACCCACCTATCGGCTCTCTGCAGGGTCCAGATGCTTTCCCCTTATCCAGGGCTGACCTATCCGCCCAGAGGAGTTTTGTCGGAGGGGACGCAGCAGGGTTGCCAGATGCTGAGGAGCAGGGGCTTCTAGCCAGCTGACGCTGCTTCATTGGGAGAGTGGAGTCGGGTAAGTCCATTAATTTAGCTGCCGCACCATCACTAGATAAATCGGGGTTAGGCTAAGTGGCCTCTTCAGTTGCTGGGGCCCAGAGCTGTCATGTGTGGGGATCCTTTTGTGGGGACCCATCCATCCGTGATCAATGTCCCTGTGAGCAGCGTTACCCTTTCCACCTGTTCCGTGCGGTCCCGTGGTTCCCAAAGGCATCTGGGGGATGTAGTCCCTGATGACAGGCCAGGCCAGTGACTACGAATCCAGGATTCAGCATCCCGAGGGGACTCAGCCAGAAAAGACTGACCATTCTTCGACAGGTGCAAGGAGGTAAGGTTCTTGAATCAATATTGAATGGCATTTGCACTCAGCACCTTCTTCAGCTGGTTATAAGCTTTGCGTTTAGCTGCAACCTCCTGGGAAAAGTCTCTATAGAAGGAAATGGTATGGTCCTTCCAGATTAACTCCCCAGCTTCCCTCATGGCCCTGAGTATTTTCTCTTTAGTAGAAAAATGCAGTATGTAGGCAGTTATGGTCCGGGGACTCTTATTGCTATCTGGACTGCCAGGAACACGATGAGTGCATTCCACCCCCTTTCCACCGTTCACCGAGAAGCTGGGGGATCCATTCATTTAGGAACCTCTCCATATTTGGGCTTTCTGTCCCCTCTGGCACCCCGAGGATCTTGATGTTATTTCGCCTGCTCCGGTTTTCCTGGTCCTCCGCTCTGTGCCACAATTGAGCCAATTTAGCTTTGTGGTTCCTAAGCCTGTGAACGGCGTTTAGATGTTGGGTTTCCAGCTCCTTCACACGCTGCTCAAGAACATTGTGCTGGTCTTCGAGGCGGCAAACATCTGCAACGTTACCAGCAAGGGAGGCGCCAGTTGTGTCCACTCTACTAAGCAGTGCCTCCAATATTTTCGTGATATTTGCCAAGGCTTACCCCACCTGTGGGTGATCCGTTGAGCTGAAGGCCGCCCTGGACTCGGCACCCTCACTAGAGCTGCTGGCCTGTTCCATCTGTTTAGGAGAGACTCACGATCTGTAAACAGCTGCAGTGTTGCTGGACTGTCACCGATCTATTGCCAGTCCTACCAGGATACGTATTGCCCATGAAATGCCACCTGGCGGGGGGGAAGGGGAGAACTAGACGCCACTTATCCGCATGTAACCACGCCCGGGACTTTACATCCAAGTAGACTGGGCCAGGACCGAAATCTACGGGGCTCGTTCAAGTTACCGGAGTGTGGCCATCCCCCAGAAAAAAAGCAGTAGTAAATACCAGCGGTATGTCTGGGAAAAAACGTCAGAAAGGAAAGGTCTTCAGTCCAGCATAGTGGTCAAATATGAGCAGATTTTCGCCGGGCTGGGGCAGAGCGAAGGAATCAAGCATCCATCTTCTCCAGGTCCAGGCCACTCCCTCCAATTTCCAACATTGTAATCAGTAGGTAGATTGGTTGCTGTTACTTTAAGAAAGTGCAGGAAGGCTTCCATACAAAGCATCTTGGTGGAAAGTGGGCCTGTCAGCCACTCGACTGTCAAGTAGAAATGGACAAGGGGCTCAATTTGCAAAGCCTCTGAGACTGCCGCAAGCCCCTGGTGCACAAGATTTGCGGCAGTCTCCCAGCCGGCAATCAGGATTTTCACTTCCGTGTGCCAAATGCCACAAGTTAGATCAGCTCCCCCCAGTCTAACTTGCGGCATTCCGCGGACCATTTTTACAAGGCTTGCACCAAATATTTATAATATAAAGGGAGGAAAGGGTCGCAACTGCGCCCAAGAATATAAAATCAGGTGCAGTTGCAGCAAAGGTGTTTGGTGCACCTGTGCCAAAAAATGGGTCAGATGCAGGATCTGACAGAAGCCCTGTGTCAACCTTCAAAAATCGGCACAAAGTCTTCTTTTAGCCTGGAACCTTTGGAGGGAGGCAAAACAATTTTTGATTAGGTTTTGGCTACTGTAGGCAGTCCTCACTCAACTTTGACAAACTGTTAGTGCCTGGTGGAATTTAAAAAGTCTAACAGAAAGGAATTCCAAACAATTTCTGAAATTTCTACCTACCGTAATTCCGACGGAATTCCATTGGTTGCAGAATTCCAAAAGTTGAATGGTGTTCGCAGATTTAGTTATCTGCAGTTTACGTAAACCACGGAGTCCGTTTCTGCAATTTTCGGAATGCTTTCCGCAGTCTTCATAGTACGCAGAAAGTTGTTTACTGGTTTACATAGAAATGCTTTGCTTTTTAGAATTCTGCAGAATAAAAAAATAATTCCAAGCAGGCCTGCCGTCGCAGTGGTAGTGCTACTGTTTGCGATGCCAGTGATCCATCACCCAGGTTCAGGAATGAATGTGGGTCATCAGAGGGCAAGCTAGGGAGAAGGATCAAGCATCCTACAGGACACTCTCCTCTTCCTCCAGGTAGGGAGGGGGGATGACTGCATTTGTGCGATCACTACCTGGGTGACCATGGGTGGCAGTACAGACAGGGAGTACAATTCTGGGGCTGGAAAACAATGGACTGGTTAGACTGACGTGCATGCTCTGCATGATCACGTCCGTTCCCCAGCATCCCCATAACAGAAAAATTGGAAAAGCTGCTGAGCCCTATGATGGCTCTGGATGGCCTGCAGACCCTGCACCCCACTGACTTGGGCACACTCTGGAAGCACCACATGGAATACTTATGGAGGGGAACTTGTCTGGCTTGACGTCCTCTACCGTGGGGAGAGGATACCATGGGGCCACACTCATGAAGCCAGATAAGCCCTAGCAGATGGCAGGGAGATGGGGTTGCGGATGCCCGAAGCCCTGAGATGGATTGATGCTGGCTGTAGTGGGAGCACAAAAAGAAAGTTAAGAAAAAATAATTCCAGACAGCATATCGGAAGCAGAATTGCATTCTGCATGAATTCGGCTGGCGGAGTTCTGTATTCCACACAGTTCTATAAATTGTGCCAATTAAATGAATAGGACTTAATGATTGTTTTCTATTTTGCTTTTTAACCCTCAGTTGCGTGCACAACAAGGTCCCTTCTCAGGCCTTGTTTACGGCACCCACCCAGCCCCATCTATCGCTAACCCTACAACTACTGTTGCCTCTGCATCTTTCCCGTATGTCAGAGTCCAGAGAGAGAACCAACCCCCTCGACATCAAGGATCCTGCCAGCCAGTGGGGATCCATGCAGTGCTGCTTGAGTGTGCTGGTGGCCATCATGCAGAAGGTAGCTAGTGTTTCTTCTCCCATTTTCCTGCGATTGGGCAGGATTTTCAAGAGCCTCTGACATGGATGTAACTCCTAAATATGTCTCTGTCAGGAGCAACCCTGGTGCGCCTAGACCAGGCTCGATCTTACTGGCGTTACTTTCTAAAGTTAGACATATTTGCAGCATTTCAACCACTTTATGGTAATTACACCCAATTTTGGATGTAAATTACTTTAAACTTGGATGTGAAAGTTAGACCAGGTTAACCTTGGCCAGGCATTTGTGTGCAGACACAACTATATCTGAACTTTGGGAAATAGACATTATTAAGTCAGCATTTTAAAAAATGAACGTAACTATGTTCTAGTTGGAAAATTGGACGTAGATCAGTAAAAGCCTTCAAAAGGGAGCTGAAGACACTTCTCTTTAGGGAAGCTTTTCCCTTAAATTAATTAACCAGAATTATGTAAGTATGTTATGGGTATTATCTGTTTTTTTTTTTTCCACATACATGCTTTTTTTTCATTTTTCTGTTTTTTACCCCCCTTCCCCCCAGGGAGCCACAGTGTACACAAGCATGTATGTGTGTGGAGGCACACGCACGTGCCAGGATGCTCAGTGGTCTCCCTTGTGGAGTATGGAATTGTAATCTATGGGTTTGCAATGGACACAGCCCTCCACCGCATCAGAGTTGCCTCAAATAATGCATGTAGTCACTCCACCGGTTCAGAATGGCAAACGCACACCTGTGACCTCTATGCCTGTGCCAACTGGCTCCAGTTTGAGGGCAGGATTCAGTAACAGACCCGCCTGCTGGCCAAAAAAGCAAGTCTAGGCATGCCGCCCGCAGGCATCCAGAAATCCCTTACCCCCTATGGAAGTAGCTGCCCCTCAAGAAGTTCCGGGAGTACGGTCTTCAAGGTTCCCAGATGTTACACCTTACTAGGATAAAGAGCTTTTGCCCACCGGGTGCCCAAATAGATTAACAACCTGCCTCCAAGCCTCTCTGGTAAATCAACATTAGGCCCCTTTAAATGTGAACGAAGAACTCATTTGGTTGCCAATGCAAGTTGCGACTGTTTCCAATAAGGCCTCTGGCCTCCCCTGACTGTTGCTCAACCTCCGCACTGCCTGGACACCTTCTCTACCCCCCTACTTCTCCCCTTTCCTCCCTTAACTGTGCTACCCTCCTCCCATTCACCACTGACCCTCCCTTCCCTCATCCTCTCTCTGCCACTCCCCTGTCTACTCTAGTCCCACCACCCCCTTATCTTGTACAGACTTCTTGTACTGATCTTGCTCCGCCCTAACACCTGGCACCTTTGGTAACCTATACCTGCTACTCAATATTGGTATAGCCCATGCTCAGTATAGGCATCCTTTATTCTCCCGTGATGAGGCCCACCAGTTGGGCTGATTCCTGTAATAGTCTCTGTCTGTAGTTTTTCCTCTCTCTGTCTTGCCCCTCTCTTCATGAGCCAACCTCTCCCTTTGTCACTCTCTCTTCCTTTCTTTTTCCTCTCTCTGAGTTTGCTAATTCGTAGTGTATATAGTGTTACTTAATTATGTCACTGCCATGTAACTTGTTGCTTAAATGCTCAATTGTTGTCTTCTTTCTTACGGCTTATCCGTAAGCTGTTTTGTTTTTACTGTATGACCCTGACATGGAACCTATGTAATGAGCTTGCACTCAAAGGTTTAAGCTGAGATCTTAATAAATAGTTCAGGAATAATTTGGCGGGGTGGGGGTGTCTATCTCCAGAGGGGGCATATACTGAACAAAAATACGACAGCAAACAAACTCACTCATCTCAGAAGAAGGGGTGGACTCCCTCCAGGTTAGGTTTGAGGTCCATAGGCCGATCACTTACTGGCACTGTAGCTGCCTGCAGATATATAGAAGACAGCAGCTTCCATTGCGATCAACAACTCAGCATCCATGAGCACTCAGATTGTTGAAACTTCAAAAAATACTTGCTCTTACCCTTTACCTTGTTCACCTAATGTTCCGCTGCTCATGCCTACCCAAAGTTAGGAAAGAATGTGAGAGCTGTCCAAAGATGTATTCAGAAATATACAGTATCAGTGTGCGCAGTGTGTACACAAACTGATTTATAGGGCCTTTTTGTTATACAGCCCAGGTTCTCTGCTAAGGCTTTTCTGCACCATTGCTGACTAAAGGAGAGGTGGTGTGACTCAGCCCTCAACTGCAGTGTGACCCTCATTATAACACACACTTCCCCATAGCTAGGTGCACTACCCAAGCCTTATGCAGCGCATTTATAATTTAGAGGGATATGAGCTCTGATATTTGTGAAACGCTTCTTGAAATGGCATGAAAAAAAAAAGTCAACCGTCAATGGAGTCCAGTATTCTAACCCCTTTTATGAAGGCATTGCATTTTATTTATATTTTCTAATTTTATTTACAATTTTGTGTACTATGATTATCAGTGTCAGTGATTCAGTAGGTAGCACATTTGCTTCTGGGGCCAGAAGATTGGATGGTCATGGGTTCTAGCCCCACACGAGGACTTTGGTTAATACACATAACTGACACTGCTGTGCAGTATGGGAAGGGGTGCTGCTCTGAGGTTCCTTCTGCCCAATTATTTTTTAATTCTGTGGAATTCTGAAAAACAGAGCATTTCTATGTATACCACTGAATAACTTTCTGTGGATTATGTAGACTGCGGAATGCTGTTCTGTGGATTGCACAAACGGAATCCATGGTTTATGTACCTGGTGAGGTGCCACCCTTTGGATGAGATGTTAAACCGTGGTCCCTTCTACCCATTTCTGGTCCCTGCCCAGGGAGAAGGTAAAGATCTAATGGTACTTACTTGAGAAGAGCAAAGGAGTTTCCCAGGTGTCATGGCTAACATTCCTCTGTCAATAAAACAGTTCCCTGCAACCAGCCCACCTGGAAACGAGCCATAATAGGTTAAGTGCCTTTAATGATCAGAAATCACAAATAAAATTAAAATGATCGCCTAATTTAGATGAAACACTTTTTTTTCAAGCAAGGTTCTGGAGACAGTCGATACCTTGTAATTACGTAATTCAGGGAATGAGATTTTCCAACACTGGTTAAAATTTGTTTGCAAAGGTTTGAATCATATTATTATGGAATGACTTACATCAACATCGAGGGGTTGCGTGCCCCAGTTTGAGGTCCAATGGTGAAGCTGGGTGATGTGCATGACGTCTGAATATGCACAGTTTCTACCTTAACAAGCTAGGGGTTGTCAGTGGGAGGCAGTATAGCGCAGTGGTTTAAGGCTGTGAGTTGCAAATCTGGTGACATCCAGCAGACCAGACCTGGGTTTGAATCCCACAGCTTCCACTTGCATACTGTCTGACCCCGAGCAAGTCACTTAACTTCCCTGTGCTCCCAGGTCGCTCCTGTAAAAAAGCTTTCAGCTTAGTGTGCTACTCCTGGTTAAACAACAACAAAAAAAAGGAGTTATATGCATTATAACAGGAGGAAGTGGGCATTGCTGAAATAATATGCGTTAATATGATGCAATAGCTTTCGTACATTTTGGATTTTTTTATTGCAGTCTGTTTATATATATGCCATATGCATGCTACCTGGTTTTCCAAAAAGCCCTGGGGTTTGATATACTCATAGTACTTGTATGACTGTTCTTCCGTGTATTTTTATCCATTGTCTGTCTCATTACAATCTATTAGATAAAAAGGAATATCCATAACAAAAAAAAAAGATTGGAATCATGTAACAGCACTAGATACAGATTTAAAAAGGTTCCAGACAGATAGAGGAGGGCATAGGAAAGCAACGAAAGGTCTATAGCCACACGGGCTTTGTAGGTTATCAGACATGGCCATATTGAGGATTTTACGTTTTTTTTTCTTCTTTTATTGTATCAGGTAGCAAATTCCAGGTTGTTGGAGCTGCTCTGATAAAGAGCAAGGCCTTTCACCATATGGTTTGTACAGTACATCCTCAATATTTGCAGCAGCTCTCTAGTCTGGCAGCACTGTTGATCTTTCTGATGGGGTTTGACTACCAGTCCACATAGATAGGCCGGAGGGAGGCCATGCATGCTCCAGAATATTATAGTGATCCGTTTGAGCTAGCTGTTTTCAGAGAAAAGAAGTCCTAGGCTGTTGCACATGCTGCTGTTTCTCCACTATCCCCCGGGTCACACCTGGAAACAAGCCTTGGCTCAGTGCCTTTCCCAGTACCCAGTTTTTAAATAAATAAAATAAGCAATTGGCATGGATGTTTTCTTTTGACACAGACTAATGCCAGTTTGCACATGCTATTATAAGCAACAGTAATTTTGTGCACCCCCGTGGCATTACCAGATCTGAAGATTTTGATCTCATATTTCAGAGATGGTAAAAATTATTTATTTATTTAAAATTTGGTGATGAGGATAGGCACACTGAGCCAAGGCTCATTTCTGGGTGTGACCCGGGGAAAATGGTACAGCATGGGTAAGTACAGTACAAACATAGTAAGGAACATTCTTTACACTGAACTGTTCTGTGCTAGTGAGACAATGCAAGAGTGCCACGAGTCAGTTGCAAAATACAAATACAAAATACAGTAAGTTTTCACATAATTTCTGGGGGAGGGCTGCAATTGTATGAAGGATGAGTAAAGAGTCTTAGTAGGTGCTTTAATGAAAGGAGGGAGGAGGAAAGTCAGAGGGACAAGGGAAGCTGATTTCAGAGAGTGGGGAGCCAGTGCAAGAAAGACGCTTGCCCAGCACATGAGTGCGGGAGAGGGATGGAGAGGGTGTGTCAGTCTCTGGAATGTAGTTCATAGGCAGAGGCAGCTATAGGGGAGAGGAGGGAGGATAGGTAGGAGGGTAATGAGCCAAACCAGTATTTAGCAATGAAGATAGAGCAGTGTCCCTGGTGGTATAGGTGCAGGGGAATTAAGGAAAGTGTTGAGTACAGTGTAGAGTGATGGGTGTTGGGAGGGGGGGTGTTAGAGGCAAAACAACAGAAAGTGTTGCATAGCGTATCCAGTCTGGTGAGTTGGGAGTGGGGCAGAGCTGTAGACCACATTGGTGTAATCGAAAAGGGGGAGAGTAATTTTGGTGACCAGCTCCCAGCGGATTGGTAGGGAGAGGCTGTCCTTGTTGTGGTATAAAGCACCAAGCTTGGGGCGGAGCTTGGAGTGGATGGCATCAGTTTCTGAGGATAAGTCCTGTTTGCTGTCCAGCCAAACTGCTAAATATTTGAAGGCTGGGACTGCCTCAAGTTGGGTGCCATCAGTGGTAGAGAAGACTGGGGGAGATGAGAGCCTAGCTAGTTTCTGGCCAATGTTGAAGGTCATGTACACAGTTTTTTTTGGTGTTAATTTTGAGTTGGTTTGTCTGGAACCAGTGCAGCATGTTCAGGAAGTCATGCTGGAATGGGATCTCAACCATGATGGTCGAGGGACCAGATGTGTAAATTGCTATGTCATCGGCATACATGTGTTTGTGCAAGTGAGGAGACACAGGCTGAGGGACGGTCATTGAGAAAAATGGAAAATAGTATTGGGCCCAGGATGGAACCTTGGGGGAACACTGGCCTGGATATGGAGGAGGGGGACAGTATGCCACCCATCTGTACTGATTGCAAGTGACTCGCTAGGTAGGAGTGGAACCAGTTTACAGTAGGGGTGGAGAGACCTGCTGAGGTCAGCTTGTTTAGGAGGAGGTGGTGGGATACCAAGTCAGACGCTTTGGCCAGATCAGTGAAAATGGCTGCTGTGATGTGTCCTTTGTCCATCCCTGTGAGTATGGAGTCTGTCACTCGGATGAGAGAGGAGATGGTGGAGTGGTTCTTTCTAAAGCCAGACTGCGAGGGCGAGAGGAAGGATTGCTTTAGGAGCAGTTTTCTGCTGCAGAGGTTAATGCAGCTTTTCTTGTAACAAAGGAGTCTTAACTTTGGTGTGCATTTCTGACGGACCTATTGATGTGCTCTATATATAGTAGGAGAAGTTAGTATCAAGCTAGAAGCCGAGGTATTTTGTATAATGAATATTCGCCAGTGGTGGTCCTGTTGTGGGTATCCCTTGCAAAGAGCTATGGGGGACTGTCCTTCCACTGAAGATCATGGATATGGTTTGTATTCACCCAGGTTTGAGTTTCCTTGAATGCATTTTGCAGAGTGCTGTTTAATTAAGGACTGACTTGGTTTGGTATATATCACTACCGTACATTATCAGCATAAAGATAGATATATATAACAACTGGTGATCCCTGTTATCAACCCGTTTTCAAGTACCGTAAAAAGTTGTATCAACCCGGAGGTTGATACGAAAAAAGTCGCATCAACCCACTTTTACAGTCTCACGCCAAGAATCCTGCAGCACTCGCATTCCAGAGTAAACAGATTCAAACTCATAGCATGACCTCCATAACTTACAGATCCAAATGAAAAAGCGTAATCATTTTAAATGAATTCTGTAGCTTACCCTCCGGTTTAGAGATCTGTATGTGTGCAGCATTTATTTATTTCATTTATTTAGTAAAACCAACCACAGTGACCAAAATGCGGCTGCATCCATTTACTAGTAGGCCGCCCCACACCAGCACGCGTAGGATGTCAGCCTCAGTAGCGGGGTGTGCCTATTAGTAAGGAAGTATGAGCGTTTTGGCCTTGCATCTCCTCGTGGTGGTAATTCTTCTATGGAAATATTTTTTAGTGCCAGTTATAAAAAATAAAACATATGAAGGGGGTAGAAATGGAGTTTTTTCACACACCCTCATTGTGTGATAATAGTAAAACCTCTCAAGCTTCGCTGTCGAGGTTTACATATTATCACACAACTTGGGTGTGTGAAAAAACTCCATATCAACTCCCTACATATGCATTATTCTCTATGTGTTTGGGTTTGTGCAGCTAGTTGTTAAGTCACTTATGAAAAGGCTGAAGACAAGCTAACCATGGATAGAACCCTGTGGGACTCCAAGGTTGAGTGCATTTGGAGAGAAAGTTACTCTATTGAACTTTGAAGACCTAGGGCCATTTTAAGAGGTAATTCTTGATCCAGGACAGGGGCATGTGAGTTATACTTAAGTCATGTAGCTTTATGAGGGGAAAGTCATGATTCACAATCTCAAAATCCTTGGTGAGATCAGTGACAATGACTCTGACAATATCCTTCATTCAGGGCAGTGCTGGTTAAATGGTTGGGACAGATAAAGGACTGCGCTTCAAAGAGGAGGCCATGATGTAGAATGAACTCCATCAGTTATTCATTGTATGGCTACTATTTTTTTCAAGAATCTTTTTGAGCGAGGATAAGACCAAGATCAGGTGGTAACTGTTCAGGTTGGAGGTAGGTCCTGATTGTGAAGCAAGGTAAGTATAACTTTTTTTCAGGTTTCTTGTCTTGACCCAGTACTGTATAGATGCAGAGATTATTATAGGGTACGGAACTGTTCAGCAGCAGTTTTACGCACTCAAGGCTCAATCTGTGAGGGCATTAATTGACAAAATCAGGTCCCATATAATAATCATATCTTCCTTTAAGAAAACATTTCTAGTTGTCGTAAATAGAGATGTTAATTGGGCGATTAGCATACATTTGATATGCAAATTGCACAGCTCAAAAAGAGTGGTTTCAGAAGCCAAATGTTTTTAGAACCTTTCTGAGATCTAATTAGGTGTGCCTATCCCTTGCAGAAAGTCAGTCAATCAATCAATCAGTCAATCAATCAATCAGTCAATCATCAATCAATCAATCAGTCAGTCATCAATCAAAAAATGAATACCTGAAAAGAAAAATAACCATGTTGAAACTTGTTTTCAGAAATAACATCTGCATACATTAAGACCTACATAAATATTTAAAACATAATGTATATACATTCATAACCATGTCAAGATTTGTACATAATACCTTTACCTTCAGCATGGGACCGGTATTACTGAGAGCTGCATGGATCACAGAAATCATGGCAGCTGCGTCCATTACAGTCAGCATGTTTTAAAGTCAATTTCCCTATGAGATACAACATGGAAAGGTTTTTAGGCAGTGCACTTTGACTTAGACAGACAAAGAGACAGAGACAGTTACAAATATATGCTGGTTTGATGGGCTACACAATAGCATGCAAATTGCCATTTTCCTGTTTTTCGTGAGTATTACCATGGCTACAGAACAGCAGTTAACAAAGAGAGAGATTTTCTCTTTTATATGTACAGTCAAGAGTTGGGCTGTAGGTTTTTCTTCTCTGCCCTGCCAAAAATAAAATATTAAAAACTAAATTAAGTTGCTGTTTTCAGCAGCTTTGCAGAGTTAAGACGGCAAAAAAAAAAAAAAAATTAGAAGCAGGCGAGATTTTCTTTTACAGTTTAGTTGACTAGGTTAGCCCAACTGAGATGCGACATCTCATTTGCAGTGGGGTCCTTCGCCCAATTCTATAGACAGGTGGACTGAATCACAGGGAGGTTAACTATCTCAAAATCTCAGTTAGTTATGGTCTTTGGTAGGATTTGAACCTGGGTTTCTTGGTCCTCAAGCCTGTTCTCAAACCAGAGAGTTTGCACTGGTTGAAAACATTTGATGGTAGAATCCCACAAAGTCTGGCTTAGAGGTTGGAGATGTTGCAGAGGTGAGGCACGCAGATCCCAGGAAGGGAGATTGCAGTCTGCCTGGTGCTCACCTGCCCCCTACTGGCTGATCACTGAGTGAGCTGACATCAGCTGTGAAAGTGGCTGAATGCCTACCTCACTGCCAGAGGAAGGATACAATAGGGACAGCCCCAGTTGTCTGGGGATGGGGACCATGGGAAATGGAAAACAAGTTTTAAAAATACTGAAAACTTTTGATGCCATGACAGTAAATGGCAAAATTTGGATTTATGTATAAATGGCAAAATTTGGATTTATATATAAATGAAGTACCTCATGGAGCTTTTCAGAATATTCAGTTGGTACAGTGCAGTGCCTGCACAGGTTAGAATAGCAACCCTTATGGGATCAACTCATTTTCCCAGAAATCGGTGTATTTTTTTTTTCAGCAATCAGTCTGGAGTTAGACTATTTTCTTATTCCTGCAGCATTTGAAAGTGACTGGGGGGAGATATCAACAACCATTGTTTGGCTTTTAAAATGATTGACTAGTATGTCTCAGGTTAGGCAGGGATAAGAGTGGACCAGATAGACATGCTGTTCCTCTTCTGCTGTCAATTTCTGTTACTATGGTTGGCACGTAAAGGGGCACTGTCAACCCCTGCAGGCCTCAAAGTATCTTGAGTTTAAAAAACATATGATTGGTCACATTCTGTAGAGATTACTGATATAGCTAGTAGTTTGATTCTGATTTCCTTTTTCCTTTTTAAAAGTGAAAAACAGACTGCCCAGCATACTGGTGTTACCACACAAAAACATGTTTGCTTACAGTCCCTGATCAACTTCCACTACATCTTTCCTTGACTTGGAAACGCCCCCCACACAGGCTAGTCACTTATGATGCAATGGGAGGAAAGGAGACTATGAAATCATGAGTGGCTGCACTGTTTGGGGGTGTTCTTAATGTTTAGGAAGTATGCAATAAGGATAGATCAAGGATTTTAAACAAAGGAAGGGTGGGCATAATTACACCATTAGCATTAATTTCAGTTTTACTGAGAAAGGAAGGATATAAAATAGGCAGCAACATGCATGAACTTTAAAGAAGGTAAGCAATCGTAAAATGTAGGTTTTCAACTAGAAATAATATGATGCAGAAAGGGTTAACAGTGACCCTTTAATGTCACTTGAAATAAAGCAGTAACAGAAAATCACCCTGAACTGCATTAAGAACCTGTTTTACTGATGGAAAACGAATGTTAGTCAGGTCACATGGATGATAACCCCCCATTTACAAACTGCGCCATGGGATTTCTGGATTTCTAACCTCCGCCTGAAAGGGGCAGAAGAATGAGGAAGTTCTGATCTGAAGGATGACACTGCTGTATATGTGGAAAGCAGTTGGCAAGCAGCACCATCTACATGTAGAGAACAAGCATTTGTCAATGCCGAATGTTTGCTTGCTGCATTGGCATTGGTAGTGTAAGAGTTAGAGAGATACATAATAGGAATGGCAGTGAAGTATTGAACTGAAGCCAACCCCACTACCACCCTGCGGAGACTGACAGGCATTGGGGTGTGCCTTTGGGTTGTCGGCCATATCGCCCATGCCATTTCACGACACCCTACCCTGCAGACACCAACAAGTGTCACGGTGTGCCTTGGGGTCTTTGGTCCTTATGCTCACCCCATTCCATAAGGAAATACGGTGAGATGGGTGCAGTATAGGAGAATGGGGTGAAGTTTGGGGTCGAAGAGTCCAAGGTACACCTTGATGCCTGTCACTGGCTGCAGGGTGTGGGTGGGGGTGGAATGGCATGAGCATTACAGGTGACAATCTCAAGTCACACCCCTGATGCCTGTCAGTCTCTACAGGGTGGGGCATTATAGTTGGAAACCCTAACGCCCCAGGCATTCGTTGGTATTTTCAGTCTAAATTTTCAACATGTTTTTTTTGTGACCCCACCTCATGACAAGTGGCAATATCAGTTTGTTAGCCAAAAGCTGATTTTGCACAGCGACTACGCCATTTGGCAGCACAGATGCGAAAACACATTTCGAACAGCATGTGAAACATGACAGCTGTACTCTTCATGGGGAGGTGTAAAAAAATGTCAGTGTTGAAAATCTGGAGTGAAGATATAAAAAAACTGTTGAATTCACGAGTGTGCATAGAAACTGCGCAACGCACACCCATAATGTAATTAGTTTGTGGATTTTTTACAGCAGATTGTCAACACAGGCATTTTGGGACCTCTGCTCATGAATAGTGTCACTGTGATTTTCTTAATCTGTCCCGAACACTGATTTCCCACAGCGACTGCGCATTTCTGCGCTGGAAGTGCGAAAACACAATTCAGCCAGGGCGTGAAAAATGACAGCTGTGCTGTTCATAAGGAGGTGTGGAAAATGCCGGTATTGAAAATCTGGACTGAAAATATTACAGATTTGTGAATTTATGAGTGTGCGTGGAAATTGCACAATGCACGCTCATAACACTGTCATTTTATGGACTTTTGTCACCAGATGTTCAACATAGCCATTTTAAGACTTGTGCTCATGAACAATGTCACTGTGAGTTTCTTTATCTGTCCTAAACATTGATTTTTGCACATTGGCTGTGCCATTGTGCGCTACATGCGCGAAAACACATTTTGGGCAAGATGTGAAAAATGGCAGCTGTACTGCTCATAAGGAGGTATGGTAAGATGGCAATGTTGAAATTCTGGAGTGAAAATAGTAAATATTCTCAAAGTTACGAGCGTGCGTAGGAATTGTGCAACGCACGCTCATAAAACAGTCATATTTGGGAATTTTTTCACCAGATTTTCAACATAGGGTTTTGGGGGACCTACCTCATGAACTGTGACACTGTTGTTTCATTTCTTGGTCCCGAAAGGTAGTTCCTTGAAGTGACCGCGAAATCACCTTTTGAGACCGAATAACAAAATAACAGTGGCTGAGTTCATGAGGTGGGGTCCCAAGAACCCCATGTTGAAAATTTGGTGAAAACATTCCCAAAAATGGCCGAGATATGCACCAAAGTTGAAAAAAAAAAAAAACCATTTATGTCATTATAAAGCTTACCGGCATTTCTTCAGTTTGTGGTCAACTTTGAAGACTGCAGACGTGTTCCCGGCCCACCAAAGATCATCGCGCCGGCCTCCAGAGGTGGTATGGGGTGTTGGGAGGTGGGGTATGGAGAGGGTGGGTGCGAATTGGGGAAGGGGCAAGAGAGTCAACAAGGGACCGTTTTCTTTTATTCTAGGTTTCTTTTTTTTTTTTTTTTTATAAAGACGACATGGGACTTTTGCCATGCTGGGGTGGGCTCCCAGCGTGGCACCTGGAAGTTTGTTGGCGGGGGGGCGGTGGAACCGACTGGGGATTGGGCATCCCCGTGGGCCACAGACTTTTGCCACGCTGGGGCAGTACAGCTGACGGGGGATTGGGCACCACTGTCGGTCATACAGTGTGCTGGGGTGGAGGGGAGCACATGAGCACACTTGGGGGGGACTGTATCCGATGGGGATCAGAAACGAACTATCTGTGACAGTTCAGATGTAGTTCTGACATGTAGACAATTTGTATACTGCCGTCGGCAGTATGCAGATTGCCTACACGTTACCACCGCTGATTGTAGTGATATTTTCTCTGAACTGTATGGCACTGCATCCAAACGGCTGTCATAGACAACTCAGACATTCATTGGTGCGGTGTGGCCATGCCTGCAAAAAGGAGCAGGGCATTGGAAGTGGGGGTCGCACACCTACGAAAACTCGTATGGTGGCACTATGTTTCTTGCACATGCGTGCATGCAAACATAATAATGCATGGGCAACCACACACAATGAAACTGTTTCCATCTAGGGGTTAAGATGACATCATATTGACCTTAAGAGTGAAGCTTGAGAAGTCAGTGATGTCATCTGATCCCCAAGATGGCAACACAAGCCGAGTTGGTCATGGTTGCCCAGGTTTTAGTATGACATATGGTTTTACATGATGTCAAAAGTGAAAATTTGTTTATATACAGTAGTAAGTAGGACCCATCCCACTGATCTTCCATCACTCACATTCTGTAACTGCATTAATGTTAAATTATGTAGATGGGGGGGAGTTTTACAGGATGTAACTATACACATCAACTTTGTGAACTTTGCACTGTGCGCAGCAGCTTGTTATGACCTTCGAACTGTGTACAACAGCTTTTGCCTGCGCACAACATACAGAATAGAGTATGGTGACCATACACAACAAGGCTGTGTTTCTATCGAGGGCATGTGAAGATGTCATACGATCTCGAGAGCGAAGCTCGAGAGGTCTGTATGACAGCATCATATGCCCATGATGGAAACACTGCCTTGTTGTGTATGGTCACCCCATCTACTTTTATATAGTGTACGGTTTGCCCCTATTGAAAGATGGGCTCTAATACCACTGTCATTGCTTCAGTTTCCCAAAGTCTCTTACCGAAAATTGGAAACCCTCTCTCCCTCACCTGATGTCAACATTGTAGAGCCAGACTGTTTTTTTAATACAGCAAATAAACATAAGGACTGCAAAGCCATCTATGA
This sequence comes from Neoceratodus forsteri, assembly GCA_016271365.2. NCBI lineage: Eukaryota > Metazoa > Chordata > Ceratodontiformes > Ceratodontidae > Neoceratodus > Neoceratodus forsteri. Next base: position 118,325,242 of record JADMNL010000034.1, on the reverse strand, counting down.
CTGTCCATATCAAAACTGCCTCAGTCTTCCGCCATTTTTACTTAACTTTTTTTAAGAAAGCTGTATCTTTAGCCAGTCACCAGTCACATGCAGACGTCCAGCCCGAAAAGTTGTGGTATTGTTGTGATGTCAGAACGATATCACAGCAACTTTTCAAGACCTTTGAACTGTACCACAACAAGAAAATTGTATGTATGGAAATCCATGCACAACAGGGGCTAACCATATGCTATAATAATTTTGTGTGTGTGGAAATTCTTCCACAACAATACTTAACCAAATACTACAGTAACATAGTAATTTAGGGCTGTGAATGACACCAGATCCATCAAGTCAACCCTCCTCTCCTGTATCATAAGCAGAGACCATCAAGTATGCTGCTTAAACATATACCAATTAATAGGGATTCCCCACCCACCCCACTACTGCAACTATGCTGTAATCTGTTGGTAAGTAGAAATGTGTCCAAGCGAAACTTTAATGTGTTGCCTGTAGATGCGAGATGTTGACATTAAAGCACAGGTTCACCTTCCAGCTAATACAGTACAATGCCATATACTGTACTCTACTGTACAGTACACTTCAACACCATACAATACCATAACATGCCATGCCATACAGTACTGTACTATAATGTACTGTACAGTGTAATGCAATACGGTACATTGCAATACAAAACAATGCAATTCCATTCAATACAATACAGTACAGTACAGTGCAATACAGAATGCAGTACCATTCCATACAATACAATACCATTCAATACAGTACAGTTCAATGCAATGCAATATAGTACAGCACAGTACAATACATTATGGCCCAGATATTCAAGGGATGCGCCAGCGCAAGTCTGAAAATGCGCCATTGTACGATATTCAGTGGGAGGCAGATGCGCCCCCCAAATCACAATGCGCAAGAATGCAATGGTAATGAATGCATGCTGAAGGGGGAGGAACCATGAATAAATGGCGCAGTGCGATTTTCAACAACATGCGCCATGCGCAATAGGGCAGCAAGCAGAAGTTGCGCGATAGCGGAAATGATCCAAAATAAAAAGGAATGAGAGAGAGAGGCGCAAGAACGCTACAGGGAAGCCACATGTGGGTGAACTGCAAGCAGGCACACAGCAACTGTGAGTAGGACAGGGTAGGAGCAGGGCAGAGCACCTGGAACCACCAGGAATAGGGAAGGTGTGGGGAGCCTGTGCCACTGCGCAGGACAAAAGTGGGAAGTGCCACACAGCAGTGAGGGCACAGACAGTGGGCAGTACGGCCACTACTGGGAGGTGTTCGGTGCAGGGGAGTAGCAGTAGGACAGCGGGGAACAGTAAACAGCTACCGGGGGTAACAAGCCAGGGACATGGCCAGTGCCACCATCCAGATGGAGGCAGTAATGGGGTGAGAAGGCAGGCAGCAGGGGGGAGCAGCCGTGGAAGGGCCTGTCGGCAGTATGCCCCCAACAGGCAGTACCAAGCCTGCACCAGCTTCGAGCTGTACACTGACACTGAGATCGTGGGCCGGTACCGCCTGAACCAGGCGATCCTGAGGTGGCTCTGTGAGCTGTGCAGTGATGTGATGCAGGCACCCACACGACGGAGCCATGCTCTGTCAGTGGAGACCAAAGTGACAGCTGTCATGTGCCTGCTCTCTACAGGTACCTTCCAGAGACCAACAGGGGACATGACAGGCATAACCCAGTCGGCCGCGTCACGCCTTCTCACCCAGTTCCTCAGCGCACTGCTGCCACATGGTGCAGAGTACATCCATTTCCCCAGCACAGCGGCGGAGTGCCCAGCAAACATACAGGAGTTCCACAAGGTAGCACGTATGCCTGGTGTGCTCGGGGCAATAGACTGCACCTATGTGGCCATCCGTACGCCACCTGTCCCCGAAGGGGCCGCATACATAAATTGGAAGGGGTATGCAAGCATCAGTTGCCAGGTGGTGTGCGATGCCAGGGGCACATCATCAGTGTCTGTGCCACGCACCCTGGGGGAGCACATGATTCCTTCATCTGGCACCAGTCTGCACTATGCCACAGGTTCGAGAGTGGGGACATCCCCACTGGCCACCTAGTGGGTGAGTATGCAAATCACACAGAAAGACATGGAGCTTGGGAGGGGCATAGTCAGAGGTGACATGGTTACTGGCCTAGATGGCCCATGGCAGGGCGACGCTGATCACCAAACTAATGTCCACCCTCTACACACAGGTGACAGTGGATACTCACTCCGTCCCTGGCTGCTCACACCATACTGGCGGCCCATGACCCCATCGCAGCAACGCTACAATGAGGCACATGCCACCACATGCAGTGTCATCAAGTGGGTGTTCGGGATGCTGAAGGCACCTTTCCGTTGCCTGGACACGTCTGGTGGTGCCCTACAGTACAGCCCCTCAAAGGCCTGCGAGCTATTCCTGGCCTATTGCATCCTGCACAACATGACTAACGACTGTGGGATAGCCGTACAGGTCGAATAGGGGGACAGCGATGGGGACGATGAGGACGCTGGTGAAGATGGTGATGGGCAGCCCCCCCCCTTGGTTGAAGGGACCCCTGACTGATCCAGATGGCTCAGCTGCACCGGGACACCATCACAGAGGACCACTTCAACCAACCCAGGTAAGTCATGGGGCCATGTGCAACCACCAGTGGCAAGAGCACAACCCACAAACACGTACAGTATGGACAAACCCCAGGGGTGTATGTCGTAAAGGGAATTGTCCGAGCATGGAACCGCACACACGCCGTTAGGGATGGGCAAGGTCTAACACGGCACGTGGTCACACACACACCCCACAAGACATGCACAAAGGGTAGGAGGCACGCCAACCCCAACCTCCTCCCCTAGCCACACACACATCCACAGACCACCACGCCCAGTGCCTGTCATTGTGCGTGTGTCAGACACTGGGGCACCATTGCACAGTGGCAGACAGCGCAATGCAGGCATCATCATGCACACGCCACAGCAGACAGCAGCCGCGAGGGTGTGCAGATGGAATGTGTGTGTGTGTGCAGGGCCGGGTACCTCACCCGTGTGCATTGTATGTTGAACAACATACTGCACACAGGGCAGCGTCAGACAGTAGCCTTGGTGGGAGACAGGTCAGTCATGCGCCACAGTGCCATGGCCACCACGGATGCATGGGCGGCCCGGCCGGGACCCGCCAGCAGTGACAGGCTGACCAGTGGCCTCATGGGGTGGCACCAACGGTCCCTCAGGGTTCCGCTGCGTGAATGCGACCATGCTCGGGATTCCCACAGCTGAACCCAGTGTCGAAAAGGAGGGTGTCACACGACGCCGGGAATGGGGGTGGACATTGCACTGCGTAGTGTCTGCGATGCGTGGGCAAATAACTGTGTGCCCACTATGGCCATGGCAGCTGTGATTGTCTGTGTCAGCCTGTCAGTGGCAGTGGTCACATCCTCTCGCATCCGGTCCATCCCTGCCAGGAGCAGACCGGTGTCCCTGCTGCGCCACTCCTCTGCCTGGCGCAGGGCCGCACTGAGTGCATCCACCACCATCACAAGCCTCAACTGCTGATCGACTGAATCTTGGAGTATGCGGGTGTGCTCATCTAAGAGGTCATCTGCCTGATCGGCATGCTGTCCCTCATGGTGTTCGCGGCCCTGATGGGCAGCACCCCTTGATGAGAGTGGGCGCTGCACACCAGGGCCATGCCAGGGCATGTCCACAGGTGGTGCACTGATGCCGCCCCCCAACACTGTACCCCTATGGCCATTGGCTGACTGCTGACACTGTCCCTCCGACTGCCACTCTCCAGTGCTCAACGGTGCCGCCGCAGTGGCCGCAACAGCCCCACTGTCCTGGACACACACCAGGGCTGCCCCAGTGGTGGAGACAGGCACAGCCTGGGACTGTGATGTCACGGAGGCCTCCACGGCGGCACCACCCATGGCCATGCCCGTGCTGTTACCTGCTGTCCTGCTGTGGCCATCCGGGCGGCCCACACGTATCACTGTCCATGAAGTGAGCTCCATTATCATCAGTGACGGATCTGGCATCAGTCCGAGTCTCAGCATGCTGGCATCCATGGACGCTGGCACACGGGCAGGGCCTCCTCGGCACCTGCTCCACCAACATCAGTCCGGACAGCCAGGCGGACCCACTGTCGCCCTGACCCTCGGACACCTGTGGAGGTGGACGGGCCCTCCTCTATGTCCATGGTATCGCCCTCAGTGGACAAGCACACCACCGCTGACCCATGTAGACGCTCAGGAGCTATAAGGGAACACAGTAGCATTAACGTATCTGCCCTACCCTGTCTCCCCCCCCCCCGTGACAGATCAGGACCTACCATGCAATGACGGGCTACCACCCGTCTGTAATCCACCACCTGGAACACCCTCGATGGCACAGCGCCGCATGCTGCCAGCAACCCGCTCTTCTTGTGGGGTCAGGTGTTGCACGGCCGGCTGTCCCCCACCAGTCACAGCCTGTGCTGCCCTGATGGCAGCGACCTTGTCCTTAATCCTCTGCCTGTCCATGCCCACCTTCTTCTTGCACTCCTGCACAGACCGTTGGTGGCTGCCATGCAGGCTGACGGCATGCCCCACCTCTCCCCATACAGCAGCACGGGCCTGTGGTGTTCCATGACAGGTGTTACCTGTGACTGTGCAGTCCCATGCATGTCCCACACACCACAGTCCACACTCCCAAACAGCATGCAACTCACCACAATAGACTGCAATAATGTTGCATTTATATAGTGCAATGAATGCAAATGAGGCGAGGCGCAATTTTAAGTGGATGCTAATGCAGTATCTGCGCCATTGAATAGCTGATTAGCTGATTTGCATATGCCTGCTGAATATCACGCTGTTGCGCAATTGTGTTGAATGTTCTCAGGAAAGGGTGCATTTCTGTGACATGCGCAGTGGACACTGAATGGCGCATGCCCGGGGTGCTGACGCCGACGCCTGCTGCGCTGCTGACGTGCTGTGCACGGGAGGCAATGCAGGGCATGGCCACCATTGTGCCAGTGGCGCTACTGCGCTGTTCACGTGTATGGTGCTGTGGCACTGGGGCGCTGTAGGTGCACTGGGGCCACAGCGTGGTAGGCCGCTACAGGAAGTGGCACACAGGCGCTCACCGCGCTACACGCTGTGAGTGAATTAATCAAGGCCAGGCGGGTCCGGGTGGCGCCAGAGACCCGACCCCAGCCGACCTTGCCCCTAGGTGCCATGCGTCCACATGGTGCACCTCTGTCGCACTGTTTGGTGACAGCGCAATGGGAATGGCAGCGCAGTACCGCGCAGCATCTGCACATGGCGAACGTGCGCTACAGAGCGCCATTTTGACACTGAAATATTGCAGGATGGCACGGAGACGGGCACCGATATTGAGCCAGATGGAACTGGCCAATCTGGTGCAGTTAGTGGAGCCCCATGCTGCTGCCCTATTTGGGGAGGCAGCCCTGGACAGGGCCAGGAGTGCCGTGTGGGAGGAGGTGGCGGTGGCCCTGGAGGAGGCCACTGGCATGGAGCAGACAGCGGAGCAGTGCAGGCACCGCTATGGTGACCTGCAGCACCAGGACCCAGACAGGCTTGCCCACCTGCGGGCACGCGCCAGGAGGGGCGCGGTGCCACGGCCAGGTAGGTGCCTCATCCGTACACTGATAACATCCATATGGGTATCACGGTGGCATGTGTCCAGCACATGGGGGGGGCATCCAGTGTGGGCCATGGTGGTGGTATAGGGGTGGGGGGAGGATGGGTATGGCTGTGTGGGATTGCACACACGGGGCGGGGACTTCGCTACCAGATTGTACTGATGTTCCTCTCTCCATGTTTGCACCCTAGACCCAGAGAAGCGCCGGCATGCCAGGGAAGGGAGGCTGCGCTGTGAGCCACAGCATGCGGAGAGGGCGGCCGGACCAGACCAGTACAGGGACCAGCCTGATGATGGTGAGTGCCTTACATCCATGACTACTTTTGCATGCTGTGTAACAGGGCGGGCAGCGGGGCATGGCCACCATCCATTGACACCGCTGCCATGCACGCAACTTGGTACAGTCTGCACTGTCCAGTGGCACTGCATGTCTGGGAGTGCGTCAGTGGTGGTCCGTGCGTGCACCGGGTACATGGCTGTGCCACTGCCTTCGCACCACATAGCCATGTCACTGTACAGCCACAGTGGTGCTGTGCGGGACTTGGCCAGTGGGTGTGTGCAGCGGTCCGCATGGCTGTGTGCGCCTGGGTGGGCAGTTCTTGTGGACACGATCACTGTGGGTGGTCACACACCATCACAGAGGCATGTCCCACGGCCGTATGCCATGCACAGTGGGTGGGCTGCATGGGGCTGTGCATTCACACATATTGACTCTGCTCCCTTGTGCTAGGTGGACGGCAGCTGCAGGCAATCAGAGAGATGCTGCAAGAGATCCTGTAAGTTGCCAGGGCCTCCCTGAAGATCCTTGAAAGAATAGACCGTCTGGGAGTACGACGGCGGCATGGCGGGAGGAGCAGCCAGAGCGGGGAGTGGGGCTCCCGCTGAGTGTTCTAATGCCCCTGATTTCCCCTACCCCGACCCAACCTCACACCCTCCTTCCTCTATCATTTGTTCACCCTGCCCTTACCCACCCCACCTTGTTTGTAGCCTTCCCCCCAACTTTTTGTAAATGTCTGTAAATAGTTTAATGTTTTACAATACATTTGCTTTGATATGCCTACTGTGGTGGTCTCTGATTTGCAGTGGGCTATAGGTGCTCAGCTGCAGTGGTGTGCATGTCGGCAGGGGTGGTGCAGTCATGCGTGTGTGTGTCCGTGGGGAAGTGACTATGGTGTGGGAGTAGCTATCCATCACTGTCTGTGGTGTGTGTGTGTTGTTCCCTGTGCACTGGATGACTGTGTGCAGTGGTCCACGGTGTATGCTCTGTGTCCATGGCGCACCTGTCAGACCGTCCATGGCCTGTGCAGCTGACACCCTTGCATGTCAGTGACCTGCACGGTCCACTGGCATGTCAGTGGTGGCTGTCCATGTTGGACAGCCACTGTACCCGGCACAATGCCGGGTTGCTTCCTGTCACTGGTGTGGTGCATGTCTGCCTTGGGTGACACTGTGACCTCCGCTGTTGTTGTCCCACCTCCATGCTGTCGCTTATGCATGTCGCAGGGGATGTGCACCACTGTCTGTCACTTGTGCTCTGGGCGCATGCTGGTGGCGTACAGCTCCATGGTACCTGTGCAGGGTGGCTGGCACTCCTGTACCATGGAGTGGTGCTGGCTGTATGTACACGGTTTCCGTGGCCACACACTGGGGGCTTGGTTGCCCCACTACTGTGTCCCTGTGTTGGTGTGCCCTTGGGTATGGGTGGATGTTTGTCCATGCACTGTGTTGCATCCTGTGTGGCGCATGCTTCCTTGCACCACTGTGGGTGTCTGTGCTGGTTGTTGTGGCCAGTGCTGGGTCAGGGTGTGTCCTTGGGAGGGTGTGCAGGGTGATGTACCACTGGTGGTGGGGTCTGGGTCATGCCCTGTCACGTGTGGGGTACCTCATGTGCCGACGCGTGGTCATTCTCTCAGCTGTACCTGGGGGGGGGGCGTGCATGGCGGCACTGTGTATGCAGTCGTTGCATCGCTGTGTGTTGCCACCCGCTGACGGGTGCTCGTGGTGGGACTGCCTTGCATGGTTCTGTGGTGCACAGGGTTGCATTGTCACAGTGGGGGTGGTGGCATGCATGAGGTGTCCTACACTGGTGGACGCTGCTCTTGGGCAGGGGATGTCTGGGGATCACGGTGCAGGGTGTGCTCTTCATTGGTGGGATTGTGTGGCACGGGGTGGTCGGCCCTCCTTGTGTGCCGGTCACAGCTTGCCAGGGGGTGTGCTGGGGCACCATGCCTCGGCTGTGGGTCTGTTGCTGGTATCCATGGGCCGGTGGTTATTCCAGCTCTCCACTGGTTGTGCAGTGCATGGGGTGTGGGGGCAATGTCTGTTCTGCTGTGTGCTCCTCCGCCCATCTGTGGCATGGGTAGTGGGCCCCTGCATCCTGTCCCTGCGCATCCCTGGTTGTGCTGTTGCACTGCTGCCCTGCTCCACTGAGCATCCCTGGTTGCGCTATGGCACTTCTGGACTGCGCCACTGCACATCCCTGGTTTCGCTGTGGCGCAGGTGGTGCGATATTCAGTCGTGTGCCGCAGGTGCATCTTGACCTGCGCAGTTTTTGAATATCGTGCTTCTTGTGCATAGAAGCAGTGGACTTGCACTTGCTCCTGCTGTTGCGCACTTTTTGGGTGCAGTTTAAATATCTGGGCCTATAAGTCTAGTTAATTATTAATGAGCTGAACTAGCTCACTGATTGGCTGCCGTTACAGTCTGAAGTCTCTTAGAAATGACCGTCACGACAGTGGCACTTGGCTCACACGCTGTATGCTGACAGCAGCAGCACCTAAACAAAACAGTTTTCGGCGCTAACCTAAAATTGCAATAATGACCTCTCAGCCGGTCTTTTCCTTTGATTAATGACAGGCTGGTTGGGGTTGCCCCCCCCAGCCGGTCATTAATCACCAGGAAATGACCAGCTGTTTGGTCATTATTGCTTAAATACAGTACAATACAATGCAATACAATAAATACTATACTATGCCATGCCATGAAATACAAAATACAATATGGTACTCTACTATACTTTACTATGCTATGCTATGCTATGTGCAGTATGGTGCAGTATAATACTATACCATACTATACTATACAATGCCATCCAATACAATACAATATAATACTATGCCATGCCGTGTCGTGCCATGCCATACAATACAGTACAATACAATACGATGCAGTGCAGTACAGTACAGTACAATATGATGCAGTGCAGTACAGTACAGTACAATACAGTACATTGCAATACAAAACAATACAACACAATACAATATACTGTGCAATGCTGTGCCATGCCATACAGTGCAATGCAGTATAGTACAATACATTGCAATACAAAACAATGCAATACCATTCAGTGCAATGCAATGCAATACAAAACAATGCAGTACAAGACAATATACTATGCCATGCCATACAGTACAGTACAATACAATACGATGCAATTCAGTACAGTACAATACAATACAATACATTGCAATACAAAACAATGCAACACCATTCAATACAATACAACACAATACAATACAATATAACACTATGCTATGCCGTGCCATGCCATGCAATACAATATGATGCAATGCAGTACAGTACAATACAATACAATACATTGCAATACAAAACAATGCAATACCATTCAATACAAAACAATGCAACACAATTTAATACAATATAACACAATACAATATAATACTATGCCATGCTATGCTGTGCCATGCCATAAAGTGCAATGCAGTACAGTATAATACAATACATTGCAATATAAAACAATGCAATACCATTCAGTGCAATGCAATACAATACTATGCTATGCCGTGCCATGCCATACAATACAGTACAATATGATGCAATGCAGTACAGTGCAATTCAATACAATACATTGCAATACAAAACAATGCAATACCATTTAATACAATACATTGCAATACAAAACAATGCAACATAATTCAATATAATATAATATAATACTATGCTATCTGTAGTGTAATGTAGTATAGTATAATACAATACATTGTAATACAAAGTAATGTAATACTATTCAGTGTAATGTAATGTAATACAAAACAATGTAATATAATACATATAATATTATGTTATGTTGCATAAAGCATATATAATATAATATAATATATAATGTGTATAGCATAATATAATACTATCTAATATAATATATTGTAATACAAAATAATGCAACATAATCTAGTGTAATGCAATACAATACAATATAATACTTATGCTATATAAGGTTGTACATATATATAATATGATGTAATGTAGTATAGTACAATACATTGTAATACAAAATAATGTAATACTATTAAATACAAAACATTGTAATACAAACAATGCAACACAATTCAATACAATATAATAAATATAATATAATATTATATATGCTATGCTATGCAGTGCCTATGCCATACAATACAGTACAATGCAATATGATGCAATGCAGTACAATACATTGCAATACAAAACAATGCAATACTATTCAATACAATACATTGCAATACAAAACAATGCAACACAATTCAATACAATACAATATAATACTATGCTATGTCGTGCCATGCCATACAATACAGTACGATGCAATGCAATACAAAACAATGCAATACCATTCAGTACAATACATTGCAATACAAAACAATTCAACACTATTCAATACAACCCAATACAATATAATACTTATATGACGTATGTACATATAATTGCTAGTATATAATAGTTATGCAATGCAGTATATACAGCATAATACGATACAATAAAATACATTGCAATACAAAACAATGCAACATGATTCAATACAATGCAACAGAATACAATAAAATACTATGCCATGCCATACAGTGCAATGCAGTACAGTACAATACAGTACATTGCAATACAAAATGCAGTACCATTCAGTGCAATGCAGTGCAATACAAGACAATATAATACTATGCTATGCCATGCCATACAATACAATACGATGCAGTGCAGTACAGTACAGTATAATACAATACATTGCAATACAATACAATGCAACACAATTCAATACAATGCAACACAATACAATATAATGCTATGCTATGCCATATAGTGTAATGTAGTATAGTACAATAATATAATACAAAATAATGTAATACTATTCAGTGTAATGCAATGTAATACAATACTATACAACTAAAATATAAGATAATATGATGTTATGCTATGCTGCATATGCCATACATAATATAGTATAATATAATACTATGTAATGTAATACAAAATAATGTAATGTAAGGTAATACAAAACAAAGCAATATAGTACAATAAAATACAGTATAATACGATGCAATGTAATACAAAACAATGTAATATAAGATAATAAAAATAGTAATATAGTACAGTACAGTACAACAAAATACAGTACAGTACAAAACATTGCAATACAAAACAATGCAACACAATTCAATACCATGCAACACAGTACAATATAATACTATGCCATGCCGTGCCATACAGTGCAATACATTGCAATACAAAACAATGCAACACAATTCAATACAATACAACACAATACAATACAATATAATACTATGCCATGCCATGCCATGCCATACAGTGGAATGCAGTACAGTACAATACAATACATTGCAAAACAAAACAATGCAATACCATTCAGTGCAATGCAATGCAATGCAATACTAAACAGTGCAACACAATTCAATACAATACTATGCCGTGCTGTGCCATGCCATACAATACAGTACAGTACAATACGATGCAATGCAGTACAGTAGAATACAATACAATACAATACAAAACAATGCAATATCATTCAATACAATACATTGCAATACAAAACAATGCAAGACAATTCAATACAATATAATACTATGCTATGCCGTGCCATGCCATACAATACAGTACAATACGATGCAATGCAGTACAGTACAATACAATACAATACATTGCAATACAAAACAATGCAATACCATTAAATACAATACATTGCAATACAAAACAATGCAACACAATTCAATACAATATAAGACAATACAATATAATACTATGCTATGCCGTGCCATGCCATACAATACAGTACAATGCGATACGATGCAGTGCAGTACAATACAATACATTGCAATACAAAACAATGCAATACCATTCAATACAATACATTGCAATACAAAACAATGCAATACCATTCAATACAATACATTGCAATACAAAATGCAATACCATTCAATACAATACATTGCAATACAAAACAATGCAACACAATTCAATACAATACAATACAACACAATACAATATAATACTATGCTGTGCCGTGCCATGCCATACAATACAGTACAGTACAATACGATGCAATACAGTACAATACATTGCAATACAAAACAATGCAATACCATTCAGTACAATACATTGCAATACAAAACAATGCAACACAATTCAATACAAAACAATACAGTACTATGCTATGCCGTGCCGTGCCATACAATACAGTACAATCCGATGCAATGCAGTACAGTACAGTACAATATGATACAAGACATTGCAATACCAAACAATGCAACACGATTCAATACAATGCAACACAATACGATATAATACTATGCCATGCCATACAGTGCAATGCAGTACAGTAGAGTACAATACATTGCAATACAAAACAATGAAATACCATTCAGTGCAATGCAATGCAATACAAGACAATATAATACTATGCTATGCCATGCCATGCCATATAATACAATACATTGCAATACAAAAGAATGCAACACAATTCAATACAATGCAACACAATACAATATAATACTATGCCATGCCGTGCCATGCCATACAGTGCAATGCAGTACAGTACAATACAATATATTGCAATACAAAACAATGCAATACCATTCAGTGCAATGCAATGCAATACAATACTATACAAATCAAAATACAAGACAATATAATACTATGCTATGCCGTGCCATGCCATACAATACAGTACAATATGATGCAGTGTAATACAAAACAATGCAATACAATACAAGACTATACAAAACAAAGCAATACAGTACAGTACAACACAATACAGTACAATACAATACAATGCAATGTAATACAAAGCAATGCAATACAGGGCAATACAAAACAAAGCAGTACAGTACAGTACAACACAATACAGTACAATACAATATGATGCAATGTAATACAAAACAATGCAATACAAGACAATACAAAACAATACAGTACAGTACAACACAATACAGTACAATACAATACGATGCAATGTAATACAAAACAATGCAATACAGTACAAGACAATACAAAACAAAGCAATACAGTACAGTACAACACAATACAGTACAATCTAATGCAATACAATACTATACAAATCAAAATGATAAATAATATAACATGCAAGGCAAACATTGCAATGAATGAACATATTAATGTATTAAATAACATGAGAATTTCCCTTTAGCTGAATGGTTAGAGTTTCCTGCTTTAGGGACCTGGCGTTCCAGGTTTGATTCCCAGTAAGAGCTTCCAGTGAGTGCACAGTGGAAAGGACAGACATAACCAAGATCTCCAAGAGAGTAGCATCCCCCCACCACCCCTACTGCTCACCAGCGGACAAAGTAATGCAGTGTCAGCACTGAAAGTAAGAATGAGGCCCTGACCCGGGAGTGGAACCTATGACTTTGTAGCACAGGAGCAAGAGGAATATCACTGAGGCGTGCTGCCACTGACAGCGATGAAGTCAGCAACTACTATTAAGTGACTTTGTATCAGCTCTTGGTATTATTACTGGAACGTGTCTTGGCCAAAGTATCACTTGTAAAGTAGCATTTCATTAACTGAGCTATATCAAGAAAATATTACTGCAGAATGAATCATCTAGCACATATAGCAGTAGATATGTGTGTGTGCGCGCGCATATGTGTGTGTGTGTTAATACACTCCCTGGTCTGTAGCTGTACAGTGTGTGTGTGTGGTGTGACTAGCTCCATTAAAGCATGCATAAATTACACAACACCGTGAAGCTCAAATATTTGTCGAGGAGCGCGTGAGTCATTAGTCTAATATTAAATGCCACCATTAGTGCTTGAGTGATTCATGATCGGGGCTATAATAATAATAAATGAATACATTAAGCCCACACATGAAGGCAGATCTGGCTACTGGATTATTAACTACTGGGAACGGAGTGAAAACTGTGCTGGTTAAATGTGCACTGCTTGACAAAAGAAAAAAAAAACATAGTGCTTCTCTTCACCCCATCTTCCCACAGCTGGCATTTGCTGTGCATCATGTTTTTTCTCTTATTACAGTGGCATCATAAGAGAGTCATCTATTTATATTTTTATGCAAGGCGATTCATTAAGAAACAGAGGCTGCTAGAGAAGTCCATCAGACAGCAGGGTTTGTTATTGAACGGGACATTGCAGCTTCAGCAAGCAACACACTTCCCACAGCTTTACACTAGATGCAAGTACAATGTCGATGAAGTTACTCGTGTAACCCAAGTGACTGTTGTGTGAAATGGTGGCTGGCAGCGGAGGTGAGTGGACGTTATATGCCAGACACCATCTGTGAGCGGGGTGTATGTAATGTTAGGAATACCAAGCGCCAGTAGTTGGACCACTACGGAATTTTTCTTTTAAGAACAGGGTCTGGGCCAGCCCGGTGGCACTGAGGGTTGAGGTGCTGGACACCACACCTCGTCGGTGACCCGGGTTTGGGAATGGACCTTGGTCGTCCGGGGGGGATTGAGCATCCCAATGGATGCTCTCCTCCTTCCCTGAGGGGGAGAGCACTCTGGGCAGTGCTAGTGCCCATTGCCCCACCGTGGGTGGAAGCACGGGCAGCGGGGCGCATGGCTCTCACAAGTCAGGGAGGGGAGGACGCTGTAGGGCGCTTGACTGTGACATGTGTTAGCACATCGTTAGTCTGGACATATATTCTTTGTGCCGATGCCCTCTAGGGGTTGGGAAGCAAGAAAATGACAGGAGAAAACCCAGGAAAAACCTCCCGAGTATCTGGCAACAAGATGCTGGGATCCCAGTCCACTGGGACCAAGTTGAAGAGAACCGGGGAAGGTAGGAGGTACCTCTCGAGGCAGAGGTCAGGGACAAGTTAAAAAAAAAAAACAGGGCGCTGGAGCAGGAGAGGGGGTACTACCAGCACTAGGGATTTTTTTTTTTTTTTTTAACAAAAGGACCAGCTTAGTGCGGGGGGGGGACAGTAAATGAGGCAATATTTAATAAATAGATACAGACTGGTATAGTTTGAGACATAGTGGGGAATCTTGACCCCTTGTGATGAACTGTTGACTTTCAGTAGTCATACTGCCCTCAGCCATTAGCTTCTGGCAATATAACCATTGTCAATCAATGCTTCATCTCTTGAGGTCAGTATTTTCCCACTATAGATATATATATATATATATATAGATGTATGTGTGTGTGTGTGTGTGTGTATATATGTTATGGTAGCATGGTAGTGCTACCATAGTTAGAGTTGAGGAGCCCTTTTAATGTTAAAGGGTCAAACTTCTTTGTAACCATTCAACAGATTTGTCTGAAATTTGGCAGGCACAGAGCATAACCATAGATCTTGGGATCTGCCAAGTTTTGTACTGATCAGATATACGGTTGCAGAGTTATTAAGTGACATCCATGTGCGCATTTACTTTTTTTGCGCATTCTTTGCTCGTGCCTTCAGGTTGCACAGTTTGGGCAACCGGTCCGATAACTTCAGGGAACATGCGGCTGGGGTGTCCGATGTGCTTTTTGAAGATTTCGTGAAAAAATATTGAACGATTCAAAAGTTATTCAAAAAACAAGTTCCCATTATAAGTCAATGGGAAAAGTTAACAAAAACTTCTAAAGTGTCGCAAATGCACTTTTTACTTTCGCAAATGAGCCTAGTAGTGTCTCAAATCTGCCATCTTGTTTTCAGTTAGCGATCAGGAAAATGCTTGGCATTTAAAATTGGGACCCTCTAGGGACACAATTTTTTTTTTGTGTTCATCTAGTCGGACCCTGAGGATGCTAGTCATGTCTTTATTTTGGGGTTAAACACCCCAGATATATGTTTTTCAAATTTCTGGAAAAAGTAGTGTCGCATCTGCGACACTTTCGCAAAATTTTGCGAAAAGTGTTGCAAATTGCAACACTACTTTTCCAGGCTATAGCTAAAATGACAGGAGATCTTTGCCAACCTGCTGGAAAAGAATCATTTGCTCTTTTGGGTTCAAATTTGGAGAGAGTTAGGGCTGACAACCCCATTGCGCAACCCGATGGCGGTTGGGGGCGAGCTGGACGTGTCCGGGGGGGGGGTTTCAACCCCCTAACACTGAATTTCCTTACTTTTGTCACTGTGGAACAACCCTAACTGATGCATTAAATGGATTTTTTTGCCTCTAATGCAAAATCACACATGCCCCATAATGCAAATCACCACAGAATATTATGCTAGTTCAACTTTAAGCAAAAATGTATGGTGCCGAAAGGCCTCTCACTCCGTTTGCAAAGGGTGCCAACAGAAGACATAGACACGTGTTTCATCCTACCAGGACTCATCAGTATGCCTCATCTGTTTGACACCCCAGTGGAATGAACCAGCTACCCTAAGATGGTCTATCTGGGTTATGTTGTGGTGAACCCAATTAAAACAACAGGTTAAAAGACAAGAAACCTCTGTGTGCAAGCACAGAGTCAGTCGTTACCCCAAAGGGCATTGGCCGGGAAGCCAAGTTGCAAAGAAATACAAAATCACACTTGCCCCCATAATGCAAGCATCATAGACTGCATATGCAAATCACCACAGAATAGTATATATATATATATATATATATCATGGAACAGGCTTCTGGAGGCTGTGGTGGGGGCTAGAACAGTGGTGGAGTTTAAGATGGCATGGGACAGACACAAGGGGCTTTGTGGGAACGGAAAAGGGGGTGCAGTAAAGGGGGCAGAATAAATAAAGGGGTGGGAAGAGCAGACTAGATGGACCTGAGGGTCTTTATCTGCTGACAAGATTGTGTGATTCATGATTCTATGGTCAGTATTTGTATAATATCAGATTCACAGTACCTTAGATAGCACTGGCCAGCCCCATACTATATTAGCCTTCTGGATGCCTTGTAGTCAAGTGATCAGAACAGAGTGCAAGGGACCAGGAGACACAGGTTCAAGGCCAGCAGAGCCAGTTTTGCCACACATTGTCATGAGTAAGTCCTTTCATCTTTCTGTGCTTCAGTTGTCTGAGCTGTAAAATAGGTTAGAAATAGAACCCAAATTGTGAATGGGATGGTGCATCTGAGTTCAGCTACTTTGGTTAAAAAACCTGAAAAGTAAAAATAAATCATGTTGGCAGATTTACTCTCCCCATGATGTACAGTACTACTGCCACATACCCACACACATGCAAATGTGCACGTACACAGTACCCAATCAGAATGAAGGATGGCACACAAATTTTGCAGAACTCTTCCCCGTCCTGGATGCATTGATTTACAGAAACCCCAACTAAGATTTTCTACTATAGCACCTAATCAAGGAACTTACTCTAGTTGCTGCAAACTCAGCCGTATTGATTGGTCTAATTTGCACATCAAGGCCAGAGAGAATTGTCTCTGCGGACCTTACGCTCATGGTCAGTCCGTGATCACTGGTTGCTGCTTTGCATGAGAAGATTCAGGTTGCTAATTGGGAACCGGTACACACGCCATTTCACTTTTTTAAAGGCTTTGATAATCCGTCTCTTCGAGAGGATTTGCAGCATCTGGACTGGCACAAGGTACTCAACAATTCAGGTGCTGGCCCAGATATTCAGAGTGGGCAGATGTAGATTCAGAAGCATGACAGTTTTCAACATCTGGGTCCATTTGCAACAAAAAGTTGTAATTTCAGGCAATTTGTATAGCCACCTTAAAAAAAATTAAATTTGCATTGAATTCAGACACAAATGTAGACATGGGGACATGTTAGACCATCACCTAGCATGGTCCAGTGAACACAGACAAAAGTCTGGAAGTGAAGACAAGAGTCAGTGGGGTTTAGTGGGTATAGCACCAGTGTGGAAATCAGAAGATCACAAGATGAAACCCCGCTAGGAACCAGTTATTCACTGTTTGGCCTTGCGCAAGTCATGTGACCCCCACAGTGCTTCAGTCAACCCAGATGTGGAAATGGGTAGAAGCAGGACCCCACTGGAAATGAGATGATGCATCTCATCTAGGTTGTCTTAGGTAAACAGATTAAAACAAGCATTTGTCAATGCTGAATGTTTGCTTGCTGATATTAGCATTGGACGTGCAGGAGTTAGATGCAGAATAGGAGTGGCAGTGAAGTATTGAACTCACACCAATCCCACCTCCACCCTGCAGAGATGGACAGGTATTGGGGTGTGCCGGTGGTTCATTGCCCATAATGCTCATGACATTTCACCTCACCCTATCCAGTAGACACCGACAAGTGTTGAGGTGTGCTTTGGGGTGTTTGGCTTCAGTTACCCCATTTCATAAAGACATATGCTGAAATGGGTGCAGTATAGGAGAATGGGGGTGAAGTCTGGGGCTGAAGAGTGCAAGGCACACCTTGATGCCTGTCACTAGCTTCAGGGTGGGGGTGGGATGGGATGGCATGAGCGTTACAGCCGGTGATCCAAAATTACACCTCTGATGCCTGTCAGTCTGTACAGGGTGTGACGTTATGGTTAGAAACTCTAATGCCCCTGGCGTGTGTTGGTATTTGCACTACAAATTTTCAACATAGCATTTTTGTGACCTCCATCTCATGAAAGTATTTGGGACCTCTTCGCATGAACAGTGGCAGTGTGATTTTGTTAATGTGTCCCGAACTTCGAGATCTTACTTCGAGAAACAGCTCTTGCAGCAGGTTACACCATTAGGACTGAAGCCGCCAGGCGCCAGGACCCTACGGAAATTTTCTAGCTAGCAGTATTCAGCGGGGACCACCTCCGTCGGTCCCGCCCCCGACGTCAGGCATAGTACATAAGGAGGCGGTCCCCTAAAATCCCCAGTTCTTTTCCTGCCATCGACTCGCCAGCATCGGCGCACGACGACTTAGAACTTCAAGAGTTTCTGCAAACTAATGTCCTCTCTATCTCCTTTATCTGAGGAACACCTTTCAAAGTGTGCCTGCGGAAAACAGATCCCTTTCAAGGATCCTCATTCTTCCTGCGTGCGGTGCTTAGGCCCGGACCACGACACCAAGACCTGCACCTTTTGCCAAGGGTTCAATAGCTGCACCAGGATCCGCCATCAAAAGGCACTTCAGGCATACCTGTTAGAAGAGAAACTTAGCAGGATGGACAAAGAACTTGCCTCCAGAGGTGATTCTTCTTCTTCCAAGGCCCATAAACACCGGGAGAAAGCAAGGTCCAGATCCCCGAACCGGGCCTCGGACTTGCGTAGCTCAGGCTCTACCGTATCTGACCGCTCTCCCTCCAGAGCTCGTTCTCAGCCCCCTCCGGTCAAAGTCCGGGCTTCTGCCGGTTCTTCGACTCTCCAGCCCATCAAGAATTCTAGGCCATCGGCTTCCTCTACTCCCTCTCAGGCCACTTTCAAGTCTTTCGAACACCATAAGTCTTCCTCATCGACCCGACGGGAGCCCGACTCCAGGTCGGTCTCCCAGCCTCCCAGGGGTCCGGATCCACCACCCAGGAAGATGAAAGACCTGACGTCCCTAAAGCAGAAGACAGACCTGACATTGGCCAAGCACCCGAAGTTGGGCAGGCATTTGCCGGAGCCGAGGACATCGGCCAAGCACCAGACGCCGGCTGGGCGTTCGCCGGACCTGAAGTCGGCCAAACGACTGATGCCAGCTTCACCGGAGCCGAAGACCGCCCCCCCCAGTCACTGGTGGACACCGGTCACAGGGATTCCACGAAGGAGGACACCACATTGCCTGAAGACCAGGCGGGTGACACAGAGGATGCTGGGCTTCCGAAGGAACCTTCGCCGACACTGGCAACAGACCACCGATGCCAGGCACGTCGGGCATGAATATACAAGAGGTAAAGGATCTCTTTACTTTGTGGTGGAACACCATCCGTAAAGACGTCCCAGTAAAACCTCCTCCTCCTCCTATTCCTTCACCTCCTACGCTCCCTCCTCCACCACAGGGGCCAGCAGGATGACCACCAACCCCTAAGGAGCAGACTCCACCTCCAAGGGGTAGATCCAAGAATCAGAGAAGGCCTCCCTCATGATCTCCATCAGGGTCTCCCATCCCCAAGCAACCCAGACGTCGTCGGTATACTCCGTCAGGGGAGAACTCCAGATTGGATACCTCGGATTACTCCAGATTTCCTTCTCCATTCAGCATTCCATCACTTGACCCACATGACCGGCCCAGGTCTCCTCCGGATGATCCCTCTTTCTCTGAGATCATGAGGCACATCCAGGACAACATGGGATGGAATGCTGAAGACCTCAATCGCGAAAGACAGCGCCTTGCCCGTTATCTTTGGCAGAAAGATCCAAAGCCTGTGGTAGTGCCACCCTTGGTGGACACCTTCGTGGACGTCACCAAGGCTGCATGGAAGTGTCCGCACTCCATTCCCACTGTGCTGAAGAAAGCTGACCACCTGTACAAGGCCCCCAAAGAGTACCAGTACTTGGCTCAACAACCTCTGGCTGACTCCCTGGTCATTACGGCCTCACATGACCGATCCCAATGACCGCAGCACATGAGCACACAGCCACCAGACCAGGAGTCCAAACAGCTGGATGCCCTGGGGAGGCGCATGTATGCGGCTGCTACATGCTCCATCAGGTCCCTGAACTACCCATCTCACATGGTACAGTTTCAGAATGCTCTGTGGGAACAGGACCTGGTCGATAAATTACCGGATGGCGATCAGAAGGCGGAGCTCCTAAACCTCCTCCGCACAGGGTCTGATGTGGGCACCCAAGTGCTACGAGCCGCATATGATTCTGCGGACTCGTCTGCCAGAGCTGCAGATTCAGGCATCTGTCTCCGGAGACACTCTTGGCTCCGTGTCTCCAGTTTTACCCTGGACGTACAGAAGAACATTCTTGACATCCCTTATAATGGTGAACTACTTTTTGGTGAACCCTCGGAGAAGGTTATCACCAAACTCCAGGATGCTGGGAAGGCAGTCAGGTCTGTACAAGCCATGTACAGATCAAGACCTGGTTCCTTTCGTAGGAACCAGAGCCGTTTTCGCAGCCGGCAACAACGGCAGCAGCCACGTTCCGGCCAGCAACAAAGGGGCACTTTTCAACGTAAAGCCCAGGCTAAGTCATCCCCAGGCAGAGGCCAGCGTTACACCAAACTGGCCCAGCCTGCAGGGACCAGTACTGCCACAGCATGACTCCTTCCCGGCCCCCGCCCCTCCTCTGGATCAACAGGCACAAAAGGTCGGGGGTCGCGTCGCTCGCCACTTTTTAGGGTGGCAGTCGATTACTGCCAACCAGTGGGTTCTCCAGTTGGTCAAGAAAGGCCACTTCATAGAATTTCTCGACCACTCACCGTCAAGACCTCCCCTGCTTTCCCGTTACTCGGGTCAGCATGTCCTGCTCATACAGCAGGAGGTGCTTGCGCTTCTTGGAAAAGAAGCTGTGGAGTATGTACCACGGGTAACCAGAGAGGTGCAGGTTATTATTCTCACTTCTTCCTGGTTCCCAAAAAAACAGGGGACCTCTGTCCGATACTGGACCTCAGCGACCTCAACGTGTCGGTCCTGTACAAACGCTTCCGCATGGTGACCCTCCCAGGTCTGACTCCCATGCTCAAGCAGGGCGCTTTTCTAGCGTCCTTGGACATGCAGGATGTTTATGTGCATATCCCCATAGCTCAAGCGCACAGGACATTTTTGCGCTTTGAGTTTCAAGGTCACCATTATCAGTTCCGAGCCCTTCCCTTCGGACTGTCATCGGCACCTCGGGTATTCACGAAGTGCATGGCGGTAGTAGCGGCGACTCTGAGGAGACAAGGCCACTACTTGTTCCCCTACCTGGACGACTGACTTCTCATGGCGCCCTCTCGGGAAGCCCTGATGTCAGCCATTCATTGTACTCAGTCTCTGTTCGAGACACTGGGCATCATTATCAATCAAGAGAAGTCACGCCTGGTTCTGTCCTAGATTCTGCAGTTCATGGGCGCAGTTCTGGACACGGTCCAGGGGAAAGCTTTTCTACCCCAGGACCGAGCGGAACACATCAGATCCCTCATCAGGGACATTTTGGCAAAGAAGATCGTCCCAGCCAGACTGGTCCTTTGCCTGCTTGGACACATGGCTGCGGCCATTGCAATGGTCCCGCTAGCGCATCTCCACATGGGGGTGACCCACTGGATGTTACGGGTCCAATGGGATCAAAAGCAAGACCATCTGCAGCTTCCAATTCAGATCACAAAGGCCATAATCAGGGATTGGCAATGGTGGCTAGATTCAAAGAACCTCTCGGTGGGGGGTCCCTTTCACTGTGCTGTTTCCGATTGGGACGCTCTCCACAGACGCTTCAGGGCTCGGATGGGGACCACACCTAGACGGTGTCCGGTCTCAGGGCCTGTGGACAGCCCAAGAGACTCATCTCCACATAAATATCCTGGAAATGAGAGCAGTTCTTTATGCCCTGCAGGCCTTCTAGTCAGAGATTCCACCGGGTACTTTTCTGTTACAAGTTTCTGCCTAAGGTGGTCTCAGCTCTCACCCTTAATCAGAATATCGATCTACCAGTGTACTTCTCTAAATATTTGAATTGAGGAGAGGCCCTGTTGCACACTTTAGATGTGCATAGGTGTCTTCAATACTACTAAACAGGACCAAACACCACCAAAAATCGGATCAGCTTTTTGTCTCCTTCGCCCACAGGATGTTGGGAGCTCCCATTTCCAAACAGTCGCTGTCCAGGTGGCTTATACATTGTGTCACATTCTGTTACCAGAAGCGCAACAAACCCTTACCGGGCGCGGTTAAGGGTCATTCCACGGGGGGGTGGCTACCTCCTTTGCGGCCTTAAAGAACTTGTCCACCTCAGCTATCTGTGCAGCAGCGACTTGGAGCACTGTGCACACCTTTATCAGGCGTTATAGCCTGGATGTGGCATCCAAGCAAAGAGCAGGTTTTGGTCTAGCAGTCCTTCAAGGACTTCTGTCCTAGGCTTAGGTTTTACTAAGGATTTCTACCTTCCCTCCTCCCAATGGTGTGGGATTTCCACTATTGCTTGGGAATCAGTCCTAATGGTATAACCTGCTGCAAGAGCTGTTTCTCAAAGTAAGATAGTACAGTTATGTAAGAACTTACCGTAACAGTAGATCTTCGAGAACAGCTCTTGCAGCAGGCACTTTCCCCTCCCACAATCCCCACTGGAGGTAGATTTTGTTGTACAGATATCCTTCTCCTAGGATCAGGTGTTCTCTATACTATTCTGATTGCCATTTGATGGCGGATCCTCAGTCTCCTCTTCTGATGTTATCCAGCGGCCGGGAGAACTGGGGATTCTGGGGGACCGCCTCCTTATGTACTATGTCTGACATCAGGGGCGGGACCGACGTTGGAGGTGGTCCTCGCTGAATACTGCTAGCTAGAAAATTTCCGTGGGGTCCTGGCGCCTGCCAACTTCAGTCCTAATGGTGTAACCTGCAGCAAGAGCTGTTCTTGAAGATCTACTGTTACGGTAAGTTCTTACGTAACTGTACTTTCCCACAGTGACCGTGCCATTCTGCACCAGATGGGCAGGAAGGAGGGTTGGAAGAACAATGGGGAATAATAAAAACTGCCATCACAGAGGTAACAAGCCTTTGTGTAAAGCAAATAAACAAAACAAAACGAGGTAAGAAACCACTATGGTTCCTATAAGGAAGTGGCAGTGAAGGTTCAAGAGAAAAAGAAAGCATTCAGGAAGTACAAGGAATCACAGAAGGAACAGGACAGAGAACTGTATCAGTTAAAGCAAAAGGAAGCTGGGAAGGCAGTCAGAACAGCAATTGATGGCGGATCCTCAGCAAAAACACAGATCAGGCAGGATGTGAAGAATGACAGCTGTACCATCCATAGGGAGGTGTGAAGAGATGGCAATGTTGAAAATCTGTAGTGAAAATATTAAAAATGCTCGAAGTTCTGAGCGTACATGGAAACTGCACAACACATGCTTGTATCGCAGTCATTTAGGTGAATTATTTCGCCAACTTTTCAGCATAGGCATTTTGTGACCTCTACTCATGAACCCTGTCACTATGATTTTCTTAATCTGTCCGAACATTAATTTCCCACAGCGACTGCACCATTGTGCGCCAGATGTGCAAATGCATATTTTGGGCAAGATATGAAAAATGACAGCAGTACTGTTCATAAGGAGGTGTGGCAAAATGCCAGTGTTGAAAATCTGGAGTGAAAATATTACAAATTTGCGCACTTCCGAGCATGTGTGGAAACTGCGCAACACACGCTTGTAACACAATCCTTTTATGGACTTTCATCACCAAATTTTCAACATAGACATTTTAGGACCACTGCTCATGAACAGTGCCACTGCGAGTTTCTTATGTGTCCCAAACACTGATTTCCCGCAGTGACCACGCTATTCTGCACTGGAAGCGTGAAAACGCATTTCAGTCAGGATGTGAAAAGTGACATCTGTACTGTTCATTAGGAAGTGTGGAAAAATGCCAATGTTGAAAATCTGGAGTGAAAATATTACAAATTCGCGAAAGTCCGAGCATGCATGGAAACTGCGCAACACACGCTCATAAAAGTCATTTTTTGGGGATTTTTTCCACCAGATTTGCAACATAGGTTTTTTGAGCGCCCACCTCATGAACACTGGCAATGTCGTTTGGTTACTCGGTCCCAAAAGGTGATACATAGATACATAGACAGTGTCGGCAGATAAGAGCCTATGGCCCACCCAGTCTGCCCATTTGAGCTTGCAAATTCAGTTTATGTTTTCCTAGAAGTCTGTTGCCCCTTATCCCTGACCTCCAGAATTCCCTTATGTCTATCCCATGCATTCTTAAATCCCGTGATTGTTTCAGCCCCCACCACTTCCTATGGCAGGGTGTTCCACTGTGATTCCGCATAGTGACTATGAAATCACCTTTCGGGATCGAATAACACCATGACAGTGGCTGAATTCATGAGGAGGAGTCCCAATAACCCGATGTTGAAAATGTGGTGCTGAAATTCCCAAAAATGCCTGAGATATGCACCAAAGTTGAAAAAAACCTATTTATGCCATTATACAGCTTACCGGCATTTCTTCAGTTCACGGTCGGCTTTGAAGAGTGCAGACGCGTTCCCGGTCCACCAAAGATCATCGCGCTGGGCTTAGAGGTAAGTATGGTGTGGCGGGATGGGGGAGGCAGGGTGCGCAGAGGGTGGATGCGGGTTGAGGGAGGGGCCACTGAACTCAATGAAGGACTGTTTTCTTTTTTACAGGTTTAAAAAAAATCCAAAAACATCGCAGGATGTTTTTTTTGTTGTTTGTTTTACAGGGACATTTGGCATGCTGTGGGGGGCTCCCAGCATGCCACCTGAGTGTTTTTTGGGGGGGGGCTGTAGCTGGCGGGATTGGGCGCCATTTGGCACATACCGGGGGTGGGAGAGCGAGGGGGATTGGGCACCCTCCTCGGCACACAACAAATTGGGGGGGACATTATGCCAACAGGGAGTGGGCTCCCCCTCAGCAAATTGAACTGGGAAGGGGGGACTGAAGCCGATGGGGAGTGGGCCCCCTATCGGCAAAGAAAGACTGTTGAAGGGGTGCATGATACCGAGGGGGGGTTGGGCACCCCCTTGGCACACAACAAATGGAGGAGGGGGTTACAGTATGCCGGCGGGGAGTGGGCTCCCCCATCGGCAAATGAACTGGGTCGGGGATGGCAAGGTACTGCCCTGCAATGACAGGTCACTCCCTCATTGCAGCGACAGATTCATTTCACGGTGGTGACATGCTGGCTGAGCTAGTGTCAGCAGCTGCATTGGGGAAAGCGGGCCAAGCCTCAAAAAGCACTGGTGCCATTGGCCCCCATAGTGCCGCACTTCCAAAAGCCCGCTTCTCTCCTAAGCTGTGACGAAACCCTTCTTCCGCATGCGCGCAAGCAAAAATAAAAAGGGAATATGGATCCTTGACTGATGCATTTTAAAAGCCTGTCCATTTTTTTTAGTAATAAAGCCGGTCTATTTTCATGGGAAAATGTTTACACCAGATTTCTAGAAAATGTTTACTGACTTAGAAACATAGATGCCAATGCTGCAGGACGTTTGTTCCCCTGATGACTGGTCACAGACCAGTTTCCTTGCAACCTGGTCTGAGACCAGCCCGCTTTGGGACCAGCCTAGGCTGAGACCAGTTTTTAAGCCACCTAGTCTAGGGCCAGTTTCACCGCTGTACAGGAGCTTTCTTTGTTGTACTTAGTTTTTTTCCCCACACCAATTCCCTTTAGTATAGATTTACTATTACCAACTCCATGCCACCATGGATCACATCAGTGAAATTTGGGGTCAAAAGAATTTAAGGGGAAAGCGAGATTCAAACTCAGACTTTCAGTATCACAGCCTAATGCAGTGACCACTACGCTATGCTGGCTGCTGCCTAGCAAGCCTGTGGTTAGACACATATGCGACAATAACTGATCCCAGATTGGTTCAGCTGGAAAAAGAAACTGGTCTGAGACCAGGCAGCTCTGTAACTAGTCCCAGACCAGGTGACACAGAAACTGGTCTGAGACCAGGTAGCTCTAGAACTAGTCCCAGACCAGTCTGGTCTCAGACCAGGTTGCTCAGAAACTGGTTTCAGACCCGGCTGGTCCCAGACTAGTTGTTAGGGGCAACAGTCTTCCTGCACCGATGCGAATGGCACAGAACGGCCCAATGGGTCATCGAGTCTGCCCAGTACCTGCCTGCATCCATGCTCAGCCTAATACAGAACTGGAGCTAGTCTACCAATGGCCCTGCATGTATTTTGCTCCCCCCACAGCCTAATCATCCCCTTCCCTCATCTGCCTACTCTCTCTCTCTCTCTCCCCTTTGGTTTAGACTATCCTCCTGTGCCTATTCCATCTGTGTTTAAAGCTGGCAACAGACTCTGCACAGACCACTTCTGGCAACACACTCCACTTCTCCACAACCTTTTTGGTAAAGAAGAATTTCCTTATGTCCCTGTTAAAACTTCCCACCACTGCCACCAGTTTCCATCCATGACTTCTTGTTAACTTGCCTTCACATCTTGTGAATAGGGCACTGCTGTACACTTTAGTACCTCTTAGATACTTAAAGGGTTCTTATTATGTCCTCCTCTCCCTCCTGGCCTCCAGTATGTACATATTGAGGCTCTACAACTTCTACTCATGCCTCTTCCCCTACTGCAATTATAATTTGGGTAAACAACTGCATAAACAAATAGTAAAACAAAATAAAATAAAGAGAAAAGCCATCACCCCAAATCACATTTCAAATTGTTGATGCAATGTGCAGCAGAGATCATTTCCTTAGACATACAAGAAAAAAAAAACATGCTTCCTACTTATTTGGAACTAATACAGGTGGTAACTAAGAAAATAAGTTTCCTAAATAATTCTGAAAGACGGACTGTGATTTGAATGCAGTACAAAACTGCAGAAGTAACTGCTTAACAAATATTCAGGCAGCAGCTTCCTGGCGTGACTGGAACAGAAGCATTAATGCTGAATCCTTATGGCCACAAATACCCACTTTGTATTAGCCTCATTAACACTGCCATTTCTACACCAGTGTAGAGTGTTTGAACAGCCACACCGCTGTACATTTGTGTGTGCAAACTGTGCAGGCATCAAACTGGTGTGGCTCTTCTTCTCCTCTCCCAGACAGAGGAGCTGAACTGGTGTAGGTGATTTCAAGTGCTATGTAAACAGTGGCCACCTGTCACCTCACTACCTGAGGGTAAATTAGCATCACAACACACAGGGAACCCCTTGCA
Organism: Neoceratodus forsteri; assembly: GCA_016271365.2. Taxonomy (NCBI): domain Eukaryota; kingdom Metazoa; phylum Chordata; order Ceratodontiformes; family Ceratodontidae; genus Neoceratodus; species Neoceratodus forsteri. The sequence goes on along the minus strand of JADMNL010000034.1, from coordinate 118,297,706 downwards.
GGATGGGTCTCATAATGCAGCTCCCAAAACACAAGTGTGACATCAGTGTGGAAGCCAATTTCCTTAAGTGGTGTACCACATTGTATTCATTAACAACCAGATGCAGACTGACACCAGTGTGAGCCACACCAGTAGCCCCATTCACATGGCCAATTCTGTGGTGTTGGTGGTGCACAGCAATGAAATTGTTGCTTCTGTGCACATCTGAATGCCAGTTTTGCCATTTGTGGGTTGCATTTCATTGTGACGCCAATTCCTCTTTTCTTGGGATCGCGTAGTGATGCAGATGTTTTATACCATTTTATTCAGCCGTCTAAACAGCCTGCACCACCCACAATGTTGTGATAGACTTTACCCAGCCTGCACTTGTGATTGTTTTGGCTGTAATCATGCTAATCTTTCCTACCCAAGTTTAGCTGAAGGTTGTTTTTGGTAGTGTAAACACAGCCGAACTTGGGGAAGTGGTTCTTTTTGTAAACCGAGGACTAGAAATTGCAGAAAACATGTTCTGAGAGTCAAGCCATAACACTGAGCATATGCTTATGCATTTGCTCAGTGTCACAGCCTGACTCTGAGACTACATTTTCTGCAATTTCTAGCCCTCGGTTTACAAAAAGAACCACTTCCCCGGGTTCAGCTGTGTTTATACTACTGAAAACAACCTTTAGCTGAACTTGGGTTTGAAGACCTATCCTTGATCTTTCTGGTGGCACCATCCCAACTCAACCACCCCCTCCCCACTGCAGCCCTCCTCAAAATGTCAGAACTTCTCTGGGTGCATCTACAGCACTCCAGGGCCATGCCATCTGAACGCTGCTCCACAACGTTTCAGCAAGAATGGCCACAGTGATCAATATGGCGCTGATGTACATTCTCGCCATGTGAACAAGGCAAGTGTGTAACAGCTTGGTCATTGTAAACGGGGCTATTGAGGGCTGCACTGCACATCATGAGTAGGAGAAGAAATCTGACTTGGTAGCTTAGATGTCTGTCAGACTTGGTGTAGTCCAGGATGTGCGGCAAGATGGGCCCCAAGTCCCGTCTATCATCACATTACTATGTTACGTTGTTCACTGCTTCAGCAGTAAGGGAGTACGTAAGAGTGCTAATACTATTCATATGTTGAGCTCTGGCCATAAACAGTCTTGGTTTAACAAAGAAAAAATGAGTATGGAGGACAAGACTTCCATGACCTATGACATTTAGAGGGAGGGGACAGAGCGAGTTACCCACTGCCCCCGAACCAAAATCATGGCCAACTGAATATTGCCTTTATTGTTACCAACAGAATTTGTGCACAGGGAAAGTATTTGGCATCTAACAAAAGGCCTTGTGGAACTGGTATGTCTCCTGCGGATTTCCATACTTCATCTAATCTTGGCAGAGAGGTGCTCGTACAGTGTATAAACCATTCCATGCTTAATGTGTGGTTAACAAAATTATATGTATCAGACTGGAGAGTGGCTAAACTCTGAGACAGTGTGACTAATTAGGATTATGACCAGATATCTCATTATCCCTTTCTGGATGGAAACATCCAGGCCTCCAAAATGCCTTAATTTAGGGTACCTGAAATATAGAATTAATTATCTAAGGAGATCTACCTGGTGGTAAGGAAGGTGGGGACATGTAGGCCCTGAAGCAACTGTATATCCCTCTACTGGAGTCCTGGCTTTTAGCTACTGGTAGGGAGAAAGGCAGAGATACACAGACCCCAAAGGTAGCAGCCTATATTCAGGAGCATTACATGCAGCGTTAACACTACTTCCTCTGCCTTTTTTCTGTTTACCTGTGTAGTTTGTAGGCACGGACAATGATTCCTTCCCTTACACCCCCCTAATTTAAATATAAGTGAGGTTACTTCACTCTGTTTTGCCCTGGTATGAAAACCTGTTTGTCTCCATTGCAAAGGTCATGGCTCCACTCATGCAAGGCATTTATGGGAGTTGATGATGTGTACCTGCATAAGCCAGCAGAAGTTACACTCATTCAGTTCTGTTACATGTCTTGTGAGGTCCCTGTATTCTCTAAAAGCATTTTTTCCGAACTCCAATACACTTTAAATGACAGCAACAGCAGGGCACTTACTATGCTTTGAAAAGTTTCGTGGCCAGCATAAGACAAAAGCATAGGGGCTGCAGAGGACCGCAACAGCACTAACTATTACAGTATAACTACTGCAGGCTTTAGCACTAAAACATCAACAAATTCCAGGATGCCTTACATGAGTTGGGTCATGATCTTTGCCATGGAGTCAAGCAGGTTTTCACACCAGACTTAATTACCTTCATTTGCATTTAAATCCTGATGAAAATCAGGAGGGTGCAGTAAAGGCAGTCATTGTGCATACCTATAAACTATGCAGGTAAACAGAATAAAAGGCTGAAGGGACCTTCCCTTTAATAGTTTCAGTACAGAATGAAAACCAAGCATGATCCCACTAAGAAAAAAAAACAAGTCTTTCCTGTCACAGACAACTTGCCTTGCTTTGACAATATTTATTTTTCATAATAATGTTTAGATAGTGCTGTTAGCCAACAAAGAACACAGAATCAACACCATTTGTTGGCTAGATTTGACGCCTGTACTAGGATAACAGATGGTTTAGAATGATGTCAGTGCAGAAGCTTTTAAGACTTCTCAAGTCTCTTCATTAGGTTCATGATGAAGAGATGCCTCACAACCTGAACACTGTACGCACGTCAACCATTAATATAATAACTGAGAAGGATCTTCAAACAGTGTGACTGTGGGCTCTCAAACCTAGATCTGTTTTGTATAGATACTAAAATCTGCTACATTTTTTTTGAGGTACTTTTTGTGGTAAAATTAGATTTTGTGGCAGTATGCACTTGTGGTATTCCTGGGTGCTTCTTTCTGGTGCAGATTTGACAGACTGGTGGTTCAGCATGTTATAGGGGGAAGGCATGACATTATCAGCTTATCATGGCAAAAGGCAAATGCTGTGATTGTTTATAAATGGTACAAGTTATGATGTTCTCACGGAAAATGCCACAAATCATAGTGGCACATGACCATTCCAGTGTTCCGAGTACTAAAGAGGAAGGGATAGGCTGGACAGGATTAGGGGAATTATGTAAAAAAATTACCTCAGGGGAGGAAGATCAAGCTTCCCATAGGATACTCTACTTCTATTCCTCCTCCTCCAAGGGAGGGCAGCACTCTCCTTCATGTTGCCACCACCTGGATGACCTGAGTGGCACTGCAGCTGGAGAGTCTTCTGGGAATGGGCCTGGACACAGCCTGGTTCCAGTATGTAGCCACTCAGCTGCATGAATATGCTCCATGGAACCATAGTTGGCTGCATCCTAAGGGAAGGAGAACATGGAGCTAGAAAACCACAGTGCGCGGCAGCATAAATCCGGCACTCTTAAGGCTCACCACTCCTGACTGACCGCTGGTCCCCCCATGCACTATACAAACTCAAGGGTGGTAATGGCTGACTACCTTCCCAAAGGAACACCCATTGAGGAAATACCCTTGTGGACCCCTAGGGGACCAAGCAAGTGGTGGAGTTAGCAGGCAGATGGAGCTGGTAGTTAGCCTAGCAAAGATGGGTAGTGTTGCTGATGGGAGGACGCATGTATATAAAATATAGAATAACACTTGGGGATATGTGAATAACCAGGATTTTCTATATACCTGAGGTGTGGTTTCTCAAGGTATCCCACACCAAGGATGTGTAAAAAATCCTCCTATGCACACTTCCCCATGTTTTATTGTATAGAATAACTGGTATGAAAAGACTTTTACAACAAAAAAGGTGTCACTATGGTTGTTACAGTCAAAAAAATCAGGTTTCTGTGGTGACTGACATCTGCTAAACCTGACCTGAGTGGCATCTGTATCTCCCCCCTCCACCACCAAGACGAGGCTGAAAATAGGCAGTATTATTTAGCTCTTCTTTCCCCATCAACAAAAATGAATTACATTAATGGCATCATAAGGCATGCGATATTAATGGAACCATAAGGCATGTGATATTAATGGAACCATGGCATCATAAGGCATGTGCTATTAATGGCATCATAAGGCATGTGCTATTAATGGCATCATAAGGCATGTGCTATTAATGACATCATAAAGCATGTGATATTAATGGCACCATAAAACACATGATATTCATGGCACCATAAGGCATGTGCTATTAATGGCATCATAAGGCATGTCATATTTATGGCACCATAAGGCACGTGATATTTGTGGCACATAAGGCATGTAATATTAATGGCACCAGAAGGCATGTGATATTCATGCCATCGTAAGGTATGTGCTGTTAATGGCACTATATGCCTGTACTTTGCAGTGCTCATCCCCAAATGCCCTGCACATTTGGAAGATGAATTGTACAATTTTATGCAACAGTTTCTGATTTTATGCTTCGGTAACACTGTCTCTCACCTTAGGGCCCTGAAGATTTGATTGTCAAAGGTTCATGTCCTGCTCCAGGCATTTGAGTTAATATCTAACACTGACTCTGCAGTGCTGCAGTAGGAGGTGTTTCCCTTACAGGGGTGTCATACTTTACATAAGATGTTAAACTGAGGTCCTTTCTGCCCATCATCTCCTTTAGCTGCCCAAAAAGTAAAGGGGTTATTCCACTTCCACAGTGCCTTGGTCAGCATTACCTCCGTCAATCCCACAGGTTTTAATATAATATAGCTACGTGATTTATTACCAGGTTTAATGGCCGGTACGTGTATCTTGCATATATCTTCTATACTATAGGTTTCTAACTCATTACTTTGTTAAGCCCTTTGAGTTACATGTGTGTTTAAAATTGACTACATATAAACAAATTCTATTGTTTTCTACAAAAATGAAAAGCAAGTGAGCCTCTGTATATGCAGTATAGATCACAACACTTAATGCACCCTTCATTTCGCTAGCTATTTATAGCTTCCTTGTTTTGGATGTTACAGGGCAAAGCTGGTCTACTTCTTTTAGGGTGGGATTCAAAACCACAGTTCCCCTGGCTAACAGATCTTGCTCCATCCATTAGGCCACAGCTGTATAAAATTACATTTTATTGTTTCCTGTTTTTCCTGCCTATGCATGATCTCTGCTTACATTAGGCAGCGTTTTTTCCCCTCGTTCGCACTTCAGCGCTACAGGCTGCTGGAGAAGGCATGCAGGAGCAAGGCTCACCCACCGAGATAAACTGAACAAGTTCCAAAAATGTTCATCTGTCACGGGGCCCTGTCATTCAAAGCAAATATAGCATTTCTGCCCCACTCAGTGTGGAAGGTCACTGCAAACCACCATGTATCCACCTGCCTGTCAAATTTATTCTGAAGTTATAAAAACTTCAGGTTGAACATTGACTGCTGCACTTGTCATCTTCTATTCAAACATGGCAGTAACTGCAGCTACGAGTATTGTGTGGATAGAAAAATAACTCAAATTTCACAGAGCTGAGTCACTAATAGAGTAGTCACGTGAGGAGTATAAAGGGTTTTGCTTTGCATTGGAAGGTCATGTGCACAGTCCTTAGTGGTGCTTTACGTTTGTTAGCCTAGATAAAATTAGTAAATGAATGCCTCTGTGCTGTGATCTTGGTGATGAGCCAGAAGGAGAAATAATGCTTCTTAGTATTAACACTGGATCACATTCTTAAGGAAAGGGAGAGAACCTTTCCCAGGTGTCGTTGGAACCAAAAGATGTTCTAAAAGCTTCTTGCATTGAAACTCCTTCTGTTCTTTTTTTTTTTGTAAACTATCTATACGGCAACTGTTTTAGTTTCCATTCCGTGAAGTCACAGACATTGTCACATTACGTCATTTACAGTTCTAGGTACATGCCTTTAATTTATTTCTGACTTATCTATAGGAAATATACAATGGCCTGATTAAAAAAATATGCAGTTTATCTTCATGAGTCAGGGGGCAGGACCATACCTCATGAGCAGAAGAGCCATGAGTGATTTATGAAAGTCCTGCCCCCTTCCATATTAAGATAAATTGTATTATGTATTTTACAGATGTATGGAGTGCTTGTCTAACATGTAAGGTTTGACAGTTTTATTTGTGTCTTAGTTTCCAGCCTGTAAGAGCAGCCCAGGTATATGAACCTAGGCTAAAGAAGCTGAACTACCTAGCCAGATTTAGAGCAAAGGTGGAGGCGGAAGGGGAGAAGGATGGGACGTAGGATGCGCCCAGCCTGGAAGGGCTACACCACTAAGACTTTTATAGTGTGGTTCTGGTGGGCGGAGTTCAGCATGGGCTGCCCCCTCCAAATCATGGGTCAATGCCCTTTAAATACCAACACAGGCTGTTTCTATTTAAGGGTTAGAACAGGCTAGATTTTAGGAGAAGTCTTTATTTTTAGAACTAGTTCTATCTGTCCCTAATCATTAACTTGCCCCCAAATGGACTGGCCGCCATCCAGTTCGATCTGATTACTGGCTTGGCCAACTGGCACTGCTGGAATCTGCAAACCAGCACCACTGGTGCTCCAGCAAGCTGTCAGCATTAGGAAAGTAGTGTGGCACCTGAGATTACAACACTGAGTTGAGAACTGGTGGAGGCATCACTGGATCACTGTATCCCCTGGAACTGTAATATTGAATAGAAGCAGGACTCCCCTGAAAATGAGGTGCTGCATCTTAGTCTGATGAGCCTTGGAAGATGGTATTAAATAAATAGAATATATCATTAATATGACCATGGGGTCCACAGGTGATCATCAAATTACACAACTGGCAATACCTACTATTGCGAGAAAGTGTGTGCAGGGGGATCACTTTTATTAGGCCCAGGTAATCTGGAATGAGAGAAGAAACATTTTTATTATAATAATGGAAGAAAAATTAATCTGGATTTAAAATCTTCCATTGCAAAGAGCGTTTGTCTAGTCATGTTTTGCATCACATTCTCAGAGAAGCAGTTTTGCCCTTGATACTGTGTTTATCATGAGACAAAAAACATTGCTTTTAGTTTTTTGCCAGCATAGAAGGGATGGGAGTGACCTCTTGTAAAAGCATTTAAGGAGTACCGTGACTGTCTCAGCCCCAGTGAGTACTATAAGTGACTTTTGAAGGGTTAATGGCGCTGGACCTCCTTGCCCTGCAGGAGTTTTCATGAGATGTCATCGCCAATGAAGAATCAATATGCTCTCTCTACAGGAACATTTCTGTAATCCTAATTGGTCTCCATGGCAACCTGGGCAGCTGCGTCTCTGCCTCGATGCATCATCCTTCTTTCACAGGTTTAGAGAGGAAATAGGTTAAGTCTATATAGAGTTTTATAATTCCCTGGCTTACATATCACCTAGATATAGGCTAAGCAGTGGGGGAAGGGGGTCTCATGTAAATTTGTATGATATATTAAAGCATCCTTTTTGGTAAAAGTATTATACAGAGTATACACAACATAAAGCTGTTTGTAATTTATTTCTGACCAGGAAAGGCACTCTGAGCTGTTACAACTCATGTCAGATGTGACCTGGAGGGTGGGTTACATGGACCTGTTTTATTGACCGGGGTAATATTGGTCAGGACTTTGGAGAAAATTCCCCTACTGCTCTGTCTTAATGGTAAAGCAAACCACAAACATAACAGTCTGCAGCGGCACCTATGCACCCACCCTGGGTATATTTCTCAAGATAAGATACTGGAGCACTGTATTATCCCCTTGCTCCTTCATACAAAGTTTTTGAGCTGGTTTGATGGTACTGAGGGTTGAGGCACTGAATGCCACACCTCGCACCATGCTGGGGACCCGGGTTCTGGAACAAGCTCAGGCCGCCAGGGGTCAGCAGGGGAAGGGGAGTATTGAGCATCCGGAGGACTGCTCTTCTCTCCTGGGGAGGGATCCTGGAGTGCATCGCTCTATAGTGGCCCCCAGTGGAGACTGGCGGCCACTTTGGGAGCATTGCCATAATTAGGGGGTGAGACTCGGCGGACGTCTGCTCTAGCCACATTGACGTCATTGCACGTCCGCATCTCGGGAGGGACTTCTCTCACTTCACTCTCCAAGAAGCCCCTGCTCTCAATAGGATGACGCCCACAATGGGGTCCACCCATCTCTGCCAAACATCTTCAAGGCTGGATTCTGGGTGTTGCAGTCTGCCTTCCTGTGTGCCCCCGTGGGAAGGGCCCCACTGTGAGGGGTAAGCCACGGTCCTACCTGGTTCCTGGGGATCACAGCAGAGGCTGGCGGCAGCTCAGATTCAGACCCCATGCATCAGGGCTGATAGGGGGAACAGCTCCCCAGTCAAGTACAGGTGATAAAAAGAAATGAAAAAAAAAATACAAAGGTTTTGGACAGACATGGCCAGTTAATGGCATGCTCCTACTTTTAGAGTTATGGATCAAGAAAGCAAGGTTGCACTACAGGTGGGTGGGGGCACACTGGGAATTGCTTATGGTATGGATATAAACAGCAAAATCAATAACCAAAAGAAGGTTCACCCATACCGGTGTGCGGGAGATGTGAGCGACGTACATTAGGGCTCAAGCAAATTGCTGCCCATCACATAATAGGTTGATATTGCCCCACCAGCAATTTATGATGCCAAAGGACCATCCGGTAAAAAATTTATGTTTTGCAGGGGTCTTCACCCACCTGCACTCCCCAAAACTAAGTATAACCAACTCCAGGGCAGGCATGCAGTAATGGGCATTAGAATAGTGTGGACGTTGTAAACAGTATGAGTGTGGGATGCTGTGAAATCCAGAATGCCCCTGTCACTCACAACCTTGTTTCAATGCCCACATGTCGGCACCCTAATTACGGTGCCCTAACAGTGGCACACCCCATAAGAACATACTGCACCCAGAACAGAGAATGACTCAAAAGGACTAGGCTATAGTGTCATTTCAGATAGCCATTTATTTAGACAGAGTACTCCCAATAAGGTGCCATGTTGATCAAAGGGCAGAAACCTATTGGGTTAAGGTGTATCATATGAAAGAAAACAGACTCCCAAGAATGTGTATTGAAGAAATGTTGTTATATAGAATGGAGGGATTTATCTTTCCAAGCACTAGTATTTTGGAACAAATTATTAAACCATATGGCTTATTGGAAGTTCTAGTAGAAAGTAACTACATGCCATTTAATGAGATTAAGGAAGAGATTAAGACAAGAATCAAAGGTGTACAGTATTTCACCAAAAGGAAATTGGTTTGGCAAAAAATTATAAAATAAGTTCTTGGTTAGCCTTAAATATAAATAGGCATTTGGGTATGTCTCAGTATTTAAATATAATAAGAAATCCCCATAATAGAAAGGCATATACTAAATTTAGATTTGGATATGCGGAAAGTAATAGCTTAATAACAAAATTTGGGGTAGCTAATTCAAAGCTATGTGCTTGTAGGAGGGATGAAGATTCTCCAGTCCATCTGTTGCTGTTATGTCCATTGTATAGCGAACAGAGGAAAATATATTTAAGAAACATTTTGTGACGTTTAAATATGGAACCCAAGTATCGGTTCAATTACCTGTTGAAAACAAATAATGAACATGTCTGAATAAAATCTCAAGATTCTGTAGAATTATAGAATCTAGGAGATTACATATTCAGAAATAAGGAAAGTAAAATCCCAACAAACTAAGGAATGGTGCAATATGATAATTTAAAGGCTTGCCTGTAGTTATGTGGGGGAAGAGTTCGTTCCACACACACCAGTTAAACTAATCTACTGCAGGTGCTCTGCTTAGAGTGAGTCGCACTCACTGGTGTGCCGCTGGTCCGTGGCTGCTCCTTGTCCTTGCTTTCTCGGCCCCCCACGTTTGTTCTACTCACTTCTTTTGTTTGGTTCCCGTTCCACTGCAGGTGTTTCCTTGTCTGTATTCCTTTTCTTTTCGGGGGGTTTCTGTCGCTTGCTGCTTTCCTGCTGTACCTTCCGCTATGCCCTTGCCACCGTTTCTCCTGCCTGCCCCTCTGCTTGCTGCGTACTTGCCTTGCTTGTTCCTCCATTCCTCCTTTGAGCAGCCCGGCTCCACGCCCAGTCCGTTGCAGCTCTGTCGGCTCACCTCCTGCTCGGGTGCTCATCATCATTAGCACCTTCAGAAGTCCGGGCCACGCATTTCCCTGCTGCAGCATTTCTTGCCAGGTGGTTCCGTCGATGCTTTCTTCACAGCCAAACAACGCAACAGCCAACTCAGCCCCTTTTCCTGTTGCATGACACCTTTCTCTCTGATCTCATGACTCATACCGCCAGCCTGCTCAGTTCTCTGCCTGGCGTTCCTCTGGTACTGCTGCCAGCTCCTGTTTCAGTCAGAGCTTTCTCCCTTCATTCCTGCTTAACTGCGTAGCTCTGTCTTCATCATACTGGGATTGGTCGTGCTTGGACTAAATGTAAAATATGCTGCTGGCTCCTGACTAGATGACCACCTTATTGGGACTGCTATTCTGTACCGCCTATTCCTCATTCCACCCTGCTTATCGCAGCATGCAGACCACAGAATTCAGACCCTTATAATATGCCACAAGGAATACAGGACAGCTCCTGGCTTCTTGCTAGGCTTGCTCTACAACACAGATATGCAAGTATAATGCTCCCTGGCTAATAATACTTGAATGCAAACATTTTTATTATATCAAATTCCTTGCATGGTAGAAACCAGTGATAGGGCCATAGGAGGTAATAGGCACCATAATGGTCTAACTACAAGATCTTGCACCTGATTTCCACAATTTGTAGTGCCTTAAATATGGCAAAGACACAGCTGGGTGAAGACATCTGAACACAATGCTGATACTAATGTCACCCTAACCATAGTCACTGCACTGCTGTCACCATTCAAGGTCAAGAAAGACCTGCATATGACTGATCCTACAATCACCAGGGGGTAGTCCATTCATTCCACAATTCCTGCTGATGAGACTTCCAGGATGTGGCCTCAGTACTACTTTGCTACTTTCCCTGGTCCTCCGGGTCTTGGGTTTCCATCTACTTACTACCCTCCTGGATACACCATACTGTTACCCTTCGGCTAGGCTACCCCATTCCTGGTGGCTTTCGTTTGCTTCTCTAGCCCATAGACCATACATGAGGAGCAGAACTGTTCAGTGCTCAGCAGCTTACTTAACCGGCTTCCTGCCGCCTCTGCAGGCTCTCTTCCGGCAGACTTATATGTCCCTGTCTAGTCTCACATCGCAAGCCGATGTCCAGTGAGTTCCTAAGTTTCTGCACTGCGTTGGCCCGTGGAGGGCTTACTTAGCAAGCTCCCTTGCTCTTTGCCACCCTGCATCTGGGGTTTTCACAGTTTTTGTAGTCTTCGTGGGGCTCGCTACCGCTCTTCTCCTTCCTTCCTTCGGCTGACCTACGTGGTCCAGCCACTCGTCCTATCCCACTTAGGGCCCTAGCTGGTTGCGTGCCTTTATTCTTGAGACTCCTGTCTTCGTACTCCACCCCTGCACTCTATCATGGCGCGCTTCCTGCTTGAAGCCTTCCTGCCATGCCACATACTCATATCGAATTTCATTAGGATTGGATACATTGCCAGTGATTCTCATCTTCAAGTTACTTTACTAAAGTCTGGATACTGCAGCCTCACCTAGCTACTCGCACCTACTTACTCAAAGATATCCTCTTTATTTCTTTGGACTTCCATCTGGATTACAACTCAGGACAGTGGCAATTCATTCCTTGGATACTTCTTGCTATGCTGCTTCAATTCGTATGGATTTCCTATAACCCCTCTTCGCTAGTACTCTCATCCAACTCAATCCATTAGAGCCATTCTATTTTATATGTAGGCCTAAGACATTAACCACGTTCTTCTGCCATATTTCCTCCATCAGGAGCTCAATGTGTGTTCGGACTTGTTAGACTGATCTCATGAGTTCACCTTGTCAGCTAGCTACCTCATCCTGGCTCCTTCCTAACGTATGTACATACTGCCTATAGAGATATTTGCTCAGCTAACAGAAGGCTTCTAATTTTCTGCTTATTTCCATGCCCTCGGTGGTCTTCACGGTACCATGTACAATCTACTCCGTTTACTCCTTGGCTACTACTTCTGCATTCCATGCAGGTTTGTCACGTACTACTGCTGACCCACGTGCAAGTCTATACTTGCTTATGCATGCTTGCTCTTACCTACCAGCATCTTCAGCTCTAGCTTCTGGGATCACTACTACACTTTCAACTACTGCTCAACATCTGCTTTGCCCCATGGGACTGACAGCATCACTGCATCACACTCGGAATGACCTGCGCCCCTACGGGGCTGGAGGTCCAGTGAACATCTATTACAGGTACATATTATTTCGCCTGCTTACAGGACCTGCTTCGCCCATCTGGACCTAGAGGTTCAATTAATGATACTCCATACTTGCCTCGCCCAGCATCGGGGCCTGGAGGTTCACATATTCCACTCTACGCCTGCCTGCTCGCCGTGTCTGCTAGCCTTCGAGGAGCTTCGTGTTCCACTATGGATTTATATCTGGATTATTTTGGATATTAACCATCAGTTGCCTTGGATGCTTCTGCCTTGCCACTTCAGTTCACAAGGATTACTTCATCTCCACTCCTGCCAGGACACTTAGCTGAGCCCTATCCGAAGACCTTCCATCTCATGTTGTAGGCCTCAACATTACTCTACTCCATTGCTATAAAGCTTATTAGATTCTGTTACATCGCTACTTCATCTGATTCAGTCCTCAACCAGACACATCACTCTAGTGAACTGTATTAGTCAGTAAACGAGAAGCTTTTTGATTTATATGATTAATTTCATTCTCTCAGTGCTCCGCTGTGTACCTACATAATCATTTCAGTACTACTTCTCTGCTACTATGTCTACATCATGCAGGTCGATTTTACTGCTACTACTACAGCTGACCTACGCAGGTCTGCTCATTAGTTATCTGTTCATACTTACCTGCTTCACCCTCACAGGGCCGAGAGGTTCATCACAGGCTGTCACCTATTTCTATGATCTGCTTCGTCCCTCGGGGCCTGGAGGTCCTTTAAGCTTTATGTCTACTGATTCATACAAACATTTATTGCCTAATCACTTTACTTGCTTCACCCACTCTGGACCGGAGATTCCTACTACGCCATCCTCTCCAGCTCTTGTAGCCTTCATCTAGCTCCTGTGCTCTATCATCAAGGCCTTCATTTGTAAAATGTGCCAATCAGTAAATCAACCACCAGCCTTCAGTTTCTGGGTCTTAGAGACATAGTCATTTGGTCACAGGTGCCCTTGGAGAAGACTTCCTCGCCTTTGAATTGCTTGACTAATGCAACTGTCAACACTTCAAATTGTTTGTTCTCGCCTATGTTCTCAATCTACTATCAGATTTGCCCTGGACATAGATTTCTTGGATTAGGAATTCACTAGAAGGAAGTGCTGCCATCTTCACTGACGCTCAAACATCAGTATTTCGATTCCAGCTTCCTAGCTTTCACTGGATCAGGATCTACAACTTGGAATCCGGATTAGCTGACAACTTAATATCGTTGATTAAGATTATTCTCCTTTAGCATGCCCAGAAGGATGGGCAGGTCAGTAGCCATGGGTCCTCAGAGGTTCCCCCCCAAGGGGGGTTTTCCTCTCCTGCGTGCTACTGCCCACACTCTCCGGAGTTGGAGGAGATAATCATTCAGTAATCGTTTGATACTAATTATTTTTGGGGGATATCTTCCTACTCGACTAAGCAGCCTTCCTTTGGTAGGATACAGAGTAAAGCCAAAACATCAAGTCTTATCAACTTTCTCACCAGCTTAAACAGTTAAACACTATGCCTATACTATGCAGTTTACAGATACTGTAACCATTGACTTGCTGAAATCTACGGAAGTACCTAAGCACTTATCAGTTTCTACAACTAATACTGTGACAACATTGTCCTACTTCTGTTGGTCTCTGTATCCAAGCACAACTTCCATTAAACTGCAGTAATAAGCATAAGCACTGAGCTGTGAACCACACATAATGTAATGTTGAATGGTGTAATATTGTATTTTGTCTATTTTTTTGTATGTATTAATTAATATAGAATATGTCTATGCATGTTATTGCAAAATATGTGATGAAAGATTGGTTTATGATATTTTTGTAAAGACGATATTAATTTGTCAACAATAAAATTGGAATTGAATTGAATAGACAGAGTGCTAAATAACAAGGTGTATGCTAGTGCATTTGTAATTTACAAGCCACACCAATATGGGACACACACACACACACACACAAGCTGCATGCCACATCACCATGCCTGACGTTTCACCCAGAGGCTTCTGGGTTTCATCAGAGAGCTGTCGTCCCATTGAGTCTTTCTCAGTTATGGGTGCAGTATGTTCTTTTTGTTATTGAGTTATGGATTATAACACTCTGGTTTTGGGCAACACAACCCCCTGCCTGGTCAACATGGAATGTCAGTACACTAAATGTAATATCTGCATGTATTAAATGGTGTCTGTGGCAAAACAGATGCCCGTTTGCACTACAACAGAGTGCCAGTACAATCCAGGCTGTTATTTAAATGATAGTTGGAGAGCTCCGTAGTGCATATGACAAAGAATATAACACCTTCCATAGAGACATATTCCTTTCACTCTGAAAGAATGTAACCTGGATCTAAAGAACAGATTTAAGCAATTCTTGCTTTTGCCTTGGTTTGGGGGGCCCTATTGCATTTACGTTTATCTCTCTTTATGGAATTATTTTTATGTTGATTCTTGTGGTTTCCTTTTGTTTTCTTATTCATAGTTTATATTGTCAAGTAACATCTTATATTGAATTATTTTATTAAAAATTCCACTACTCCTCGGCCAGTTTTATGTCATTAATTTTCCACTTTTATGTCACAACTGTGTGACTTTTATACCACAACTATACCACTTTAGTGACTTTAGTGAATCTTTATCAAACACATCTACAGTACCCCCCCAGAAACATTTTTGTTTGCATAAAACAAGTTTGCCCCACCAGCAGCCACAGAGCAGAAAAAGGTGCCACAGATTCTTGTGTGGCTCCACAGAAATCCCAGACAGAAGTTTAGACTAGCAGCAGGAGCTGACGTAGTCTGAGGGACAAAGATGTCATCTTTGTGCAAAAGGGTCTCCGGGGAAGAACAAGGGGAATCTAAAAACAGAAACTAAAGGAAAACAGTGAAAATTCTGCCTTGTTTTCTGGGGTATTCCCTGCAGCATTAGGCACTTACAGATCTGCCAGATATCCCTTATCTTGAGCAAGTCTCCATTTTCAGCTAGTCTCCGCCTTTCACTCAAGTGGGTTCCCATATAGTATGAAAGTGAGTTTGTCATTTTCGGATAAACTTTAAGAACCTAATAGTTGCATAGTATATGAATTCAGCTGATATTTGACAGATTAGATGGACCAACCAGTCCTTTTGTGTCGGCTAAATCTATGTTTCTATGTTCTATGTAGATTCTCTGTTTTTCTATCCTTTTTTTCTCTTCATTAAATGAAAATTACAAGCAAAAATGATAAAAACACATGTGCATTGGTTTTATGTTTTTTGGCTTTCTGTTACCTGTGTCTGTGGCAAGTTCTTTTTTTTTTACTTTTCCCTTTTTCCCCCCTGCCAGTTTTATGGCTGCTGGGGGTCTCCGTGCAGGTTTCTTTTATTGCCTTTGATCTGCTGGGATTTTCCCAGAATGCCCCTGGGAATAATGTCAATTAGACCTAAGACCTTCAAAGGTGTATCAGTTTTATCATCACCCAGTGACAGCCAAGAAAACTGCCACACACCCATAATAACAATAGTTGCCACTTAGAGGGTTACACTTTAAGTGTCACTTAACTACACTATAGTTACAGTGTAACTACACTGTAACTGTAATGCAGTTGCAATGTAATTGTATGCAACAAACATGCAACTACAGCGTAATTACCCTGTTGCTTGCAATTAATGATTAATTACATTGAAATGGACACTCCAGATAAAGAGTAGGTGCTGTTGGTTGTGTGACTAGATTATACCTAGGATCCTGGGCTCTTAGTTCTAGTCCTAGGTCTAACTGACATCATTCCCAGAGGCATTCTGGGAAAATTCCAACAGATCAGAGACAATAAAAGAAGCCTGCATGGCTACCCCAAGAGCCATAAAAGTGGCAGGGAAAAGTAAAAAAAAAAAATAGCTTGCTATAGACACAGGGAACAGAACACCAGACACAAATAGAGAAACAAAAACCCAAGGCATAGCCCTGTCCTTGGCCAGTCAGGTATATGACTTTCCCCAATCCATTTCTTAAGTAGGGATGGGCAGACTGGATGCACCATGGGGCCTTTGTATGCCATCAATTTCTATATTTCTGCATCACCGCGTGCTTACTTCAGTTTGTCAAGCACTAAACTGTGACATCTTTATCACAGAGTGCTTCCCCGTGATAGGCAGCACTGTTCTTCTGCCAGGCTGGGTTTTCAAAATCCCAAGAATGCCTCAAGCCCCTAATGCGTCAATCATTTGCGTATGGGGCTTGCAACATTCTCCCGACCAGCGATCAGAATTTTCTATCCTGTGCACCAATTGCCACAAGTTAGATCAGCTTTGTTCTGACTTAGCTTGTGTCAATCCTGGGTACCCTCTTTCATGGAACTTGTGCCAAATATTTGGCACAATCTGCTGTAAAGTGGGAAGACTGTCGTAGCTGTGCCTTATGTACTAAAATCAGGCACAGTTGCAGCAAAGGTGTTGATTTATTGATTTCAGACATTTCACCAGGAAAGACATACTGAGCTGAATGCAGCTCATTTCCATATGTGTACTGGGGGGAAGGGAAAAGGAAGCAAACAGGCGTACAAAACAGTTTGCAAGTGGTACAGGTACAAATTACAGCATAATATAACAAGCAGTAATGAGAACTGGTTAGTGTCCTTAGCCACTGTTTGGAGAATTGCTAGTGTCCTTAGCCAGTGTTTGGTGATGCTGTGCCAAAAAATGGGTTTGACGCAGGCTTGAGGCAACCCCTGCACCACCGTTTGAAACTCGGCGCCCCTGCAGTTTCTTCCTTTGTATAAGTCACAATCCTCTATTTATTTTGGTGCAGAAATGATTATGATGTCACATGATAATGTCACAAACAATGGATTATGACTTTGGCAGAGTCCCTGAGTGTTATGAACTCTCCAGTCATTTGTACGCCTCCCACTGAAGAATGGTCTATTTCACAACCACCATGTGTCAGTCATTGTGCAACATATTTATTACTGATCTGCATCTACCCACTGTCTTTGCTAGACTTGGAATGTCTGTAATTGCCTTGAAATCTTTTTGCAAATTCGCCATGTAATTAGCTATTCCATCACTGCTGACTTTGAATTGCCTTGCAACTGCCTTGATATTTTCTGCAAAATTAGCATGCTGCAGCTAGATATAGTATGCCATCTCTGTTCTAAATTTGTATTCAGTTCATTTCTGTTTTGTTGGTTTGTCCTATCTGGGACCTCCTTGCAAATGAGCACTGCTCAATGGACCTTTCTCCTGGTAAAACCAATAAAATACATTCACTGGTTCAGTGGCAACTAAGTGTGTGTAACTGCTGCAGCTAATTGCTTGATTTGTTAATGGTGAATGCTTGTACAATGTAGTACGGTGCTTGTGCAAATGAATTGGATAGGGTATCTAAGTACTGTACGGTAGCCTAGTGCTGTTAGTAAGATGATTGCATTTGAGGAGTCTGTGTGGCCTTTCATGCTCTTTGTTCCCTGAGGAACTGTCACCTTTGAGGTACTGTTAGGTTCTGTCTTAGAGGTGCCAGAAGACTGCAAGTCCTTTGGCTAAAGATGCCTTACAGAAGAACCACAGGAGAGAGGTGAGCCACCTGAGGAAGATGGAAGGATGGTGGGAGCAAATAAATTAGCCCATAAAGATGCTTGGGGCATGTGTGCTAGAATAGCATTCATTGGTGGGGGGTGAGTGTAGCCCACTGCTCCACCCAACCTCGGGCAGAGTATTGCAGAATTATTACAATTCAAGTGGACAAGGATCTTGTATCCCTGCAAATTCAGCTAGCAATGAAGAACATAGGAAACAAACACAGACTATATGTAATAGTGTATAAATTGAATTGTGATTTAACATGATCTTTTTCAGTTTCTTCAAACGCATCAGACACAATTTACATAATATTTCCCCTGTAGGATTGCATACATTATTGTAGTTCATTAGACTCTCATCTTTTGGTTCAACCAACTACTATGCATCTCCTTCATTGTGGCCCACAGGCTAAAAGTAAGGCCACCAGGATTCGGTGATTTGAGAACCACAGCACCGTATCATACAGCCCCTTTAGCTTTGGCTTAATCTGGACTAAAGTACTGTCATGCATATTTTGCCAAAGGGACAGATGAACATGCAGTGGATGACTCACTTTGTCCTCTTACTTCCTAAATTATCCACTATCCCCTTCTTAGATCTAAATTGGATTTTACAATGTAGAAAAGGGGAAATGTGATAACCTTTCAATGAGGAGAGAAAAAAAACATTTCGAACTTGCAGGAAAGTTACACCTCTCAGAGCAAATTGAGGCTTACTTTGTGCTGGCTGAGTGCCTGGCTGAAAGATTATGAAAGAAATTTCTCCAGGAAGAAAGGATATTTTATAATCATCTTTGATATGAATTTCCTCATGGTAGCTATATCATCATTACAAAAGAGTATTATGGCATATGACATAAGGGGCAGGATATTAGAAACTCGGAAATTGTGTCCGCCGTAAACTCTAGACTCCAGGAGAAAATTAGTGCCTGGAGCAGTGAAGCAAACTCCAGGTATATTGTGGCAACATTCTTGCAGCACATTGCAAGTGCTAAAAGCATGTTTGAATATACTGTCCAAAAGCAAAGCACAGATGCAAGCAAACACCTATTTGCGCCTCACAAACCAGAACCCCTCTCCTTGTTGCCTGAGTTTTGTGTCTAGTTGGGAACAACAGGGATTCATGGGACAAACTAAAGGTGATTGCTACTGTGAAGCAGTGTGCCCTGTTTGATGTGATCCATGCAAACTTTATGTATTTATATATTTATTGAATACTTCAGAGATTACCTTTGAGCACAAGTGCTCATTTACAAAGGTTCCACATCAAATATATAGTCACCAAAAACATTACAAGTACAATAAGCAGTTCTAGAGGAAGTGCAGTTAAGACAGGCTCAGAGCACTTAAGGCAGAATAGTTACATACAGTTTTGAGAAAATCGATGCAGATCATTGTATAAAGTAACAGGTAATGTATTATGAGAAACCAAGTAAAACGTCTAACAGTTACAGTCGCATCGGGAGCACTGTCAAGATACTGTGACATCATTTGCATCTCATTATGGCCTTCTTAAAAGGTGAGGAATAACCATTTGCTCTTTTGATAGTGTGGACTGTGACCCCCACCCCCACTAGAGGCAGCGCCAGTAATGGGAAGTAAAGAAAGACACAAGACAGAAGCCCCTACCACAAAACATATTTGGGGTGGGTGTTCACGGGGCCACTTATGTGTTCATGGGGGGAGTGGAGGTATCTAAGATACCCCCCTAGGTTTGGTGCCATTACAACATGATGGTAAAAAGAGGATTTGACTACTGCCAACACCTGCAAACAGAGTGTCAGCCCCTCATCAAAAATCACACCCAGGTTCCGCATCTGAACAGAGGGCAGGAGCTGGCTACCTCCGAGCCAAAGCCCAGAGGCAGACCCTGCCCCTGCCTTCTGTATCCTGTGACCCGGATCCACCACCAACACCTCAGTCTTATCGGGATTCAACCTCAACCAGCTGGCCCTCATCCAGTCCTTTATTGCTGCGACGCAGCTATTAAAGACAGAGATTGCACTATCCTGGTAAGTTGCGAAAGACAGGTAGAGCTGGGTGTCATCTGCATAGCAGTGAAACCTCCGCCCATACCGTCTCACAATGTCTCCCAATGGCAGCAAGTACACCACGAACAATATAGGGGACAGCATAAAGCCCTGAGGAACCCCACATGGCAGGGAAAATGAAGTCAAGGAATAAATCCCAGACACTACTCTCTGAGTTCTGCCAGTGAGGAAAGATCTAAACCATCTGAGGACCGTACCTGACAGGCCGCAGATGTCTCTCAGGTGCTCCAGCAGCCCCCATGGTCCACAGTGTCGAAGGCTGATGAGAGATCAAGAAGAACCAAGACTGAGCAACACTTCTGATCTCTTACAGTCAGGAGATCATTGAACACCCGAACCAGAGCGGTCTCAGTACTATGCCTCTTCCGAAAACGATTGGAGGGGATCATAGATGTCATGGATGGTCAAGTGGTTCTCCAGCTGCAGGGCGACTACTTTCTCAATCACCTTCCCAGTAAAGGGAAGGTTAGAGATTGGCCTGTAGTTGGCAAGGCAGTTTGAGTCCAGAGAAGATTTTTTTAGGAGTGGTGTTACCACAGCCTCCTTCAGGGAGATAGGAAACTCATCCGACTCTAAAGAGCACCAAACTATCTGTGCCAGGACAGGACCGATGGTATCCACACACCCCAAAATGAGACACGTAGGGCCCGGGTCCAAACTACAGCAGGTTGGCTGCATACTCTGGACAATCCGCACAACATCAGAGATCTCCAGCCAGTCGAAATGTACCCAAGAAAACCGAGGAGTAGTAGCCGCGCACCCACTGTTGCCAACCCCCATAGAGTGGGCTGATTGGATCTCGGCCCTAATGTCAGCCACCTTATTAGCAAAGAATTGAGTGAACTCATCACACTTATCCTGTGAAAATGCTCTTTGAGCTTGTAGACAGATTGGATTGCACAACCTGTCCACAGTTTGAAAGAGCTGAGCTGGTCGATTCGGAGCTACAGCAATCTTCCTGGACAGGAACTCTGCCTTCTTATGGGAGATTGCTGATTGATAGACATGATAATGTTCCATCAATCTAAGGTGGTCAGCATCCAGGGCAGATCTCCGCCAGCGCCGCTGTAGCCTTCGTCCCGTTCGCCTCAACTCCCTCAAGGTCCCGTCAGACAAAGGGGACTGAGGGCGAAGAGTGAGCGGGCAAACATGAACAGGAGCGATAGAATCCAGAGCACCCACCACAGCCATATTATAGGTTTGGACTGGATTCTCTGGGCCCTGGCTAGCATCCGGTAATCCCGATAGGTCTAACACTGCCAAAAGACCGTCGGGAATAACATCCCTCAAAGGGTGGTATCTGACCATCTCCACAGCGGCAGGCCTATGGGGGGAGCCCGGAAATTGAACCTTACAGTGTGATGGTCAGACCATCCAACTGGTTCCACCACCAAGTCGGAGGCCTCCATCCCCAGGAGGAAAACCAGGTTGAATGCGTGATCCTGATTATGGGTTGCAGAAGCAACTACCTGTGTGAAGCCCAACGAATTCATAAGTTGCAGGAAGGCCTGACCAAACTGCGAGAGCTTATTGTCGACCCAGGCATTGAAGTTGCCCAGCACCATCAACTTGGGTGACTCCAACGCCATGTCGGCAACAAAGTCTGCGACCTCCTGCAGAAACAGTCTCGCATCCCCAGGTGGACAGCAGATGAGGATGATCCTGCACCCCATACCTGCAGCTGCAGTACACTCAAATGATCTGGGAACCTCAACTGGAACCTCTGCAAGGCCCAATTCCGTTTTAAAACAAATGGCTACACCCCCGCCCCTGCGGTCCAGTCTTGGGTGGTGTATCATCATGAACCCAGCAGGAATAGCCACCTCCAAAATCAGGCCAGCATTCTCAGCCAGCCAGGTCTCAGTGATGCATGCTAGGTCAGTTGTCCCAACAAGATCAGGAATAATAGCTGGCTTGTTCTTTATAGACCGGGCATTGTATAACACCATTCAAGATGGACAGGACTCCAGAACCGTCCGGGCTACCAGCCCTGAAATACAGGAGCTTTTGGGTATGGGGACCAGATATGAAAAACCATGATCTGGAACCCATTTCGCTGCAGGGCATCTCCTGGACCTAACTACCCCAATCCGACCCCCCAGCTCATCCTTCCCCCAAGGTTCATGGCGCCCCTCCTTCGCCTCTTGCTCACTATTCCAAGAGCCCTACAATGCCCATAAACTGCAGACAACAGCAGAGGGCAATTAAAGGGCCGGAGGTCCCGAAGCTCGGAAGAGGAATAGTGCCTGACCAGGAGGGCTAAATGCCAGCACATCCTAATAACAGCCAGAAGGTACAAACAATAAATTTTACAATTAATAAAAAATAAAATCAAAACAACCCTTCCCCAAACAACTATAAAACCAAATAAAATGCCAGTCTGTATTTTGCAAAAAACTCGTGGAGACAAATCGAGGAAAAGTGACCAGTCACCATATATTGCTGCAGTGTAAAGTAGAGACAGCACCCAGAGATTTCCCACCAATCCGGTTAAACAACAAAATAATCTTCAGTCCCAACACCACCTCTCACGTAGTAAGAAGAGAAGTTCACAGTAGCTTAGGAATCTAAAATGTAGTAAAATGCAGGGTACTCTCACCAACTCTCCAGAATCTGCAGCATTGCAAAGGAGCTGGGCAATGTAATCCAAAAGCACAGATCATAAATATAACGGCCCATCAAAAGGTAAGGGTGTGAGGAAAACCACAGTCACAGGCCTTAGCATCCACTCGATGAAAAGCAGGGGCAGTCTTCAGCAATCTTTAACAAAAATCCAGCCACCAACGCAAAGTTCCAAGATCGCAATATGAGCTGTTCCTTATTCCCAAGGCTCATGTACTGACAAAAACTCCCCATAGGTCGGCACCCCAGCCCACAGGGGAAAGTCAACAACAAGAGCCCAGAGAGGATGATAAGCAGGAAAAGCCAAGAGCCCTTGACCGCACCACTAAGAAAACCATTGCTCCCCTCCGGACTCGCAACTAGCGGCTACAGGCGCCCAGGAAAATCAGCCTTCAGGCCAACCCCCAGGCGACTCAGGACAGCACCGCATTCCCCCGCTGACTCTTCGGTGGCCAGATGTGAGCATCCTGCCCCAGACCGGGGCACAGCGAAGGAACAGCGGCCCCCAAGCAGGTGACCATAGGCCTTCCCCCAATGTCTCTCTCAATTGGATCTGCAAGATTCAAGCGACGTCCTCGCTGTAGAGATAAATTCCAGACCGAATCCACCAACAACACTGTGAAGACCGAAAACTCCAAAGACTCCTCACCCTGACTCTTCAGACGGTAAAAGTGGCTCCTTCAAAACAGTAGAAAGCAGCAATTGACTGAAACATGGCTTAACATCCAACGCCCAGCTCCCATATCAGAAACTCGTCTAAGAGTCCAACGCCCGGCAGCAAAACAGTGAACTGGCACCTTGACTCATGATCCTCCGTCCCCCTAAATAATGCAAGTAGGGAGAGGCAGAAAGCAAAACCTTGTCCACACACCTAACCTAGCTACCTCACTCACAGTCCCTAATCTAACTAAAGCTATACACAGTGAACTAAAAAATAAAATGGAACATGCAAAATAAATTAAGATAAATGAAATAAAAAACAAAGACTTCTAGTACTAATTGCAGCTGACTGACGGCTGGCCTAGCGTGGCTGCCATCTTGCCTTTGGCACTACCATTAAACAATACTGGATATGAGGATTAGGGCATAGGAATCCACTGGACTACCATATTTGGCATTGGGATAGGTATGGGGATCCACTAGGCTACCAGGATATACCATTAAACTGTACTGGGTATGGGGATTGGGAAATGGGGGTCAGTGCACTTTCAGGGCATACCATTAAACTATACTGGGTATGGGGATTGGGAAATGGGGGGTCCTCTGCACTTCCAGGGCATACCATTAAACTATACTGAGTATGAGGATTGGGAAATGGGGATCCACTAGACTACCAGAGCACACCATTCAACAATACTGGGGTCCATTAGACTACCACTGTATACCATTAAACAATACTGGGCATGGGGATTGAGAGGAATGGGATTTTCTTTTGTGTGTTTCTGTACTTCCTGGCACCAGTGCTGTCAGCAGGGGGAGGGACTCACCACTGTGCTAGTGGTTAAGACAAGATTTGTGGATGTTTGACTAGTGTGTCACTAACAACTGGTTATCACCACCACAAACCTTTGAATGTTCCAGGCCACCTGTATGCAAGACACATTCATGTGATCTGCATAGGTATCTGGCATGCTTTAGCAGCCTTGTGCTAACAGGTTAAAGCCATACTGACTGTACCTTGTAATAGGGTACATTTAACGCTATCCCTGTTTCCCAAGCTCAAACCACTATTAGCGCTGCTTTAACCCTGTTAGCATGGTAACGTATAAAGGCCCATATGTAGTTTATCACCGATTCCATGCCAAAGAACCAATAGATACAGCACCAGAGATCATGAGGTGAGATCAGCAGGGCCTCCGCTCACCTTTCCCCCAGTGATCACGCAGAGCCAGCTCGGACCCCTAGTGGAGACATTTAACTAGGGCCACTCCAGCATTCAGGAGCGACCATTGCAGTGACATGGACATTTTTTAAAAAGCCCACCAAAGCTTGCCCTTGAAATGTTGGGCACTTACCGCATCTTGCATCATTTCTAGCCCCAGGAACCAACGGATATAGCACCTGGGGTTGTAAGGTGAGATTAGTGGGACATCTGGTCCCCCCCCCAAAACGATCACTGCAGGTCTGGCCTGGGACAAGAAGCACAGAAATCCAGCCGGGGGCTGCTCCACCAATCGGGAGCGGCTGTTACATTGACGTGGACCCTTTGCAAAACCAAAAAAACACCAAAGGTCGCCCTTGAAAAGTCGAGTGCTTACTGCATCTTGTGCTGATTCCAGCACCAAGAACCAGTGGACACAGCACCAGAGGTCATAAGATGAAATCATCAGGACCTCCACAGTGCAGACATCCAACCGGAGGCTGCCCCAACAATCAGGAGCAGCTGTTGCAGTGAGGCAGGCAGAGTCTTTTCCCTCTTTTTCCTTAGCCCCCATGTGGTCCAGAGCACTGAGAATCACAGCCCTAAGGACAATGGGAGAGTCTGCCAGCTTCAGGACATGCGGTCCAATTTATACAATTAAGGTACTCTTTATGTAAAGTGAACTTGTGTAGCCTGTACCTAGCAATACTAAAGCTGTGCTGACCTGGGTAATATTAAGCTGAAGTGCTGTATGCTACATTATAATAATGACTTGGTCAATTAAAGGGTTGCTCTGACATCTGTAGTGCTGCTTGCTTTATTACTGCCTGTTTACTGATTAGACTAGAATAATCACTGCTGAGTGTAACTCATTTCACTGCTCAGCTCAAAGCAACACCCAGCACCAGCCTACTGCAATTTATTTTACTATCTAGTTTAGGGCACATCTACTCTAGCCTGATGCATTGTGATCCTCTGTCTACTCTGAAGCTGCTTATTTTATTAGTTAATTTAGATTATAAATCTAATTAATCATGCATGAGCGTAGCAAGGCTCCTGACTGGCTACTAGATCGATCGTTAACATCTGCAAAATGACCGATACAGCTGCCAACTGATGCTGCGTGGCACACATGGCTCGTGCACACAACTAAAACTAAAAATAGAAAAGAGAAAGGCAAAACAAAAGTTGTCATGGCGACTAAACTTAAAATCGCAACGACAACCTTGAAGTCAGTCATTTCCTTGGATTAATGACTGGCTGGAGGGAGATGGCCTTTGGCTGTGCCACATGCCACCCATCCCCCACCCCGTTGGTAATCCCTTGGAAATTACCAGCTTTTCAGTCGTTATAGCATAAGTATTGCAGACAGGTTTATGATCTAGTTCAGAGTACATCTCACTCTAACCTGGCTCGGAGTGACTCACTGACTACTCTAATGCTGCTTGTTATTATTTAGATAAGAAGAAATGCTGCCCGTTGTACTGTAGTTTAGTCTAATGCTGCCTGCTTTATAGTCTAGTTAGAGTACACCCTACATCCAGAGTACATGCATGTGCAGTCCATTCACTGACAGCTTGAAGTTCACCTGCTCTAACCCATTCCAGTCCTGGCCTCTACTAAAATGAGCTCTAGTCCTAGTGCTAATCTCTACAGCTAGCAAGCACCACTAAGTACTCTATCCAGGTGGGGGTGGTATAGATAGCTCTACCCCTGGATTTTTGTAGCTTCCAAAGATAGCCCTAACTGGGTAGAGTGTATATGCGATTTCCCCATGAATATATAATCATACTAGGCCCACCTGATATTGGTGCATGTACAGGCAGTGACCCTGAATCATAAACACCAGGGGACTCCATCATAGGAAATATCCAACTAGTGACAGCTTTCAGGTTCCTGGATCCCATAACCCAACTTGTTCCCTTTTGTCTAGCTGCTGTAGCACCTATATGCAACACTGAAAGTAAAATGCGTCTTTCTCTGCTAAAGTGCTGTTACCTGAGTAATCCTAAATTAACCTGTTACTGTACCTTTTTGCTAGGCTTGAGCTCCCACACATGGGTTGCAGTACCGCTGCAAAAATTTTATCAGTACTGATACTCCTGAACCAGATACCACTGAGAGGTCATGCAAGTACACCAAACTAGCTGAAGTTGAGGTTGCCTCTCCCCAAGATAACTGGGTGTGCCCCTAGGTTCGGGAGTCCCTGCTTGACATATCAGCTCCGAAGACCCTCCAATCAAAGTCTGTCCACAGTGGGCAACAAAGCCTGGCAGCTCTTGGGGAGTGCTACTCTAACAGCATCTGTCTCTCCTGGGTCATCCCTAAGCCCCACTCCCCCAGGAAGAAATCCCTGAAACTGAAACTTTGCCTGGGGGACCTAAAAAGAATTACACTAATCTTACTCTTATTGGCAAGCAATACCCACCCAAACCCTGGCTCCATGGGCAACCTTTGTCCAGCACCTAGTCACCACGGGAAACTAAACATCAACTCCCTGAACATCAGAAGCCTTCTCTCACAATTTGCTCAGTTTGAAACTTTGGTTGCACTAATGCAACTGGATGTAATATCCCTGATTAAAACTTGGTTCAGATCTCTAAAGCTGTCATCACACTGCCATACTTTAACCACTTTAGAGAGGGCCTGCTGGGCAAACGCTGAGGGAGCTGCCTGATCTACTTAAGGTCAGACATGCAGGGCTCCAAACTAGAAATCAGTGGCTTGAGTACGGAATGTGAATGCCTGGCTGTTAAACTCCTGCTGGGGAGGGGATACAAATGCCTTATCCTTGTGATAACCTACATACCACCTGGCAAACACCAATCTGGCCTTGAGTCCTTCTCTAGCTATTTCGAAATTATTGTCACTGGGAAGTAATTGTTTCTGGTGACTTCAGTATCAACTGGACCTCCAAATGTAATGTGACCCATAGGAACAACGTTGCCAGCCTCTTCCTCTCCCAATTGATTACCGAAAACACCAGAGACAACTATAAAATTGGCACCAGTACCCTAATTAACTGGATTCTGGTTGCCCATCCTGACAGGGTCAAAAATATCAGTGTGCTACCTGATACCAGTAGCAGCCACTCCCCAGTACAAAGCTCGTGGGCAATTAAACAGACCAAGTTTCCCCCCGCCCTGATTTACTACCAGACGTGTCCTATGCAAAGATAAGGTGGCAGCATTTAAATTAAATATGGCTTACGTAGACTGGAGCTACCTGACACCTTCCCTGACATAGATTCTGCCCTTGACTTACTAAGAAAGGAATTCTCTGCAGCCTTTGACAAGTTTGCCCCCCCCCAAAAAAAGTGTAAGGGGCAAGGTACTCCATCTGGGTGGATCACCTCTGAACTCCTGGCTCTCAGGAGGTTAAGGGACAACCATTGGTCCTTGGCAAGAAAGACCATGTCACTGACATATCTACAAAAGTACAGAGAAGCACAATATAGATGCCCCAGTAAGATTAAGTTAGCCAAATTTGAATACTGCAAAGCCCAGCAAATCCAGTACTGGAACAGTGGGAAAAAATTCTGGGAGAATATTGCTGAGCTACAGTCATCCCTGCCAGTCCCACACAGACATCTCGTGATGGTGATTGTACTGGAGCCTAATGCAGACATGACCCAGAGAAAGGTCACACTAAAGTCTGCTTGAAGCCTGTCTCCAGCAAAGACGCCCTAATGTATATCTAAAGGGTGCTAGGTAAAACCAGGGTAGGGAGTGATTCGCTTTATATGAAGTTGCTAACCCTGGCCCTTGAGTAAATCGCCTATCCTATTTTGCAGATATTCAGCGTCTGTCTGCAGTTCTCATAGTTCCCTGGAGTATGGAAAACCATGCTGGTCATGTTGGTATTTAAAAATGGTGAGCTCTCCAATCTGGCTAACTACAGGTTAATTTTAATTCTCTCTTTCCTCTGTTCAAAGCCCTGGAGAGAATCGTATCAGACCAGCCTGTCACTTACCTGGAAAAATACAGCATCCGGTGCACACAGCAGCATGGATTCAGAAAGTTTCATAGTACCAGTACTGTCCTAGTTGAATAGCTATCCACATGAGGCCCAGTCCAAAACCAGTCACAGCATTCACCCCTCATATTTGATAAAGCCAATTCTAGTGAAACAGAGTGTTTCTGTTCCTCATTGCTGTGGCTTCTGTGCCTAATAAAGAGAAAATTCCATTTGTAACATATTAGTGTGGATTCCCATTGTTACCATGAGGGGTGACTGCTGTGGCTGGTTTTAACCTGAGTTTATACTTTGTCACGTAGTACCCAGGTCCTCTTGAGTGACTCTTCCATTGTATCTGCATGAGGCCCTTGGCAGAAGTGACCTGATTTGAGCCATCTATACCAATCTGACTAAGGCCTTCGAGGTTACACTTTAAGTGTCAGTTTCAATGTAACCAATCATTAATTGCATGCAACAGGGTAATTACACTATAGTTACTTGTCTGTTGCATGCAACTACATTGCAATTGCAATGCAGTTACAGTTACACTGTAAGGTGTCGGTATGGCTCAGCTGGTAGCACATTCACCTCTGAACCAGAAGGTCGTGGGTTCTGGTCTCACACCAGGATTGAACTCGTACCTAAAAAGTGCTGGCATCCAAGTGCAGTATTGGGGGGGTGCTGTACTGTTGGGGTGTGCCGTCCTTCAGATGAGACATTAAACCAAAAGTCCCTTCTACCCATCCTGGTGCTAGCCTGGTGGGTGTCCAGGTGGAAGTAAAAGACCCCGGGGCACTCTTTGCAAAGAGTAGGGGACATTCCTGTTGTCCTGGCCAACATTTCCCTTCCCATAAACTGGATCATGCAATTGTCCAGGCTGTGTGTGGGTGGTGTTGTGCGATATGGCCACCAGTACACATTCAGTCACTTCACTACCAGTCTAGCATTATTTGTAAAGCACTTTGGGATACACGGTGTATGAAAAGAGCTATATAAATGCTGATTTTTTTTCTTCTTAATTAACTGACATTTAACGACTTTGTCAATCACAGTGTGTGTGTATGTAAGTGCTATTCCAATGATCCTAGCGCTTTACAACTCGCAACAATAAAACCCATAAAACAACATATGTTGGGGGAGGCACTATTGAGCACTCTTGCCAAATAGACGTACTTCACCTCGGCTCTGCAGATTTCTACTTGTAATTATAAAAATAATTAAAATACTTCTACTGTTTTGAACGTTTAACTGCAGAACTGAGTAAAGCTTCTCAACAGCAACTGAACGATACTAAATAAAGTCATGGGTCGGACGACCAAAGGAGGAATGAGTGGCTCCAAAAACGTACAACCCACAGAACTGCAGGCCGCGACAGTGCCTGCTGGATCCGCAGAATCGAGTACTCCACCATGGAACTCCTTGGCCTTATCTATGAAGGCCATCGATGGTAAAGTAGAAGAGATCCTCCATCGCATGGAGAAACAAGATCTAAAAATAGAATTGGGTACCAAGACGGCTGCTCAGGCAGAGTCTCAGGCTACTAAGGCCATAAATGTAACCACTAAACTAGTGCAGGAGAATAGCCAGCTTAGATATCAGATGGAGGCCATTGAAAACACCCAGAGAGTGGTTAATCTAAGACTCGTTGGGTTGCCGGACGGTAGCGAACGTCCAGACCTTGTAGCTTTTCTTCAAACCTGGCTACCCTGTGCTCTGGGTTTGGAGGCAGGGAACATGCTGGCCCCACAACTTCTAAAAGCCTACCGGATCTTCCCTCGGGCTGCCCCACAGCAGCCTGACCTTCCAAGGGATATCTTAATTCTTACCACAGGGATAGCGATTCAGAACTTATACGGAATCTGCAAGCTGCAAGGGAGTCGCAAGGTTTTAATTTTGCCAGGACCACTCTGCACCTTTTTCCAGATCTTTCCTTTGCCACCCATACAAGGAGGAAGAAATCTGATGCAGTAAGGGCTTGCCTTCAAAGCCTTGGAATCATGCACTCACTCTTTTTTTTTATGTGATCTTTTTTCCCCTTCCACAGTGCTCCGGTGTCTGCCTGTCCTTTGGACCCTCCTGGCTTTCTCCACTCCCCGGCCATCCTCTTCCCGAGCACTGCCAACCCACCACATATCGCAGCCAACCCTCTGAATCGTCCCATAGTAACCCATCTCTGGGTGGGTCCCCCTCTGAGGAGGAAGGCACCTGGAAAGGGGGAAACCCCAGCACTGTATTGCCTTTACTTGACTCGGGTGCTGCTGTGGAGTGGCAGGCTCCCATAGGTTCCAGAGGGTGTGGAGAATGTGGAAGCCATCATCTGGCGGCCACGGAAGTTGTTTTCCGCTTTTCTGTGGTTGCCCTCCTGTGCCTCTGCGTAGTAGTGCCCCTGGTCTCCAACGGGGGCCGCTACAAGAGCGGGGCTACCCACCCCAGGAGAGGGGAGCAGTCCTCTGGACACTCAATCCTCTTCTTCCCCAGCCAGCCCTGACCTGAGTCCGTTCCCGAACCCGGGTCCCCAGCATGGTTCAAGTTGTGGCGTCCAGCGTCTCAGCTCTGTGCACCACCGGGCTAGCAGATGCACTCACTCTTAGTGCCTGCTCGCTTGCGCATACATCATGGAGGCCGTACATACATCCTCATGGATCCGCAGGAGGCCAGCAAGAAAGTGGAGGTGCTTGAACGCCAGTTTGCTGCCGTTCATTCACCGAGAGACGACTCAGAAGAGGACACTTGAATGAACTTACCATTTACCAGTAAAAGTTTTCATTTATTAATATTATCTCAAATGATGCCAGAGTTTTGGACTAGAGACTCTTTAGGCCTTGAAAGCTGTATGGTGGTAACCTCATGGCGGTGCTTGTATGCTGTAACATAAAACAGGATGGTTGTTTTGTTTCAGTACAATGTTCAGGGTATGTTTTTTACCTGGTGTACTGTAGATGTTTAAATTTATAGTATGTTGAATAGCTTTCATTAATGTTTTAGTAAATTAAGCCCTCCAGTTCTCTTAACTCGTATAGCTTCATGCCGAAGGTCCTTTAAGGTCCTCTAGAGAATAAGAGATGTTGTACTGCTTGCTTATTCTGCCAGTATTGTATTTTAGATGGAGTATTTTTTATTTAGAAACATCTGAAAATGTATCCTAAACAGTGTAGAGGTTTTGCGGGGGGAGAGAGTACTAACCATTTTCTGTGTGTCACATGTTTGGTTCGGGATCACATCAGCCTTATGGCTGAGTATAAAAAAATGGTGGACTTTAACATTACAGTGGAATCGCCTCACTATTGCAAGACGCAGCTAGCTATGTGGGCTTTATTCAAGGGGAAAAAATAATATTGGAATACCCCCATATCCTTATTTTACCTGTTAAGGCTATATGTTCTGTCTTCAATTGTATGGCTCCTTACTTGTATTGTATGCCTAGTAGGAGGTATTAACTGCATGCAGTTTTTTTTTTTATAAAGCAATAAATTAATAAGTTAAAAAAACAGCATATGTAAAAATGTTACGATATTTGATCTTAACATCACAGATAAAAGATGGTGGTAGGCTAATGAATACTAATATCGAGAAATACTAGGGAAAATAAATATGTATTTAGTGCAGGTTTAAAAGCCTCGACAGTTAGGCAGTCTCTAATCTAACGAGGTATAGAGTTCCACAGGGTCGGGGCCACATAAGCAAAAGAGCGGGCCCCCGAGGTCTTCCGTCGAACCCTGAGAACCTCTAGCAATCCCTCATCAGTGGAAGTGAGCAGAGGGGGCAGTAAGGACAAGGAACATCTTGCAAGTAGCTCGGTCCCATGAATCGGTACCACTGCCACTGCCAGGATCCTCACTGTAGGTTAGAAAAAATCAATAGGACAAAAAGAAACAAATGTAAATGACAATAAACCCCCCATGATGAGGACAGGAATCCAGTTTCTGGGAGCATGGCTCTTCCACCGTTAGGAACCGGCCGTAAAATAAGGGAAGTCTTAAACTCCAATACAGTATTGTGCTGCCACATGTCAGTTACACTGTTCAAGTAAAAGTACTTAAAGGAGCCTATGAACATGAAAGACATATTACAGATTTCTTACCCTAAAGCTAGTTTCTCTCAAAGAGTTCAGTCTCGGTAAAAGTCTTGCTTATAAGACAGTTTTTTGATTATACATGAAATAGATTTTATGGTAAAAAATGTGCCTGTTTGACTTCTATTTTGATAGGCTTGCTTGATTTATTGTAGTAATAGCCTAGGGCTACAAACACCATAGAAATGCTATTTAGAGCAAATACACGATTACTGCACTTCTTACAAATATAATTCTTAATATATGTGGGGTTGTTTTGTTTTTTTCCCCCAGTCATTTAACCAGGTGAGACACACTAAGCTGAAAGCTTGTTTACAGGTGCAACCTGGGAGCACAGGGAAGTTAAGTGACTTGCTGAGGGTCACACAGTATGCAAGTATGTATTTGAGCCCCCCCCCCGATGCCTCAGTGGCTACGTTCGGGAGCAGACTTCGGTCACCACATTGGGAGCCACCCGGAAGGCAGTGCGCCTCAGACAGGAAGGGTTGGTGATTGATTTCGGCATACAGTGATCCCTGCAAGGCAGTGCACCTCAGACAGGGAGGGTTGGTGGTGGGTTTCGGCATACAGTGATCCCTGCAAGGCAGTGCGCCTCAGACAAGGAGGGTTGGCAGTGGGTTTCGACACACAGTGACCCCTGCAGGTGACCAGGGAGCTTGCTCCTTCGGCAGAGACATGCTGTACATACAAGGCTGACAGGCTTGGCCCACGTCAGAGGGACGAGGCAGGCAACAAGGTCAAAAACGTGATGGAAAAATCTCTGCCGTTTTAGTGATGACGAAGTTGCCTGATAGGGTATATCCCTGGGTGATGGCACAGGATAAAAAAATATGGACAATATATACCTATATTTGTGTTAGATCATATAAAGCACTATTAGATTTTGGTTGAGGCTGTTGTGAAACACATTCACTATGACGACTACTGCACTGTTTATAACATGAATGCATGTTTTAGACAACTGAACATACCTCTCAACCCATGGTCTTGAGTCATCATTAGCAGCAGAAACGAGTCTGACATGTTAAAAAAAATAATAATATATAGTTTGTAAACACGTAGAGGTAAAGCAATGCAAATACCAGAGACACACAAACGAGATATATAAAAAATTAGCCCCATGCACAGCACAAATAGAGACTGATTACTACAGTCTTTCCTCTCCAATATGGTATATTCTAGACAGCAAAAAAAAATGCCTTGTTGGAAGAGGCCTGGGGCTTGTTTGAAGTCATGCAATGCTGACAGAGGAGCTCTGAGTGGTTGAAGTGGATTTAATACCCTGACCTTTCACCTCTGCAGGTCATTCTCGGAATCTGTTTGAGCCGCAAATCAAATGCATTTGCTTTTTCTTTAATCCAGCCATTTTTCTTTCCTTGCCAGTGCCCTGCTGTATTTCAGTACATTGCAGAATCAGCTGCAAAGATTAGGAGCCTGTTTCCTGCAGAGCTTTCATTAACCCTCTTCTGACATCTCAGACATGGATGGTTAAGGACTCGGATGCAGTAAAATAAAGGTGGCACTTCAGAACGGAGACTGCACTAGGCGTGGGCAATCCTTTCCTGGATTTAATGAGAACCTATAATGGTTCTAAAAGGTTCTTAGTTTTCAAGCCTCTTCTCAAACCTACTGATTTGCACAATTTGTATATTAATTTTTATACAATGTAGGTGAGAATGAAATCTTACGCATAAATGCCTTATTTATTTATTTAGTTACAAATTGGTAACCAGGAAAGGCATACTGAGCCGAGGCTCGTTATCAGGTGTGATCTGGGGGGGGATGGGAATACAGAGAGAATAACATAGGATCTGAGAATTATATCTGGATATCGGAAAGGTATCTGAGAATACAGTAAAACAAATGATGGTTCAATAGGCACCTTTACAGATGAAGTAGCCCAAAAAGCAGCAGTATCACACATCGCAATAAGACGTGGACACTTGCCAGACAGTCAGTAAAAGTGCCCAGTGCCAGCAGGGGAAGGTGACAGTGCTAGCAGTGTCCGAAGACAGACACAGGGTGGAGTCACAGTAGCAACAGCATGGAGGAGGGGGAACCAAGCAAGAGGGGGTGGCAGAAGAGAGGGTGAAGAGTTGGGGGGGTGGCAAGAACAGGGAGGAGCAGAAAGGTGCCTTAGTTGGCATCTAAAAGCAGAAAGTAAGGAGGAGAGGGAGAGGGGAACTGATTCTAGAGAGAAGTGAGGTGATAGGAGAAAGCTGCTTGACCTGCAGAAGCATGCGGGTGGGGGATGGAGAACGTACAGGAATCCCTGGAGTGGAGTAACTAAAAAGAGGATGGGGTAGGAGAGATTAGTGAGGAAAGGTAGGGGGAAAAGAACCCAAACCAGCATGTAGCTATAAAGGAATCACAGTGGGACTGGTGATGAAACTATAGCAGCAGGATGGAGAGGGAGAAATCGAAGCAATAATGAGTGCAGGGAGGAGAGTTGGTAGTAAAATGACAGAAGGCATTGCAGAGGGAATCCAGTCTGGTTAGACGGGAAGAAGAGGTGTTACCATAGATCAAGTCCGTGTAGTCAAGAACCCTTTCTCTCTCTCTCTTTTTCTTCCTTTCTTTCTTTCACCTAAAATGATGGCCAGTCTTTTAGCACCACTCTGGGTGGCTCATCTCTTTTTATCATCACTTTAGGTGGATCACAAAGGAGCTCTTAACCAATGGCAGACCAGCTTGAACAACGCCTGATGACATCACAGTGGCCTTTGCTGCACTCCAAACAGAGCAGTGAAATAAAAGGTATGCTATCAGCATACTGAAGCTGAGGGTCCCAACATATATGGGCCCGGCTTCGGTGTCCTGAAATTAAGGATGCCAGACATTTCAGTCCGACAGCGAAGTGTCATTGCGCTGGGCAAAATGTCATTTCGCTGGGCAAAATTGTATTTTGCCCTGTGAAATGCTGGGTTATGCCCACAGAATATGGTTCTTGTCTGGTGTAGCCATATGAGGATGGTGGAGTGAGGTGCTGGTCGAGCTGCCTTGTGGTGTGGAGCACTAATGCTCCTACAGCTTGGCCAACAGGCTGTTGAGGACATGGTTCTGTCCCGCCACGGGAACTTTTGAAAAAAAAAAAATTTTTGCACCCCTACGAACCTAACAACCAACTCTGAGTTCCGCTCCCCCTTGGAGTTGATTATTTTAGTTATGGTGGTGCAGGGGGGTGAAAGCCTCCCGCATAATGCAGGTCCCCATCGGGATTTTGAATTTCAGTCTCCCAGCCTCAGCAAAGTGTAGGTTGGGAGACTGCATTTCAGGATTATGTAAGTAATTCAGATAAAACAGAAGCAGTTTAATCTTCATTAAAATTACTAATCTGACAGCTCTATAATTTAAAATACATTGTGTAGACTGGACACACAATGGCCTCACTCAGAATAAGACATTTATCATCAGTTATGAGGGGGCAGGACATTCATAATACACTTGTGGCTCTGCCACTCATGAGTTATTGTCCTGCCCCCTGATGATGATAAATGGCATATATATATGTATGACTTGATGTTTCTTGAGTGGGGAGGTTCTTCATGGTTCTAGAACCAGTGAGGTTATTGCTGGTTCTTTCTTTTTTAGAAGGGAGGCCCTGTCTATGCTTTAAAGAGACACAGGAGATGGAAGTTCATTGGCCAGCTCTTGACTGCCACTTTGCTTCATGACTTTTACACCTTACACCAGAAATGGGATTTTATTCTCATGTTGCTGTTGGGTCACTGAAAATGCCCTTGTAGTCATAACAGACAAGGGACTGAAGCAGGACAAGCTGTGTGCGGCTGCTGCCAAGAGGTTCAGCGGACTGCTGGGGTGTATCTAAAGGGAGGGTGACCACCATTAGGGCAAGGAAAGCAATCCTGCCACTTTGCAAGGCCCTGTTCAGGCCCAGCTGGAGTGCTGCATTAAGTTTTGGTCTCCTCATTAAAGAACGTTGAGGCAGTAAATGAGCTCTGCACAGGGCCACCAAAATAATCAGTGATATAAGGGACTAAATCTCTGAGGAGAGGCTTGGAGCTCTGTGTTCACTCTGGACTGAAGGAGGCTGAAAAGGGACAAGATCTCTGTCTCCCACGTACTCAAGGGGATTGAGAAGCTCAAATAGTCGGATATGTTTGATCTGGAGTGCTCCAGCAGGATGCAGGGACACACCCAGCAAATCAATGGTGATAGACTGAAGGGGAACAATGGGAGGCACTCATTCTCCCATACGGTGGTAAATTAAGGGGTAATGCCAGGAGGGTGGTGAGACAGAGACAAGGGACATGAAGAAACCAAAGGCCTTTATGGTAAGCCTAGACAAATTCTGCTTACCAAAGGAAACAGCAGCTACCCTGGCTAGTAAAGTGGGTAGAGATACCTGTAAAGTGGTACATATTTGGCAGCACATGCTTATTTTATACCTCCTTGTGAAGTTTTGGGGGGCATGATGTGCCTAGAGTTCCTTCAGACCAATATGTATGTATAAGTCTGTGACTGCGGAAGAAAAACTCCCCAAATCTCCATACTTGGCACTTGTTTCACCAACTTCCTGAGTTTTTGTGACTTCTGAGGACTAATTTGTTGCATGA
Organism: Neoceratodus forsteri; assembly: GCA_016271365.2. Taxonomy (NCBI): domain Eukaryota; kingdom Metazoa; phylum Chordata; order Ceratodontiformes; family Ceratodontidae; genus Neoceratodus; species Neoceratodus forsteri. The sequence goes on along the minus strand of JADMNL010000034.1, from coordinate 118,260,804 downwards.
CTTGCAAGACACACCCTACGAATTTCACTAAAAGGCTAGTTTCAATATGATGAAGCTGAGCTGGAACTGCAAAGCCCTTTTCATGCATGACATCCCTTTGCAGTCAAACTCACATCTCCTTGATTGAGCTCCATGTACTTTTCCATGTGCAGTTCCAGCCACTGCAAAAAGATGTGTTGTTTGGTGTATCAGTTTACTTCTTCATATGTGACTTTTATCCATTACACATATGAGGCAGCGTTTTTAAAAACTTATGCTAACTTAAGTGCTATGTTTTCCCACAACTGCAGCATTGCACTGGTATGGTGGGGGGGGGGATAATTTTTGAAACATTGCACAACAACACAAACAGGACTTAAAATAGCACCAATCAGGTCAGTGCTGTGTATGATGGAGCTAGCACTAATGGCATTAGTGCTGCTGATCAGGCAGGTCAAAGAAGCTAGGGAGCCTGGAGCGCAAATCATGCATATATGAGGCTCTAAGCAGTTTGCGCCTCAGCCCAATCTTGCTATTTTTAATCCTGGACATGCAAATGAATAAGAGAGACCTACAAGTGCTTGAGGGCTATCAACAAGGTAGACTGCAAGGATCTAGTCACAAAGAATGAAAACACAGCAACCAGGGAACGTGGGTGGAGGTTGGCAGTGGGAGGATTCCAAAGGGATGTTAGGCAGTACTTTTTCACAGAGAGGGTGGTGGATGCTTGGAATAGTTTACCAGAGCTGGTGGTAGAAGTCAAATCAGTGACTGGTTTCAAACATGATTGGGACAGGCAGGCGGGGATAGTAACACGTAAGGGAAGGGGAGGATGGGTAGCAGGGAGAGGTGGCATCTGGGCACTGAAAAGGCAACAGACTCAGCAACTCTGCTCCAACGTCAGGTTGGACATGGACTTGGGCAGGAAAGGGGCAGACTGCCTATACATAATACGTCTTTATCTAGCGTTAGACTCTATGTATCTATGACCTCACTCAGCATGCAAAGCCCTAACACCTGATTTTCATATCATTAACTGCTACTCAACAGGGCGCAGCACTCCTTGCAATGGATGAGGACTGTGCGCTTCCCATGGATGGAAAGGAAGCACTCGGATGTACATGAGGCAGGGTGAACACTGAGGCTGGCAAACACCTCTGGCAACACTATAGGGCATATTCTTATGTGTTTAGGGATGCCTGGGAGATGTTTCAATGCTCCATAGATGTAAGGGGTCTGGTTGGTGTTGATCCACAGATTTAGACATTTCAACCTTTTTGTCCACTCTTGCCACATGAACTTGCTCTTGGACCAAAATATAAATGCTCTATGCTCCCTGTCAACACCATCGAAGCTGCTCCAGTCCAATTTTTCCCCAAATATAGTGTTTGCTCTTGACCACAGTCATTTGCATCTGTCTAAAGCCTGCTACTGAGAAGTGTTAACGCTGCATAAACAGCAACATTTTGCATTGGCTAGGCCTTAAAAATTGATTTGCAGCTGGTATGCATGCATCCACTCCTCATTTGCATGGGCGCAGTGCGAATGTCTGCAATGCAGTGTAAACTGGGCAGTAAAAAATAGCACTTGCAGCACTAACTTTACAATCGGCCCCTCTGCCAAAACTCATTTTCAGCACACGTACACATTTTAAATATTTTTCCTATCACTTTTACTTTCGGTAGCTTTTCTCTAGCGTGTGTTTTTATCATACATTTTCAAGGCTGGTAAAAGTTCCTGTCACATTGGCTGGTGGTTCTGCTGCTTGCCAAGGGGTTGGGTGGGAGGCCATGGGTTTCGATCCATGACTGGAATTTACTCAACCTTGACATCAAGTCTAAATGAAGAACACAGACTGTCTACCCACCTGTCCAAATAGCAAGCGGAATCAGCAGGTTGTATAAGTTTTCAATGTATATTATCCTGTATGTGTCAGGTTCATGATGACTAATGACAGAAATTTGCTTTTTTCCGTCCTTGAGATTTATGCGACTATCTAGTTTAATTTCTCAAGAAATAAAAGACTACTTTTGTTGTTGGGGAAAGGCATTCAGGATTTTACTGTTGGGCAGAGATCCACCATCCTTCAAATAATAATGGCTCACCTATAAAGAACATAGTAACAATGTAAATTAAGGTTCAAACTTGTGATTCAAACAACATGAAGTCTTGCTGTATTCTGACAATTTGCAGTTAGCTCCAGTTCTTGAACTGCCTCGGAGAGTGAAGGGTTAAAATTCTATGCCAGGCATAGAATGTTGGTCTCGAGCTCGGTTGAAAACTCTGTCTGTGTCCTTTTGAAACCAAACCGTCAGATTCTTTACTCTGCCTCACTGAAAGTTGCTCCAGAGATTTCTCCTTCTGCTTGGTTCAAACGCGGTTAAAGTGTCGGTTTTAGTCCGATTTTTCGTTCCGTTTTTCAGTTCGAGACTCTGTCTGTGGTACCGTAAGTATTTAGATTAGTATTGTGGACTGTTATTGTGTGGAAGTTTGTTCGAACGGTTCGGCTGAACCGATCTTGTAGTAAAATCCTTGTAAAAAAAAAAAAAAAAAGTTAGTGTGTGGTTACCGGTTCGTATTGGTTTAAAAAAAAAAAACAGGATTTGAGCATTTTTTTTTCCATCACCCATGACACGGTGAGAAACCGATGGGGGAGTCTTGCCTGGCGGTTGCCATATAAAGGGTAAGTTGGTTAGGTTGGCCATGTCTGAGAAACCCAAGAAAAAAAACGGGCCCACTGGGTTTCAACACTGCAGTGTGTGTGGGGAGGTCTTTGCTAAGTCTGATCCCCACACCACCTGTGTTTGCTGTCTGGGGTTTGACCACCTCGATTCAGATTGCCAAATTTGCAAAATTTTCCCTAAGTCTACCCTGGAAAAAAGGTTAGGTAGACTTAGGGATAAGGAGGCCGAGAAATCCGCTGACCTAGAAGGCCAGCCTGGTTCAGTTCCTACTGAACCAGAAGGAGTGCCCTCTGACCAGGGCGATACTTCTTCGGGCAAGAGGAGAGCCGATCCTGAGGGATCGGTTCCTACAAAAAGAAAACGAAAGGATAAATCGGCCGGTTTGGATCCAGAACTGCATGTTCTGACTGTCGAAGAAATAGCCAAAGCGATTCGGATTGTGGAATCGCTTTGTCCGGTTCCGACTGATCTGACGCCTTCTGGCAGGGGTTCGGTTCAGTCGGTTCCCCCGGTTTAGGATTATTCCCCTGAAGATTTTTACGAACCGGAGTTTGATGAGGAGGGGGATTTTGGAGAGGATGATTATGACTGTAAAAGTCTGGATGTGCCTGTGGAACCGGACATCTCCCCAGGCAGACCTTCTGATGTTTCCCCTCCTAGGCTTTCTGAGTCCCTTCCCCACTTTCTGTTCTACAGAAAAGTGGCTCAAACCCTCCGGCTTCCTATTGAGGAGGCTGTAGAGGATCAAGAGGAGCCTGACTACATAGAGATGATGGACATCCACTCCTTTTCTCCATCCACCTTCTCTACATCCAGCTTTACCAACTCCTTTCTGTGCACCGTGCCCTCCTAGCCTTTCTCCCCCTACTTCCTTCCCTCTCTTCCCCCCTACCGTCACCTCTACCTGGTGTATATTTTAATTTTTATTTTTTTTCTTCCGTTACTTCCTCCTGCAACCTTAGATAACCTGCTTTATTTTTCTATAGACACTTATATGTATGCAAATACCATGTAATCTGTACAATATCTGTATAATTCTATGTACATATGAACTTCTTTTTTTTCCTCTCTGTAAAGAGTATTATCTGTATTGCCTTGTAAATACCTGTGTTGACCTGTATATACAATTGTTCATGCTCCACCCAGGTCCATCTTGCAAATGAGCTTCTGCTCAACGATGAACGCCTGGTTAAATAAAGACTTGATTGATTGATTGATTGATTGATTGATTGATTGACATCCCAGAGTCTAAGAGATTGTCTGTTCCCTTTCATAGGTCATTTGGGAAACGGACACAAAAAAATTCTTAGGTCTCCCAACTCTGTACCTCCTGTTGACAAGAGAATGGACAAGAGGTGCACCTTGTCAGGCTCAGATATGGAATTTCTTCATCAGCAATGCAGCCATGTTGGGGTAGTGCAGGCTGCTGCCTGTGACAAGGCAAACATCCCCTTGGCTTCACACCCCCCCAGACAAAGATTCCAGGAAGATAGATGCCATGGCAAAGAAACAGTACTTGGCATCATCTTTGGGACTCAGGCAGGCTAACTATATGGCCTATACAGCCAGGTACCAGAAGTGCAGGTGGGACACTGTACTTGCACTGGCTGAACAGGCCTCCCCCAGCTAGCCAAGGCACTGGAGAAGGTGGCTGCTGATGGGATTGAGGCATCAAAGGTGCAATTTCATGCTGCTGTGGACTCCAATGATGTTTCATCAAGATTCATGGCTACATCTGTGGCTCTTTAGAGAATAGCTTGGCTCAGATGTACTAGCCTTTTGCAGGACACCCAGGCTAAGGCCATGGATTTCCCTGTAGTGGGTAATTCTCTGTTTGGGGAGCAGACAGAGAATTACATGAAGAAGATGGATGAGTACAGGACCACTTATAGGAGTGCCCAGGCCAAGGAGAGGCAGGCAACTCCTCAAAGGCAGCAAGCTAGGGGCAGGCCTTTTAACCAAGCGCAGGCCTCTTCCTTTCCTCAGAGGGGGTTCTTAAGAGGGAGAGGCAGAAGGGGGATGAGCAGGGCTGCATCCACCCCTCAGCCTAAGGCTCCTGCCAAGCAGACACCCATTCCAATAGGAGGCAGGCTGGCTTACTTTGTCCAGGACTGGATGTCTATTACCTCAGACAAGTGGGTCCTGGAGGTTGTAAGCCAGGGGCTGGTTCTCAGTTTCAAAAATTTTCTGAAACAGACCCAAATCCTTTCCACCTGCAAATACTTCAGAAACCCTTGCTCTAGAAGCAGAGGCTTTGTCTCTATTGGCCTTAAAGGCCATAGAGAGAGTTTCTACTCCATACAGGGGCAAAGGTCTGTACTCCAGATACTTCCTTACCCCAAAAAAGACGGGAGTGGTGACCCATCCTAGATCTAAGATACCTAAACAAGCACCTAATAAATCCAAAATTCAAAATGGTGACTCTAGGAACAATTCTTCCCTCTCTGAGGCCAGGGGATTGGCTAGCCTCACTGGACCTCAAGGATGCCTATTTTCACATTCCCATCAGGTGCTCCCACAGAAAGTACCTCAGATTCGAATTGCCCTTAGGCCATTATCAGTTCAGAGCAATGCCCTTCGGTCTAACCTCAGCTCTAAGGGTGTTTACAAAGTGCCTAGTAGTTGTGGTGGCCTTTTCAAGAAGAAAAAGGATTTCTATTTTTCCATATTCAGATGATTGGCTTCTTGTGGGTCAGTCTCCAGACCAAGTCAAGTCAGATCTGCAGGTCACCCAGCAAGTTCTCGCTTCCCTGGGTTTCCTTCTCAATCTTCCCAAGTCAGTTCTCGAACCAGTACAGCTCCTCACTTTTATAGGAGCAGAGCTGGACACCCTCAAGGCAAGAGCCTTCCTTCCTTTGGAAAGGGCAAAAGCCATCTCTCAGCTGGCCTCTTCTTTCTCCCTCTGGTTTCTCGACAAGGCCAAAAGCCATCTCTCAGCTGGCCTCTTCCATTCTCCCTCTGGTTTCTCGACCAGCAAGGCATTTTCTGCAGCTTCTGGGCCACATGGCAGCTTCCACAGCAGTGGTCCAAGGGGTCAGGTTTCAGATGAGGGACATTCAGTTCTATCTGAGAACCTTTTGGTCCAAAAGGAAAGATCCTCTTACCAAGCTGGTTCCTGTTACTCAGACCTTGATTCAGACCCTTCAGTGGTGGCAGGACCTGGACAATATGAGGCAAGGTGTTCCATTTGTCTCTCAAACTCACTCTGTGGTTCTTACCACAGATGCTTCCCTTTTGGGGTGGGGAGCCCATCTGGGGGCTCTCACAGCCCAGGGACTGTGGTCCCCACAGGAATCCCTTCTTCACATCAACCTCCTGGAGCTCAGGGCAGTACATCTCGCCCTACAAGCTTTCTCTCAGTCAATACAGAACAAGGTGGTTCAGGGCAGGACGGACAACACTACTACCATGTGGTATATCAACAAGCAGGGAAGCACTTGGTCCATGGCCTTGTGCACGGAGGCCATGAAAGTGTGATCCCTGGCTTATTTCCTGCAGACCTCTTTAGTAGCAATCCACCTCCCAGGAAAGGACAATGTGATAGCAGATGCATTGAGCAGGATTTCCCAGGGCCATCACGAATGGTCTGTGGATCCTTTGGTGTTGAAGATGATCTTCTCAAGGTGGGGCACTCCGGAGATAGATCTCTTTGCAGCCCCAGACAATCACCAACTTCCTCTGTTTTGTTGCAGACCCCCAGTCTTGGGCTCAGTCCCTCTGAATGCTCTGATTTTGAACTGGGAAGGGAAGTTTCTTTATGCCTCCCCTCCTTTTCCTCTGTTGCTCAAGGTTCTAGTCAAGGTAAGGTCACAACCATGCAGAGTGATTCTGATTGCTCCAGACTGGGCCAGGCAGCCTTGGTACCCCCTGTTGCTGTCCTTAGCAGTCCATCTTCCCCTGTCTCTTCCCAGGAATTACAGTCTGCTAACCTCCTCCCAGGGGAGGATTTGTTACCCCAATCTCTAGTCACTCACTCTCAAGGCATGGCTCTTGAAGACTTACAGTATGCAGATTTACATCTGTCCCAAGGGGTTCTGGATATCCTCAAGGCTTCTCGAAAGCCTACCACAAGAAAAACCTGCAACTCCAAATGGAAAAGGTTCAGTATTTGGTGTTCCAAGAAGCACATTTCCCCAGACACTGCTGAGTTGTTTATAGTTCTGGATTACATGGTTTACCTTAATGGCCTAGGCCTCAAACCAGCTACTCTCAAAGTTCATTTGTCAGCTATTTCTGCTTTCCTGTCAGTAGGGAAATCTTCCTCTCTGTCATGTCACCCTGTATTCTGTAAATTTTTCAAAGGATTGTGTCATACCAATCCCCCTTTTAGGGATCCTGCTCCTGCCTGGGATTTGAATATGTGTATTGCTCAGCTGATGCAAACCCCCTTCGAGCCTATGTCCTCAGCAGAGCTCAAGTACTTGACTTGGAAAACTTGTGTTTTTGGTTGCTGTTACTTCTGCCAGACGTATCAGTGAATTGCAAGCCAGCCCTGTCAGTGGAGCCTGACTTCATTTCTTTCCATAGCGATAAGGTGGTCCTTAGAACCAATAGAAGGTTCCTACCTAAAGTGGTTTCTGATTTCCACTTAAACCAATCTATGTCTCTTCTGTGTTCTTCGCTGATCACACCTCCTCAGGGGAACGGAGGCTACACAGTTTAGATGTTAAAAGGGCTTTTAGTTACTACATAGAACGTACAAAGGGTCACAGGTTTGACTCCCTCCAGTTGTTCCTCACTTATGGGGAAGCAGGTAAGGGAAAACCTGCCACCAAGAGAACCATTGCCAGGTGGATTGTATCCTATGTTCAATTCTGCTATGAAAAACTGGGAAAAACTGCACCCTCAGGCCTGAGGGCTCATTCCACTAGAGGTGCAACTGCATCTCTGGCTGCAGCTAGGGATATCCCCTTGTTAGAAATCTGTCAAGCAGCCACATGGAAAACAGTTCATACCTTCACCAAGCATTACTCTCTGAATATCCAGGCTAGGAGTGATGCTAGGTTTGGCACAGCAGTACTTCAGAGTCTATTCCCAAAGTAGGTTCTGTCCCTCCTCCTTGGAGGTACTGCTTGGTAGTCTGCAAATTGTCAGAATACAGCAAGATTTCATGTTGTTTGAAGAAAAAATTACTCACCTTAGTAATTGTGTTTCTTCTAATGGAGTCTTGCTGTATTCGGACTTCCCTCCCTGCCTCCCCTCTCAGAACCTGTTTTGGGAAGTGGGTGAGCAGGTGCAGTGTTGCACCCCAGGGGTGTCTTTAGCCCACTCCTGTTGTGTTGGGTGCTTTGTATTTGTTTAATTAAGAGTTTTTAGTTCTTATTACCTGTTTTTTGTTCTTTGGGTTTCCTGACTTGAGTCTTTTAGGGAATCCAAAGTCTGTTGCCAGTTGGCTACTAGAAGATTTACAATTTCCACATTATATAGTCAGTGAGCTTAGCTCGTAAGAATCTGATGGTTTGGTTTCAAAAGGAGACAGACAGAGTTTTCATCCGAGCTCAAGCCCAACGTTCTATGCCTGGTATAGAATTTTAACCCTTCACTCTCCGGGGCAGTTCAAGAGCTGGAGTTAACTGCAAATTGTCAGAATACAGCAAGACTCCATTAGAAGAAACACAATTACTAAGGTGAGTAATTTTTTCTTCTAGATCCATTATGTGCCCGGCCGCTTCATAAGGAGGGGTGAAATAAATACGCTGTGCCCATACCCTTAAACTGTCCCTGACTTTGCCTGAGAAATGTCCTCCGTTCATCCTAATGTTATCATTTCTGTCACTGATGAGTACAGATTTGAATCATAACATGTTGTTAGCCCTTAGTGTTACAATCTAGTTCTCAGTAAGAAATACAGAATAATATATGGGGTAGACTGTATAGCGAGACGTTTACACACACCCAAGATGTTGGATACTACATAAACCCTAAAAGTGAAGCTCGTGGGGCTTATACAAGCCTCCGACACTGAGAGTGTGTGTGAAATACAAGTTTACACACTACTACATGTTTTGTTTTATATCATTGCTGGGTAGCATTAAGTGGTACATTTGTTTTAAAAATCGCAATAAAATATTAATTAAAAAAACAACCACTAACCAGCCATTATAGAAAATAGTGGTTCTAGTAGCGTGGTCAGGCTGGGGCACAGCTTAATTAACATTTTACTATTTTTTTTCCTTTTTGCGTGATTGCCCCAAACTAGCCATTTAGGAACTGAACTAGAAGTACATTATTAAAAAAAACTTGTGAAAACGTGCACGTACTGTGCGATGATCAAAGTCTGTTCATGTGCTAAGGAGGTGCACATGTATTGAGCAAGGGAAACCTGACGTGTTCGCCATTATAACCCAGTTTCCACATGGTAGAAAACACTTCCCAGTTATTATGTAATATTTACAGTAAACGGCATATTATACACGGCTTTTTGTGCTGATGTTATTGTTTTAATATTTGTCCCTGAATTTGGTCATTTTTTTCCCTGATTTTTTTTCAGCCTTGTCCCCGATTTGTGAGGCAGTAGGCTGAGAGGTATGGCTGTCCAACGTGTTCTAATTTATGGGGATCCTGTACACACTGTACTGTCAACAGCACTCTGTAGTTCCCCTTAGTAAGAGTTTAATGAAAGATTTCCAAACTGACCTGTATGTTGTACCAAAAGAAAAAGGCACAATTCAGCAGAACACTCATACAATGGACTTTTCCGTCTGAGCCCACATTACCACTTCATTCCAAAACTAAAAGAGAACTGCACTGAACTTACAAGTCGATATTTCCTGTAATGTTTTTTTTTTTAATACTGGTTCTAGTTCTGTTATTGTTCCGTCTTTACTGGCCGTTGAGTAAACCCAGCGGGGTGTTTATGGTTTACACACATTTTAGAACTGCATATATAGAATAATATATGGTCGCCCATACACAACCAGCTTTTCCCACTGAGAAGTTGTCATGATGACAGAGTGACCTTGAGAGTGAAACCCGAGAGGTTTTTATCATCATGGCAACCCCGAGTGGGGAGAACAGCCTTGCGTGTCTGTTTGCCCATACCTTTATTACATAGTGTATGGGTAATCAACAAAACCTTTGTACTACTCATTTTGTTTAGTGTATACACCAACCGGATGATGAATGCAACTCCTGCCCTTCCACACACCAGTGCTGCCGACCTCTCACAAATTCACATAATTGGAGAGGGCAGCAAGGAGGGCTGGGGGGATACTGGGATGCATAGGGAGAGGCATCACCAGTAGAAAACAGGAAGTTATTATCCCTCTGTACAGACAGCTGGTGAGACCCCATCTGGAGTACTGTGTGCAGTTCTGGAGACTCAATCTCCGCAAAGACATAGACAGGATGGAAGCTGTCCAGAGGAGGGCAACTAAAATGGTGCAGGGTCTGCACCGGAAGACATATGAAGAGAGACTTAAGGAGCTTAATATGTATAGCCTCAAGGAAAGGAGGAGAGGGACATGATAGAAACTTTCAAGTACCTCAAGGGAATCAACAAAGTCCAAGAGGGAGCATCTTCAAAAAGAGGTGCAAGAACAAGAGGGCACAATTTGAAGATAGAGGGGGGCTCAGAGGTAATTTAAGGAAGTATTTTTTCACAGAGAGGGTTGTGGATGCATGGAACGGCCTTCCGGAGGAGGTTGTGGAGTCAAAATCAGTGGTGGAATTCAAGCTTGCATGGGACAGTCATAAGGCAATTCTGGGGGGTGGGGGTAGGAAGAAGTAGGCTGCTGGTTAACTAGGATCTGCAGCTTATCCAGTAGGTAGGGAAATGGGCAGACTGGGTGGGCCAAGCGGTCCTTATCTGCCATCAAATTCTATGTTTCTATGTTTCTATGTTATGCCTTTTTGTTAGAGCCAAGGGTGTAGACAGGCATACTCACTGTACACATTTGTGTACAGGTTTGTTGAGTGCCTGTCACAAACGATAAGCCACTTTGTTAATATTATCATTCTAATCTGTAGTATTTTGATTAGTATATACCACTGAGGAGTGTCCGATACATGTATAACCTCTTTAGAGAGTAGAGGAATCATCTGACAACAATCTGACTTGTTTGGAAAGGGGTGCCATTTGGAAAGGATGTGTACATTTTTTAATGGAAGGGGTGTAACTGTTGGAGACTGTGTACAAAATGGAAATTTCTGGCTACACCCCTGGTTAGAGCCTGGAAGAGAAACAAAAAACATTACTTGATAAGGTTGTGCAGGGCCAGGATTCACAGACAGCTCTTTCTACACAAATCTTGTGCTACAATAAAACCCCCACCTGCCTGCTTGCCCACCCACCAGCTCGCTTACTTGCACACTCCGTTTCTTCTTTGTCAAGTGTCCATGTCAACAACTCAGTGGGTTTTTTTTGTGGTTTTTTTTTTTTTGAGACAGTCCTGCTCGAAAAAAAACTTTAATAGTGATCCAGGTTACAGAATGATCATCAGGCTACATGCATCACTCTGGCTGGACTGGCTGGAGTGTGAATGAAAACTGATCAGGTGTGTTGTTCAGTGATGTAACTTCTACAGCAGAATCAACAGTTGTGCTATAGTAGTTATGTCACTGCTGCCGCACAACCACATTTTACAGTGTATGGATTTCCTTACACAATGGCACCTTTCCATACACTATGATGTAACGTATGTCCTTTTCAGCCACAGGGCTCTATAGTAGAACAGTGCGTTTTAACATTGATGTAAGAGCTTTGCAAGGACACAAACTTCCATCATACAGTTCTAAAACATTCTTTTGCACTGGAGTGTAATTCAGAAACACCCAGTGAGTTTACTAAATAGGCCAGTAAAGGTGGAACTATGGAACTACAGTATAAGAGATGGCGAATCAGTTCTGAAAAAAACTGCTTCTACGTAAAATACAGGCTTGCAGGTTAAATTCAGTTCTCTGAAAAAGGAGAATTTTAAATCATGACATCATTCTTAGCCAAGCAGGACTGCTTATTTCTAAACATTCCAGGTACTCTTATAACCATTAGAGGGTGTCTCATGCTAATAGTTCAAAAATTCTGAAGTTAATCTCTCACACAGGAGTTACTTTAATTTTCTGCAAAGTAAAGCATTTTGATTTAAAGAGTTACTGACATACTCCAGACAGGCAACCCATTCCAAGGAGTTGCCTGCCCGGGAGCTAAATTTACTATGTTTTGAATTTTTTTTTAAAATTAATAAAATAAATCTTTATTCTAATCTACCTGGCTCTTATCTTCCACATGTGAGTCGAGCGGCTGCAAAGCTCTGCAGCCCTGCCCCTAAAATCAATACTTTGATGATGTGTTGTAAGGAACAGGGCTGCAGGTGCTCTAATAGGATCAGGGGAGAGGGACATCTAAATGTACCTGGCAGTTTTACATGTATGGGGATAATATATAATAGCCCCAAACATGTAGAACTGCCAGCAGTAATAATGCAAGTATATTTAGATAGCCCCTTCCCCAATCCTATAACTACAGTATCTACATAGAGTGCCTGCAGCCCTGTTCCCTACTTCATATCATCAAAGTGCTGATTTTAGGGGTGGGGCTGCAGCGCTAGGTAGCCACTCAACTTGTACATGGAAGATTAAGGTAACCTTTTATTTTATTACTGACTAAAAAAAGATTTGAAACAAAGCAAATTTAGCTCCCCGGGCCATCAACTCCTTGGTATGGCTAGCCTGAACTTTGAGAGCATGTAAGCATCTCTTTAACACTCAAAGTCCATTTTTTTAAAACAAAAATCTTTAACATTATTTACATTATGTTTATACAGTATGTGCAGTTCTTGTCTCGAGGCTCAAGGCTTTTTATTAAATGCTTGACATTTCTGTTTTAACATGAAAACAAACCTATTTGGAGGACTTCAACCTGCCAGATGTGGAATGGAGCCTCCCAGCAGTGGCTTCAGCAAGAAGCAGACATCCTGGACTCTGCAGGGGGCATTCCTCAGGTGACTAGTCAGTGAACCCACTCGAGATGGGGCAATACTGGACCAGGTACTTACAAATAGGAACAGTGTTGCAGATCTCAAGATAAGAAGCCGCTTGGGCACCAGTGATCACCGTACAGTGTGGTTCAATATAAGGATGACTGAGGAATCGAACCACACAAGGGTGAGAGATTACCAGAAAAGTAAAAAGGTAAGCATTCACAGAGTATAAGGAAATGTAGAGGGAGGAGGATAGGGAGGTGAATCGGGGGAAATGGAGGGAAGCAGGGAAAGCAGCAAGGAGTGCAAAGTTGCAAACTGAAGAGAGAATTGCCCAGGGGACAAGACATTTTTAGATATGTTAGTGAAAAGAGGAAGACCAGGCATGGGATTGTATGGTTAAAAAGGAAAGGGGGGGGGTCTGTGCAGACAGGGACCAGGAAAAGGCAGACATCCTGAACAAATACTTTTCTCCAGTGTTCACAGAGAAGGGCCACAAAAAGGTAACAAAGCTTTTGGGGGAGGGATGTGGACACTTGTCCTTTTTTGGAGGAGAGATTCCTGAAGGGACTTTTTAATCTGAAGGTGGGGCATAGAAATGGGGCCAGATGGGGGTGCATCCAGGGGTATTGAGGGAACTCAGGGAAATACTGGCTGCACCTCTGACAGTTCTGTTTAACAACTCACTGAAAACAGGAGTGGTTCTGGAGGACTGAAGGAGGGCAGATATAGTCCCACTATACAAATGTGGAAGCAGGGAGGAGGCTGGCAATTATAGGTCAGTCAGCCTGACATTGGCGGTTGGAAAGTTAATGGAATCACTGCTGAAGGAAAGGATTGTGGAATATCTTGAATCCAGTGGGTTACAATGCCCAAGTTAGCATGATTTCACAAGAGGGAGGTCATGTCAAATGAATCTGATAGATTTATTTGACTGGATGACCAAGGGGCTAGATCAGGGTGGAGCGGTGAAAGTGGCCCACCTAGATTTCAGTAAGGTGTTCGACACCGTTCCGCATAGGAGACTAGTAAGTAAGCTGGGTCCAAAGATTGCAAACTGGCTGAAAAATTGGTTAGGGGATAGGTGACAGAGGGTGGTGGTAAATGAAATTCATTCCAAGGAAGGGAGGGTGACCAGCAGGGTGCCTCAGGGATCAGTGCTGGGAACGGTTCTCTGTAATGTCTTTACAAGTGACATTGCAGAGGAGCTGGAAGGGAGGGTCTGCCTCTTTGCGGATGACACCAAAATCTGCAATAGGGTGGTCACTCCAGGGGGAATAAATAGGATGAGTAGAGACCTGAAAAAACTAGAGAAGTCATCAAGGGTATGGCAGCTTGGTTTCAATGACAAAATGCAAAATAATGCACTTAGGGCACAGAAACTTGGGCTAGAGTACAAAACACCAGTGACCCAGGTTTGGGAATGAGTCTGTGTCATCGGGGGCTGGCCAGGGGGAGGAGGTTTGAGCATCCCATACGACACTCTCCTCCTCCGGGGGGGGGCGGAGAGGAGGGCTGTCACACTGTTCCACTACCATCGCCTGTGGATGCATAGGCAGCGGCATGGGACTTGCGGTGTGGGAAGGGGAGGACACTGGCACTTGACTGAGACATGCACCAGCACGTCCACAGCGTGGACTCTCTGTCCTTCATGCTGGCATCCTCAGGGGGTGGGGTTTCAGGGGCCAAACAGCAAATGGCATAAAACATATAAAACAAAACTTACGCTCCGACTGCCGCACATCATGATCCCTGCCGACAAGCTGGAGGTGGTACAGAGCACGGATGATCAGTAATACTGCCACCAAGCCCGCTGTCAGTAGGGAGACAAAAAATGTGCTATAAAAAATAGGTGGAGTGGTATTGATGACCTGGGGGTAGAAGAAGAAGAATCAGCATTTATATAGCACTTTTAATACACATTGTATCCCAGAGTGCTTTACAAGCAATGCTAGACAGGTAGTGAAGTGACTGAACATGTAGTGGCTGCCATTTCACACAACAGCACCTCAACAGAGCCTTGGACAATTGCATGAACCAGTTTTACGGGGAAGGGGAATATGGCCTGGACACTGGGGAAAGTTCCTTCTCTTTATGAAAAGTGCCCTGGGTTCTTTTACTTCCACCTGGACATTACCAGGATGGGTAGAAGGGACCTCAGTTTAATGTCTCATCTGAAGGACAGCACACCCCAACAGTACAGCACCACCCCCCCATACTACACTTGGATGCCAGCATTCACATATGAGCCCAATCCTGGTGTGGGACTAGAAACCACAACCCTTTGGCCCAGAGGTGGATGTTCTACCAACTGAGCCATGCTGACACCCAGGTAATCATATTGGATGACCTAAAGGGGGCCAGGCATTGTGACAAGGTGGTAGGGAGGGTAAATGAGATGCTGGGGTGCATAGGGAGGGGTATACCAGCAGAATGAGGGAGGTGATGTTGCCTCTGTATAGATCACTAGTAAGACCTACTTAGAGTACTGTGTACAGTTCTGGAGATCACATCTCTGGAAGGACATAAAGTGGAGGCAGTCCAGAAGAGGGCAACTAAAATGGTGCAGGCCTGCATCAAAAGCCCTATGAGGAGAGACTAAAAGACCTCAATATGTAAACCCTGGAATAGAGGTGGGGGTGGGGATATGATAGAGACCTTTAAATATCTCATGGAGGTACATAAGGTATAGGAGAAAAGGTGCTCAAGAACCGGGGACATGCTATGAAGTGGGGGGGGTAGATTCAGGAGAAACGTAAGGAAGTACTTCACAGAATGAGTGGCGGATTCCTGGAACAGCCTTCCAGTGGAAGTGGCAGGGCCAAAAACAGTGGTGAGGTTCAAGAATGTATGGGATATGCACAAAGGAATTATAGTGGAATGGAAGGAGGTAGGGAAAAAGAGTTGTAGATTGGGCATGGTCTGATGTAATGGTGTAGGTAAGGAGAAATGGGCAAGCTAGATGGGACAAGTGGTCCTTATTTGCCGTCAAATTCTATGTTTCTATATACACAAAAAAAAAAATTAAAAAAACAGTAATGTATTACAAAACAAATCTCTCAAGAGACAAACGTAAATAATTATAAATCAAAATCAAACCATAAATAACAGTATAAGATACAGTGAATAATGCATGGGGTGGAATGCATTGGGTAAAGAATAAGGCATGACAGAGGGGGTATTATGCTTTGTTAATGTACTGAGTAGTGGGTTGGAGGGACTTAACCAACATTAGGTACAGACACATAGCACAATCCCCCCGAAGAAGCTGCCTTATTCACTTACAAAATGTTTAGCTTTTAAGCAGTGTAGTAGTGCTGTATCTTTTAAAGTCTGCTTTTAGGGCATTAGCATAATGAGATACGTGGCAGGGGTTAGGTTGCATCTGATATGCTGCACTAGTTGGGTGCAAGAGGACTGTATGAGAATGGCTTATTTTGTTGCTTTAAAAAGATATTCCTGACTTTTAACTTCCTGTACTTCCCACGTGATCTGAAGTGGAGCTGGTAGCCTAGGCTGTTGATTAGATGTCATGTGACCTCATTCAGGTGCACTACTGGGCACCTGAAGTTCAAACAGGCGGAGAGTTGGGCTGTCTTTGTTTCTAGGTATGTAGACATTTTATTAACCTTCAGAGCACTGTTTGCAGAAGTTTTTCTGATGATTTAGTGATGTATGCATGCATGTTTCTGTTGTGTAGAATCATCGTTTTTAAATACATTTTGTGTTTTTACTACGTGTTTAAAATGTTTTTTTAATGCAAGCAGCAATGAAACTTTTTTGGGTTTGGACTGTGAGTAGGAAGCATTGCATGTTGATGCTGGATGAATTCCCTTTACAGTTACAGATATTTGAGCAGTTTTGCTGAGGGGGAATTATTTTTTATTTGCATATTTTGTTTTTGACTGCTGTGTTGTTTGAGGTGCATTGTGACCTTTTTGACCCTATGGATATGTAATTAGCATAATGACCTTTTTGACCCCGACTGGTTGTGCTTTCAATTAATGCACCGCTATCATGTTTTCTGAGCAGGAGTAAATGCGAATTTAATACATACCCAAGGTGGTGTGATGCTACATAAACCCCAAGGGCAAAACTCGAGGGGTTTATGAAATTCGAGTTTTGCACTCCACCCCATAGTTATTTTTGATAATGTCTGGTGAGCAATTGTTTCCACACCAGATTTTCACGACAAAGCAGCATTTTTGCTTTTCAGCCTTAGAAACAGTGATTGTAGTTTAAAGCAGAATCAGGTTGTAATTTGTTAAATTGTATTTATTGAGACAAATATCTTTTTTTACCCTGCTTGAAGGTAACAAAATAGAACTGGCAGCAACAAAACAGAACTGGCAGAGTGAAGTCATTGCAAGTAGCAGTGAAAAGCTTACAAAACATCGCAAATAGTGTTTTTTTACACTAGCTGTAGAAAAAAGTCTTTCTAAACTTAGCTGTATCTTGAGTCTGTAATTTAGACTATTGCAACAAATATTCAGAAAAATTATTTGAAACATTAGGAACAGTTATAATCTGTGTGAGCTTTCTCTCAGTGGCAGCCAGAACGCATTATTTACAACAGCTAGGCGGCTGAGAGAAAGTGGCTTGCACTGAAAGTAAACAGTTTGGTGCATGTTTACCAGTATAAATGGGCAGTTATTATGGACAATAAAAATTGGTTGAACCCACAGAAAAAAATTGCTCACCAGTAATTATAATAAGTTAAAAGATTTGTGAACTGCAAAGTACAATAGTGCAACCATGAAAGTGTTGCGTGGAAAAAGGTAACTGAGTGAGAGATCTTTGCAACTTCTGTTCAAGACAGAAGCAAACAGGATTTAACCCTTCTGAAGAAGTTTGGGCCTAGCTCCCTCCATTCCAGTCTAGCTAGGATGCTGTAATTTCCTTAAGCAATAATTTGCCACTGGCGCACAGAACTTGTCCACGACAGCCATCATTCAAATATCATTTTCAATGGCTTTGTACTGGGAAACACGTTTTCACTAATTTGAGCATTTTTTAATTGATTTCAAGAAATTTACCACATTTTTATTACACCATTACTGACAGGAATTATTTGTTTCACAGAGAGTGATTCAGTCTATAGAGCCGAGTGAAATTAGCAAATTATGAATTTGCTGAAATTAATTGGCTATTGTCACATGATAGGGTGATATCCATTCATGTGGGTTTATATTGTATATGATGTAATGTGCTTTGGAATTAAAACACTGTCCCTTTAACAGGTGTCTACAAAATAACTGTTATTTCTATAAAGGCTAGCGTGGACCTGTTATATTTCAAGATAAGGGAGATGGGTGTATAACCCCAGGAAGACATAAAACATCCCACTGTGGCTTTCCATGACAGGGAAGGGGTAGTGTAATGACCTAGGGGTCAGAGGTTAAGCCAAATGCATGTACCAGATGTCGCTGGGATTGACATGGAACCACAGTGACACCTACTAGGAAAGGTGAACTGTTGCACCCTAATGTCTGTATTGTCCTGGAATCATTAACCCCACCCCAGAGAAGAAGATATGGTGGGTGTGTCCTAAAATGACCCTCCAGTATTTCATCAGACCCACACTTTGAATGCAGAGCAGTTGAATAGTGTTTAAGTTAGAAGGCAGAATGGTCTGTCCAACTGGCATGAACTTTTACACCAGGAAGTATATGTGTAGGCCTGGAAAAATCTTTTAAACCAGACCTGAGTGTGTGGGAATTGACTCTTCCCATACTGAACAGAAAATTCTGGTTTTAAGTCCGAATTTTGGAAACCAAGACTTTTCAACAAGGACAGTACCTGGAGCCTTTGAAAAGTACATCCAAAGACTTGGATCAAGGACTTGTTACAAATTCTGTTGCCTAATGAACTGTCATCTCTACAAGGACATTTAAAATCTTGTCTAGCTTAGAATACAGTAACTAGTGTTTTTCTGTAATCCATCCAATTTTACTTTTGTTATTGTCTGCATTTCCAAAGTTCTTCCAAACTGTAGAATTTTCTGTATTGCTTTCATTTTAAGTAAACTTGTATTATTTTCTTATCAACTCTGCCTGGGGTCTGGTTGTGTGATTTAACATTTAAACAGAAGGGTTTTGAAAAGACTGTGTGCCTAAAAAGATATAATCTGCTCAGCTATCATATAAAACTACCTAGGCAAGATGTAGCCAGTAGCTGTGATGGGATTCAAATACTGAAAGTAGTGAACAGTCAAGGGAACTCAACACTACAGAATCCACCCTCCCACTGGGAAAAGGAAGGTTGGGAAGTCTTCCTGAACCCTTACTCCTGCTCACGAGTTCCTGAATAGGGGGATCCTCTCTGCAAACAGGTGGTCCTGCCGGGTTGCCTGAGGTTAGGGGGCCAGGGGCACGTGACAGCTATAGCTTGGTTTGTGTTACAGCTAGATTCCCTACAAGTTACATGCGAAATATATGTGATAAAGGAATGCGATTTTATATTCTATGTGCAATAACATAAAATTATGGATGTTTTATATAATGTATGTGTAACTTTTTTTTTAAACAGTTATATTTTATTGAGTATGCAATAAGATATTACATGATACATCTGTCAGGTAGGCAGACATACATAATACAAATGCTTACATTAAGCCATACATTGTTACAGTAACTTAATATTCAGCTACCCCTGAAAGTGTTACTACACCTGAGAGTTGGCAAAATAAATCAAATAATTCTTTCCAAAAGTAGCACAACTTAATTAGCTGATTCCAGAAATTTACAGTCCAAGAAATTGAGACCTAAAATGTGGCCATTGCTGCCATGAGCTGGGATAACCTAATAGTCCTTCTATAAATC
Organism: Neoceratodus forsteri; assembly: GCA_016271365.2. Lineage (NCBI taxonomy): Eukaryota > Metazoa > Chordata > Ceratodontiformes > Ceratodontidae > Neoceratodus > Neoceratodus forsteri. The sequence goes on along the minus strand of JADMNL010000034.1, from coordinate 118,241,403 downwards.
GTGCACTCTAATAAAAAGAGTAAAAAGTTCCCATCTCCAGTAACATCGAAATCAAAAGAAAGTGTCGTGCCCCTCTTCACATGTCCAGAGTATAGTGCCCAGTTGGAACTTAGTCAAAATCGAGCTATTTTCATTTAAACTTAGTTATTTTTAGTAAAACAGGCAACTAGATCAATATAACGTGCAAGCTTAAATATTTTGATTAACACACATCTCCCCACATTGTAATAGGCTTATGTATTTATAGCGACAGTCGTTGATTATGGCAATAGCTGAAGAAAACGAACAGCTTATATGGGGGTGAGGAGAACCGAGGAGAAACGATGGAGCAACAAACCATCATCATTTACTAGTAATTGTACCCAAATTCCCTGTTAAAGTTTTCCAGCTTATCCCCTTAACTCCAGTAACCCCCCCTGCATCAGAAGTCTCTTACTACAAAAGTATAGATCTGACTTTGAGAGGGCTCTTGCAGTAGGTAATTACATATAGGACTGAAGCCGGCAGGCGTCAGGACCCCACGGAAACATTTCTAGCTAGCAGTCTCTGGCGAGGGACCGCCCCCACATCAGGTGACCGGCGTCAGGCGACGTCGGTATAAAGGGGCGGTCCCTCACGCCCACCTACCAGTTCTTTCCTGCTGTTTGCTTTTGACAGCGCCTTGCGGTTAAGTTCCACTGCTCATCAGTCAGTCGTTGCCGGTAGTTATACCATCGTTTTTTTCTTCGATTTCGATTATATTTGTCAGGATTTTCTTACCTGCCGTGTATGTCGTCCCCTACCATGTCTGAACACAAAAACAAGTGCGGCTCATACGGCGCCCAACTCCCGCACAAGGACGGCCATTCTCGGTGCCTCATCTGCCAAGGCCTCGACAACCCCATGGATTCCTGTCAGCACTGCCTGAAGTTCAGTGCAACTGCCCTCAAAAGAAGGCAGCAGTCCCTGGAGGCTCACATACTAAAGAAGAAGAAGATGATGTCCTCCATGGAAAAGGAGCTAAAAATGCTCCGACAGGCTTCCACCTCTCCCGAGGGCCTTAAGAAGAAGGAGAAGCACTGGAACCGGAACTCCTCATCCGCGGCCCCGGTGACTTAGGCTGGGATCGCTGCCCTTCAGGTAACGTCCCCTCTGGGGAACCGTTCCTCGACGGCCGTCTTGGTGGTGTCTGAGACGGTGTCGGTCCCCCCGGCTGGTTAGCGCTCGAGCCAGTCGGGAGCCTCCGGGACAAAGGAGGCATCCGCTCCCAGTAAGGCCGCACCTGTGCAGCCTTCTGGTTCGAGCCTCTCCGATAAGTCGGGCGTCAGCTCCTCCGACGTCCACCCGGAGTCGACCGCTAAGTCGCTCGACCCTTCGGGGCAGCACACGGTCGTCAAGCCGCCCGTCAAGGTTGCCTCCCCTGCGCGGCCTTCTTTGAGTGCTGGGTCCGATCAGTCGGACGTCGGCTCCTCCGATGCCCACCCGGATCCCGCCAGTCAGACGCCCGCCGGCCTGTCCGGCGGTCGCTCGGTGAAGGAGCCTATGCCGAATCATCTGATCTCATCCAGCACCGTGGGCTCCCTGCAGCCTTCGCCGCTGCTGTTCGAGGCCCCTATGTCTCCCCAGCTGGACCCAGAGCATCCCTCCGGCCCTCCCCGGATGCCGCTGGGAACTCTTTGGCGCCTCCATCAGGCCTTCCTCCTGTAGGTCCGGATGGCCTGATGTCAGACTCTCGGACGCTGGCCCCGTCGCCGGCCGACATCCCCTTGCCGGACCTCACCCCGATGCCAGACTCGGCCACCTGTTCTGGGCTCGCCTGTGGGGCCTCTTCCAGGACCTTCTACCCTGGTAGAGCCCCTGGTGCAGGATCTTATGCCGTCTTATCCAACGCCGTCTTATCTGACTCTGCAGTATCCAGCACTGCAGTACCTGATGCCGCAGTATCCGACACCACATTACCCGACGCCGAGCTTCCCACTGTCGGGCTACGGATACTCGCCCTACGGTTACCTCCAGTATCCGTATCCCCCTTCCCCCTTCTCCACCACCTCCTCAGTCGCCGGTGGATCTGAGGGAGACTCTGCCTTCTTGGTGGGCTGAGGCCAAGGCTCAACTCACCAGGGAGGTGGAGAGCCACCTCCCGATGACGGACCCGGTCCGGATCCCGTCGCCCGGATGCGAGAGACCCTCCCCAACCCCAGAGACATTGCTATGGGGTCTAAGGCTGGGGGTGGCACCTTGCCCCCTAGGGGCTGTGTCCCCCCCCAAGTGGGAGGGCTCTTCGTCTCCTTCTTCGGATGACTCCGATGATAGCTCCGATCCGGACGAGCCTCGCACTTCTGACAAGCCCAGGCCTAGGACTCCTCCGAAGTCCGTTCCGGAGGATCCCTCATTTACGGAGTTGCTGAGAAAAATCCAGGTTCTTCATCAGTGGAAATCTCTGGAGTTGGATCCACAGAGGCAGAAGCTAGCTGCCCATTTGGATGTGCCCAAGGTCGCTCCCACGTTAGTTCCACCCTGGATCGAGCCTCACGCCGACCTCATCTCCACTGTCTGGAAACAACCATCTGCTTTAGCCCCCCTTCCTAGGAAGGCAGACGGCTGTTTCAGGCTCCCGAGGGGATTGTCTTCCTTTTGTCACACCCCAAGGCTGATTCGGTCATGATCAGCGCCGCCCACGGCCGTTCGGCTAACCCGAAACACCTGAGCTCATCCCCACCTGATAAGGAATCCCGCCTTCTGGACCAGTATGGCAAGAAGGTCTTTTCTTCTTCCACTCTGGGTATCAGAGCCTTGAACTATGTGGCTCACATGGGGGATTACCAGAAGACTATCCTTAGCGAGGTGGAAGCCAAGTTGGACACCCTTCCTCAGTCCCAGACTAAACAGGAAATGGCAGACCTAGTCCACTCCGCACGTTCGGCCAGTAGGCACATGCTGCGCGCTACTTACAATGTGGTGGACGCTTCTGGATGAAGTTCGGCGTTTGCCGTGAGTCCGCAGTGACATGCCTGGCTTCGGGTGTCAGGTTTGGCCTCGGAAGTACAATCCGCCATTCAGGACGCCGCCTTCCGAGGTTCGGTGTTGCTCGGTGGTGATGTTAAAGACATCATTACTGGACTGAGAGAGAAGGGCACTGCTCTCAAGGAGGTTGACTCCATGTACAGAGCCCCTCAAGCCTAGCATAGCGTCGTTACTTTTGCCGTCGCGCACGGCCTAAGGCGAAACCACAAGGAAAGCGGGCCAACAAACCCCGGGCCCCTCCAGCTGCGAGACTCCCCACCCACCCAAACAGGCTGTGGGAGCTCCAGCCACGGTGCTGCCCCACACTCCTGACTCCCTCCCTCTCCCACAGCCTCTGGTCGATCCAGAGGAACCGGTAGGCGGGAGATTCTCCCTTCATCTGCCGGGTTGGGAGGGGATCACTACTGATGCTTGGGTCCTCCAGCTCATAGCAGAGCGCCACACCATAGAGTTTCTTCAGAAACCTCTCAGAACCCCCCCCCCAGGTCGTCTTACTCCCCCAAACATCTTCTCAAGGTTCAGGAAGAAATCTCCTCCCTTCTGTTGAAGGAGGCAATAGAACCCGACCCTCCTCCTCTTCGGGGGACGGGCTTCTACTCTCATTTCTTCCTGGTCCCCAAGAAGACAGAAGACGTGAGGCCCATTCTGGACCTCAGCTCTCTAAATCTGTTCGTGGAGTACAAAAGGTTCAGGATGCTCTCCCTACAGAGTTTCCTGCCCCTCCTTCAGCCGGGACTGTGACTGTGCACTCTGGACTTGCAGGACGTGTACCTGCATATCCTTATCCTCCCTCCCCACTGCAAATACCTCCGGTTTGCTTTCCAGGGGGACCACTATCAGTTCAAGGCTCTCCCATTTGGTCTTTCCTCAGCCCCCCGAGTATTCACCAAATGCCTGTCGGTGCTGGCGGCCCACCTGCATACCCTGGGAGTACAGGTTTTCCCATACCTGGATGATTAGCTCCTAGCGGCCCTATCCAGGGAGGAGCTCCTGTGTTTCCTTTGTCTTACCAGGCAGATCTTTACCAGCCTGGGTATTACCATCAACCAGGCCAAATCTCATTTGATCCCATCTCAATGCCTCCAGTTCATTGGGGCAATTCTGGACACGACCACTGGTATGGCCTTTCTACCCCCAGACAGGGTGGCCACACTCCAGGCTCAGGCAAGCTTCTTGTCCTCTTGCAGACGGATTCCCTCCGGGTTGGTCCTTCGCCTCCTGAGGCTAATGGTGGCTGCAATTCCAACAGTTCCACGCACTCGGCTCCACATGAGAATCTCTCAGTGGACTTTTTGGTCTCAGTTGGATCAATTGGTCGACGACTTGGACCAAGAGGTGCTAGTCTCGACCCCGATGATTCGAGATTTGCACTGGTGGTTGGTTCAGGAGAACCTTTATCGGGGAGTTCCCTTCTGCCTTCCTCCCCCCTCCCAAACACTGACAACGGACACCTCAGGTGAAGGTTGGGGAGCTTATCTGGGATCCCAGCGCACCCAGGGCTCGTGGTCCATACTCGAGTAGACGCTTCACATCAACGTGGTCAAGCTCAGAGTGGTGTTGTACGCTCTTCAAGCGTTACACCCCTTTCTGCTTCCCAGTCACCTAGCTGTCCCGACCGACAACATGAGTGTAGTCTGATACCTCAACAAACAGGGGGGGGGGACTCGTTCCTACCCTCTTTGTCGGGAAGCGATGCGGGTCTGGGAATGGGCAACCCTGCATAACCTTCATCTCGTGGTGTTCCACATCCTGGTGGTAGAGAATTAATTGGCAGATCACTTGAGCCAATCCTCGGCACAACCTCATGAGTGGGAATTGGACCAGGAAATAGCAGACTGCATCTTCCTACGTTGGGGAACCCCTCAGGTCGACCTGTTCGCGTCCCCACTAAATGCAAAACTGGCCACCTTTTGCTCGCTCACTCCAGGGCACAGGCAGCTCTGGAGAGACGCTCTGTCTCTCGACTGGAAGGGCAGATTCTTCAATGCTTTTCCCCCAGTTCCGTTGATTCCGAGGATCCTGCACAAGCTCAGCTCAGAAGGGGCCCGTATAATTCTCATTGCTCCCTTCTGGCCCAGGCAAGTTTGGTTCTCTCTTCTGCAACAGTACTCAGAGGAACCTCCGATTCCTCTTCCTTTTTCGTGGCTTCTGTTGACCCAGGATTGGGGATCCCTGGTCCATCCGGGCCTTGGGTCCCTTCAACTGCATGCTTGGCTACTACAGACATAGCACAAGCCCGTTTTGGGGTTTCCCCTCAAGTGGCAGCGATCTTGGTGGAGGCCAGGAAGCCATCCACTCGCTCCACCTATGCCATGAAATGGAAACGGTTTTCCATTTGGGCTTTGTCCAAAGAGTTTTGGAGCCTTTCTCCTGCCCCGTCGGGTGGCTACTAGACTACATGCGGTATCTCTAAGACCTGGGTCTCAGTCATTCCTCTTTGAAGGTTCACATGGCGGCTCTGGCCACTTATCATTTTCCCTTTGGGGACAGAACTTTCGCTCAGCTGGAGGTCGCGAAGACCTTTCTACGAGGGGTTCTTCATTTGAGACCCGCCCCATTCGGGTTCCTGCCCCTCCTTGGGATTTGAATTTCATTCTTGAGAAGCTTATGCTGCCTCCCTTTGAGCCGGCAGCCTCAGCAGAACTTAAGTTCCTTTCGTGGAAGGCTCTTTTCCTAGTGGCCATTACTTCCACTCGAATTTCCGAGCTTCAGGCCTTGATGTGCAAAATTCCATATCTGATTTTCCATAAGGAACGTGTGGCTCTGCGCACCAATCCTAAGTTTCTTCCTAAGGTGGTAGCGGAATCTACGTTGAACCAGTCCATTGAACTGCCTTTTTCACACAGCACTCCAATCACGGGGAGTATCTTTTACATACCCTGGACGTTCACTGAATTCTGAGATACTACACCAACAGGACGAAGGATCTCAGAAAGACTGACCAACTATTTGTTTCCTTTGCCAGCAAAAGAGAAGGCAACACTGTTTCCAAACAATGTTTGTCCAAATGGTTGGCTCACTGTATCACTTAATGCTACGACAAGTATCACAAGACCTTGCCAGGTCGGGTCAGGGGTCACTCCACCAGGGGTGTTGCAGCCTCTGCTGCCTGTTTCAAGAATGTGTCAGCGGCTGATATTTGCGCCGCCGCAACTTGGATTTCTGTCCATACCTTTACGAAACACTACAGTTTGGATATTTCCTCTCGCCGTAGAGCCGGCTTCGGGTTGGCTGTTCTGCAAGGACTTCTTTCTTAAGTCCTTCTCAGCCAGAGGATCTCCTATGAGTAGTTTCCTCCTCCCGTGTGCTTCTCTTTGTTCCAGACTGCTTGGGACTCAGTTCTATATGTAATTACCTACTGTAAGAGCCCTCTTGAAGTAAGATAGTACAGTTATGTAAGAACTTACTGTAACAGTAGATCTTTGAGAGAGGCTCTTGCAGTAGGTAATACCTTCCCGCCCTCTATCCCCCTAAGCTTTTTCAGCTCCTTTTCCAGTGAGGGAAATATCCGCTTCTCTCTCATCTCGCCTTTTTTGGCCTTTGGTGGGAAAGAACTGGAAGGTGGGCATGAGGGACCGCCCCTTTATACCGACGTCACCTGACATGGGGGCGGTCCCTCGCCAGAGAATTGCTAGCTAGAAATTTTTCCGTGGGGTCCTGATGCCTGCCGGCTTCAGTCCTATATGTAAATACCTACTGCAAGAGCCTCTCTCGAAGATCTACTGTTACGGTAAGTTCTTACGTAACTGTACTTTCAAGTCTCCTGTTCATCTTCAGATTCCGATACCTCCTCTCTAGCTGAAAATTGTTTTTCCAGCTTCAGGACTAATTTAGCTGCTTCTGCAGGCTCTGAAAATTGATAGGCTTTGCCTCCAAAAATCATCCTTAAACTCGCTGGCATCAACAGTACGTGATGAATCCCCAGGGCACGGAGTCTCGCCCGAACTCCATCAAAACTTTTCCTCCGTGCTCATGTGTCGAAGCTCAAATCTGGAAACAGGTGTATCCGAACCTCTTGCCAGCTGATCGGGCTCAAACGCTTGGCTTGTTGTAAAATTATATCCTGGTGGACAGAAGACTGAAGCGCCACCATGAGTGTGCGTGGTGCTAATTCCCCTGTAGCCATATTAGACCTGCCACCATGTGGCGTCACTCTGTAGGCCTTCATAATCAGGACTTAGAAACAGAAGTTTATGGCAGATAAGGACCGCAAGGCCCATCCAGTCTGCCCATTTCTTTTTCTACCTTATAAATGTGCCATCATCCTTTGCTGTCAGTGGTCTATCTATTCATACTCATCTGTATTGCTCCTTTATGCCTATCCCATGCCTGTTTGAAGACCTGCACTGTATTCATAGCCGCCACTTCCTGAGGTAGGCCGTTCCATGCATCCACCACCCTTTCTGTGAAAAGAACATCCTCACATTACCCCATAATCGGCCTCTCTCTAATCTCATGCTATGTCCTCTTGTCCTGCTATTTTTCTTATATTGTAACATGTTAGACTCGTTCACCTTGTTAATGTCCTTAAGGTGTTTGAATGTTTTGATCATATCACCTCTCTCCCTCCTTTGCTCTAGGGTATACATATTGAGCTCTGTTAATCTGTTCTCATATGTCTTCTGATGCAGTCCCTGCACCATTTTGGTTGCCCTTCTCTGGATTGCCTCAATTTGGTTAATGTCCTTGTGAAGGTGTGGCCTCCAGTACTGCACGCAGTACTCCAGATGGGGCCTAACCAGTGTCTGGTAAAGAGGGATTATTACCTCCCCTCTTACGACTTGTGATACCCCTACTGATACACCCTGACATCCCCCTAGCCTTACTTACTGCTTTAGAGGTCTGCTTGGATGATTTCAGGTCATCGGTGATGATGATGCCCAAGTCTCTTTCTTCCTTTGTGACTGCCAGCAACTCCCCCTCCCAGCCTATAGGTGGCTTCAGGGTTTCTCTTCCCTATGTGCATGATCTTGCACTTCTTTGCATTAAATCCCAGTTACCACTCTTCCGACCATTTTGCTAGTTTATCCAGATCTCTTCTCATTCTGCCCACCCCATCTGGATCATCTACTCTGTTGCAGATCTTGGTGCCATCTGCAAACAGACAAGCCTTACCCTCTAGTCCATCTGCAATGTCACTGATGAAGATATTGAAGAGGACTGGCCCCAGGACTGATCCCTGAGGTACCCCACTTGTGATTTGCATCTCTTCTGACTGCATATCATTTACCACTACTCTCTGTTTTCTGCCCGTCAACCAGTTTGCCACCCAGTTGACCAACTTCTGACCCACCCCGAGCCTACCCAGCTTGTTTATCAATCTTCTATGTGAAACAGTGTCGAAAGCTTTGCTGAAGTCAAGGTAGGCGACATCAACTGCTTCCCTTTGGTCCACCACTCTGGTTACCCAGTCAAAGAAATCTATGAGATTAGTTTGACAGGACCTTCCTTTTGTAAATCCATGCTGTCTTGGATCCTGTGCCCCTATGGATTCCAGGTGTTGCACTATCCTTTCCTTAAGGAGTGCCTCCATAATCTTGCCCACTACTGAGGTAAGACTGACTGGTCTGTAGTTCCCTGCCTCCTACCTGCTACCACTCTTGTGGAGCGGGATCACATGAGCCCTTCTCCAGTCTTCTGGGACCTCTCCTGTGCTCAGAGACTCACTAAACAGTTCTGCTAATTGCTCTGCTAGTTCTACCCTTAGCTCCTTTAGTACCCTTAGTAGACTTCGTTTTCTAACTGAAGAATTTCCTGCAGCCAGGCACGTAGAAAGGTGGTTGGGTCATCTCCCTCAGACTTCCCCTGCAAATCAAGCACTCGAACATTTGTAGACCTGATGGTGTTTTCAGTGTTCTCCAGATGCCACTGGAGAAGAGTATTCTCCTTGACAAGGCCTGATGCAACCGCAAATGCTCTATCCACCTTCTTTACTGCTCCTTTCGATTCTTCGGTAAGGATTTCCACTTTAGTTTGGATTTATTTTAAATCAGTTTTAAAATCTTCTAGTTTTTTATCTAACCCCTGAATAGCTTTCAGTAGGGCTGCATTTGAGGGCTGTGTGCCGTCTGAATCTCCCAGAGCGGCGGTACACTCCTTGCTGCCTCCTGCCTTACTGTCTCTTGGTCTGGCCCCTTCAGTAACCGCCGCTTTATTGCCTCGAACCATCGCGGAGTATTCTTTTGGATATAGGGTCGCTTTTAGGTTTGTTCGAACGCTGGGAGAGAGAGCTCTATTGATCTATGCCCGAATTAGCCTGCTTTTTAATCGATAACTGTACGATTTTGATCATTAGCTACTATCAGCTCCAGAGCAATGCGAGAGAGCTGCACGCTGCTCGGCTGCTGGCCACACACCCCATGTGTAACATTTTTACATGAAGATATGTGAATGTAAAACTTCGTAATGACTTATGTCACTCAAATACATTTTACCTACCTGCAGCTAGAAGTCTCAAATGGGGCATGCTTATTGTCTGATACGGACCTTAAAAGCATGTCAAGCTTCATAGCATTTGGATGAAGGGCAGAGAAGTTATGGGGGTGGTCGAAAATCTGGCAATTTAATATTCATTTTGAAATTTCTGAAAATATTTCTGTGCTTACAACTTAGCCACCTTTGGAGTTAAATAATTGAAAACTTAGATGCATACTTTCTTGGAAGTCATAGAAACTGCTCAATAGAGAAGTAATGGTTATGTAAATTGTAAGTTTTAGCCATGGCCTGCCTCCTAGCATGATTTCCGGGCTCACTTCTGAACCCGGGTCATCAGTATGGCAGCATGACGCTCTGATGCTGGCCCATGGGAGTTGCCTTAAAGCCTAATAGTTAGGGTCAATGAACCAAAAAACATTGGTTATATTCGGTTTTCTAGTTTTAAACTTAGAAGGGATTAAAATTCTGCGGTTTACATAATCGTGAAATGTAATTTTAAAATTTACAAAAGTATGCAGGCTTATAACTCAGTCACTTTTAAAGCCAGAAATCTGAAACTTGGCACACACATGTATGGGTATTGTTACAGTCACCTTACCAAATTTAGTGCAATTTGGACAAACACTTTTAGATTATGTAGTTATTTACTATAATTTTAACATTTCCAAATGCTTGGAGGCTTATACCTCAGTCACCTTTAAGGACAGATATCTGCAGCTTAGTACACATCTGTGTGGACATTGGTAAAGTCATCATACCAAATGTGGTGCAGTGTGAACAAACATTTTTTTAAATAGATAGAAATAACCAAAATCACAGTGTTGGTGAAATTTCACGAAATTTACATGGAAATTGCTTGGAAGCAAAATGGACATTTCACCAGAATTCCACTGGCAGAAGATAAATTTCACCAAGTCCTAATTGTCTAAAGAAGTCTTAGTCATATCTATGGAAAAGTTCAATATTCATTCGCAAGCTTTCTGTTTTTTTTTTTTGTTTGTTTTTTTCTGAAAGATTTTGTTGCAAGTTTTGGGAATCTGTGCGGTGTAGATTTTTGATTGCATTAAACAGAGGAGTTCCAAAACAGAAAAGTTGTGTTCTATGGTTATGAGTTTCTTCTCAAGTCCTTTGCGTACCAGAACTGTTCAACTTCGCTTCACAGTTCTCTTGCCGGAAGAACTTGAGAATGCATTCTTATACAAAGATATGAAATGTAGAACCAAAGGAGGCTTGACACCTGTCGAGACTCCCACATCTCAGTGGTAGTATCTGTTTATTTTTGCCTCCTGTAAATATTTATCCAATCTTTTCCTAAATGTGTCTTGCTTTTGGCACTCACTACACATTTGGGAGTGAATTCCATATACCTACCACTCTCTGTGAGATGTACTATTTCCTCCTGTCCCCCCTGACCATTTCCCCTTGGAGTTGCTCATTATGGACCCTAGTGGTACTTTCATTTTGTTAGTATTCAGTGCCAGATCCTTCCATAAAGCCAGATGTTTTCAGAAACCACACAGCATAATTAAGTCTTCTCTGATCTAGCTCTGCTCCAAGAAAAACAAGTTGGGGTATTAAAGTCTTTCCCTGTATTCCCTGGTGTCTCCACCTATCATCAGTCTAGTTGCTGTTCTCTTGGCCCTTTCCGACCTATCAGTATCCTTTCTGTGATATAGATTCCAGAACTGGCAGCAGTAAATGAGGTTTCACATATGCTCTATATAGTGGTCCCATGACTTCACAGCAATAAGAGACATAGGAGCTGTGCATATAAACAAAAAACATGGAAATCAGCGTGCTGAGTACATTGTGTTTCCTTGGTCAGCAGCACTCAGAACAACCTAGTAAAAAACAACAACAAAAAATAACTTGCCAAAACAGCAGTTTCTGCTACATTGAACATTTTGTGCTTAAACCTTTTAATAAGAGTACCTTTTTGTTCAGTTCATTTTGTACTTAAAATGAAGGTCTATGGACAAAATATGCCCGTTTTCATAGTTGACAGTGCTCTGATTATATCCCCATTCTGAGTCGTTCAGTTTTCGGAAGTGATAAATATCTTGGAAAGTCAGCCCACTGGTGAAGTGGCAGGGCTATTGCTCGCGATGCCAGCGACTCTGGTTCAGGAACGAGCCTGAGTCACTGGGACCTGTACAGGAGGAGGAGGAGAAGGATTGAGCTGCCAGAGAATACTGCTCTCCAGGGGGCATGGGGGAGGGAGGATAGATAGCTTCACTGCGCTGCTGTCACTAAGGTATCCACAGGTGGCAGTACAGCTTTGTGGGAGGAAGGGGAGTTGCAGGCTGGTGCCACAGTATGCACACTTGAATGTGCACCCCTACCACTGGCGTCCTGTGAGTGCAGCACTGTAAAATGGGAAATACCTTCGTCAGGCAGGATAAAATCCAGTCTCCTGCAGTCACTGCACTGGCAACCTTAGCGCCTCGTCTGACTGGATCCAGACCATGGCAGGAGTTGGGGGGGGCACTGCCCCTGCCAGTGGGGGAGGATGGGGAAGCCCTGGAAGAATAGACTCGTAGGGTAAGTGTGGTATAAGCTGAGTGATGGGGCTGGGAAGGCCAGCACAATGAGGACATGGTGGGTGATGAAGGGGAGAAAAGGAACTACAGATAAACGTCTTGGATAATATACCAATTTCTTTTAGAAAAATCCACCATTTTTGACTTCCATACCTGAAAACTGGAAATCATCTCATTTTTTGTTTTTCCCATTTGAGAGTCAAATACTTTCCCCCCTTTATTTGGTAAGTATTTAGCTTGTTTTTGGAAGTCATAATCTTCCAAAATCAGACTAGCAGTAGAAGTCCTGCATATTTCACAGGAAGAAGTCCTGTACCTGTTGAGTGCAGTCAGCACTTCAGCAGCAGTAGCAGCAATGCACTCATGAGTGCTTTCACATGAGCCATGTGTGGCAGATGCTGTGTGAGATAACGGGGGTGGGCACTCAACACCCGGCCAGATGACCGCCCCCACTCTCGGAAGGTGATTGCCTCCGAGAGGTACACTGATCCTTCAGTCTGCAAGCCGTTACAGAAATACAAGTCCACAGCATGTGTGCAGCATGCATGCCGCATGCTTATTAGGCATGCCGCATGCATGCCACATGCATACTGCGCACTTGTATTTCTGTGAGGGAGGTGATGCCCATCATGGGGAAGGGGATTTCCGGAGCTCTGAGGCTGACACGGTGAGACTCCTGAGTTGCACACATCACACCTACCTGTATGATTGAATATCATTGAATAAACGTATGGCTGAGGGCATTTGCTTCCAAGACATGCATTAGTAGTTTGTCCAGGGAAAGTGGGAGAATGTAGAGGCTTATCAAAACAATTTCCTGTGAAAAATGAAACATGGTTCACAATCTTCGTATGTTTTATTTTTTTTAGTTATTTTTTTCTGCTGCTGGCTGTCATCTGGAGGGAGCCCCCTGCCTCATTCTCCAGCATCTACCATCCGGTGCTGGCCTGTACTCCCAGGGCTTGCCCCCCCCCCGGCAGGGTTGGCGGAGTTCCCCAGCCCCCACCGGAGACCGGATTCAGTGTGGCCAATGCCGTGGCTGGCCTGGAGTGGAGCCTGCGAGGTGCCCTCCACCATTGTGCCTTGGCATCTTGTGTTTTTTTTCCTGGTTGTCACCCCAGGAGTTGAGGCATGCAGTGACGCCCGCGGAGAAGAGCGCACACATGTCAGCATGCATTTGCTCCAAGCGTCTGCCCCAGCTCCTCCCCCTTCTGCAGCGTGGCACCCTATCCCCTTGCCTCTGCTAGGGAGCAGGCAAGTGCCGACCACTGAGGACCCCCCTCCCCGGAGAAGGAGAGCAGTCTGTCAGACGCTCAATCCTTCTCCCCTGCCAACCCCTGGCGGCCCATGCTCATTCCCGAACACAGGTTGCCGGCATAGTGCAAGGTAAGGTGTCCAGTGCCTCAGCCCTCAGCGCCACGGGGCTGGCCCATATATATATTTTTTCATATCTCGGATTACAGTACCTTTGAGTCAGTGACTCTTTTACAGAGGTTCATGTCTGAATGAAGACAAACACAGCAGAGAACTAAATACATAGCAAGTGGAATACATGATACATGGCAGACTGGAATTATGAACTGTAACAAAAAAAGAAAAAAAGTCTCCTGTGACAATAAAACCTCCACAACCTTGAACTGCTGGATTGTCTTGTGAACTGATTCTCTGGTGCCAGTCATTGTGTGCCTGCGACTTAGCTGTTTGCCTGTTTTTTTGTATTTGCATTCTACAATGGTCACACTGTTAGCATCATTTAACTGAGTCTGTAATTTGATTTCATAGCCTACTGTAGCTTTTCCGTCTCATCAGATTTTATCACAATTTAATCCTACTGCAATTTATTGTCTATGATGCCAGGTGTCAAGGATATAATAAAAGCCTGCAAACTGGCTTGAGGTATTGTTGAAGTGGCTTTTTAAGTGGAGTGCAAAAGCAGCGAAAGAGGAATACACACACACACACACAGACACACACACACACACATGGCGGAGAAGTCTGTTTTTTGAATTAAAGATACAAAAACACAAAGGGACAGCTTGTAAATACTGTATAGTGTATGGTAGAATGCTGTAATCAGTATAAATCCAGCATTTACCAGTGTTGTTGTACCATCGATGTGACGACAGATGTTGTTATACCATCAGTGAGACGTCACATTGATGGTACAACAAGATGGAATCCGCCCACGCGTCAACCTAGTGAGCACCTCGAATGATCGAGCTGGCAGAATTCAAAGCTGAGCGATTGTAACGGCTACCGGGAAACGCAGTTCAAGCCAAGCCAGCCGTGACAGTAACCCAGTAACAAACAACAATGGCAGCACTCCCACTATATAGCCCTGACACCCTGGACCGCAAATCATTCATCCAACAGCAGCAGAACAAGTGTACATTAAAGAAGACAGACTCTGATGTCAGAATGCTGAAATCTTACCTTGCCGAGATGGTTGAAATCCGTAGCATCGGAGACATCACACCAAATGAGCTTGATACCTTCATCGCCGATTTCCTGTATAAAATAAAAAGAAACGATGGGACCGAGTATGAGCCGTCAACCTTGAGGGGGATGGTAGGCAGCATGGACTGCTACCTTCAGCAGATCAATTCTGGGCATTTAAATTTCCACGAGAATAACAAAGAATTCCCAGAGACACTATCCACCCTGTCGGCCAAACAAAAATTTTTAAAAAAGATGGGCAAAGGCAGCAAGCCTAACAGGGCAGAAGCCCTATCTCCCTCTGACATAGAAAAGCTTTACACAAGCAGCACCTTGGGCCTGCATAGCCCTGTGTCCCTCTTGAATATGCTGCTTTTTAACAATGTGCTCTACTGTGCATTAAGAACAGCAGAGCAGTATGCCCTCAGGTGGGGTGACCTATGCCTACTAACGGACACGGATGGCAACCGTTTCATAGAGTATACTGAAAGGCAGACAAAAGCAAGAGCTGGTGACAACCCCATGGACATCAGGGCAATTAAGCCCAGAATGTATGAAAAAGACAGTTCAGAAAGAGATCCAGTCAGGGCATACACTGCATATGCCTCTCAAAGACCTCTAAGCATGCTGTCATCAGACTCCCCCTTCTACCTGGCTCCCAACCTGTACTTCAAGCCAGGTGTTACTCTGTGGTTCAGGGCAATGACACTAGGTGAAAACAAAGTGCAGACAATGATGCAGGTAATAAAAACTTCTGCTGTGTTACCTGTAGAAAAGCGTATAACCAATCACTCTACTCGTAAAACTGCAATTCAGAGGTTAGTAGATGGTGCAGTGCCCCCTACTGAGGTGCAGCAGGTCTCTGGACATAAAAGCCTGCAATCTATAAATAATTACAGGTTCCTGTCGGAGACCAAGCAGAAAAGAAACTGTGACATCCTTTGCGGACATGCAGCAAATGACAATCAGCAGCCTTCTACCTCAATGTCAATTGCAGTGATCTCACTTTCACAAGCAAGCGCTAGTGAAAAGAATCAGAAAAAGTGTCCGCTTTTTCCCATGTCTGACCTAACTAACTTCAACTTATTTGGAGACAACTGTGTTTTCCAACAGGGTGTCACCATGCATTTCCATAATCACTTCGGCCCACAAAGGAAAAAACGACCAGCAGTCATCTCCGATTCCGACAGTGAATAGCCAAAATGGTAAGAATCTTGTATCTGTTTACCCCCCCCCGCGCCGTCATGCTTGGTCTCAAATATTCGATTGTAATATTAATTGTACCCCTATTTTGTTTCCTTGTGGCTCTTGTCTGTGTTTCTTCCAGGTGATTGAATGAAAATCCCTCTTGTAGGATCCCAGGAGCGTACACTGCTTTACGGCAAATTCAGTTGGACGCCCAAGTCACCTGACATAACAAAATTTGCAGCCTAACGTAATATTTGCTTCATTTGGTAGTTGGTGTACAACGAATTAAAATGCGTGTCTTTTGTTTTGCCAGTGGGCTCTTGTATATTTTTAAAATAAACAGTTCACTTCAGTATGTGCCTCCTTTGAATCTGTCCTGTTACAAGTTCATCACGCAATGTAAGAAAGAATGACGCAATATGTTCAAGTTTTGTACACTGGTGTAAGTTGACAGCGATGCCCATACACTATAAAAGACAATGAATGGGCATCGCTGAACAACAAAGCTGCGTTGCCATCTGGTGGCTTCCTTGGCAACCACTGAAAACCTCTTGAGCTTCACTCTCGAGGTTTACACGGGTTGCCAAGGAAGCCACTCGATGGCAGCATAGCTTTGTTGTTCATTGATGCCCATTCATTATCCTCTATAGGGTTATCATGTATTCACACTGGAATTATGAACTGAGAATGATTATTCTCATATTTATCTCGGTAATGTTGTTTTCTGTACTTCACCTCTGAAGAGGTTACTGGGGTGAGCCCAAAGTTACTGGCATGTGCTATGCCAGTCATACAGTGTTTAAGTGGCACGGCAGAACAAACAGGTGTACACAGGGAAGTGACTGGGTAGCCAGTAAACACACAGAAAAGGACACTGTCAATCCCTTTTCACCTCAAACTGTCCCTAGTTTGAAAAACACATTTTATGACTGTTCACATTCTGTAAAATGCATTGCTATGACTTGTAATTTGATTCTGATTCTTATTTTTACTTTTAGAAGTGAAAAACAGACTGCACACCATACTGGTGTTACCACACCAAAATGTGTTTGTTTACATTCCTTAAAGCAGCAGTATTTGTTAATTGGCAAAAAAATTAATCAGATAGTTTTTAGCAAAAATGTATTTCTGATAACCTAAGATTCATGCTCAGTATATTTTTTGTTTTCTCAGATGTTAAAACTTTGTTACAGCTGATTTTGTCATTAATGACTCATGTAATTAAAGATGGCCGTCATTCACCATGATTAAAAATATCTTTCTCTGGTGCTACTTGTTGAATGTACATCCTAGATTCATGCTGCAGTTGTATTAGGATGGTTCTTCTGCATGTTTCTGATAGTAAACACCACAAAATATTAAATTTTTTCATGATGGGCGTGGTATGGGTGTGGAAACTTCAAGACCCCATATCTTGATTCAGGAATGAATGAAAACAAAAGGAAAAATGTGTATCTTGATATTTTTTTCCAGACAAACCTTATTACTGAAAAATGGGTATGAATACTAATAAATACTGCTACTTCAGTGTTTAGTGGGGATGCCGCAAGTTGAAGTAGCTCTGAGGCTTGACCTCAGAGAGTCAGGGGAGAGCAGCTCATTAGTGCAGAGAACATTCTGATGATGTTGGTTCAGGTATCAAGGTCTCTGCTTATTTGGACTCCTAGCCCTTTATCAAGAGTAATTTTTGTTAAATATTGCAAGATACACAACTAACAGATAGTTACAGAACAAATTTCTTCTACACAATACTTTATGTTAAGAAGATGATAGTTTCTCAGATACCAAAGCATATCACTGACAGTTTAATACCTGTTTCTAATATTTATAGAACAAGATCCATGACTAGCAGTGGATGGTTTTATGTGATGAGGGTGAGTTAAGTCGCGTACCAATAACAGCGACTAAACAACCGCCCGAAATCACAAAAGCGAGCAAAAACAGATCGACCGCCGCAAACAGTGATGATCAATACATTCATTTACCAACAAAAACAATGGAACATTTTTTATGTGGGGGCTGTGCCCCCCGCTCCCCCCAACTAACAGATTCTCAACTCGGGGGGTGGAGGGCGGACTTTAAAAAAAGAAAACTGAAGGGCGCACAAAAGTCATATCCAGCCCTAGGATTTGAACCCGGATCCTTCAGCTTCACAGGTGGTGGTGGTAGCCACTACACCAAACAACCAGCTTGGTAGAGTTTGCCACACTGTCCCTCTTCTTATCATCAAGCGAGTGCACATCATGGATACACTCGCTCTCATCTGTTCTTCAGTATATTGCACCAGTAGCTCTTCCGACCAGCGGTTTTATTGAGTCGCTCTTATTGAGTAGCTCAATAAAACTCACTCATGTAACATGATGCCACTGTGGGTACAGTCTTCCTCTGCTCGGTAACATTGGGCCAAAAGTCTACAATTTTTCATCCTGTTAAACTACAGAAGTGCTTACTTCTTGATCGCACTTCTGTTACAAATTGTCAATGTTTGAACCAGCATTAAAATGATTTTATGACCAATCTTTGTCTTCTGGTTACACTTAGTGTGCATTTAATGTTTGCTGTGGGAAGTACTGTTATATGATTCCTGTTTTTGTAATTTCATTGACCTAGGTCACCTCTGAGAAAGGGCACATTTACTCAGAGGTATGTCCTGAAGCTAAGAAATGAATGAGTTATTTAACTGCTGTATATGCAAGGGTCTTCTGTTTTTCACTTTCAGCAAGGCCCCTGGTTCTCTGCAACACTGATTGGCTCCCATCGTACCTTTCAACTGCATATCACTACGAGGGAGGCCCTCCATATTACTCCTTGGAAACCTCATGTCCCACATGTAGATGGTGCTCTTTCCTCATTGTGCACTGAGATGTAATAGTAGCATTCCAAATATATCCCTGCTCTTCAGTGAACAGACAGCATTTTGGGGCACTTATATACACAGTTATCTGAGCTTTGGTCTCGGTTGTCTGATACCGAGTCCCACAGTTTGACACACTTTCCCACATGGTGTTCCACACTAGGGTGATGATAGACAAGAGGTATGGCTTCCATATACTGCTGGAGATGGACCACTGTCTCACCTAGGTATATGTAATAAATAGCGTGTATATTGTATTACTCTGAGTATGGCATTCACAGTACTTGCATTTACAGGCTGACGTACCGATGCAGCCCATTAACAGGTAACAGCATCTGCTGTCAAGAAGAATTAGAATTTAGTTTGCCATTACACAGAGGTAGTGGGAGGTTTATTCTAAAGGTCTTTTGAATCTAATAAGCAGAACCCTCAGCCTGCTGTATCCCATTTGTTTCCTGCAAATTCGTATATATATGGGGCAAGGTGATGAAGCTTGCTGTCTTGCAGGTCTGAACAGTTCCTGGGGGAATTAAAAATGATGGCACCCCGCAGCTGCCTTTAGCACCTGATAACCATCTTTTTAGGCTACCCCCTGAAATTGGGTGTTTGACCAAATATATTCCTGAGTGTCTGCATGTGACGTGTGCAAATGGAACTCTCCATGTCTGGAAATTGAGAGCTATTTTTGCTATCTAGTCGAGAGGAAGAACATACACTACTGCACATTGTCATGGGCATGTACTCTTCTTGACTATATCTGCCTTTGGGACAAGGCAAGGGCTTGGA
This sequence comes from Neoceratodus forsteri, assembly GCA_016271365.2. Classification (NCBI taxonomy): domain Eukaryota; kingdom Metazoa; phylum Chordata; order Ceratodontiformes; family Ceratodontidae; genus Neoceratodus; species Neoceratodus forsteri. The sequence goes on along the minus strand of JADMNL010000034.1, from coordinate 118,222,161 downwards.
CGTTCATTTAAGGGGATTGTCAGTGGTGACTTTGCACAGTGTTACTGGGCCTCCTTAGTTTCACAGACTTTGTGAGTGCAATGAAGGCACAGCTCGTAAAATGCTACATAAAATGGAAGCGGAGGGTTCCTTTGACTGAGATTAGTACTGGGCAAAATTTCTGGTACTGTTGCAAAATTGCACAAAATTGCCGATTTTTGCACATGTGTAATTTTCACAAAATTGTATCACAGTCCAGCATAATTTTGCTTCCATTTTTACCAAAATTGTACATTTCCCCCAAATTGCACACTTTTTAAAGTCTTGAGTTCTTAGAAATGCACAGTTTCATCAAATAGCACCTTTTCCCCCAAAGTGCAAATTTTTAAAAGTGGGAATTCTTAAAAATGTGCAATTTCAGCAAATAATACCACAGGCTGAGCATAAACTTTCAAAAGTATAAACTTTTATAAACCTTAATCTGCAAAATTGTGCAATTATGCTCCTTTTTACATAAAAAGCTACATAGGGCTGTATAATGTACTCAGTTCTCAAAACTGCACGAAATTACATGACATGGGTGCAGTTTCATGAAAAATGTATGAAACAGATTTTCACACTTTTGCCCAGCACTGAGACTTTGTTAGCGGTTTGTGGGTGCAGGGGTTCTGACCTCATTGTGGTGCTGTGTGCTTCAGTTTCTCATGCAGCACTGCAATTTAGTTATAACAGAAAAAGGAGCCCAGTTGGAAACCTGTGTCATGTTAGCTGCCAAAGCTCATAAACTGTAATTTCAGCACTGCTGGCAGAATATTCAGAGCATATCTTCCTTGAGTTATTCAGCAGTAGAGCTGTATGGAACACCCAATCCGAATGTGAATGGGTTCAGCAGCCAAGGAATTTGTAAAGCATCCTGAATTTTTCCACTAACATTCTTAGGATAGCAGGACCACTGACCGTTGGTTCCTGGCTCTCTTATCTTAGGAATGCACAAGAGGCTAGTCTTACAAAAGTAAATATTAACATAAATATAAGAAGCAGCCAGTTTGGACCTAACACCTCCAAAGATGTTGGAATAGGCAGAAGAATCCCCAGCCCCTTTTACACAGAGCAGCACTCATATCGTACTGGTTCTTAACTGCCCGCTCTTCGCCATCTGCACCGCTGCCTTTTGGCTCTATACTGTAGAGGACTGCACTGATCTCATGGCTCTGCCGACATTTTCTTCCACCTTTCTGGCCAACTGAGAGCAGTGTTGAGGTGGGGGGGGCGGGTGCCAGTGAGTGGTTCACTAAACATATTGTACCCGAGTTCAGCTAATAGATCTACAGATATTAGCAAAAAAGCTGAACTCGGGGAAACTAGATACTTTTTGGAAGTGAGGGATGCAGACTACTTTAATAGTGTTCTGAAAGTGGTGCTGTGATACTGGACATGCACTTATGCATATTTATGTTCCAAGGGATATGAATATGCATAAGGTATGCCCAGTGTCACAGCTCCACTTTTGTAGTGCTTTTAAAGTAGTTTTTAGCTCCCATTTCAGAAAAGTAACTAGTTTCCCAAGTTCTAGTATCTGAGAATATATTTAGCTGAACTCGGATAGAATATTCTACACACAAGCCTCAGGACTGCATATGGGGAAGTGCAGCCTGGGAAATTGAGTCTCTCGCAAGAGGCTATCCACAAATTGATGTGAGTGCCATCATCAGATTAGACAGTGGCAGAGAGTGGTGTGAAATGGTAAAACGCAGCAGCGAACCAAGAAAAACAGGGAACTCCAGGACAGCATATGCCTTGGATGTGGTGTGGCTCAGTTATAGATGACAAGAAAGGTAATGTTGCAGTGGCTCTGCACTGATCAATGCGGTCCAGAGCCTGCTGTGTAAAAGAGGCTTCTGATAGGCAGTGCTTCTGGCCTTTGTGGCTGTTTGAAGGAACAGGAACTTTGCTTGTGTGCCTCATCTGTTCCTTGCAGAGGGACTGGAGTCCTGTTTAATCCCAATATGTTGATCAAAATGTCCTTTCCTTCCACTTCTTTAAAGACTTATCAGCCACTGACATTCAGTGTAAACTGCCAAAGAGGGCTAGTTTGTTCAACAATATCGAAGGTGAAATGTTTCCTCTTTTAAATACCATTAGCAGTTGTCATTGTTGAAATCCTCTGGAGGACAAAAATGACTCACAAAGGAAAAATGACAAATCCGCATTTTTAAATGGAGGGATATGGAAAAACAGCTCACTGTCTAATAATTAATAATACATTACCAGCATTGGTCCCTTTTGTTGTATCCATGTGGTGTCAATGAACATGTCTTTCTCCTAAGAGAAAGGTGCTGTACGGAACCCCCTTTTGTAGCTTGACAGGTTTTTGAACATGAGGTTACTTCACACGTTGCCAGCCATCATAAATATTGCAAGGATCTGATGCAGAAATGAGTTGTTACAAGGCAGTATGTATGTGATATTAGAGCAGTGAGCAAGACAAACCCTGGGCCGACTCCTAGGAGCATTCGTGCCCCCCTGCTGGTGTGAGTTACATTGGGTTCATCCATGCATTCATGCAAGACTAGGGCACTAGTGTTCTTATTGTAAGCAGTCTTACACAGACATCTGTGCAGACCATAACTTTGTGTAGTGCCGACTCTCGTGTCACAAAGAAGCACATCCATGTGGAATGATTACCTTTGTTTTCCATAAAATGTATATACTGTACCATGGTTCACTCTCTTTTGCAAATAACTTTTATATCCAGCCTGATGTACTTGGCTACATTGGCTAGTAAACAGAATTTGGAATGTAAAACAAGATAGCTGCATTTCCAAATGTGATGACGCAGCCGCAGCTCCCGATTTTTGACTTGCAATTGTGTCCTCCAGTATCTGCTATGATGTCATTTTCCTGTTTTCAGACATTTCAGCACATTTGAGAGTTTACTTGTTTTATCTGCATGCATGGGATAGGCATAAGGGAATCACAATAGAAAAGAATGAGGAAAGGGAGGAGGAGCCAGAGATCATGTAGGGTCTATGGTGATACCGTAGGTAGGGATAAATAGACAGACTGGGTGGACCAGCTGATCCTCATCTGCCAACAGATTCTGTGTTTCTATGTTACGTCTACTTTTGTCAAAAATGTGATGCATGTAACATAGTTTTGGCCCCCGTTTCATGTAACTATACCAACAGACCAACTTTGATAAGGTCAAACTGTGATATTACAAGTTTGCACAACTGTGTGAAACTGCACTAAAAATGTGCTACAAACATTTGAAAATCCATCCCAGAACCAGGGACCCTCAATTTACAAAGGCAGGAGCTGTACCAGACAGCTAAAGATGATGTCAGCTGGCCTATAATAGTGATCTGTCCATCCCCGCCTATCATAGACTTCCATTTACAACATGTTTTTTTTTTTGTGTGTGTGTGTCTTTGGACTGATTGGCATACATACCAATGTCCTTTTGTCTCATGCAAATGGAAAACCAGGAAGTACTGTAACTGCATAGAAAGGCCTGTATTTAATGATCAACTGCAACACAAAATGCCTTTCATTTTGTTTTGACTCAAAGTATATTTGATGTATATTTGTAACACAATAAAAAGCAGTTATTCATATTTTTGTATGTACAGTTACTCTTATAATAAATAATAATAAACTTTATAAGCACAATATCTAAAACCAAAGTGCTGTACAAAGCATTAGAACAGTTAAAAGAGATAAAACAATGACCAGCCAATTCCAGACTAAACTATAAAATAGTCGAGGCAGGAAATTGTATGGAATCGCCAAAGGCATGGCAGAACAAATAGATCTTCAGGGCTGTCTTAAAGCTCCCCACGGTCTGGCACTCTCGAATCTGGTGAGGTAGAGAATTCCACAGGGTCGGGGCTACGGACATAAAAGTACGAGAACCAGATGTTTTCAACTGTACCCTGGGAATCTCTAACAACCCCTCGTCAGCTGAGCGGAGTGGACAGCTGGGACAGTAAGGAATCAGGAGCTTTTGCAGGTAGCCCAGGCCCAGTCCGTGTAGGGCTTTGAAGTTCAGAAGACTGACCTTAAAGGTGATCCGCCACTGAAGGGGCAGCCAGTGCAGTTCGCGCAGCACAGGAGTGATGTGGCTCAAACGAGGAGCCCCAGTCAACAGCCGTGCTGCAGCATTCTGCACCAGCTGCAAGCGACAGATATCGACCCCTGGAAGCCCTAGGTAAAGGGAGTTACAGTAGTCCAGGCGTGAGGTCACAAAGGCGTCAGAAGGTCTCCAGATGGAACAAGGTGCTTGACCTGAGCGATGTTCCTAAAATGGTAAAATGAAGACTTGACTACTGCAGCCACCTGTGATCGCAGTGTCAGCCTATCATCAAGGATCACCCCCAGGTTTCTCACCCACTCAGAGGAAGGCAGCTGACTGCTCCCAAGCAAAAGCCCAGAAGGAAGCCCTGGCCACCGACCCCCCTATCCGGAGGCCTGGACCCACAACCAGCACCTCAGTCTTATTGGAATTCAATTTCAGCCAGCTGGATTTCATCCAGTCCTGGATTTCTATGAACAATCCAAAGAAACCTGCGCACCCCCCCCTTGGATTGTTTGTTGTATGCCACAACCCAGCAGCACCCCCTGGTAGAAATGTAAATTCTAGTGTGAGAAAGCAATATGAAAGGTTTGTGCATGCTATCTTTGGATTTGGCTGGATTTCTATGAGGCAGCTGTTAAAGACCGACATTACACTAACCTGGTCGGGTGTGAAAGACAGGGAGAGCTAGGTATCATCTGCATAACAGTGAAACCTCAGCCCATACCATCTTACAATGTCTCCTAGAGGCAGCATGTACGCTGCAAACAACATTGGGGAGAGCACCGAGCCCTGAGGGACCCCGCAGGGCAGGGAGAATGAGTCAGGGGGGAAAACAACCTAGATACCACCCTCTGAAACCTGCCAGAGAGGAATGATTCAAACCATCTGAGGACTGAAGCAGGCAAGCCACAGATGACCCTCAGGTGCTCAAGCAACACCCCATGGTCCATGGTGTCAAAAGCTGATGAGAGATCAAGGAGCACCAAGATGGAAAGATGGAATGGTGCTTCTGATCTCTAGCCATCAGGAGATCATTGAGCACTCAAACCAGAGCAGTTTCAATACTATGCCTCTTCTGAAAACTGGACTGGAGAGGATCATAGATACCATGGATGGTAAGATGGTTCTCCAGCTGCAGCGCAACTACTTTCTCAATCACCTTCCCTACAGAGGGAAGGTTAGAGGTAAGTCTGTAGTTGTCCAAGCAGTTAGGGTCCAAAGAAGCTTTCTTAAGGAGGGATGTCACCACCGCCTCCTTCAGGGAGCTAGGGAACTCACTCATCACCACACAGTCTTGGCCAGGACAGGACTAATAGAATCAATACACTCTAATATAAGGCATGTTGGGCCCAGGTCCAAACTACAGCACGTCAGACACATATTCTGGACAATCTGAACGATATCAACAATCTCTAGCTGGTCGAAAGAAGACCAAGAAAGCCGAGTTGCAGTGGCCAAGCACTGGCCACCATCAACCCCCATAGAGTGGGCAGGTTGGATCTCCGCCTTGATGTTGGCCACCTTATCAGCAAAGAATTGAGCGAACTCATCACACTTAAGCTGTGAAAATGTGCCTCAGACCTGCAGACAGGGTGGGTTGCACAACCTGTCCACGGTCTGAAAGAGCTGAGCTGGTCGATTCTGAGCTGCAGCAATCTCCCCAGACAGGAACTCTGCCTTTGCTGATTGATAGACCCGATAGTGTTCCATCAGTCTAAGGTGGTCGGCATGCAGGGTGGATTTCCACTAACGTCACTCTAACCTTCGTCCAACTCATCTCAACTCCTTCAGGGTCCTGTCAAACCAGGGGGACTGTGGGCGAAGAGAGAGAAGACAAACACGGACAGGAGCGATAGAGTCCAGGACTTCCCTCGCAGCTTTATTATAGGCCTGGACTAAGTCCTCTGGACTCCTGCTTGCACCCGGTGATCCCAATAGGTCCAGTACCACCAGCAGGCCATCAAGGGTCACATCCCTCTAAGGGCGGTATCTGACCATCTCCACAGGGGCAGGCCTATAGAGGGGAGCCTGGAAATTGAACCTTATGGTGTGGTGATCAGACCATCTGACTGGTTCCACCACCAAATCGGTGGTCTCCATCCCCAGGAGGAAAACCAGATCGAGTGAGTGACCATGCTCATGGGTTGCAGAGGCAACTAACTACCTGTGTGAGGCCCAACGAACACATAAGTTGGAGGAAGTCCTGACCAAAATGTGAAAGTTTGTCGTCAGGCTAAGCATTGAAGTCACCTAGTACCATCAGCCTGGGTGACTTAAATGCCATGTCAACAACGAAGTCTGCGACTTTCTGCAGGAACAGTTTCTCGTCCCCAGGTGGACAGTAGATGAGAATGATCCTGCACCTCACACCTGCAACCATGATGCACTCAAACGATCTGAGTTCCTCAACTGGCACTCCCACAAGACCCAATTCCAATCTAAAACATATGGCTACACCCCCGCCCATGCGATCCAATCTCGAGCATGTATCACCAAGAACCCAGCCGGAATAGCCGCCTCCAAAATGGGGCCAGAATTATCATCCAGCCAGGTCTCGGTGATGCAAGCCAGATCAGTTGTCCCAACAAGATCAGCAGTAATAGCCATCTTGTTCCTAATAGATCTGGCATTGCACAACACCGGTCAAGTCGGACGGGGTTCTGGGGCCAACCGGGCCACCAGCCCAAAAACATTGGAGCCCTTGGGTGTGGGGACCAGATGTGGAAGATTATGTTCCAGAACCCATTTCACCCCAGGGCGTCTCCTGGTCCTGACTACCCCAATCCGACCATCCCGCTCAGCCCCACACTGAGTTTGGGACCCCCAACCCCCGTCTGTCTCCTCCCTACTATTCCCAGAGCCCTGCAGCATCTATAAACTGCTGCCGGCAAGGGAGGACAATTAAAGGGGCGAAGGTCCCGGAGCTCGGAGGAAGAGTAGTGCCAGACCTGAGGAGCTGCCTGCCAGCACATCTTCAGCTCACCCACAGCTGCAAATGAAAGCAGTAAATGAATAAAATATAAACAACACACCCACTCAATCACCCCAATATTCACATACACTCCCACACTCAAAATAAAAATAAAGAAAAAAATAGTTATACAAAATTACACAGTCCAGAATATAATAAATGGAAAATGGAAGAAATTAGTCTTGGAAATATAAATGAGTACGAGTTCTAATACCAGAGAGCTCACACCACTCTGGTTAAAAAGTCCACAGATGATCCGACCCCGACACCACCTCGCACATGGTGGGGATGAAGCCACAAAGTCAGAAGCATTAACAATGTAGAAGTCACCATATGTCAGTGCAATACAAAAATGAGCAATCAGTAAGTCTCACAGTCAGATGAGTCATAGTTTCCCCAACAACCACCTCTCACATGGTGGTGGAAACCCACGATTAAACCACAGAAAGTCTGATAAAATAACAGTACACAAAAAATGAAAAGGAAACTGTGCACAACGCACTCACCGCCCAAGTACCCGCAGGATAGGGCCAGGGAGCAAATCAAGTCAGCTATCCCAGTGCAAATCACTAGCCAAGGGGAAATTCAGTCCACATTATCCAAAAGCACCAGAGCAGGGAGATGGATACCAGATCACCCGGCTCCTCAGGGCAGCATATAGTAAAAACTGTCCACTCGTAACACTCACTCCAGATAGTCCTCCTAGATAACGTCAGAGACCAAGCGAGGATCAGAACAGAGAGTGCAATTTCAGGGAGTCTAATGAGGACCCCTAACTGTGCGGACCCAGGCTAGCCACACCCCCGACCGTCCGCGACCTGCGGCTACAGGCACCCCGGTAGACCAACTACAGCCAGTCCACGAGGTGGCTTAGGGGAAGCTCCAATTCCCCTCCAGCTTCCCGGTGGTCAGAACAAAGCAACTCCTGCCTGGTCCCGGGCAGTACGAAGAGAGGCAGCCAGTAAACACAGTGGGGAGCACCTCACCAGAACACTCTCAGCGAACAGTTCGCCACCATATAAAGACTGTGCTGGTGTCCACAAGAATTCGCAAACCTCTACTGGAACAGGGCAGACTGTAATGGATACCAAGAGCAGACCGGCCAAGTCCTAAAATGAGTGTGGGATAAGTAGAGAACAAACTGCTGGCCACCGGCTTACGGGCTGAGAGAGCATAACCCAAAACTTTCCACAGATTGAGAGGTGTAAGAAAAGCGGGCAGTGAGCAGCTCTCCTAGATCTTCTCAATCTCTGACGTTCAGGGAGAAGGATTAAGTCACAGGTGTGCAAACCCTGGAGATTTTCCACCAGTCGGGTAGATAACGGCAGCTCCTCCAATCTCAGCGACTCAAGCAGGCAAAACTCGGTGACTCAAGCAGGCGAGGGAAGTACACACAAAAAACAAAATAAAACCAAAACAACTGTTAAAACAAAATGTAGGTTACTGATTACTAAATTAAATGAAACGGAAAATGAACGCAGAACAAAAACAGCAAAAACAAACACTAACGCTCGCAGCAACTAAAATTCCCGCTTCCGACAGCAGGCCCAGAGTGGCCGTCATCACTTTTAGGTAGTTCATAAACTACCCATAAGGCAAGATTATGGTTATAAGAGTGCATTCTCAGGTTCTGTGGGTGAGAGAACTGTGAAGCACAGCTGAGCACTTCTGGCACAGAGAGGACTTGAAAAGAAACTCTTCTAACCATAAGAGACACAGGAACTGTACATATGAATATATTATAAATCTTGTTGAAGATTTCTGTTTTTAAAAACTGAATCTAGAATTTACAATCAAAATGTTTTACTTTTTTGAAATTTAGAGAAAACCCTGTGTGAAAAATGAACTATGCCATCTTATAAAATGGGTACTAAAGTCACAGAAACTGACAGTAGATAAGAGCCGCTTGGCCCATCCAGTCTGCCCATTTTCATTGTGATTGCTTTTGCTGCAGACTCTCCTTGGTCTATGGCACTGTCTCTTCCACCCCCTTCCTGTCCTTTATGATTCCCTTGTGCCTTTCCCAGGCTTTTTGAATCCCAACACTGTGTTTGCCCCCACTGCCTTTGCTGGAAGGCTGTTCCAGGCATCCTCCACCCTTTCTGTGAAGAAGTATTTCCTCACATCTGTCCTGAACCTACCCCTTTCCAGCTTCATATAGAGACCCCTTTTCTCTGAAAAATACCTCCCACCTGTGCCTTATTCACCCCCCATGAGGTATTTGAATCCTCAAATTCTGATTGGCAGAACCAGTCACCTGACCGTGCATGAATGCAACTACTACCCACAGTCATCCTGGTATTTAGCCTCATCACAAATCTCCATGCAACATTGTAAAGTTTAAAAACCTGTATGGCAGACATTGTTTCCCCTTCAAGTCACAATCCGTCCTTATATGTCTATGGTCACAACAGCCCCAATTTACATTTATGTATGTACTCACTCCCACTACCTCTCTGTTACCCCCGCCCTGCTTGTGCTACATACCCTACCATAAAAACTACATGATAACGTACATGTTTGTTTATTTTAAAACTTAATTTCAGTGTCATCCAGAGCACTTCACCAGCATTTGTTTTCAATTAGCCCCTTTACATTATTATGACATTAGAAATGCATAATAAACATAAATCCCCTCGATTTATTGATAATTTCAATATAATGTATGGGGAGCCATTATTACTAACTAAAATCAAGCAGATTACAACCTTATAATGTATGGTAGAACATTGTTATAGGTAGAAATCTACCTTTTTATAACAACGTTTTACCATCGATGTGACATCACGATGTTGTTAATCCATCAATGGTACGTCACATCGATGGGTTAACAACCGGGAACAGTCAGGGCATGCGCGGAGCTGGATTGGACGGCCTTGTAACGGCCGCGGCGGTGAGGGCAGAGCAGTGGGGACATGAAAACAGCAGTAAGGAACTGCTTTCTTTTCTAAAAAAACGAACTGGTACCATACACTATAAAAGCTAATGTATGGTATATCGATGGGTAACCGTTTTGTTAACCAATCTCGAGGTTGCCATGGCGATGTAAACCTCTCGAGCTTCGCTGTCGAGGTTTACCTGGTCGCCCTGGTAACCTCTCGATGGTTAACAAACCGGTTAACCATCGATGACCATACATTATCTTCTATGTTATGCCATCACTCTGTTGTTAACCCTTCTTGAGTATGTCATATCAATGGTATAACAAAATGGATTGCTTACAACAATGTTCTAACAAACTGGAATGCTGACAACAATCAGTGTTCTAACAAACGGAATGCTGACAACAATCAATGTTCTGTAAAGTAAATCAGTAAAGTAAAGTAATTCAATCTGTGATTGCACAATCTTGGTAACCCATACACTATAAAATATAATGTATGGTCTTTGGTTAACAACCGCGCTGAAAACACTTCTTGAGGTTGCCACAACATCTGAAAACCTCTCGAGCTGCGCTCTCAAGGATTACAATGATGTCACGGCAACCTCTCGAAGTGTTTACAGCGTGGTTATTAACCAAAGACCATACATTATCCTCTATGTATTTGTTTTTTCAAGGTGAAAGTACATTGTAAGTTGCCCATTTTGGAAGGTCGCCATTCGATGCTCTGCTCATCCATGGCACCGAGGTTGGTTATTTTTTTAAAGCATATTAAGTAAATATAGCATCTGTTTAAATTTATCTTACAGGCTTCGACAATCTGTTTTTCTAAAGCAAGTGTTCTAACACTGTTAATTCAGTGTTGGAAAATTGAATCCGGGACTCCGAGCATATGCATTGCAGTCCCAAGTTCAATTTTCAAACACTGAATTAAGAGGGTTAGAGCACTTGTTTAAAAAAACTGATTGCTGAAATCTGCAAGACAAATTTAACAGATTCTATATTTACTTCATATGCTTTTAAAAATAATAATTGCTGTCTCTTACCTGTTGTGTTTGAAATTTTGTGAGTGTGCAGTGGGTGAGGGCAGACAAGATTATCAAGTAGAGGTTTCATTTGAAGGTCTCAATGTTGCAAGCAGGTGGAGGAGGGAGAGGATGGGAAACAGCCCTCTAGGAAGCAAGCAAGCAACTTCAAGCAACAAGGTACTTCAGTCGGAGCGGTTGTGTTTGCAGTTCCTGCTGTCACCAGTCTGAGCCATGATCATGAATGGAAGGTTCAGCAGCTGCTCATCCCAAGAAAAATTAGAAATTCAGAGGCCTTTTTTGTTTTACATATAACAGTTCCTGATACTCTAAATGATTTTTTTCAGTCCCACAGTTCAGACTCTCAAAGCTGCTACAGTCCATCACTACAAAAGAAAACTACAAGTACGGAATCTCCATTAGGTCGAAAGACCTAAAGCAAAACTGTAAAAGTTTAGTCATGGTAGGTGGAGGGACTACTTTAGCTAAAAACATCATATTCATATAAACTTTAAAATATTATAAAAATGTTTTTTTGTTTTTTAAATTAAAAGCACATATTTTAGAAACTAAAAGCCCATTTTATAAGCTCAATAAGGCATGGCTGAGTGTTGGTAGTACTAAGATACCCCCACACTCGGGGGTGGAAACACCCCTGAATGTACATGTATCTCAGTACTACCAACACCCAACCAATGTCTTATTGCTTACTGAACATATAGCTTCAGAATGTTAGAACTACAGTATTTGCATGAGACACATCATGACATCATTCTTAGCCAATCAGGATTGTTTTTTTTTTCTTCTAAATATTCCAGGTACTCTTAGAACCATAAGAGGGTGTCTCATGCAAACAGTTCTAAAATTTTGGAGTTCTAAGTTTAATTGGCACAGTCCATTTCACATAAAAGGGATTTTCTTATATTCTGCAAAGTAAAGCATATTAATTTTAAAATCAAATTTTAGATTTTATTTTTAAACAAAGATCTTTAACATGATTTATAAAATGTTTATACATATGGTTTCTGCATTTCTTATGGTTATAAAAATTTCTTCTCAAGTCCTTTGTGTGCCAGAACTGCTCAGTTTCACATTGCAGTTCTCTTACCTGAAGAACTTGAGAATGTATTCTTATAACCATAAGACACAGTAACTGTACATATAAACATATATAGGAGTACCTAGAATGTTTAGACAATCCTGATTGGCTAAAAATGATATCATGATATAATGCCACTAAAAGCCGATTTGTAGTCCCAACAGCAGTTTCCACAAAAGTCCCAATTCACACACAGTACAATGTATAGAGTTCTACACACCGAATCAGTCCTGCGAAGGTGCAAACTCATGTCCACTTCAGTCGGCACACAGAAATGTTGGCTCCGGCGGTGGCAAACAGCACACAGAAATGTTGGCTCCGGTGGCTGCAAACGGTTTTGATGCGTGAGCTTCAAGGGATTCTTAAAGGCACAGTAACCCATGTAGGGGTTACATACATATGGAATAAATAGTAAATGAACCGGTACCAGTGCTAAAAAATGCTTTTCTGGGAAACATGATTCACAGGTTAAACTCAGTTTTCCTTTAAGATGTTTCAGAGAACGTCATTCTCTGTCACATAAGGAAATGAACATGTTTGTATTAAACTGATTCATTTTGTCCAGTCTAAAGCATCTATAATTTAAATGGAAGGATACTTTATTTTGCCTTCATTTTCAACTTTCTGTCTGCTGGTGGTTCCTCAGATATCTGGAGCATGTCTCATATTATGCAGGACTCTGAGTTTCCCAGTAAATTGTGAAGCTGCTACCATACATCTGCTATGCACTCTCCCAGAACCACATGGGATAGAGTATTCTTTGTGAAGATCACTGATACTGTTGTTTTTGTAATGTACCAAGAGATGAAAAGCCACTTAGCCCTGGTACTCAAGGGCTGTGGTAGCCATCAATTATGGCAGACTGCTACAACACTGTCAGTTCAGCAAGGGAGGCTGATACTATCCTAAACACACACAGCATCATAAAACAGGGAGATGACTTAACAATTCTTTTCTGTTTTATTTTCCTGTAAATTTAGGTGATGAATTGTTTTGCTTTTTCAAAGGTGGATGATGGGTAGAAAAGGTTATATTCAAGAGAAGATATTCACACAACTTGTCTGCTGTTCTTCCACAGTTACAATAATTTGGAAGGGCTATTTTCTGTTAGGTGAGAGGTTAAAGCAGCAATTAATATTTAAAAAAGGTTTAGTATACAGTACTTCATATGTGTTCCTTTACCAGCCCTGATATTGGTTCCAGTGGTTCCTCCTTTACAACCCCCAGTTCCTCCTTTTTTAACCCCTGATGTTGATCCCCGTGGTTCCTCCTTTTTAACCACCAATGTTGATCCCAGCGGTTTCTCCTTTTCAACCACAGATGTTGATCCCAGTGGATCCTCCTTTTTAACCCCCAGTGCCAGTGGTTCTTCCTTTTTAATCTCCAGTGTTGATCCCAGTGGTTTCTCCTTTTCAGTCCACAGTGTAGATCCCAGTGGTTCCTCTTCTTCTATCCCTGATGTTAATCCCGGTAGTTCCTGTTTATCAGCACCCAATATTGATCCCAGTGGTTCCTCATTTTCAACTTCCAGTGTTGATCTCAGTAGTTCCTCCTTTTCAGCCTCCAGTGTTAATCCCAGAAGTTCCTCCTTTTCAGCTTCCAGTGTTGCTCCCATCGGTTCCTCCATTTTAACCTCCAATGTTGATTCCAGTGGTTCCTGGTTCCACCATGGCTGGGTGCTGCCAGTAGTGTGCCAGGTCATCACGGCGCCAAGTCGTGATTTCGCCAACCACTGTTTTTGCAGGGGGCTGAGCCCTCCACCGCCCCTTTCTAATTATTCTAACTCTGGGAGGAGGGCAGCGAATCCAAACATTGGCGCTGTAATGCCGGCACCCTAAAGACATGTAAGGGTGGTTCTTCCTATGCAACCCTTGATGTTTATCCTGGTGGTGCCTCCTTTTCAACCCCATATGTTGAGCTCAGCAGTTCCTCCTTTTCAGCCCCCAGTGTAGATCCCAGCGGTTCCTCCTTTTCAGTTCCCAGTGTTGATCCCAGCAGTTCCTCCTTTTCAACCCCTGATGTTGATCCCTGTGGTTCCTTTTTTCAGCCCCAATGTTAATCGCAGTGGTTCCATTCCCCTGCTGCTGTTCCCAGCAGTTCCTCACAGATAAAGATAAAAATAAGATACAGGGAATACAACTAGAACAGTGTAGAATTTCCATAGGTTCCTAAAGGCATCACAGACTCTTTCTAAGACCTAACAGTGTTTTTTTCCCTAAAACTTTATGCTGGTTATTCCTACATTATGAGTCCTAGTGCTTGAGTGTCCAGTGACAGTTTTAATGACTTAATGTGTCACTCCTCAAAAAAAAAATAGCACCACTGATCCACTTATTTCCACCAGTAAAATGCTGCCTTGCTGATAACTTCTTGTCTCTTGATTATAAGTTAGATCACATGCATATGTTATAGGAATCTAGCAATAAGAAATAATGTAGAAATCTTAAGCCATATAAGTTTTTTTTCTATCATTACATAAAAGTTATTTTTTGACTTGTTCACTAGATTTAAAAAGAACTGGAGGCAAGTTACAAGAAAGGTCAGATTATAAAGGAATGTAAAGGAAAAGCTCCAGTGAAATAAAACAGTGGTTCAAAAATATTTCTTGTCAATTTTACTCAGACTTCTCTCCCACTATGGCAATATCAGAGAAGATGGCAGTGATGTGTTATCTTTTACCAGCCCCTTCACTTCTCTGTATATATATATATATCTTCCACTGTGATGTCATCAGGGGTGGATGCTTTGTTCAGTAATCATGTCACAATTCTCTCTGTCTTTGTCAATCTCTCTCATTTTATGATGTCATCAAGAATTGAAGCTCAAAAGGACAGAGTAATCATGTTACCATACATTGACTTTAAGGGATCTTTAAAGAGCTACTGACACCTCAAAGAAAACTTAAAAAAACATAATAATTGGGTACAATTCTGCTTGCATTCCATTTATATTTTATATATTTCTCCTCTCCATAATTTTTTTGCCAAGGAAATGAGTATGAATATATGATCTTTATTCCTTCAAGTTCATTTTTAGTTTATCTACCTCTGTAGCTTACTCCCTACTTCAAGTCATAATCCTCTGTTGTGACATCACAGTCTGTTACCATGGGAATAACTGTGAGGTCACGAGCAGTGCTTTGTGACTTCAGGTAGGGAGAAAGCAGCAGGAATAGATGAACTTTTCAGGACCAAAGATCCTGTTTTCATGTAAATGACCTCACTAATAAATAATGGGAAGGAGGAATACAGAACTAATTGGAAATACAATCTGGACAGTGCCTAAATATTATGTTTTATTAAAGTTATCCTGAACATGTCACCATCTCTTCTTTAAAGAGGACAGAAAAAAATGATGTCTAAAATATCAGATGAGTCCTGTCTTTTGTAGACCGACTATGTATGTGAATTCAGGTATAAGAAGTCATAAGTTTTTAGTTTATAAATGAAAAGTTTTTTTACAGTATGGCCATACCTGTGTGATATATATATATTTGTTTTTCCATGTCTCCAATCAGGGATGAAAGCAAGCTGATTCTGGAGTGCCGTTAACACTTGTATTTTAGCACCAGCGCTGCCCTTATGCACAGCAGTCTCAGACAAGCTATATCAGTACAGCACCACAGTGATCTTCAGGACCTGTTCAGTAAACTGCAGCCAATTCTTTTAATTCTTATTGTTGAGATTTTCTGAAAGTAAGCATTCATTGTAGAAACTGGAAACAGTTTGACTCTTTTAATTTTGCTTTTATGACAGTCAGCATACATTACCATGTATGTACAATTGCTTGCTTTCGTTTGTACCTTGTAGTGTCAGTAGCAATCTCAGTGATGTCCACGTTTAGAAGTTAAGAAGTATAACTTTTTTATACCTTAATGCTGTTAGAAACTGGAACTTTACTCACATAGACAGAACAACAATTCACTGATGTTCCTTTTTTTTTCGCATATGTGCTAATGATTTTGTCGGTTACAAGGATGCTATCAGTCTTGACATTTTATAGTCATCGTCCGCCATATCCCAATAGTTTAAGAAAAAAAATGTTCGTTATATGCAGTTTCTTGTGCCTCAAAGTAACAGCAAATGTCTCAATATAAAAAAAGAAAATATGCAGTTTATGCCAAGAATGAATGCCCATTGACACCCTCTCCTCTCGTTCAAATGACAGAGAGCAAAATTATGGCCATTAGTTTAATGCTTTCACAGTCCATTGATAAATTTCGATTTCGACATCTACTCTAGTAGCACTGCGAGCAGACCGTAGACATAAGATCACTACTTCCACAGACAAATGATAGAGACAAGATGTGTACCCAGTCCTAATTCTCCTATGGACACAGGCTGACATTTGTTTATACTCATTCATATCTCTAATGGCTCATATATTTTCCACTTTTTTAAATATTCTGTGATATGCTACTGACCCCTCTTGGCTCTTGGCTAGTATAGATCAACTTTAGGGGACAAGGATCCTATTGCCATGGTAATGTACCCATTGTTTTTGCAATGTGCACTAATAAAATGGATGTATACCCTACATCCAGTGAGTCAGCCAGTAGTTGTATGTAGCGCACATAGTGTACACTAGCTACGGGGTAGCACGTATTCCTGCCTAATGGGACATTGTTTGATATAATTTTCTTGGTAGCACCACCAGTATTTGCCTAATACATGAACATAACTCCAGATGGTGGCTTGGCTGTGGAACTATACAACTATTCTCTCTCATGCTGATGTCATGAAGGTAGGATGCTCCATGGAGTACTGTATTTATTTATTTTTATATGTACGTGTTTATTTCTTTATGTTTTGTTAACAAATAACCAGGTAAGTGCACTGGACAAAGAAATAAGAGTGACCTATTTTCGAGTCTGACCCAGAAGGACATGGTGCATGACAAGGGAACATTATAACATGACACAACTTTGCACCAGTGCAGTATCATTATGTGAGGACACTTAGTAATGCAGTCCTCAGTAGTGTCACTTCACCAGAATCACAGGGGTTGCAAAGGTCCTCCATCCATTACATTTCATATAAGAAAATGCTAGGAAAATGTTATTTTAGGGGTTGCAGTGGACATCATAGAGGTTGCAAAGAAGTCATAGTGGTCTAGACCCCAACCCCTGTCGACCACTAAATGACATCCCTGACAATCCTTTCATAGATCTCTCAAGCACTGCCAACAAAAGGGGAGGTTAAGCTGAATATTCATGTTACAATGTCCTCGATGTGATGCCACCAATAGAGGAGGCTCAGTGATCATGTCACTGTCCTCTCTTGCTGTGATGTCGGCAGGACAGGAGGCTCCGTTATGTACCCACAGCACACTCACTTCTCCTCCTGTTATTTTATCGTAGGATTAACTGTAGCTGAACAGTCCTATTGCAGCTTTTTCTCTCTATCATTGTAATGTTATCATTATTTATTTATTTTAAATTTTTGACTGGGAAAGGCACACTAACCTATTATAGCTTGTTTCCAGGTGTGTCCTGCTGTGATGGGTTGCATGGACCTGTTTTGTTGACGGGGAATGTTGGCCATGACACCAGGGAAACTCCCTTACTCTTCAGTAAGTGCCATGGGATCTTTAACTTCCAGCTGGACAGTGACCAGAGATGGGCAGAAGAGACATCGGTTTAATGTCTCATCCAAAGCACTGTGCCTCAAGAGTGCAGCACCCCCCCCTTTGTGCTGCACTACATTGTCACTTAAACGAATTACCCCAAGTACCTGGTCAGGGGCTAGAACCCACAACCTTCTGATCTTCTGGCCCCAGAGGCAAGTGTGCTACCTACTGAGTCACTGACACTGATAAGATTCAGCTAGCCAGGGTTTCAGTTATCTTCATTTTGTGACTGACTTCCCCTCTTCTTACTCACTATGTTCAAGAGAATCCAGCACCTTCTCTATACCTCACCCTCGCACGCCAGCCAGTCCACTTTTTCAAAAGTGGTCCATCATTAAGGAGGGAATAATGGCTGCAACAGAGGAGTACATTAGCCTGAGGGGGAAGAACTCAAGGGCCAAAGCACCCAGCTGGTTCAGTGCAGAGGTTGCTCAGACAGTAAGGGACAAGAGATTCACCTATAGGAAATTCAGGAAAAGCAAAAATGAGGAGGACAGGGAAAATTACCTAAAGATGGCTAGTGAGGCAAGTAAAGTAATCCTATGGGCTAAGGCTCAAAAGAAACTGCAGTTAGCGGAAGGAATTAACAAGGGGAAGAAGGCCTTTTCTCATTATACAAGTGAGAAAACGGACAAGAAAGATGGGATTGTTAGGCTTCAGAAAGGGGACAGGTGGGTGGAGGAGAATGGGGAAAAAGCAGAGGTACTGAACAAATACTTCTATTCCATCTTCACCAGGGAGAAAGACAAATCGGTGCCAACAGAGGGGAGAAGAGGAACGGGGGGGGATGGGGAGCATGGATATGGTGGTAGATAGGGATAGGGTGAGGAAAGAGCTTTTACCATTGAAGGTAGACAGATCACCCGGCCAGATGGAGTACACCCAAGGGGGCTGAGGGAACAGGCAGGAGAGCTTTCGGAGCCACTGGCAAGCCTGTTCAATACTTCACTGGAGTCAGGCGTGGTACCACAGGACTGGAGAACAGCATATGTGGTGCCCGTCCATAACAGTGGTCCCACAGATGGCCCAGGGAATTACAGACTGGTCAGCCTGACTTCAGTCATATGCAAGTTGATGGAGACCATACTTAAGGAAAGACTGGTAGAGTATCTGGAGGAGCATAGTCTTCAGGATGCAAGGCAGTATGGGTTTATGGAGGGAGGTTGTGTCAAATGAATCTGACTGACTTCTTTGACTGAGTCACCAAAACAGTAGACAGGGCCAAGCGGTGGACATCCTCTACTTGGATTTCAGCAAGGCCTTTGACTCTGTACCTCTCAAGAGGTTAATCAGGAAGTTGGCAGATGTTGGTGTTGGGAGAAGATGACCAGATGGGTGGAAGTCTGGCTTGGTAACAGGACCCATAAGGTGGTTTTGGGGGTGTGTTATCTCATACCAGAGAGGTCACCAGTGGGGTCCTGCAGGGCTTGGTGCTAGGGCCGGTGTTGTTCACTGTCTTCATTAATGACATTGGGGATGGCATTAAGGTAAAATGTGCATTTTCACAGATGACACCAAGTTTTGTGGAAGGGGCCAAGACAGCCAAAGGGATACAGGACCTAAAAGAGGATCTGGAAAAACTTGAGACGTGATCTGGGTTTGGCAGCTTGGCTTCAATGCAAAGAAATGAAAAGTTATGCACATTGGAGCCAAGAATCCCAGGACAAACTACTACCTAGGAGGGGCCCGGGTATCTGCAACAGAGCAGGAGAAGGATCTGGGAGTGATGATCACTAGTGACCTGAAGCACTCCACACAGTGCAGGAAAGCAGCAGCAAGGGCAAATAAGATGTTGGGATGCATAGCCAGGGGGATCAGCAGCAGGCAAGAGGAGGTTATACTGCACTTGTACAGGTCACTGGTGAGACCACATCTAGAGTATGGAGTACAGTACTGGTCCCTGCACCTTAAAAAGGACATTAATCTGCTGAAGATGGTCCAGAGAAGGACAACAGAAGATGATCATGGGTCAGCAGGGTAAAGCAGACAAGGAGAGGTTGAGAGCCTTGAACATGTACTCCCTGGAGGAGAGGAGACATGATTGAAACCTTCAAGTAGTTGAAAGGGATAAATAGGGTCTCTTTAAACTAAGTGACAGCCAAAACACAAGGGGACACAATCTTAAGTTGGGGGGAGGTTTAGGAGGGAGGGAGGGAGGTTAGGAAGCACTTCTTCACAGAGAGGGTGGTGGCTAGTTGGAATAAGCTGCCGGAAGAGGTGGTCTCATTGAAGACGGTGGGCAGCTTCAGTAGAGACTGTGATAGACATAGGGGGAACGTAAGGGTCATGGGAGGGGCAGGTGGAATGGATAGGAGGATTGGGAGGGTGGGGGCAGGGTCAGTAGCTCAAGCTGTGTACCCTGCAGTACAAGCAGACTAGATAGACCAAATGGTCTTATTTTGCTGGCTTCTTCATATGTTCGTATGTATGTTTTAAGTATGTGTTAAAATGAAGGATTCGCCTACCAGGCAACAGACAGCTGAGCCGCAAACTGTGAAAATAAATTATTTTGCGTATCATTTGTAAAGGACTGGGGGCAGCCCTGCATTTTGATTTCATAATTTGATGAGTCATAGCTGAGTAGTTACGTTACATTGCACTTCGACATTGTGTTGTCATTACAAGAAGTTCAGTTGAGCAATCAAGCTCCTCTCTTTGTACATTATCATCATAGAAGGGGACTCAGCTATGTAACTGCCTCACTGCTGTCTGCTGATGAAATGTTATAATGGGAGGAGGCTCAACCGACTCACCTAGCTCTGTCAGTCCCCCTGCCATGCATACGGCAGGTTCTGCTCTGTGACAAAGAGCTGATTTTTTTCCCCCCTCAGAGACCCAATTAAGTAAGCAACCTTTCCTCCTGACACATGCTGTGCGCTCTAGATTCCTACTGTGGAAAGAGCAAAAAAGCGAGTGGGAGGTGAACAGCTCAAAAGGAGGTTATTTTATTTCAATTCCATATGTGCTATCATTAAATTAAACAACTACAACAAGACGACATTCACTATAATAATATTATTTGCTTAGTTTGCCCTTTCATCAACTACGGTGGTACAATTTTGACATGAAAAAACATGTAATTGCCAGTCAATCTCAGTTCAGTAAATTATACTAATTATGTTCCTAACCTCTGGGACATCCCTCTGGGTATCCAAAGAAGTTCTTCTGTGTGATCAAGGCTGGCAGCTGTGTTCGAACAGACTCTCAAACCACCTCTGAAACTGAATTGGCAACAGTGCTTTGATGTGGGCTGTTCTAGGGCTCACTGGTGCAGGTCTCTCATGAGCCCAGGCATTTTAAAGTTATTTGAACCAAGTAATTCTTTTACCTTAGCACCTCAGCTTTGGCTTTGTGTGTTTTGCTCATCTCAGGAGATCAGAGCAGAGTTCAGACACTCTCTTTGCTAGGCTTAGCTTCCCACCGTCCATATAAAGCTACCCCAGTTTCTTCTTCTAGCCTCTTCAACTAAATGACAAACTGCTGTCAGTGGCTGGGCCACTGCACAGCCTAACATGTTTATACTGTACATAGAAATACAGAAACACAGAATTTGTCGGCAGAAAAGGACCAGCAGGCCTGTCTCGTCTGCCCTATGTCCCTGCATATTACTACTCTCCGTACCCTGTTCCATCTCAGTGTACCCCCCTCCCTTTCCTTTACTTATTATACCCATGTACCTATCCCACGCACACTTGAAGCCTGCCACTGTCTTCGCCCCCACCACCCCTGGCAGGCTCTTTCTGGCACCCACCACCCTTTCTGTAAAAAAAAAGTATTTCCTCACATCCCTCTTAAACTACCCCCCAGCTTCATTGCCTGCCCCTGTGTTCTGGTGCTTCTCCTCCTCTGAAAGAGACTCCCCTCCTGCACCTTGTTCACCCCTGTGAGGTACTTAAAGTTCTCAGTTATAGTCCCTATACGGTATGTAGGGTAGCTGCACTATTTTGGTATCATTTGACTTCCCAAAAAGTTGCAACACCCAAGATGACAGGAAGGAGGAAATATTTAGTTTTGTTTAGGAGCACCCACTTTTCTTTATCACCATTAGCACTCAACTAATCACTTTAGACTGTGCTGGTTGAAAATGACCAAGAACAAATGAAAAAAGGATTGTTGTACTTAACACTTTCATTTATTACAAACATCTTCGTAGGTAGTACAAACATCCCATAAGAAAAATGGTCAAGTAAAAAACTAGTACAAAGGCACATTAGGCAGAAAAACAAGAGGTCCAAAAATACTGCAACAGACACGCCACCAAGGTGGTGAGGAAAACCTTACATTTCACCCCAGCTGGGCTGGGCTTCCTCAGAGGTATAGTTATTTTTGTTGACTGGGAAAGGAGGGCTAGACACAATACTGCCTATTTTCTGTCTCATCCTAGTGGGGTTGGGGGTGGATACAACTAAAATTGAACCAGATAAAGCTGTTGGTGGTATTTTTAGTGAATGGAGGGAATGTAGCTAGGACACCCATGAAATTCCCTTACTTTTCTGCTCAGCAAAATTATGTACTCAGGTGGATTTGGTGCACATAATTAAAAAAGAACTAACCATTTATTAATTATTTTTTTTTAATTAAAGAAGCACAAATTATCCCTGGAGCCTTTGAGGGACCTTTAGAGGCATATGCCCTTGGTACAGAAAAATGAACAAGCCTGAGGTCAGTAAGTGTTCTCAGTGGAATGGTATATGGAGCTTTTCTTTACATTTTTCTTTTTTTAAATTTAGGTAAAACTCTCAATTTTATTTTATGTTTTTCTTCTCTGATTTTTTAAGGGTATATTTTACGTTTGTTCTTTTTGTTCCCATTACCTCCTCCCCTTAGGGATTCATTCTTTTGTTGTTTGTCGGATGACTGTGTTTGTTAGGTTTCTTCCTGTATTAGTATTTGTTTTCAATAAAAGTTCCCCTACGCTTCTTGTAATACTAGGGTTCATACTAGGGCCAGAAGAGAAGAAGCAGACGATGGTGCCCATCAAGACTTCTCCCCACTTCCCAGCAGAAGTATCTCTGCAAAGAATCATTTAACATTAATCTGTCTAGGCTATTCTTAAGACTTTGGTTTGTCTGACAATCCACATTAGCTGAGTGGTGGCTATCAGTTTTATCCAAAGGTACACTGACGTGCTGCAAAAATGTTTTGAAATTAAGCCCCATAGACTTGTATGGGCATGTCCCTGCACGCTCCCTGGTTAAACATCACAAAATGGGGAAGCGCGGGGGCAGAGCAGGTGTACAAGGAAGTGGGAAGGGATCGGCTGGCTCACAGTTCGGACTGAATTACGATCCCTTCCCACACTTTACTGAGCGAGTAAAAAAAAACACACAAGAAGCTGGTCATTTCTAAGGCCCTATCCACACTACCCCTCTGTAACGTTACAGATTGCCCAAACCGTTACTGCGATGGTTTGTGTTTACACCTGTAATGATATTTACAGAAGGCGTTGTAACCGTTGTTAAAACATATGAGGTGGTTTCAACTAACGAGTTATGAACCAGTTACGCCTCGATAACGCTACTGGGCGTAGTGTGACGCTGCGGGCAGCAGTCCCCTAGCACAGCGCGAGCTGCATTGTAGGATCGGTACCATGGTAACGGTTGCCCGGCTCCCAAAGTGTGGACTGGGGGTGCCAGTCCCGTAACGGATACCGCGGCAGTGTGGACACACTGCACTGCTCCCCGGTTGTTATGGTTTCTATCCGTTACGGGGCCTGAGCGATGCAGTGTGGACGGGGTCTAAGAGATTAACGACCGGCTGGGGGGATGGGTGGCTTGAGGCACAGCCAAGGATCATCTCCTTCTAGCCGAGTGTTAATCCCTTGGAAATGACTGCCGTCGAGGGTGTGATTATAAGTCTAATTGCAGCAACAACTTGGGAGTTTTCAGCTGTTTACTTACTTTTTTTGTTTTTAGTGGTGTGGCATGAGCTGTGCGACATGAATTCATCTTACATGTAAAACATTGCTGCTGCATAGTGTCAATTGGCAACTGGATCAATAATTTCTGTGACATTAATAACTGAACCAGTAGCCAATCAGGAGCCTTACTTGGCTCATGAACATTTAATTGGACTTACACTGCAAAGTAGTGCACATTGAGAACAAAAAGCTACTGACAGAATATTGTATCAGTGGGATCATGGTAGAGCACCAAAAGGAGGAACGAGACGTTGGGGTGATAATAAGCAATAGTTTAAAAGCCTCTTCTCGATGTGTTACAGTATATGGGAAAGCTAACAGGATGCTGGGATGCATGAATAGTAAGAGCAGAGAGGTTATGTTGCCACTGTGCAGGTCACTGGTTACACCACACCTGGAGTATAACATGCATCTGGAAACCCAAGTAGTGAAAATTCAGCAGAGGGCTAAGGAAAGGATAAGAGCAACAGTGTATACCTCATGTGAAAAGACTGGACAGCTGAACGTGCATTCTCTTGAGGAAGGAGGGAAAGGGGGAATATGAAGGGAGCATGCTGTAGGAATACATGCGTGGCCCTCGCAGAGAGGACATCACAAAGCAATTTAAGTCAAGAAACAGAACAATCGCTAGGGGCTAATCTTAAACCTGAAGGGGCGAAGAGGAATTTCGGAAGGATGTCACAAAGTATTTCTTCACGGATTGGGTGGTCAATTGGAGGAACTGCCTACCCAGTCTTGTGATCAATGCTGGGACTGTCTTGAGGGTTCAATACTTTCTGGGGCATTTTCAAGGGAATAATAAGGAATGTAAGTCAGGCAGAAGGCAAGGTTGGTCTCAGAAAGGGCAGAGTAAAAAAAATATTGTAGGGACATTAGAGAAGACTAGATGGACTACTGGTCCGCTTCTGTCCCAAAATACAGTACATAAGAATCAAAGCGAGGACTGTGGGGAAGGAAGCAGGGAGATGCATTGCTTGGGGAGAAGAAAGTACAGATGAAAACGAAATGAGTGTGTTGGAGTCCCATGCACGTAACTTCATCTGCTGCAGTGTTCTTTCAGAATGGAAATAAATCCCAGAGGGTTAAGCCAGGCTGTAATAATATACCGCTGCCTGCAATTACCTGCGACCTGCTGGAAATATGGAAACGTGAAAGCTACCTATTTACGCATGATCTGCCCTCAGCACCTTGCTCTGCACCTGGGGGAACTGTGTCTGAAAGTATTTCCTTTCAATATATGCTCCTTGCCTGCTTTTTTTTGTTTTGTTTTTTAAAGTTTTCTGTTCAGCTTGGTTTCTTGCTGGTTGCTGAGTGCAGACATGATCTGGTTGCTTCCAACTACTAACAAGTCTTATCACATTGTGTCGGTGTGGACTGTCTATTGTTTGCTAGAGAGATGCCCTGGGACATGGGGGTGCACTGCAGCTTAATCATTTTATTACAGATTCAGAATAGAGTCTGATTGCTGAGTTTGTTGGCATCTACACGATTTTGTACATCAGCAAAATGAAAACGGGTATGCTATCTCTTGTGGAAGAAGATGATATTTATGGGCTCTGTGTCTCGGGGGGGCATATTATTATGAAAACGTCAATATTAATGTAAGATGAAAAAGGGAAACTCGGTGAATCTTACCTGAGTCTAATTCAAACCCAAAAGGATTCTAAAAGGTTCTTATTCTGAAACTCATCTTGAACCTAGTAGCTTGCATGTACATGCATCTAAAACATGTGGTAATATAGAGAATAATGCATTGGTGGGTGTATGTAATCTGAATTTTAAACACCCTCAAGGTGTGGGATGTTACTTAGACCCTGAGAGCAAAGCATGAGGGGTTTATAAAGCTTCCCACACTGAGGGTGTGTGTAAAAGTCTGAGTTACACACAGTCACCCATGTTTTGTTTTTTTATAATTACTAGTGGCACATTTTTAATAAGGCTGTCAACTCCATTTTTTTGTTTTGTTTTTGTGATGCTGTGGAACCCCTGAAGTGTTGAGCACTTCAAAACCTGATGTATAGTTTTGATTACTACACACAAATTCTGTTTATCTGGGCAGTGTTTTGATCAATTCGGTGGTGGCAATTGTGTATACGTTCATGCTGAGATTAGCTCAAGCTTGAGTGACAGGCGATGGTTACAACCGCCCGGTTGTAATGCAAAATTACAACCCCAGCAGTTGTAATGCGATTTTAAGAACTGGTTATCAGAGCATTAAAAATGCTCCCTAGTAATTCTAACATGTTGACTTCTTGTTTGTGATGTGAACCACACAAACTGTATTTCAGGAGGAAGTTCTTTTTGCATCAAATTTTTACCCTGGACTTAGGATAGGCAGAACTGTTGCTAAGAAAAAAAAATTACCTCCTAGGACCTGGTCAGTTAAAACTATGGGATAAAAAAGAATCACTTCTTATAAAAATAGTTTGTGGTTTGAATTGCAAAGCAGTCATTCGCATTGATTTGCGTATTATCAAATTGCAAAGTCTGGGTAGTGGGAGGGGTGTGGGACATGGTTGCACATTGAGTGGAGGGTTGCCTGAATGTAAAAATAAAATACTTTAGCAACACAAAAAAAAAAACAGCTATTTGCTGAAAACTAGGAGTAGTGGCACTTTGCCAGTACTTTTGCCAAATTGCTGGCAGTGTCACTACCATACTGTTGATGGGCAAAGTTTGTGATTCACCTAGAGAAGAATTGTGTGAAGAGTCAGTCATGCTACACAGAGCCAGGTAGCTACCTGTAGTGCTAAGCAACAGATTTGTCTGCTGGTTCCCATGTCCTGATTGTACCATTGTATATTGTACCCTCCCGGGTCGTGCCTGAAAATAGGCAGGGATATTGCCTAATGCACTTACCCAGTAACCAAAGGTAATAGATAAATATACACACACTGTATTTTCCCATATGCTCCATGACAATTACAGAGAATACTGGTTCGGCAGCTATGCACAACCAGCCTGCGCTACCGCTGGGAGGTTTAGATTACAGCAGACCTCGATTCTGTTCTAATCTGAACCTTAAGTTGGCAGCACAGCCTGGTTAGGCATGGTTTGGCCCAACCAGTATTTTTTTATAGTGTATGTAGATTAAAAATATATATGTATTTTTTTAAAGTGTTTAAGCTGTTGTGTCCCATTCTCGGCCATTCTCCCATTGTCAATTACAAGTGACAGCTAATATAGAGAAAGAGACGATTTAAAAAAAAAAAAGAAAGTTAACGTCCATATAAAAGTTTAATTTTATAAAATGTTGAAATCAGAGCAAGCTACAAAAGGGAAAGGGGAAATTGTTTAACCAGGAAAGGCACACTAACCTGAAGACTGTTTCCCAGATGTGACCTGGGAGCACAAGGAGGTTAAGTGACTTGCTTAGTGTCACACAGTATGCAAGTGGGTACTGATGGGTTTCAAACCTAGGTCTCCAGGTTAGCAGCTCAGCTATTCTGCCTCCACTTTGTGTTCCATTTTGCTGTGTCTGTTGGGAGCATAGTGTTTTTTTTCAGTTCTGCTTTTATTAGAATTGGTTGCACAGACATTGTGCTTAGCTGTGTAAAATACTGTTGTATCACAGAAGGGTACAGCCACATTCCATGACCTTTGCATTGTGGTACAACAGCATTCTGCTTAGGATGAAAATCCATGCAGAACACATTTCCATACCATGGCACTTAAAAGTCATATATGCACAGTAGATAAAATGCTGTGCTACCACACTAACAACAACTAATTAACAACCTAATTAACCAATTAACATATCTACCAAACCAGTTAACACACTTACCAAAAACACAGAACAGTATGTTACCTAAAAAAAACCTTTAAAAATGAAAAAACACAAACTCGGTTAGACCCTAACACTAACCTGCATATTTCCTCCCTGTTTTTTACCAAGCAGCCATGTCCATCGATACTTCAGCTCTCTCGGACTTCAAGCCCTGCATGCTGCTGCCATTAACTCTGACCTCTTTCCAGTGTCGACCACAAATGCCATGCTGCCCCTGACCACAGACACCATGCCCCCTCCTGATTGTTAAAAACACCACTACTAACCACAGACACCATATCATACCCGACCACTCACTACATTTTTCCCACACCAAAATTGTTATTGGTGTGTAACCTGTTTAATTATCCGCACTTACTCTGTAACCAATTTCATCTGTTTCTCAACCTGTAATGTTATCTCCGGGTGGCCCCTGAAAAAAGGACCTTCGGGGCCCAGTGGGCCTACCCAGTCATCAAAATTTAATAAATAAATAAACCTCAACCACCCTAAACTAAGGGACAAACCAATCCAGCCAACCTCCTTTTATAGGTGTACCCTAGACTACAGAAAAACATTTGGGACAAAACATCTACAAGGACCAAAAATGCCCTACATCATGGAAAAGAAAAGGGAACTAAAAAGGAAGTATGCAAAGCCAGAAATGGTCACAATTGGAAAACTAAAGTTTATTTTAAAACCATCCTAATGTATTACATATATAGAATAAATGATAGGAAAGTCCTGTGGGAGGAAATCCACCATCTGGGGGGTTAATTAGCTCATAATCCCACTTTTCCATTGAGTTTGTGGATTATTGAATTTATTAGCTAGAGCAAAGGAGGGAGAGAGGTGATATGATCGAAACATTCAGACACCTTAAGGGCATTAACAAGGTGAAAGAGTCTAACATGTTTCAATATAAGAAATATAGCAGGACAAGAGGACACAGCATGAGATTAGAGGGAGGCCGATTAAGGGGTAATGCAAGGAAGTTCTTTTTCACGGAAAGGGTGGTGGATGCATGGAATGGCCTACTTCAGGAAGTGGTGGATATGAATACAGTGCAGGGCTTCAAACAGGCATGGGATAGGTAAAAGGGAGCAATACAGATGAGTATGAATAGATAGGCCATTCACAAAGCAAAGGCTGATGGCACATTTATAAGGTAGAAAAAGAAATGGGCAGACTGGATGGGCCTTGCAGTCCTTATCTGCCATCAGCTTCTATGTTTCTATTAGCTCCCCTGGATGTTACATTTTCCATGCATTTCACTTACCTATTATTTATTCTATACTGTGTGTGTAAAAATATATACACAGTACATATATCCTCACTGCAGAAAAACTACGTTAATGCAGTCATTAGGATTGAAGACTACAAAGCACACAAGGAAATGAAAAACATTAGGGTTTGGGGTCTCAGGAGTCTTGGTGAAGTGGTGGGGTAGTGTTCCTTAAGGTTATCAACCCTGATGCCCCCCCCCCCAGCTCTTAGCTTACTGCCCGAGCACAAGATACAGGTCCAAGCCCCTGCTTCATAGGCATGTTATGTTTGGAGGGAGAGAAGTATGGCTCACCTCATGTGGCAGACAGAATCAGTCGTAACTCTCTTCATTCCCTGTGTGAAGCAAGAGATTATATATAAGTTTGTTTGCATGGGAGGGGATTGGGGTTGACAGCATCAAGCAACACCACACCACTGAGTCACCAAGACTTCAAACCCTCATGTTTTTCATATCCTTACCTTGCCCACTTTCTGTTCTGCAGCCCTAATGTCTGCATTAATGTCGATTTTTACAACAAATGTCCTTTCTTTTTATGATAGTGCAGTTGTATCCTCAGTCATGCAGGCCACTTTGAGACCAGCATCAACAGATACACATGTACATAACCCTCTGGGCCATGTGCAAAGAGAAGAGTCCATGTGGCAGTGTGCATGCTTGGCCGTGCACCAAGAGAGTGTCAAAAAAGAAAATGTCTACAGATGCAGATGCACAGGACCCCACAGCAAGATTCTGTGACTGTCCATGGGCTCTGTGCTTCGGTATGACTACAGATACAGATGAGCAGGGCCTTCTGGGACCAGTACCAAGGAGAGAGTACATCTGGTTGCGGAAATGAAGGTCCTCTGGGCCCTGCTGTTCCATTCAGCTATGGATACAGATACCCAGGGCCCTAAGGCAAGAATCTGTGCAGCTCTCCATGGGCTGCGGAAGTGCCTGGCCCTCTGGGCCCTGCACTTCCATACAATATGGATGCAAACAAGCAGGGCTATCCATGTCATGTGCCAAGGGAAAAGTCTATTTGGCTATGGATGCAGATGCAGGCCCTGTGCTAAGATAAGAAACCCTCTTCACTATATGGTTACTTACTTGTTTGTTTTTTCCACTAACCTACTTTTTGGTAACATTTTCATGTTTGTATTTTTCCCTACCGAATGTTTCACTTTTATATGTTTCACTGCCGTATCAAAAAGCGATTATCATCAAAGTGATTCTCATGTTAGTGAAAACATTCATTAGTGAAAACGTTTGAAAGTGATTTTTGAGTGATGAAAGTAGTTTTGATTTTTTGCTATTCACTAATGCAAAAATCCAGCTATCCTTAGAATATTCGTTTTTTGAACTGAGCATTCTCAGAAAATAGAACTGTTTTTAACTGATATTTCAAAAGCTATATAATCTTGAAACAACCATGAAAAATCATGTGCCTTGGGTCAAACTCTATCAAACCTGTAAATTTCGGGTCATAGTGAAAAAGGTTTTCTAGTTACAGGAGAACAAAATTAAATTTAGGTGAATTTTAGCATTTTTGTACCTCTGTAACTTTGCACCACGCTCCCAGAACTAACTGACACAATATTTTCAGGAGCCAGGGACCCGGGCTTAGAACTCCACACCTACTAAATTTCAGACAAATCACTTGAACAGAAGTAGTTATTAAGGTGCAAAAACTGGAGATTAACATAAAGTGCTTACTCAACCCTACTACCGTCCCTGTATTATATAAATATGTGTAAGCCCCCCACCAAATCTGGGGCTTACCTTCATTGTCTCTTCCATCCCCCTGGCCTAGCTCTTCACCCACTGGTCCCCTGGCACTGCTGCATGGGGGACTAGCAGGGCAGCACTGGAGTCCTCCTTAAAGAGCCCTGGTAGGATGTGGACCAGGGTTCCACCTTGTAAGTTCACAGCTGTTGCCGCCTGTCGCCCTCTGTCTTTGGGCCCCTCTGGAGTCCTGAGGCTGAGACAAAGGGCAAAAAAGAGGAAAGAAGGTTTGGTTCTGTTCCCCAGAGCCCAGGATCTGAAGATGGGCCAGGGAACAGAACTTTGAAGAGCTCGGCACCAGTGGCAGCTGCTGTGCATGCACAGAAGTGCATTAACGGAGCTGTAACTTGAAAAGTAAAATCAGGCCATTGGCTCACATCCAGGGACTGTCCTGGTTCCAGGGAAGGCAGTAGAACTGGGAAGTGAGTGGGACTGCACCATCTGGAATCCAATAATCATACTTCTTGGTCCCAGAATGGCAAGTGGGGCTGAGAAGAGAAAGAGGGCCATGCGCATATGCAAACAGGAGGGAGAGCGGCTCGGACAGCTGCCTCCCATAAAACCACACCTGCCCCCAAAATGGGCTTATTGCCCAGCAATACAAGCACAGCCTCGAACCCAGAACAACAAGCAGGCCAGGACATGCTCCAGTTAACGCTGTGGGTCAATTAATAGAGCAGCAGCATGCTGCTTAAGTTAGATGTAAAATTTAAACAAAGATGGCGACCCCTATGGAGCCCAAGCACCACAGGGCACCATGGGAAGGGGCCATAAGTCAGACCCTCTGTGCCTGTGAATTTTGGTCAATTGGGGTCCAGCTTGTGCCAGAGAGAGTTTCCTTGTGAATAAGCCTAGTCAGTCAGGCATTGAGTTTCAGCTGAATAAAAGGGACTGTTTTTCAAAGTTCGGGGCAGTTCAGTCAGACCCCCGAGAGAGTGACTGTGTGTTCATTTGTGGGCTGGTTTGCCCCTGTTTGTCCAGGCACTGCAGGCCTGGCAGACCAAAACTGTTGAGATCCCAGAGCAGAAAAGAAGTTTTCCATGAAACTGCATTTTAAAAGGCAAGTTGGAGCTGAGGTTTTCCTGACCCACCACAGACTTTTCCCCTCAAGGGGATCAGCTCCTACTAAGTCTCCCAGCCAAGACAGCACCCACCTTCATCCAGACCATGAGTCTCAGTGAGACAAACCAAGAGAGAAAAGAAGCAGAGCACAGCTGCCAGCAAGCCTGGGAAAGCAGTGTCCCAGCGAGGAGCGCCGTATCCAATTAGCCTGCTGTACTTGAGGTATCATGTGAAGCATCAGAACCATGAGTAAAATCCTGGGTTTAACCCTGCAACTTAGAAAAAGAAAATGTTTATTAGTCAGGAGTTAAGGGAAACATCCTGCAAAGGACTGTGCCTGTGAGAGAAGCCCAGGCAGAAGATTTGTTGAGGCCAGCTTGCCAGAAAAATCCCATTGGATTACAAAGAGGGGCCCCTCTGTTTCAAGTATTTTAGCAGGTTAAAGTTTCTGTTCAGCAACTTTGTGGTTAAAAGTAATTTTCCTGCAACTTTTTATGCACCTACTGAGCTCCACCCTGCTCGTACCACCAGCGTCCTCAGTGTGGTGCCCATTGCAACTACTGTGAGATCTCTCACCCATGGCCTTTGGGGGGAATTATGTCGGGTGCACCTGCATTTGGGGTTTGAGGACTGCCAGGAGGTGGGCAGAAGTTGTTGGGTAAAGCCATGAGCTGTTTTGCACAGAAATATCTATTTGTTATTATATGTAGTATAGCGATATTGGTCTTGCTTCCTTTTTAGCCTTCTGCCCCTTATTCTTTCCTGTACCTTCCCTGTTAAAGTATTGGTTTTAAACTTGCATTTTGTGGTTTGGGGACTGTCATTGTTTGCAGTGTCACTTGCTTTGGGGAAGGGCTGTGTGGTCAGTTTATGCACTGTTTCCTTGGGGGGGGTGACTTTGTGTTTTAGTTGTCAGGCACCCCATATCACTACCCCAGGCAGAGGTGCCACACCACTTTACTCCAGTGTAGCACACTCTTAGGGAACTCAGGCTGGCCTCCTCAAGCAAGGTGGATTGGTGAAGCCCGAGGGCCCTTTTACAGCGACCACTTATAGTCTGTGTTAAAATATGTCATTTATTTCCATGAGTGAGGGGGTGGGACTATAACTCATGAGTGGTGAAGCCACAAGTGAGTTATGGCATCCCACCCCCTCACAAATGCAAATTAATGGCATATTTGAACACAGACTATAGTATGTTCTGTGTGTACAATGTATGTGTTGAGGTATTTTGTTTTACATGCGTTAGTTATTTTCTGCCAGTAAATACTGTGGAGGCTGCAGTTCCCTTTGCTCAAAGTAGTGTCTCTTAATTAAGGGGCGTGACTGAGGTACTGCCCCCACCCCTTTTTAAAGCAGCAGACAGTGTAGGCTTTTTAATTTTGTCCTGAGTGGGTTTTATTTATTTATTTTTTTTTACCTTTTCTTTTGTTTTGGGCTGTGAGTCCTAGAGTGCACTTATCCGGCAGGGAGCGAGTGAGCAATAGCAGTGAAATAGCAGTGTGGCATCCATAGCAGAGAAGTTTCTGAAATGGATTTCTTTATTTTAAATAATAAACTGATGGCTTGGAGAACATTATGCAAAGTGGCCACATCACAAATAGAAAAAGATTAGGACACTTTTTAAATACTTTTTTTTTTTTTTCTTTTTTAAATTCTCAATTGAAGCAGGGATTACAATGTGGTGGCAGTAGTGGGGTTTTCAATCCAAATGGAGAATCACTATTGGCTGGAATTGGGTGACAGCTTCTTTGTGGGATTGGGTAGAATGTCATGTCAATCAAGTTGACTGACATTTTGTGTGACAGTGTGACGTAGGCAAGTGACAAATAAACTGTGTTATTTACCCATTGGTTGAATAACATTGTTTATCTTCTACTTAGATCAAAGTGCTAGCAAAATACCTAATTTATTTGAGTAGTAGGAATGCCACATACATAGCTGTCTTGAGTTAGTGAGGCAATATATAAGCAATAAGGCACAAAGGGGTGTATGTAAAACATATTTTACAGCACGGCCAGGGGCGTGTGAGCACAAGGCAAGGTCGAGTGACTTCAGCCGGCTGGTCATGGTTGTAAATATGTTTTCACACATCCTGAGTGCCTTATTGCGCTTATAAAATTGGCCCCTTTTTTTTACTTTTTACTATTCGGAAAAGCATGTTTACATGTAGAAAGAATAGATTTACTTGTGTGCATTTGTGATAAAATAGTCCTTCTGCCCACTGCAAGTGATGTTATTGATGATGTCATTGTATTATTGCCTACTTTCTTCTTCCTGTTTTTTTCCCTCTGTTTTTCTCCACATTTAAGATGTGGAATGTTTATCATGGAATACATGGATTCAAAATTCTCTTTGGTTGCACTGGCAGAATGTTTCTCTCCTAACACACTGTATACACAGACAACAAAGACCTTTGTTACTGCCAGAGACTCAATTATCTCACTGTCAGTGTAAGAAGGAGAGAGTTCCCTGATGAGCAAGTAAAATAGAAGGAGGATTTTTCACTGTTAGCAAAGACACAGTTGTAGTGAAAACTATAAACAATACTTATTGTTTCTAATTTGTTTATGTATGTAAGGAGAGTGTTATAATCAGGGAAACAACATTTAATTAATTTGTTTTATTTTTTTTATTTGAGGTAGTTTTATTTTTAGGGCCCAGTTGAAGTTTTTTTTACAGTGTAAAGGTAGCAGCCGTGTTTGTGGTGGAAGATTAGTTCTGGCTGTAGGGAGCTAACTGAAATGCCTCTGTTTCAAATACCCATTGATGTGGGTTCCAGACTCTTCACTGCTGAGCAGTCCCTTTTGTTAACCATGTGTAAACCATATTTTACACATAAATAAGAACCAATCAGATTACCAGATTTTACCCTGCTATTTTATAAGTGACTCTAGCACTGCAGCACAATCTTAAAATACCTCACAACTCAAGGGAAATATTGAAAAAAAAAGCTTAACTTATAGATCCATTTCAGCATATATGTCTAATCTTTTTTGTAGTGAGCGTCCTCTTTTGCATTAGCGCTGCATACACCTGACTTGATATCACAGTCCTCAGTTTGTTGTGACATCCTAATCATCACCACAGCAACAGACTATGATGTCACAAGTAGCAGACAGTGATATCAGATCTAGACAAGCAGTCAGAGCTCATGACGTCCAGGGGACAGTCATCTTGTTTGCATGGTAATGTGCAGAGTTATAAAGGAAAATGGGGTCTCTAAATGCAGTAAATATATTGAACATACTTTGAGCTGTATCCAATGTTTATGTTGCTTTTTTTTCCAGTGCTCTCCTGAAGTGTCAGGAGGTCTTTAAACATACACTTGAAATCTGATAGTGAGATATTAAAGGTCACTGTCAAAAAATGTTTAGTAGCTGTGTCAATGTAAACATTAGCATTTGCTATACCCCTTCACACAACAACTGTCCTGCATTATTGTTAGAATGTCATCAAGAAAAAAAACTAACACGCCAGAAGGGTAGGATATCTGTGTTTGATTGGTTTCAGAGCTCATTCTCCCCAGAGGAGTTCATTTTCTTTCTTTTGCTCTCTGCATTTTGTGTCTTTCATTAAAAAGCATTGCCATCCCACCCCCATCAAAGAAACACTAGCTGAGACCCATTAACGGATCTTTGCTTCATGAAACCCTGTTGCGAACTACAAAGGTCAGCAACTAGATTTTGCATCACAGGTGCATAGGACACCAGCACAACGTCAGGACAAACCAAGCAGAGTGCTGCCTTGTGACTGATCGATTATTGGCTTCACAGAACTTCTGTCGCTATGGAGATGAAATGAGGTGCCGAGCTATAGAGTTGGTGAGACACTTCAAGGAGGAGAGAGTCAGAATAAAGTAAATCAATCATAAAAGGCTCTTCCTCTGAAAGGGGAACTTACTGAAAGCACAGAGAGAGTGTATAGCCTTGGAGAAGGCTGCTTTTTCTGTTTGAATGAGATTAATGTTGCATCGTATGCTGCTGACAGTTGTACAAGGCCTGACGACTGATGCGGAGGGGAAAGTGACGGAAATATTTCCATGCTGAATTTCAGGTATCTGTCCAGATAGTAATTTACTCATTTTATAGAGGATAATGGAAGGGCAACAGTGAATAACACTATATTCATTTGAGAGGTTGTCAAGGCAACCAAGTAGACCTCGAGAGCGAAGCTCGAGAGGTTTGTGGTTGTCATGCAACCTCAAGAATTGTACTCAGTGTTGTTGTTTACAATTGCCTATCCATTGTATTTTATAGTGTATGGGCAACCGTTATACAGCCTCAGAGCATTTCTTGAGAAACTTCTTAAAACACCATTGCATGGACACAAACTCCCCGCCCCCCCGCATGATTGAGCGCCGCTCCATCCCTCGTTCACACAGAGTCAGTTACTGCTTTTAATAAATAAAATCAAAATCAGCCTACTTATGTCCAGGGTCCAATAAATAAAATCAGAATGAGCTTACTTATATCCAATGACCACAGTGTTTGTCTGAGTCCACCATGACATGACTCACCTGGTACTGCGCATGGAGGTAAGCGGACGCCATTCCATGCAGTTTGAATGATCAGAGCAGTGCACATCGGTGTTCCATGTTGTACCATAGTAGTGACATACTCAAGAGGGTACAACAACCTCTTGACGTCACAGCAATGGTACAACACTAGGAATCTATTATAGTTGATTAACAATAGCCCTCTCCCATACACTATTTGTTTCTTGCCTCTCTATGGGCAGATGCAGCCCCATCCCTCACGGAGGATCAGACTTTGATTCTAAGTCCTGATGACAGCCGCTCTAACCATTACGCTACAGGGTAATTCCCTTAGCTGGGAGGCCAGACTGTGACTGTTTTTATCCCTAGAGCCTTTTATCCCCAGCCATACACATCAGGGATATACCGTTCCCAGGAATATACCCATTCCCATCGAGATACCACATTCTCAGGGATATACCCTGCTTCCAGGGATACACCCCATTCCTAGGGATGTACCCTTTTCTTAGGAATATACCCTGTTCCCAGGGTATATCCTGTACTTCCTAGGGCTGTACCCCATTCCTAACATATATCTTGTATGACCTAGAGATATACCCCATTCCCAGGGTATGTCCTGTACTTCCCATGGATATACTCTGCTCCTATACCTTGTTCCTAGGGTATATATCCTGTAATTCCCAGCCAGGGATATACCCCATTCCCAGGGTATATCCTTTGCTTCCCAGGGATATACCCCAGTCCCAGGGTATAGC
Organism: Neoceratodus forsteri; assembly: GCA_016271365.2. Taxonomy (NCBI): domain Eukaryota; kingdom Metazoa; phylum Chordata; order Ceratodontiformes; family Ceratodontidae; genus Neoceratodus; species Neoceratodus forsteri. Next base: position 118,185,450 of record JADMNL010000034.1, on the reverse strand, counting down.
CTGTGATTCCCAGGGATATTCCCCATTCTCAGGGTATATCCTGTACTTCCCAGGGATATATCCTGTTCACAGGAATATACCCCATTCCCAGGCTATATCCTGTACTTCCCAGGGATATTCCTTGCTCCCAGGAATATACCCATTCTCAGGGTATAGCCTGTACTTCCCAGAGATATACACTGTTCAGGCCTGCTAATGCCTGTCCTCCCCAGATCCTCGTCCAGCCTGATGGCCCCCACGGTTCTTCCCTCTCTGGCAGGGACTCACGGGAAGGCAGAATGTCATCCTCCCCAAGTCAGTCTACTATGTAGACTAGGATCCAGTGACAGCTGATCCTGGGCAGTTCTTGGATTTCAGGCAGTCATGGGTTTTTTTCCCCAGTTCTCTCCCTAGAACCTCCATCCTCCCCATGTATGGGTGGAGCCTTCCCGGAGGTTTGACTACACCTAGAGACATTCTGGAGAGGGTGCAAGCTCCCTCTGCCCACCACAGGTGTCATTGCAACACTGGAACCCACTGCCAACTCTTGCCCATTGCATTGCACTGCTGAGCTGCACCTGCTGTGATCTGGCCTGGTCAAATGAATTAACAAGGTGTGGGAGAGCAACCTTTTGCAGAAAAGAAACAGCACTAGGACAAGAGGGCATGAGTTGAGACTTGAAGGAGCGAGGCTCAGAGGTAATGTGAGGAAGTATTTTTTCACAGAAAGGGTGACTGAACCACGGAACAGGCTACTGGAGGAAGTTGTAAGTGCAGACACTGTAGAGCCATTTAAACATGCATGGGATAGACACAAAGGTCTAGCAGGGAGCAAGACAAAAGGGAAATGCAAGCGCAGTCTAGGAGGAGCTAGACAAAGAAGCAAGAAAAATCAGCAATAGGGCAGGCTTGATGAACCGAGAAGTCCTTTTCTGTCGTCGGCTACTATGTTACTGATCAGCTACCCAAAGCAGAAACCAAACACCTCTCATAGCCGACAGAATGTAATAGACGGAGAGATCTGACATGCAAAATTGTTCACCTTGGCATCCCCTAATAAGGTGGAGGCCATGGATACCTGCTGCAAAATGCTCACCCCCTTTGAATCAGGAGGAACAAAGCTGCTCAGGGTTGTGGCCCACAAGTTTAAGGCTCTGGCAACAAGAAGGAGGCATAGGAGGTGCGCAGGTTTGTACCGTTGGAGGCAAAAGCTCTTCCTCATGCAGCATCCACTTGCTTATCATGTGACTCCATCAATTCCAAGGACTTATATGAACTGCCTTGTCCGCCAGAGGAGGGATTTCCCACTTGCAAGACTTTTTCCTCTAAAAAAAAAAGGGAATACGCTGTACCTTAGGATTCGGCAGATATTTTCTTTGGTCGCAGTGAATAAAGTTTGGAAAACACTTTAGAGCAGAGGAGGACACAGACGGGATAGGGTTGAGGCAGTATAGTGCAGTGGTTTAAGGCTCTGAGCTGCAAACCTGGAGACCTGGGTTTGAATCCCACAGCCCTCGCTTACTGTGTGACCCTGAGCAAGTCACTTAACTTCCTTGAGCTCCCAGGTTGTACCTGTAAACTAGCTTTCAGCTTAGTGTGTCTCTCCTGGTACAAGCAAGCAATTCTTCATTTTTAAAAAGTGCCTTTCCAGAACCAAAGCACTTTTACAATAAATAAATCAAATACATAAATTAAAATAGCATTCTAAAATCAGTCAATAAATATACTTAAAAATCAGAATACGCCAGGCTAAATAAATACGTTTTAATGCTAACTAAACAAAGGTAAAAAAAAAAAAAAAAAAAGCATCCGTTGCCTCCATGGATTGCACCTCTTTGAGCTGTAATGACTTACATGCCTCAGTTATCAGATAGGACAAGGATTTGGTATCAGACAGGGTAGGGGAAGGAACCCTCCTTTTTCCTCTCCGACCACTCCCTTTCCTCCTCCTCAGAGTGGTTGTCTTTCTTCTCATCTAGTAAATTCTTTGGGTCAGGATTTTTCCCTCCAAGATCCCTGATATCCTCATCCTGACCCTCTGTATGGTCAGAGTCTGGTTCTGCCTGCTGATCTGAAAAAGCAGCCCTGCCCTCTGCGGCACACCTCGATGTACTTGTGTGGGGCCCCCCTGACCCAAGGGGCTCAGTTTGGGGTCGGGTGTGACTGATGGGATGTCCTGCAGAACATCTGGGCCCAAAAGCTCTCCTAAGAGCAATAATAAGGAATTACGCAATTCTGCTTGCCACTCTCAACTGGTACACCAGGTGCACTGCCCCCCCCCCCCGTTAGGAAGTTTGACTGGGGGGAACTGTAAGAGACAAGTTAGCTTGAGAAACACAATGGGAGCAATAGGAACCCAGAGGAAAAGGTCTCATTTCCCCTTTGCAGGTCTTAAGTCTCTGAAAAGTAAGGGGTCTCCAGTAAGCCTTGATGCTAAATAAAGTAGATAGATAAACAGCCGTGCTGTTGCCCCCAAAGATAAAAATGAAGGTCTTGCCAGATGTGAAAAACTAGAGCACTACTGCCAGGGAGCGCTGACAGGTGTGAAAAATCCCCTTCCTATGCAATTTTTTTTTGAGAAAAAAGCCAAGTTGTTGAAAGAAGAATGCTTTCTGCCGACCTGACAGTTAAAAAGGAAGTGTGAACAGCCAGACAGGCTAAACCACACAATCAATCCAGAGCTGCAGTGCCTAGCACAGGAGAAAGTTCTGGCGCGTGCGTGCTCTCTTGAGGAGTAAGTGCCTGACGTCACAATGCTTGTGACGGCACATCAGGTGAAGGGTGCACGCACCACCAAGGTGTGTGAGACACGTGTTGAGGTGAAGGATGCCTCAGGACACAAAGGGAGCACGCATCCTACTGATAGAAGTAAACGGCTGAAAAGTGTGCGGCTGTGTAGAGCCAAAAATGAAAACGACACTGCCAAGCTCAGAGAAAGATAAGCTCCAAGACTGAAAAAGAGCCTGTAGCACCAGCAGAGCCAAAGACTCACACTGTAGGAAGACTGTGGCTTTCATTTTTCAAAGAACTGAGGAAATTTAAAGGGGAACACCCCGTTACACAGCAACAAATTTATTTTTATTTTATTTATGTATTTGGTAACAGAGTAAGTACACTGGTCCCAGGGACCGTTTACAGGCACGATCCAGGCCATATAGATGGCACATACAGACAACTGCATCATAATACTGAAACAAGTCATATAAAAGGGAGCAAGGTCCCACACAAAAATGAAAAGAAAGGCATTTTTCAGTTACAAGCATACTACTAATGGCCCTAGAAGACTGGGGGTAGGACCAATGCCAAAGATGGCAGGAAAACCCTAGTGACTCAATCTAAAACAAACAAAAGACAGGTACTTTCCTGAGGCACCCTTTTCATTGTGTTTTTTTTTTTTTTTTGTAAAGATATGGACCCCTTTTAAATAAACACCCAAAAGTTATATGGCTGACATGGTTCCCAATCCAAGTGCATGCAGTGGAAATGGGAAGCGCAGGTTAGCCAATTTGAAAGCCGTAGCTTGACAGGCATGCTTTTAATTTAAGGGTGTTCCCTGTCAGCAGGAAGCCCCAACCTGCTATGCAGAATTGCAGCCCCAAGGCCTAGAAGCCACTTTATATCTTCAGAAAAGCTTGTGAGATGTTTCCCCTTTGATGGCACAGCTAAGACTGGAGAGTTGCTGCTGTCTGGAATCCTCATGTGCCCAACATTCGAAGCCTTTGGGCTGTGGCATTTCCTCAAGTAGGGGTGCACAATACCCATCTATAGTTGCTACCCACTGACAATGTGGAGCATTACAGAAACATGTTTAAAACAAGCATTTGTCAATGCTGGATGTTTACTGCTGGTATTGCTGTTGTACTGGGTCTAGGTGCAGATCCCCATGCTGGAAAACTAATATGGGTTGGGCTTAGTGGGGGGACAGTTACTGCGGGGCAGCCTGAGACATCGGTGGACGTTTTCCTTTTTTACAGCGTTTATTTTTAAAAATTAAACTACGAGGGAGAGTTCATTTTTTCAGTTGGAGACACTGGGGGATTGGGCACTCCCAATGTCAGTGTTATGAGTGGCCCCCAGAAGCTCTGTGGTTTTAGATGTTCTGTGGTGCATTTTAAGGCTTACATGGAAGATAAAACAAAGTTCTGTTAGGTCTCCCGCCATCCCTGACTCCAAGGAAAAAATATAATTCTGTGGCTGGTCTCAGGTACCTAGAGACCGCATTTGGGGCTGGCAGAGAGCAGGACCATTTCCATGATTTTACCAGGGGATCTGTTTTTTTTTCTTTAAACAGGTAATATGGGAGTCCTCCCTAAGAAAATGTTTAAATGCTTAGTGTTCAGATTTGCAAGTTGCTGCATTTCGAAGGGGTAAACTAAACTCCAGTTTTATAGGCAACCAATATTTAACAAGCATTTGTCAATGCCAAATGTTTGTTTATGGTATTAGCATTGGAAATGCAGACATTGAAGAGATGCAGAATAGGAATGGCAGCGAAGTATTGAACTTCACGCCAATCCCACCTTCACCCTGCAGAGATGGACAGACACTGGGGTATGTGTTTAGGTTGTCGCCCATATCGTTCATGCCATTTCACTTCACTCTATCCAGCAGACACCGACACGTGTTGAGGTGTGCCTTGGGGTGTTCGGCTTTACAGTCACCCCACTCCATAAGGACATACGCTGAAATGGGTGCAGTGTAGGAAAATGGGGTGAACTCTGGTACCGAAGAGTCCAAGGCACACCTCGATGCCTGTCACTGGCTGCAGGGTAGTGGGTTGGGGGTGGAATGGCATGAGCATTACAGTTGGCAATCCAAAGGCATACCTCTGATGCCTGTCAGTCTGTACAGGGGGGGACGTTATGGTTAGAAACCCTAATGCCCTGGGCATTTGTTGGTATTTGCACTACAAATTTTCAACATGGCGATTTTGTGGCCCTCTTTTCATGAACAGTGGCACTGTGATTTTGTCAACATGTCCTGAACTTTTGAATTTCCACAGCGACCGTGCAGTTGTGCGCCAGATGTACAAAAACACAGATTAGGCAGGATGTGAAGAATGACAGCTGTACTGTTCATAAGGAGGTCTAAAAAAATGCCAGTGTTAAAAATCTGGAGTGAAAATACTACAGATTTGCGGAGTTATGAGGGTGCGTGGAAACTGTACAACGCACGCTTGTGACACAGTCATTTTATGGACATTTGTCACCAAATTTTCAACATCGGCATTTTAGGACCTCTGCTCATAAACAGAGTCACTGTGATTTTACATACGAACATATAAACATACGAATCTGCCAGCAGAACACGCCAATTGGTCTATGTAAGTCTGCCCGAGTGTGCAGCTAGCACCCTAGATTGCAGCTACCCCAGCCTCCTCCCTCTCAGTTCCTCCCCCGCTTGTCCCAGACCCTGCCCCTCGACTCTTCCTCTTGCGTTATCCCACTCCTTCTTAAAGCTATTGACTGTCCTACATCCTATCACCCCCTCTGGCAGTGCATTCCAACTAGACACCACCCTCTCAGAGAAGTAGTGCCTCCTCATTTCCCTCTTGAACTGTCCCCCTTCCAACCTTAGTCCGTGCCCCCTCATCTCTCTTCCACTCCTCAGTTTAAACGCCCCCTCAGTGCTAGGTTTATTTACCCCCTCAGGTATTTAAATGCTTCAATCATATCCCTTCTTGCCTCCAGTGTGTACATGTTCAGCTCCTTCAGCCTAACTTCATATTCCTTTCCTTCCATCCCCTTTAATATTTTTCTTCCCTCCTTTGTACCTCCTCCAGTAACTTTATATCTCTCCTCAGGTATGGCCTCCAGTATTGCACACAGTACTCTGCGTGCGGTCTGACCAATGATCTGTAGAGTGGTAGGATCACATCCCTGTGTCTGGATGAGAACCCCTTTGCGATGCACCCCAGCATCCTGTTTGCCTTCACTGCTGCTCTCCTGCACTGGGCCGAGCTGTTCATGCTCCTAGTTACCAACACTCCTAGGTCCTTCTCCTCCACTGTGATCCCCAACCAATAGTCCCTCTTCTGGTTCTTAGCCCTGAAGTGCATCGCCTTACACTTCTTTGCATTGAATCCTAGCTGCCACTCCACTGACCATGTCTCTAGTTTGGTTAGGTCCCCCTGCAGTTTTTACCATTCATCTTCTTCGTCCACCACCGCCCCCGATTTGGTATCATTTGTGAACAGACTAACCCTGCTCCCCACTCCATGTGCTGTATTGGAGATAAAGAGCCCAAATTGTACCGGGCCCAGCACTAACCCCTGTGGCACCCCGCTTGTCACTGCTCTGGGTGCCGAGAGCTCTCCCCCCCACCACCACCCTCTGCACCCTCCCCTGTAACCAGTTCTCTATCCATTTAGTCAGCTTTTTTCCCACCCCGCTGCTGTCTGCTTCCCCCCCAGTCTCCCATGAGGCACTGTATCGAATGCCTTACTGAAGTCCAAGTACAGGACATGTACCGCATGGCCCCTGTCCAACTCCCTTGTCACCTAATCATAATACTCTATTAGGTTGTTTTGACAAGACCTCCCTGAGATGAACCCATGTTGCCGCCCATCTTGGAGGCCATTACTCTCTAGGAATGCCACCAGCCTCTCCTTCAGTATCGCTTACCCACTATGGACTTGAGATTTACCAGCCGGTAATTTCCTGGCTCCTCCCTAGGCCTACTCTTGTGTATGGGCACCACATGAGCCACCCTCCAGTTCTGGAGCACACACCCCATTTCAAGGGAGGTGTTGAACAGATCTGCCAGTGGCTCAGCCAACAGTTCCATCTCCCTCAGCACCCTGGGGTGGATGCCATCGGGACCTGGTGCCTTGTCCACCCTTACTGCCCTCAGCCCCTCTAGCACCCTACTCCCTGTGATCACTTTGTCCATCACCTCCTCACCTCTTTTTCCCACCCCCCAAACCATTCTGGTAGTGGACCATCCCTCTCCTTAGTGAAAACAGAGCAGAAGTACTCATTTAGAATTTCTACTTGCTCCTCCCCCTTTTCAACCCAATCCCCTCTCCGCTTTATCCTCACAATATGTTCCTTGCACTTCCTCTCTTCCCTGACATACCTAAAAAAGTCCTTTTCCCCTCCCCTTATGCCCTGTGCAGAGCTTAATTGCCTGGAGACCTTAGCTTTTTTCACCCTACTGGCAACCTCCCTTGACCAGTTCCCCGAAAGCCTCCTTATCCTCACCTTTCCCTGTTCTCCTGTACTTCCAGTATGCAGCCGTCTTTGCCCTCACCCCTTGCAGCACTTCTTTGTTCAGCCAGCATGGTTTCTGGGCTCTGCTCTTCTTACTCCTGGCCCTGGTGCAGGCTACTGTGGCCTCTGTTAGCCCAGTCTTTGACTCCCCGCTTTTGTTCTGCATCCACCCCTGGCCTTATATCCTGGAGTCTCCCTTGCAGTATTGCTCCCATCCTCCCAAAGTCCACCATAATAAAGTCCACCACCTTAGTGCCTGTGCCTCCTGTCTCCCTGCCCAGTGCAACAAAGAGCCACACTGTTTGGTGGTCGCTACCTGCTAGTGTGTCTTCCACCCTTACCTCCCTCACCACACGACATGTGGCATTTGCCAGTACTAGGTCCAGAGTGCTACCAAGCCTTGTAGGCCCACTTACCAATTGCATCAGAAGGCCGTCCTGGAATGCATCAAGGAGCACCTGCTTCCTGGTACTGCTGGTGGCTGGGGTGCTCCAGTCAACCCGTGGTAGGTTAAAATCTCCCACCATCACTGCACTCCCCCCCTACACGCCCTCCTGATCTGCTCTGCCAACACCCCATCCAGTTCCCTGGATTGAGCTGTCCTCTCCTCTCCTCCTTTCCCGCATCCCTTATGCATTTAATCCCTTCCCTCACATAGAGTGCCACCATCCAGTCCCTCCTGTATATCTTATGTTCTGGGATTGCCAAGTCCCAATCATGGTACTCTGTGCCCCAAGTCTCTGTCACTGCAGCAGTGTTCACCTTCCCCTCTGAAAGGAACGCCTGAAGCTCTGCAGTTTTGTTCCCCAGGCTTCTTGCATTGAGAACGAACACCTTCCACCCGTATCCCTCCTTCTCCTCACTCTTCTCCTCCTTGGCCTGTGTCCCTCCTCCCAGTAGTCCGCACCCTTTCTCCTCCTTATTCTTACCGGGCGGTGGTGCCTCCTGCATTACACTCAGACCACTCTTCCCGCCCCCTCTCAGGGTTACTACGTCTCTGCCTTTACCTATATCTTGGGGAGGGTGAGCTCATTAGGCTTCCCTGTCCGGACCTTTCTACCAACTTCAGTCTTTTGGCCACCCCCACAAGTTTAAATCCACCTTATTAGAGATATACCCCTCTAATTCTGCCCTTAATACTCCCTTCCCCTTCCTGCTCAAGTGTGGTCTGTCCCCCAAATACAAGTCACTGTTCTCCCAGACCCTACCCCAGTTAGTCACTAACCCATACTTTTTGGTGTGGCACCAATCCCTCAGCCACTCATTGAACTCCTCAAGCCCACCCTTCCTCTCCATGCTTGCACATGGTACCGGGAGTACATCAGAGAATGCCACCGACTCCCCAACCCCCTCACACTGCTTGCCCAACTACTCAAACCTCCCCCTTCACTACTTCCACAGTCTCTCCTGCCAAGTCGTTTGTACCCGCATGCAACACTAAATGAGGTTTCTTCCTCCCCTCCTTGCTGCAAACTTGAGCAGTGCCTGCTCTGCCCCTCCTGCAGTCAACCTGGAGATAGCTTCAACCCAAATATGACTATGCCTTCCCTCCTTCCGCCCCATCTCACCCCTTTCAGTATAGAATCCCCACGATGAGTACCCCCGTCCCTTACCCCTTTCCCTTCTAATGCCCCTTCCACCACCCCAGTATTCATTCTTCCCTGCCCCTTACTCCTGCCAACTGCACCCTCTGTGACTTCTGTATCAGTACCCCCTACTTCTGCCTCACCCCTTTTCTCTGCCTTATTCCTCACATCCCCCTTAAACCCCTTCCCAGCCTGATTGCTTTCTACTGGGCTTCCCATGTCGACCTCCCTTCCTCCCCTGCTGATTTCCAACCCCTCTTCTGTCCCTGCTGTTGTCGATTTATAGCCCCCATTCCCTTCTACCCCAATAGTGATGCCCCATCCTTCCCTTTCCCATAGACTTCTCCAGTCATCACCCCTCCTTCCTTACTAGCCCCCTTCTACCCTTTCGTCCTTGCTATCTCTTCCTACCTGTTTGCCATCCCTCTCATGCCCGGCTTGTCCTCCCTCCCTTCAGTATGTTCCTGCTCCTCCTCTCTCTCCCGTAGCAGAGGCTTGACTCTGTTCCTAGTTGATACCTCTCCTACATCTCTTCCTCGTATCAGTTCCCCCCTCCTACTTGTTCCCCCTCTGTGCCACCCCTGGTCCCTCCCTCCCCACAGCCATCTGCTCCTTCCCCTGGTACTCCTCATGGTCTCTTCTTCCCCAATCAGGAGGCCCTCGCCTCGGGCAGCCCCCCCTTCTCCTCTCTTTTCTGCTAGTGCCTCTGATACTGGGGTCGGTTTCAGTCCCTAGTTCTTCCTCTGTCCCCCCTTGCCATTCCCCGTTCCCCTCCCCACCAGGATGTCTACCGTACTCATCCGTCTTGCCACTTAAGACTCCTCCCTTACCTCCACAGTTCCACCCTCAGACTAGACAGTTGTCTACAGACCATACACCCACCCATCCATCCTCCAAGCCCAGTCCAGGATCATGGCGGACCCACATCCTGTACACCCCGCCACCCTTCCAAAGATGCCCGCCCTATTGACATGTGGCACCTGCCCTGTTTTGGCCCCCATCTTATGTTACGGGTTCTTACTCCCAGTTTCTGTACCCTACTGCAACTGTTAGGCCCCTGTTTACTCAAATTCCTGGCCCCCCCACACTAGTCCTCCTACTGCCCCCTTGTCAGCCGGGTTAATTCCGTCTCACATCTCATCCATTAGATACTGTATTACTGTAGCAATCCTAAAGCCTTCTTGTCCATTTTTCACCCCTCAGCTACCGTACTTTTTGTTCTCAGCTCTCATATAGTTTCACTTAGCCCAGTTAGAAATCCTATTGCACTCCAAGTATTACTCAGCTCTGTTAGAGAAATAAACAGAACAAATAAATATGTATTATTACAGCAATCATAACAGTATAGCTCAGTACTTAGCTCAGTTAGAGAAAGAAACAGAACAATTAAATCTGTATTATTACAACAATCCTAAAAGTATCCAGTCATTGCTTTGTCTCCACCCCAAAGACCCTACTGTAATATAGGGCCACAGAGGATGCTGGGCAGGAGGGTGGGCAACTCTAAAGTCCCGGCAGAGCTCAGTTGAGCTCGCTCACTCCCCCTCTCTCACTCACTCATTCTGTTTTTCCCGGCGTTGCAGGCTGGCCTTTTGTACTGGGCTTCTGCCTGTGTTGGCACCTTTTTCTGCCCACAAAGAAATCCGCAGCAATCCCGACAGAGCTTCGTTGAGCTTGCTCACTCCCCCATCTCTCACTCACTCATTCTGTTTCTCCCTGTTGTTGCAGGCTGCCCTTTGTACTGGGCCCCTGCCTGCATTGGCGCCTTTTTCTGCCCACAAAGAAATCCGCAGCAGTCCCGACAGAGCCCGCTGAGCTCGCCACTCCCACTCACTCGTTCTGTTTCTCCCGGAGCTGCAGGCTGCCCTTTGTACTGGACTCCTGCCTGCGTTGGCACCTGTTTCCACCCAGCAAGCCAGAACAGTGTCATGATCAGCGTTGCCGATAATTGGTGTACCAGGATCAAGCTCCTTGCAGAGTCTCCTTCATTGGACCACCATGGCACACCTCTCAAAACCCTGTATATCATAACATGATGTTCGGTTGCGCACGCCGAACATAAAAATACATCCAGTTTACTAAAAAGGTCTTCTTTCATAATTACAGTAAGGCACTCCAGGGGATGTGTTACAGTGGGTTAACAGCCCTTTTCAGTTGGTGGAAGTACTCGGCTTTGTCTTGTGTTTCAGCCTACCCGAGATGGGCCATTATCCCACCATAATGCACTCCCTGTCATGCCTTATTGCTTAATTATAAAATGGCATGGAACTTTTCCAACTTCTGATTAGTTACAGACCATTCTAAAAAACATCACACTTCATAAAAGTCCCTGGCCATCAGCCTTTTCACCCTCATAAAATCAGTGAGCCTTGTCAGCCACAGTTTTCCATCGCAAACATGGCTACCTCCTTTACTCACTAAAATCTTCAACTAGGGCCAAAAAAAAAGAAAACTGCCTCTAATTAAAAAAAAATAATAATTAAATGTAATTTGTTCTCATAATTCTCTTCTTACACACACATGCATAAATTATATAAAATGAAATACTACAGTATTTAGTTAATTTCTGGTGTTTCTTTGCAGAACATGAAAAATCCCCCTCCTATTTTTACCTGTTTACCAGAGAAATCTGTGCTGTTTAATCTGCTACAGATAAAACAGAAGCCCTGGTTCTAACTGAGGCCTTCTGTTGTGTGAATTATGGGGATGAACTAAGCAGAGATGGGAATTCTTGTATTCCAGACATAGTAAACATTCCATCTATTGAATGTAGGTAAGAAACAAGGTGGGGGAAGGGAAGGAATAAGAAGGAGAGAAGTTGAGGAAGCAAGTAAATTGGAGTGGGTTGGGGAAAGTAGAGGTATAACTTGGATAATTTAAAAATGTGTATTTTGCTGTGCAGAATATTTGAAACTGAGGTGGTATGCCAGTGCTGGGATGTGCTAGACTATTTTGTTAGGGTGGATGAACGTTTTAAAAAAGCAGTTAAAATGTGTAACATTATTTTATTTTCCTGTATTTTCTTACCACCACTGTTAGACACTCTAAGCTGCGCTTTGTGGTTGGGATAATGGCACTTCTTGGGTGATTGAAGGCACTCTGCGAGGCCTTGTGCCTCACAATACACTCAAGGTGTGCTGTTATCCCACCACAAAGCACACTCTTTCATGTCTTATTGCTTAAGCTTATGGATTTGAGAATATGAAGTGTAGCCCGTCATGAGGCGGCACTTGAGAGGTCTGCATTTTGTATGCAAGAGAGAGGCAATTATGAAAAAGGACACAGCCAGCTCTAACAGAAATGAACTCCCCATAACCTGGACAGTTCTTGGATTTTGATCCAGAAAGAACCACCTGGTAGAAAATAGTTTCAGATGTTCAAAATTCAAGTGAGTAATTTACGAATGTGCAGCTGCAGGTCTCCATGCATATGGTACAGGTGTTACTTATTTAGTTACTCCCCATGCCTTGCACCAGTAGGGGTCAAGCAAGATTGGGGGGCCTGGGCTTATTAAAATCCTGATGTGGGGGGTTTGGTTAAAATGGGGCATAAAAGGGGATAGCGCAATGCCTCCACCCAGAGAAGGAAACAGTGGACCTGCTGACCAGTAGTATAGTGCCCCCTGGGATGCAGTACTAACCCATCAAGTTTAGGACCCTGCTCTGGAAGACACACTAGTACAAGTACCCACCTTCCAAGTACGCTCAGAGCGCACACATGTGCACATGCAAGCACTAGCGGGGCACCAGCCATTGTCCTCCATCCCACTCAGGACCATCTTCAGCTCTACCATAGCAGCAGCTGATACCCGCCCACCCCAGGAGGAGGAGAGTGTCTGCTGGCACACTCAATCCCCCCACCCGCTGGCCTGCAGCAACCCAGGCTTGTTCTTGAACATGGGTCACTGGTGTACAAGTGGTAGCTCTACCGCTGTGCCGACAGGCTAGCCTGCCCTGTAGCAGACATAGTCTAAGGGCTCAAATTCACCCCCCCCCAAAAAAAAAGCTGTGAGCACTGGGGAGTTGAGATCTGAAATTTGCAGCCCAAAAAGTCAGAGTCCATCCTCTGTGTTCTGGTGTGCATTTACAAAATCCCCAAAGCATTTGCAAAGCACACCTGTGTTGGTTTTGGGGGAGATGGGAGGCACAATGTTTGGATTCTCCTGTACTGGTCTGATTCCTCCAGTTTGGGAGTGTTTAGCTCTCTCCCCCAAAGGGTTCGGATTCAGACATTCAAGGGCAAGTTAGAAAATGGAGTCATGGTATAAGTGCACTGGCCAGCAGAAGGAAGGAAGGAAGGGAAGGAGAAGCATAAAACAGAAACTGTTTTCTGTAGGAAAAACTACATTTGTTAAGAATTTTGGAATATGTGGACATGTTGAATACACAAGTAGCTCCTTGCTGTTGACTGGCGCGTGGGCAGGGATGCTCCTTTGTCGCATCATCAGTGTTCAGTCTGTGGAGGGCCGAGTGACTGTATCAGATTGTTGCTTGCCCTGTGCTGCAAAGGACACATGCAGACCTGAAAAATAAAATGAGTCAGCAAGCTAACCATATTCAGAATAGCACAATCTTCAGGATGGACGTGAGGGGAATGGTCAACGAGTGACAGCTAAGCAGCAAACTCAATTAGCCCTGGCAGCCGAGTCAGATGGTTTACCACAGGCAGCAGAAATGGTCTGGCAGCCGAATGTACTCGAAACCACTCAGCAGGATGGAAGCAGATTGCAGGTGAGAAGCTGGAACCACTGCGTGAATGGGAAATGGATTCTGCTGGAGATCCGGCCAAAGAAGATATCCAGAGCAGCATGCATGGCCCATCTCTTATACAGTTGTCTTCAGTCCTTATCTCTTTCTGGCGAAATCTCAACTTACAGCTGCTTAAAGCAGTAGTGTGAAGGAAAAAAAAAAACTTGTTTTTAGATAATCTAGTTAGCAGGGAGCACATGCAAAACACATTAACATACCTCATTTTTCTCACTGTACCTCAATCCTGAAGCAAAACATGGCATTCCAAACTTTTGTAAAAGCTATTCTGCTCCACTGTCACCTCTATCATGAAAACACTAAGCATTCTGGTGGGGTGCTGTGGTGCTGTTTACTGTGCGAACACGTGCTAGTGAACCATAGTGACTCATCCTCTCATGTGCACCCTCAAGGAGTAACCGCCATCAGAGAGAAACTCGTGGAAGCCGACATATTTATGAATGGGTTTTTAATTACAAAACTGTAAAACTGCTTTAAAAATTGCTGAATGAATTAGAAATAACACTGATGAGAACAGCCTGGTGGCGTGGAGGGCTGAGGTACTCGGCACCATACCTCCTGTGGTGCCGGTGGCTCACGTTTGAGAACGGACCTGGAGTCAATAGGCAGGCTGGCCTGGGAGGGATTTAGCGTCCATAGGACAGCTCTCCTCAGTCAGGGAGGATAGAGTGCCTGACTGTGGCTTGCCTGCCATCTAGAGGAATCTAGGTGGCAGCACCATGGAATGGCTGGGGAAAGGGACCCAAGGTTCAGATGCCGGGGGGGGGGGTGTCCTCAGATAGGGAGCATGCACAATGCATCATTGCATGTACATGGGCCCTAGTGGGGAGAAAATTGGAAGAAATAAATTCTGACCATAGCACAGTGATGGCCTGGTCTTTCACAGACACTGTATCGATGAGTGGGTCCCTCCAACCATGGTAGTGTGGCGGGAACTACCAGAGAAGGTAAGTCCCAACGAAGTTGGGTGATGGGGCCGGTGAGACCAGTCCAGATAGGGACCAGTTGAAAAAGCTGAGAAGATAAACAGCTTTGTAGAAGAAAAAAAAAGAAATATACTGAAGATTTGGCCTATTGTCACAGCAGTAGGGCTCCCGCTAATGATGCTTGTGACCCAGGTTCAGGAATGAGCCCCTGTGCATTGGGGGTCGGTCATGGGGGGATAAGGAGCGAGCATCTCAGAGCACACTCTCCTCCTCTGGGAATGGAGGACTGCAGTCTCTGCTGTTATAGCACCATCTGGGGATCACAGACGGTGGTGCAGCTGGAGATGCTTATGGGAGTGAGGGTGCAGGTTTACTCTGGAGTGTGGTCATGAGGCCAGCCCTTTCGGCCCTGCCGAACCCAACCGCCCTCCAGCCTCCCACACTTTGAGGAACCTGCAGGGAGGACTTGTTGAATCTGTTCTCACCCTGGGTCCCAGTGGAGGGAATCTACATGCCCCCTCCCATGGCCAACTCATAGGTGGAACAACGTAGCTGTGGTAAATGAGAAAGCCCCTTTGTACCCATAGTTGAGTTGGAGGTGGAGCTAGTAAAGAGGTAGTACAATGAGAGGCAGGGAAAAGGCAGAAATTGGGTAGGGGTAACCAAGCAAAATATGATACAAAATTGAATGTTAAACAGCTTTGTTCCACCCCCTCATTCTCGGCCAATGAAGAAAGTACAGGTTACGGTAGCTTCAGAATTCAACGCAAACATGAACTCTTTATAAAATATGTGCTCATGTTCTTTTTCTGCTCACTATGCTTAAAGCATTTTTTTTAAAGGCCATTTTTTTAAATAAAAGCCTTTTAGTGAATTAAAGGCAAGTGATGCATAAGCTAAGAAAAAGCTGGCGCAGTGAAACCTGCAAAAGGAGCCATTTGTCCACAGCACGCAACTCATCAGTCTTTAAAGTACTTTGCTTGCTTCTACTATGAATTTTTTTTGTTAGGGGGTGTCAGACACCTGACTGTGGTGTAACATAACACTTTAGAGACTGCCTACTCGGGTAACAGCTATGTTAGAGGTGCTGTCACATACTAGAAGGTTATTCTGTGGCTGCATTACAATGAAAAAGTAAAAGCTGTGGAGAAATGCTACTTGGGGCAGAACGTTTTGCTTTTAATTGTGTAGTAGATTGTTCCTTTAATACCAATCTCCTTCAAGTTTATATAGAAACACATGATTTTTAGGAAAAAAGCATTTTGCCCACTGAGTTCTTTCCTCCCTCCATCAGCCCCGGGGAGTACACTGTTACCCCCTTTTTCTACAATCATGTGTTCCAGGTACTGTGCGAGAAGAACGGCTGTTGGCGCTGGGTGCAAAGCCCTCTTCCTTTACCCATAGGGGAGCAGGATAAAACACAGGCTTCCCCATCATACTCTACTAGTCTTGTCTAGCCAGGTGAACAGAAGTATATTCCATACAATTTGAGGTCAGTGTAACTCATCATTACCTTATTCTTCCTCAGGCCATACTGGGAAAAATACAGCACTGTACTCAAATGTGTGTGCATTCATGTGGCATGGGCTTCTATTCACTGAGAACTCTGAGAGCTGCTCTTGATGCCAGTATCAAGAGCTGATGCAACTTTTTAACATTCGAAGTTATTGGCATGTGTATTCAGAGTGTAAATACAGGTTAGAACTGGGTTAGAAGTGCTAATCCTGTATTTACTCCCCTTAACGCCTGGCAACACCAGGTGTTCTGCTGCCCTGGGCGCACCATCCTGAGGTTCTCTCCTCCTGGGTGCATCACGGGGGTATTTTCTGCCAAAAGAAAAGAATAACGGTTGTATTTCTTCCTTGTTCTTTGCTGGCAGCAGCATAGACTGCGTGGACCACCTGTCTTATTCTCCCCCAAAACATGTAGGTTATAAATAACCACTGCAGCTTGATCATTATGGGATGGCTGAGGTCATTTGTCTCATTCTCTGTGTGACGTCATAATCTGCTTGAGTTATGGCTATTGATGTAATCGAATCAAAGCTTGCTGGGTTTCACTTATAAATCAGTTCCGTGACTGCAGCCAATTAGAGCACAGAGCCAATGTACTTATTCATGCTACAGTCGTCTCTCGTGCAGGGGCATTAGAAGTGGAGCACTCCACTTCGCACCCGGGGGTAGGACAGCTAAAGAAACTTTTGAAATGTGAAAAGCGAGTACTTAAAAACTTTTTATTAATCATTCTAGCTAACTTGGGTGATTTTACAATAAGTTAAAAGGACACTGTCAACCCCTTTAGGCCTCAAAGTGTCACATTGTATAAAGATTACTGATGTAGCTGGTAGTTTGATTCTGATTCCTTTTTTTCTTTTAAAAAGTGAAAACCAGACTTCCCGCTATACTGGTGTTACCACACAGAAACATGGCTGTTCATATGCCTTGATCAACACCCACTGCATCTTTCCTGGACTTGGGAATGCCCCCAACACAGTCTAACCGCTTATGACACAATGGGAGGAAAGGAGACTATTAAATCATGAGTGGCTGCACTGTTTGTGGGTGTTTCTGATGTTCGGGAAGTGTGAAAGAAAAGTAGATCAAGGATTTGAAACAAAACAAGGCTGGGCAAAACAACATGATTTGCATGTATTTAATTTCTACTAAGAAAGGAAGCAGATAAAGCAACCATGAACATCAATGAATTTCAGAGGAGGTGAGCAATCATAATATGTGGATTTTCAGCTAAAAATGATATGATATAAAAAGGGTTGACAGTGTCCCTTTAATAGGGCCTCTGAGGGGTGTTTTAAGGTATAAGTCAAGTGTGCCGGGGGGCACACTCCTCCTTCAGGGAGGGGGGGAAGCAACACATCAGTCTGCTACTGCCATCGGGGGGTGCACAGGTGGTTGCGTAGTAGCTGCTGTGCAGGGAGAGGAGGGGAGGACTCTGGCAGGCACTTGGTGGGGGCGTGCCCTTGCAGGCCACAGCCTGGACTCAGCTCCTTGTGCCAGTATCCTTACTGAGTAAGGGGAAACTAGGGGGTAAATCCCCTTCCCCATATCCAGCATGACAGCCTACCTCGCTAGAAGGCAGTATATCCACGCTGCCAGTGAAGGACCAAGAAGTATCACTGAAGACAAATATAAGAATTAATGATGAGATATTACAAAATTAGCATCAAGTATAAAAAAACATAGCTGTACTAACAAACAGCTCCAGAGCAGAAACTGATGGAAGGCAGAGGGTTTTTATAATGGTAATCACTCTTATCATGCAGACATGATTTTGGTTCACTTGGAAGCATGTGAATGGTCTTTGAACTTGTAACATCAAAAGAGGGATATCGGTTCATAATTTAGCACTGAAGGATTCTTAGCCAAAGATGAACACAAGGAACAAAGTAATGATGCATTTCATGGCCTAGCGGAAAAAAACAGTCCCGGTATCTACACTCATCCAGTACTTTGATTTCAAAGGGAGGAGGAGGAGTCCATGCTTATGGGATGTAGTTTGGCCAAGTGGTTAGAGGGCAGAGCTGTGAACCTAGAGATCAAGGTTTGAATCCCACAAGCTTCACTCACTCAGTGTGTGACCCTGAGCAAGTCGCTTAACCGCTCTGTACTTTGTGTCTTACCTGTCTCTGCATTCTTTGAATCTCCTTGTGTGCTGAAAATAGTAGCAGACTCTCTTAGACTGTGAAGTGTTTTGGGATATGGGTTGTATGAAAAGCACTATATAAAACCAAATTCCTTTCCTAAATGAACTACCACATCAGTAGAGAACAGCAGATAAGTCCTTTTTAATAATCTGAGAAACCAAATGTTTAATCAGCAGCAGAAAGGGGAACTCATTTAACCAGAAGAGGCACACTAAGCCAAAGCTTGATTCCAGATGTGACCTGGGAGCACAAGGAAGTTAAGTGACTTGCTCAGGGTTACACAGTATGCAGGTGTGGGCTGTGGGATGCAAACCCAGGTTTCCAGATTTGCAGCTCACAGAGCCTTAAACTACTACGCTATACTGCCTCCTAATTCCTAGTTGTCTAATTAGCAGCAGAAGCTAATTGAGAGTCCCTTTTAGCTCATCTGTAGGGTACACACTTTAGAGTGGGAGAGAGTGCTCCTGGCCCCTGGTTTAATCCCTGATGTTACCACTTAAGGAGGTTTGCTGTACTGAGGTGGGAGGTGTGTCACAGGCTTGCAGCCAGGACTTTGGCAGATTTTCCCATAGGACCTGGTGCAGCTGTACCCTCCCAGTTCCATTTCTGGCTTGAGACAATTAAAAAGTAGTCATATCTATACCCATAGAAGGGAGAATAAATCTAGAAATAAAATGTTATTTGAGCCTGTGATGACACAACAACTTATATATATATATATTTTTTTTGCAAGCTGCGACATCATACAACATAGTGGTATACCCAAAATAAATTGCACATTGCATAGCCTGACTAGAATTAAGCCATTTCTTTACTGTAGTGCTTTCAACAACGTCACCCGAGCACTTGTGCCTCCATTGCAATTTACCCCCTGTTGTTAGGTAGTATTATGGGGAACATTCATCTCTAAATAAATAGCTTACTGTAGCCCCCTAGTGGTTTCTAGTATCTATCCTCAGAACTTTGGGACATCATTAACAATAATGAGACTGAATTTCGGGCAACAGATGTACACCTTTGGGGTATATGGACAGTACTTATTTGGCTGCTGGAATAGCACTTCTGGGCAGTTTGGCTTAGTGATTAGAGCACACAGTTGTGACCTTGGCGATCCAAGTTTGAATCCCACCACCACCACTCACTCCACCCATGACAAGAGCAAGTCACTTAAAGAGAAGCTGACACTTTGGGGAAATCTTTGGAAAACATAATATTTAGACACAATACTACTTGTATTTTATATATTTTCTATAAATTTCTCCTCTCATTTATTTATTACTGAAGAAATTCCTGTAAAAAACAAAATCTTTATCCTTTAGAGTTTATCTGTCTCTGTAGCGTATTCTCTACTTGAAATTATAATGCTCCATTGTGACATCACAGTCTGTTGCCATGGGAATAACTGTGACGTCACAAGCAGAGTATTATGACATCAGGTTGGGAAAAAGCAATAGGAGCGGATGAACCCTCAAGGAACAACTATCCTATTCAAACAACATGAAGTCTTGCTGTATTCTGACATAATACAGTTAGCCCAGCGCTTGAACTGCCCCGGAGAGGAAAGCGTTAACTCTATGCAGAAGCATAGAACGTTGAGCTCGAGCTCGGTTTTCAAACCTCTGTCTGTGGTACTTCCCAGTGTAACCGTTAGATTCTTTACTCCGCCTAACAGTGAAGTTGCTCCGGAGATTTCCTCTGCTTGGTTCGGTAAAAGTAAAGCGTTAATTCAGTTTTAACCATACATTTTTTGTTATTTTCAGATTTCCAGCCTCTGTCTACGGTACAGGTAGTGTGTAGATAAGTAGTGACTGTGTGTTATTTCTGAAAAAAGTTGGAAATTGTTATTGTTTTTTTCCGGTCGGTCCGGTTTGGAACCAACCTTATTACATTTCTGTTTTAATTTTATTTCTGTAGAGTGGTGTTCCGGTACCAATCAGTTTCAAAAGAACTGTACCTTTTGCTGGTTCTTTAAAAAAAAACGTGAGATGGTTTGTAACCGATCGGTTATTTTATTACCTGGCTTAAAAGCTGCAATAGGGTAATTTGTTAGGTTGGCCATGTCTGAGAAACCCAAGAAGAAAACCGGTCCCACTGGGTTTCAACACTGTACTGAGTGTGGGGAGGCCTTTGCTAAGGCTGACCCCCACCTCATCTGTGTTTATTGTCTGGGGTTTGACCACCTCAAGTCAGACTGCCAAATCTGTAAAAACTTTCCTAAATCCACTCTAGACAAAAGACTAAGTAGGCTGAAGGAAAGGGAGACCGAAAAGTCCATAGATGCGGATGGCCAGCCTGGTTTGGTTGCAGCCGAACCTGAGGAGGTGCCTACTGACCTAGGTGATTTCTCAGGCAAAAGGAGAGCTGACCCCAAGGGGCCGGTTCCGTCAAAAAAGAAGCGTAAGTCTGCTGGTTCAGATTCTGTACCGCATTCTCCAACCACGGACGAGATAGCCAAAGCGATTAGCATTGTTCAATCACTTAGACCGGTTCTGTCCGAACTGGTACCGCCAGTTAGGCGGTCAGTTCGGTCGGATCCGTCTCCTCCAGATTATGATCCAGATGCTTATTATGAGGAGTGGGAGGGAGGCAAAGACTATCCTGATGATGATGACAGGCCCTCGAGTGTCTCTCCTCCCAGGCTGTCTGAGTCCCCTTCACATTTTTTGTTCTACAAAAAGGTGGCAGAAACCCTGCAGCTTTCCTTGGTTGAAGCTGCAGAGGAGGATGAAGAGCCTGATTTTGTGGAAATGATGGACATGCCAGAGTCCAAAAGGCTGTCTATCCCTCTTCATAAATCCTTGGGGAAACAGACACACAAGATTTAACAAACTCCTAATTCAATACCTCCTGTGGACAAGAGAATGGACAGGAGGTATATGTTATCAGGGTCAGCTGCGGAGTTCCTTTATAGTTATAGAAGCCATGTTGAGGTAGTGCAAGCTGCAGCTTATGACGGGGCTAACATTCCTTTGGCTTCACACCCCCCGGATAAGGACTCCAGGAAAGTGGATACCATGGCCAAAAAAAAAATATTTGGCATCCTCTTTGGGACTCAGACAGGCTACTTATATGGCCTACACAGCCAGATACCAGAAATCCAGATGGTATACAGTTCTGAAACTGGCTAAACATGCCTCTCCCCAGCTAGCCAAGGAGCTGGAGGAGGTGGCTGCTGATGGAATTGAGGCATCAAAAATGCAATTTCATGCTGCTGTGGACACCAATGATGTGGCATCTAGAGTCATGGCTAAATCTGTCTCTCTCAGGAGACATGCTTGGCTCAGATGTACTAGCCTTTCACAGGATACCCAAACTAAGGCTATGGATTTTTCTGTAGTAGGTAACTCTCTGTTTGGGGAGCAAACAGAGGCTTACATGAAGAAGATGGATGAATATAGGACCACGTACAGGAGTACACAGGCCAAGGAAAGGCAAGCCACTCCTCAAAAGCAGCAGTCTAGGGGTAGGGGCAGGCCTTTTTACCAAGCCCAGGCATCCTCTCCCTTCCCACAGAAGGGGTTCTTCAGAGGAAGGGGCAGGAGGGGGATGAGCAGGACTGCTCCCTCCTCCTCTCAGTCTAAGGCTCCTACCAAGCAGACACCCTGATGTGTCAGCCCGGGTTGACTCCCATTTCCAGTAGGAGGCAGGCTGGCTTACTACTTCCAGGCCTGGAAGTCTGTGACTTCAGACAAGTGGGTCCTGGAAGTAGTAAGCCAGGGACTGGCCCTCAGCTTCAAAAAATTTCCAAAAAAAAGGGCCAAGTCTTTTCCACCTGTACCAGCCTCAGAAACCATTGCCCCAGAGGCAGAGGTTTCCTCCCTTCTAGCTCTCAGAGCTGTAGAGGAGGTTCCTGCTCAACACAGCAAAAGGACTGTACTCCAGGTACTTCCTTACCCCAAAGAAAACAGGAGAGTGGTGGCCTATCATAGACTTAAGGTATTTGAACAAACACATTTTAAAGCCAAAATTCAAAATGGTAACTCTGGGAATAATCCTTCCCTCTCTAAGGCCAGGAGATTGGCTAGCATCCCTGGACCTCAAGGATGCCTACTTCCATATTCCTATCAGGTGCTCCCACAGAAAATACCTCAGGTTTGAGTTGCCTTCAGGCCATTACCAATTCAGAGCCATGCCATTCGGCCTAACATCAGCTCCCAGGGTGTTCACGAAGTGCCTTGCAGTAGTGGCGGCTTACCTCAGAAGACAGGTTATCACTATCTTCCCATATCTGGATGACTGGCTCATCGTGGGGCAGTCGTCTCTACAGGTCAAGTCAGCTCTACAGACTACCCGGGACCTACTCAGTTCCCTGGGGTTTCTACTCACTCTTCCAAGTCTGTCCTCGAACCAGTTCAACTTCTCACCTTTATAGGCTTAGAGCTGGACACTGTACAAGCAAAAGCTTTCCTTCCCCTGGCAAGGGTGAAGGCCCTAGTGAATCTCGCTTCATCCTTTCGACCTCAGGTCTCCCGCCCAGCACGACATTTCCTCCAGCTTCTGGGCCATATGGCAGCTTCCACTGCAGTGGTGCAGGGAGCAAGGTTCCAGATGAGGGACATTCAGTTTCACCGAAGGTCCTTCTGGGCTCAAAAGAAGGATTCACTTACAAAACTAATTCCAGCGACTCAGACTCTAGTCCAAGCTCTCCAGTGGTGGCTGGATCAGGACAACCTCAGACAAGGGGTTCCATTTCTCTCTCAGGTCCCATCAGTAGTTCTAACTACGGATGCCTCCCTCCTAGGTTGGGGAGCCCACCTGGGAGCCCTGACAGCTCAAGGGGTCTGGTCTCCACAGGAGTCTCTCCTTCATATCAATCTCCTGGAACTCAGGGCAGTCTTCCTAACCCTTCAGAG
Organism: Neoceratodus forsteri; assembly: GCA_016271365.2. Taxonomy (NCBI): domain Eukaryota; kingdom Metazoa; phylum Chordata; order Ceratodontiformes; family Ceratodontidae; genus Neoceratodus; species Neoceratodus forsteri. The sequence goes on along the minus strand of JADMNL010000034.1, from coordinate 118,162,468 downwards.
ATTCTCAGATTCAGTCAAGGGCAAAATGGTCCAAGTCAGAACAGACAACACCATTACAATGTGGTACTTCAACAAACAAGGAGGCACTCGGCCCTCGGCCTTGTGCACAGAAGCCATGAAACTGTGGTCTCTGACCTATTCTCTTCAGACTTCCCTAATGGCAGTTCACCTTCCAGGGAAGGACAATGTACTGGCAGATGCTCTGAGCAGAATATCCCAGGGACATCATGAATGGTCACTGAATCCCCTTATACTGCAGGTCATCTTCTCCAGATGGGGCACTCCAGAGATAGATCTCTTTGCATCCCCGGACAGTCACCAACTCCCTCTGTTCTGTTGCAGACCTCCACTCCTGGGAACTGTGCCCCAGGATGCTCTGATTTTGAATTGGAAGGGCAGGTTCCTCTATGCCTTCCCTCCATTCCTTCTGCTGTTCAGAGTCCTGATTAAGATCAGAACTCAGCCTTGCACAGTGATCCTAGTGGCTCTAGACTGGGCCAGGCAGCCTTGGTACCCTCTGCTCCTGTCCCTGACAGTGTCTCGTCCTCTGTCCCTTTCCAAGAGATGCAATCTTCTGTTCTCTTCCCAGGGGAGGATCTGGTATCCCGTTCTCCAGTCTCTCAATCTCAAGGCCTGGCTCTTGAGGAGCTAGAATATGCAGACCTGCATCTTTCTCAGGCAGTCATGGATATCCTGAAGGTTTCTAGGAAACCATCTACTAGAAAGACTTATGATTCCAAATGGAAGAGGTTTACCATTTGGTGTGTTCGGAAAGGCGTTGTCCCTGATTTTGCACGCATCTCCACGGCCTTAGATTATCTGGTTCACCTCAATGGCCTAGGCCTTAGGCCTGCAACTTTAAAGGTTCACCTAGCAGCAGTTTCTGCTTTCCTTTCAGCAGGAAAGGGTTCTTCCCTGGCCTTCCATCATGTGTTTAAAAAGTTCTTCAAGGGTCTGGTTCATACAAACCCTCCATTTAGAGAACAGACTCCTGCTTGGGATCTTAATGTCTGCATTGCACAGCTCATGCAGCCCCCATCTGAACCCATGGCTTTGGCTGAGCTGAAATACTTGACCTGGAAAACCGTGTTCCTGGTAGCCATTACTTCAGCCAGGAGGATTAGTGAATTCAGGCCTTGTCAGTAGAACCTGACTTCATATCCTTTCCATTGGGTTAAAATGGTCCTAAGAACCAATAGGAGGTTCTTGCATAAGGTGGTATCAGATTTTCATCTGAAACAGTCTGTATCTCTCCCTGTGTTTTTCACTGACCATTCTTCTTCAGGAGAAAGAAGATTACACAGTTTGGATGTTAAGAGGTCTCTTAGCTACTACATAGAGCATACTAAGGCACTCAGAAATGACTGTCTTCAATTGTTTCTCACTTATGGTGAAGTGGGGAAAGGTAAGCCTGCCACTAAAAGAACTATTGCCAGGTAGATTGTTTCTTGTGTACAATTCTGTTACGACAAATTGGGTAGGACACCCCTTTCAGGTCTGAGGGCTCGCTCGACTAGGGGTACAGCTGCTTCTCTAGCTGTGGCCAGAGATATACCTTTGTTAGAGGTTTGTAAAGCAGCCACCTGGAAAACAGTACATACATTCACTAAGCATTACTCCCTGGATGTCCAAGCTAGGAGTGATGCTGGGTTTGGCACAGCAGTACTGCAGAGCCTGCTCCCAAAGTAGGTTCTGCATTCCCTCCTCCATAGGGGACTGCTTGGTAGTCTGCATTATGTCAGAATACAGCAAGACTTCATGTTGTTTGAAGAAAAAATTACTCACCATAGTAATGTTGTTTCTTCTAATGGAGTCTTGCTGTATTCTGACCTCCCCCCCACCTCCCCTCTCAGAACCTAGTTTTTGGGAAGTGGGCTGGCAGGTGCAGTGTTGCACCTCGAGTGTACCTTGTACCCTCCCTTTTGGGTGAGGTAGCTGTTTTTGTTTCTTTCTTGTGTTTTTATAGTGAAATATTGTCAATACCTTTCCTTCTTGGGTTCTCGACTTGAGTCTTTTTGGACCCAAAAATATTTTGCCCTTTGGCTATATGTTTGAACAATTTCCGTACTATAGTACTTGGTTAGTTTGCTTGTAAAAATCTAACAGTTGCACTGGTAAGCACCACAGACAGAGGTTTGAAAACCGAGCTCGAGCTCAACGTTCTATACTTCTGCATAGAGTTAACGCTTTCCTCTCCGGGGCAGTTCAAGTGATGGGGCTAACCGCATTATGTCTGAATGCAGCAAGGCTCCATTAGAAGAAACAACATTACTATGGTGAGTATTTTTTTCTTTTTGTGCGTATGATCTCAGAAACAAATAATGGGGATAGGAAATACAGAGCTAATGAGAAACATAAGGTGCTTTGTGTTCAGATAGTATGTTTTTCAACTTTCTTCTTGAAGCATTGGTGGCTCTTCAAGTTCCCAGTAAATTCTCATATCCATCTGTGTCTCTGTCCATTTCACTGTGGGCTGAAAAAGGCAACAACATTATTTATTTTATTTTATTGAAATCTAGGATTACAAATACCTTTGAGCAGGAACTGCTAGTTTACAAAGGTTCCAAGTCAAAGGAATGGGGAGTATACATACATAGAAAGGTCAACATAATAATACATAGTTACACAATAAAAAGAAGTAAGAGACTGAGGCTTAGGAAATTCCAGTAATTCAAAATGTGCCAAATGTTAGGTAGCATGACATACTAGCCAAGGGCATTCTTAGAAATAAGCACTGCAGGTGAGAGGGAAGGGGGTATGCAGGCAGGAAGGCCATTGTTGGATTTCCCCTCCCCTTGAATTGTAAACCACTTTAGAATACAGTTTGTATGAAGGTGCGTTTAAAACCAAACTCTTTTCTTTCTTTATGAGTACCCAACAGCCATGTGTCTGTCACACACTGCTTTTGTAACATGGGGGCCCTTCGGATTGTTAAGATACTGTAAGTAAATGACTGCAGCTCAAAAATATGAATATTTTGCTGCCCTCTCAGGTGAGGGCCGCTAAGTAACCTTCTGACGTAACCATTCTATGCCCCACTGTTAAAGGAGAACTATGCTGAGCATTTAAGTAATTTTCCCCCGTAGAAGCTGATTTTTAAATATTGGTTCCAGTTCTGTTACTTATCCATCTCTACAGGGCTTTTTGTAGTTCTAGTGGATGTTTCTGATTTGCACACTGGTAGTAAGTGCCCTTTTAGAACTGTATGATGTAGTTTATGACCCTGTTCTAATCTTCCATTATTGGCACAATGCATTCATGTTCTATTGCAGAACTCTGTGGTTGAGAGGGGCATAAACTACATCATACAGTTCTAAAATGGCACTTAACAGTGTAAAGCAGAAACACCCAGTGAGGTAACTAATTGGCTCATAGAGATGAAACAATAAAAGAATTGGAACCAGTCTTTATCAAACACCTTCTACTGGGGAAAATGACTATTAAGTTCAGCGCAGTTCTCCTTTAAGCTTTGTGTGGCCAAAAGACCAGACGTGATGAAGCTCTCTGAATATTAAACATGGTAAAGCAGCAATAAAAAAAATATTTTTTTCTCATCTGCTTTCTTTGCAAAAAGATCTAAAAATGAAAAGCATGTCATACTGTAGTTACTCTATATTGAGAATTCCTAAAGCCAAATTGTCAATCATTTTAAATACCAAATAATACCCTACTTAACTGCTTATATAATTAGTGTGGCACAACAGAATGCCAGAACACTTCCACCTCTAAAGCTGCACACAGAGGGTCCTATGCACCAATGGGTGGGTAATATGCACCGGTGGCACGTTACCCACCCGCGAAGCTCTGCACCTGCAGACAGGTGCACCCAGCTGGTATTCACTACCGGCTCCCACCTGTCCATGGCCCCACCCCACCCTGCAGGGCAGCCGGGCATCCAATCGGATGCCCAGAATGGGTCACACATTGGATATCCTAAGTGGCTGGGCATGCATTGGCGGCGCACCCCTTGAATGTCTGATGGGCGGAGGGGGTGAGTGGAGGGCAGTGCTGCTCGCTGTAGCCAGGTACACTGCCATGCAGGCATGGGGATTGGGGGAGTGGCGGGGCACAGGCCACCACAGGAACAGCGGGACACAGGGCACCGGGCTTCCGAGTGTTGGTGCAAGGGGGGAATCGCAGTATCATGGTTGGGGTCCCCAGAGTTGGGTCGGGTGGTGCCTGCCAGTACTGTGGTTGGGGATGCTGTGCAGGGGTTGGGGGGTGCCTCCAGACATACGGGGAGGGGGCTACCGTGTATGCAAGGGGCGCATAGGAGGCTTATGGCAGGGTTCTCCCTGGCATACCCTGTGCCCCCTCCGCACACCCGCGGCCAGCACTGCATGTCTTTGTGCATGGTGCATAGTGCTGGCATGCCCCAGCCTTCCCCCAGTGTGGTGCAGTCCATGGACCGGGTGGATCGGGTGCATTGGTCCTGCGCGCCCCCTATTCGTGCACCTGGCATGGGGGGGCACAGTGGGTGTGGCGTGGCTACGTGTGGCAGATACGTGGTGCATAGCCACTCCACCCATTAGTGCATAGGGCCTAGTGTGTGTAAGACTGAAGTCATACAGAGCAAGAAAATAAAATAGGCATGGCACTCACCAGTTACCTGCACCAGCATCCGACATGGTATGTTTTTTCACAGATGAAAGTATTTAACATTCTGCTCCACTGATGAGTGCCATTCCTTTTGTATTCTATATAATTAGTGTGCCTAACCCCACACAGCTATTATTTCTGGGGGGTAACAGCCAAAAGTGGGATCAGGTCCCTTGGTACTACCCCATGTGTAGGCATTGCATCATTATCAACTTTATCATCTGTAAGCCCAGTGAGTATTAAGCTAAGAATTAGTGAGGCTGGTGTCCATCATGAGATCTGCATCTGTACTCTGAGGGACCCAAATGGCCGCTACATTTTTTTCAGTTGGCCTATGTAATATCCCCTATAACTAAAACATGAATGAGGAACCACTAGGAAACCAAGCTTGCAGCGGAAACAACTGTTTGAGCACTTCAGAAGATCTACGTACGTGATGACTGACGGGGACTGTTTTAGGAATTAAATGTTTATTTTTTGCCACCTTCTGTGCTCCGAGGAGCCTCCCTTTTTGAGGCTGTCACAACGTGCTACTACCTGCCTGCCAGACTCACTCTTAGAGATGTCATAGACACCAGCTCCCAGTGTGTCCGTCTGGTGTCCAGGTCCGTTTTATCCCTCCCCAAGGGCCCACCTGTCACAAAGCATAGAAGGAGAGAGAGTGCATGTCATCATGGCCAAGGTCTGCTCATCAGGGGCTAGGTAGTAGATACACTGCCAGTAAGGGTCATGTGGCATGTGGGACACACAGGGACACCATCACCCAAGACTGCCTTGGCTGGACATTTTCCTTATCCTCCCCACCCATCCCTCCTACCCTTGCGGAGCATGCACCATGTCAGTGCGCTGGGGCCAACCAGTGAGTGGTCACCCACACCATTAGTGGCCCCATATGCCCGCCAAGTGTTGTTCTCCAAGTAGTGCCTGTCTCCTCCCTCCCCCTGGGTGGATGGCTTCTGTGCCAATGCTCTTTCACCCTACCTGCCATCCTCTGCACTGGATGTCCTGGGCACGGGGCTCGAACCCAGGTCACCAGCGTGCCAGTTCAGTCCCCTGCCACTTGGTAACGTGGCGCTAGCTCTAGTTAGAGATTTTAATTTTTAAACTGTGTACCTAGGCCAGCCCACTGGCACAGCAGTAGTGCTACCAACTGTGGCACAGACAACCCAGGATTGTTGGAAGGTTGGCCGGAGGAGGGATTATACATCCAGGGGACTGCTCTCCTTCTCAGGGGAGAGGGTGGTGCCTGGGCATGAGCAGGCCCCTAGCAGTGACTGGGGGTCCGGACATTGGGGCTGCAGTGTGAGGGCAGAGGAGCGGCAGACATTGTGTTCGCTGCGTGCAGCAATGTGCGCAGCGTCACCCTTGACATCATTGCATGCACTCTCCTTGGGGAGGGAAAGAACAATGGAAGATCACACTGGACAGCAGGATAACTACCAAGTCTTTTCAGGCCTTGCACAGGGACTCAGGCCCTGCACAGATGACTCGGGCATTGCTCGAGGCTATATTCCTGACCAGCGAGTTGTGGAGGACTCCCCATCACCCTGCCATAGGAGGGCAAGCCACGGGGGAATTGGGCTGAGTAAGTCCAGGGAAAAGCTGGGTTATGGGATTGGGTGGGTCAGTAAAGGTGGGGCCAGCCAGGATGGGGGGGGGGCATAAAGAGATTAACAGCAAAAACACTGTGTGCTAATGGGGAACTGAATTGTTTTGAACTCCCACTCTGGGAGGTGTCCGAGATGATTCTTGGCCAAAGGGTGAATCTCCTTGGCCTGCAGTAACTAGGAATTGCACAGAGCTGTGTTTCATTGGTGTGGAGCTCCGAGATAGCAGTAATCATGCTAGGCTGACTGCAAGGGCACCCCATTTAATGTTTCACTACATTCAGATGTTGTTTCATTCAGTTTAATTTATGAAGCTAAATTATGTCTGCACTGCACCCTGAGGCCCCTTGCTGAGTCGTGCCTAGTTTTTCATTTTAATGGAATTACGTCTGTAGAGCAGCGCATGACCTAAGGTTACTAAACAAGCTCCCTCTGCTACTGAAGTTCTTGTGTTTTTTTTAAACAGATACAAGGTATTTAATAATGCTGTGTCCTAAGGTTTTTGTTTCAGCAGGCTGATAAGTGTTTTATGTTCTCCAAATGATGCAGTGATTAAACAGACTTTTCCAAGATTCATTTATATTAAGAGAAATTTCTTAATTTGTGTTTTTCTATTTAAAGTTTTTGTTGATTTTTCTTTGTACAAATTAACAGAATATCTTAGGAGTACATAGTTACAACTATACATAGTTACAACCTAATTGCAGGTAGCCTATTTCAAGTCACTGTCCAGTTTGTGTTTCTGTTATTTTGGCTTACCTACTGATGTTAGGGCAATAAATTGGTATGCCCTGCCAGCTATGGAAGATGTCTTCTCAGCCCTGGGCTTCTTTATGTCTGCCGTCTATCAGGGTAAAAAGTTCATGCAACAACAGTTCCATAAACAACACCTTATAAAATGGCCAGAAAAAATGTAGACATTTCATTGGCTGAGAAACGTCACCTGAAGGTGCATTAACTCTCTATAAACACACAGGTACCAAATCTCATTTTCTTCACCAAAAAAACTACTTAGACTCATTTTATAAGTGTAATAAGCCCCTCCGGGGTGTGCATCATAGGATTTTAATGCACTTTTGTGGGGCATAAAGATACTCTGCCTTCAGCCTTGTGCCTTACTACACCCCTGGGGCATGCATTAAAATCCTATGATACACAACCTGTTGTGGCTTATTGCTTACTTATGATCTTGAACCCAGAAGTGCTAGGCAGTGCTTACTGGGACCTATGCACTATGAAGCCTAGTACGTGCTGGTAGGGGTGCATACTAGGCCGCACAAATGTGTGCCAAGTAGCCCCTGCAAGATGTGCAGCACCAGTATGCATGACCCCCTGGATGGCCTGCATACAGACACATGGCCTAATGAAAGGGGCAGGTCCAGCTAGGGGAACAGATGTAGGCCGGAGCAGGGGCTTCCAGTTGGATGCCCTGACCAGGCTCCACAGTTGATCTTCTGCTCCACATCTCATGTTAGATCGTGGCTTCATTTTTAGAAAATTTGAATATAACATCAGAAATCATGATAAACAATTGGGTAAACAATATAGGGCAAATAAAAGAGGATCATTTTATACTAACAGAGTGATAAGATATTGGAATGGTTTGCCACAGTCCTTTGTGGCTTCACCAACACTATATAATTAAAAAAAAACACCTAGATATGGCAATGGACACTTGGGATTTAAGTGAATGACCTTTGTTAGTGGGGGGTGGACTAGAAGCACTGTTGGAGCACATCCACTCTTATCTACCTAATTACGTAAGGAAAGTACATTACCAACGCATGAAAGTGAGTAACATGATGTTGCACCACACTGACCGCCACAGTCACAGTACCAACCACTTACCATATTTTTTCCCCCTCACAGATGCCACTAATGCCAGTGCAGGGAGTGGCCAGCATTGTGAGGAGGGTCTGGCCAGCCAGATAACAGCGCTCATAGTCACCGCGGAGCACACACCACTCTCCAGAGCCATGGTCCCTGAGCCCAAAGCACCCTGTGCACCAGCGCGACGGCACAGACAGGCAGAGGCGTGCACCACAGACACCCAGGGCACCAGTGACTGACACAGCCACACTCACTGATGCCCCTGGACATGGCACCCAGTTGGGCAGAACCCAGTGGCAGGGGTGACCAGCAAACCTGGCACAGCAGCAGCTGAACAGTGACCCTGGTCCCAGCAGGAGTGACAAGGGTGCCTCAGACAGGATAGGCCCATGAAGAAGGGGCAGCACCGCTACACAACTACTTGGTAGGTACTTCCCCAAGGTGCAGTGGCTTAAGCTGGACAGGCTTGAAGCCAGCAGGGTAAATAATGCCCAGCTCCAAACCCTGATGGTGGAGGTTCAGGGGCTCCACATGGAGTTCTGGAGGGTGTTCATAGGGCTTGTTAGGGCACCTCACCACACAGGCCAGTAGAAATGGTGAAACGCCCCCATAGAGCCTGCCTTGCCACCAACACCTTGTGCCAGCTGCAGTCCCATGATCTTCCTGGACTAAAAGTCTCCACAACTTATTCACACTAATGGGACTATGCTGGAGGCACTAGGATCCAGTGGGAGCCAAAAATCTTCAGGAGGGCTGGTGCTGAGATAGGGTCATGCTTGTGCGGCACCACGAGATTGCTTTGTACCCGCATAGGCTATCTTGGCATCGACCCTCCAACTGCCTCAGTTCCGTTTTTCCCACTGTCGAGTGCGCTTCATTGACGGTGTTGCTTGCCTGCTGGGAGTCAAGTCTTCGTCTCCACTACAGCAGCTTACTATCATTCAGTATTCGATTAAGTTACTACTTTTAGTGTTCTTGTCTTATTTTAACAAAAAAAAGAAGAAAAAAATACTAACTAAAGAAATGTTCTGCCTGCTATCAATGGAGTCAACCTTAGATGGTAGCAGTGACGAAGGGAGGCTTCGCTTGAAAGCTGTTCTGGTAGTGGGGCTGTGTATAGTCCACCACCCTTTGCAGAGGGGGTCTGACCATGGGCAGTCCAGTGCTCAGGGGGGGTAGAACAGTCCTCCTGAAGCACAAAAAGTAGCAGGCCCATTCCTGACCTTGATTGAGGACCCGGCTCCACTTGACCTCGAGTTGTTCTTCCTCCCATCAGTCAAAGAAGAAACAGTACCACTCGAAATCACCCTCTGGTACGTCTGTACAGGGGTCATCAGTGGTGGAGAGCAGTAGGCCTAACCCGACTCTGGTGGGTCCTCTGTGGCTGTGTTCTTAACAGTCGCAATCTTTGACACTGGATCCCTTCTCTGTCCTTTGATGAGGCACCAGTGAGCAGTTTCATTGCTGGGCCGCTCTTATGGAGAAGTGGGTACAGTGTCTGTCCTGATTGCCCTTGCCAGTGGACCCAGTTCCAGGGCCTTCGGGCTTTGGAGTTGCTGGGTCACGATGGCTGGGTCAGTCAGGCCAAGATGTGCATGCAGTGCCCTCTCCGGTGCCAGAGCCATCGACCCGGACTCCACATTCCTCCCTCCTCACCTTGTTTCCTTGCAGGGGCCAGCACAGGTACCACTTTCCTTCCCCTTTCTTTCAGGTCTTGCAGGGCCAATAGTGGTGCTGGCACCACGTGTAGTGCTGGTGCAGTATATAGTGCCGGTGCCGTGTGTGATAACCAGCTCTGCATGTGGTGCCGGCACAGCGAGTGGTGCCCACACCATGTATGGCACCAAATTTCTCGACTACAATTTGAGTGATGGTGTCTCCCATGATTTTCTGGCCTAGACATGCTTTTTGGAGGTTCTTCTGGGGTAGAAGTAGAACTTGATGAGTCTGACCCTGACCTGCTTTTGTCCAAAGATGCAGCAGATGACTCATTTTATGGGCTGGAAAGCACGCCTTCTGTATCAACGGAGCCTGTGGTGGAAGTTCTTTCTTTCCAGTCTCTCCTTAGGAACATGGAGTCCACCATAGCATTACTTACTTCATCTGTAGACCAAAGCAGACTTCTACGTCTTGAGTTTCTACCTTCCTCATTATGAGTACACCCTGTGGAACACACTCAGATCAATGGTTGAGAACCTCCCAAAATCTAACACTAGCGTGGAGCTGCTGCAGACCATTACTAGGGGCATATAGTCCAATAATCAGCAGCTGAAAGCTTCTGTGGACGACTATGACACTGCCTTTAGGGCAGCTGCCGCTGGTATTTGTAGAGGGCACCACTTCTGGCCCAGAACATCAGGTTTCTCAGCTGATGCTCAGCAGGTGATTCATTCATAACATTTTATTCAAAAATTGTGAAAAGGATAGTTGTAACGATACTCCATTGAGCAAAGCTCATTTCAAAGAAGGTTCTCAATATGTACATATCTCAACAGATCATTTATACAAAAACAGTTAATATATACCTACAGTAATCAGACATTTTCTTAAAAAAGAACCAACAATCCAATAAATATAGAGCAGAAGGTGACTGTGCACAAATTCAAGTGAATTAACGTCCCCTTGATGGTGATTATCTGTTCAGCCCTCAGGTTGAGCTCTGGAGGCTGCTCACAACACCAGGGCTACCATTTAAACAGCCAAGCCAGCTCCTACAGCCCGTCAGAGTGGTGGGAACCATCGACAATTTCGTAGCAGGCAGTCCTTTTAAGGTAGAGGCCAAGGAGCCTTTAACAGGAACCAACTCTTCAGCTGCAAAAGAAAATGCGGCAAAGGGCACAGGGCCCAAAAGCGCCCAGTATCAACCTCTGAAGATCCGTCCCAGGTCCCACCTCAGCTGTCTGAGGTGGACACCTTTATGGCAGTGGGGTGGGGTGTCTGACTCAGTTTTACAACCAGTGGAAATCCATTACAGATGACGAATGGGTCCTCAGGATCATTCCAGAGGGATACTCTTCCAATTTTGCAGAGATTTCCCCAGACCTTCCACCCAGACGGCAGCTCAGTCTGTCCACCTCTCAGTCAGACCTTCTTACTTCTGAGATACGGGGCCTCTTCAGGAACAGGGCAGTAGAAGTTGTTCCATGGCAGAATGGAACACAGGTTCCGATTCCCATTGCTTTCTGGTTCCAAGATAACGGGCAGCATGCACCCAATTCTCGACCTCGGAAAGTTAGACAAGTACCTGTTCAGAGAGAAGTTTACAAAAAACTCGGCGTTCAAGTCTTCACTTACCTGGACGATTGGCTCCTAGCCAGCTCATCCATGCAGGAGACACAGGAAGCAGTTGCCACAGCTTCTCAGTTGCTCATTTCAAGGGGGATGCTTCTGAATCGGGAAAAATCCCCAGCTTCAGCCCTCCTAACAGCCATAGGAGTCCTCTTGGACACCCTTCTGCAAGGACTACCCCTTACATCACTGGAATCTCAGACAACCATCATCACAGATGCATCTCTGATCAGTTGGGGAGCTCACTGTGAAGACCTTCACACTCAGATGTGGAGCCAGGAGGAGTCTCATCTTCACATAAATGTCTTAGGGATGAGAGCTGTCTTGTATGCTGTCTGAGTCCTGAAGGATGTCCTCTGCCACAGAGTGATCCTCCTTCAGAAGGACAACAAAGCTGTGATGTATTACGTCAACAAGCAGGGTGGAGCACCCCCCTATCCTCTGTGCAGGAAGGCCATGAGGATGTGAAGTGGTGCCCCGAGCATGATGCGTCAATTCAAACAGTCTCCTGCCAGGAATTCAGAATGACCTAGCAGATCACCTCAGCAGAATGGAAGCGGATCCCCACGAGTGGTCGCTCACACCAGACGTAATGCAGTCACCATTCGATGAGTGGGGCAGTCTGGACCTGGACATTTTTGCATCCCCATTCAACGCAAAACTGCCTCTATCCTGCTTCAGAAATCCAGAACCTGGTGTTTTCTGTCAGGGTGCATTCAGACTGCAGTGGACAAGATGTTTCCTGTACTCATTTCCTCCTCTTCCCTTAGTTCAGAGAGTGCTGCTCAAGTTGGAGGCACAAGGGGGCAGGATGATTCTCATCCTGATATTGGCCTTGACAGATATGATTTCCATTGATCAACAGGCTGTCAGAAGTACCCCCGAGGCAACTCCCTCTAGGAATAGACCTTCTAACACGGGGACTTCTGGTCCATCCCAACCTGCACTCCCTTCATCTCCATGCCTGGCTCCTGAGAAGATAGGAGTGGGCAGGTTTAAGGTTTCCCAGAGATTCGCAGAAATCCTCTTAGCTGCGTGTAAGCCTTCCACCAGGAAGACTTGCGCAGCTAAGCAGAAATGCTTCTCCATCTGGTGTGCAAAGTTCCATCTGGACCTTTTCTGTTGCCCACCAAGTAAGTTGCTGGAGTGCCTCTAAAACCTGTAGAACACAAGTCTGCAATGCTCAGCAGTGAAGGTACACCTCTCCACGATTTTGGCCTATCTTGAGCCAGTACAGAACATGTCACTGGCTCAGTTACCATTAGTCAACAAGATTCCTAAATGGTGTCCTACACACTAAACCAGGTCAGGAGACTAGTGAGCGCGTGGGATATTAACCTGGTGCTAGATATGCTCACCCATAAACCCTCTGAGCCGCTAGCTACCTGTGAATTGAAATTTCTGACCTGGAATTCAGCCTTCTTAGTGGCTGTCACTTTCGCTCACCGGGTCTATGAAATCCATGCTTTGGTCACAGACCCCCCCCCCCTTACACCATCTTTCACAAGGACAAGGAGATACCCCGTACTCACCCTAAATTCCTACCTAGAGTGGTTTCGTACTTTCACCTCAACCAGCCCTTGCTTCTGCCTACTTACTCTGCTAACTTCCAGAATGAAGAAGAGCGCACCCTTCATTCTCCGGATGTTACGAGGGTTCTGCAATGCTCTATCAACATAATGAAAGAAATAAATCCAAGCAACTCTTTGTATCTTTCAGCATGCCTCAGCTGGGTCAGCCTGTTGCCATTAGATGTATTTCTGCATGGTTAGTGGCATGTCTTCGCCACTGCTGCTCCATGGCGCAGGTCAAGTTGGAAGGCCTGGTTCACGCCCATGCCACCAGAGTGGTTGAAATCCCTGGCAGAGATTCATAACGTACCCATTGCAGACATCTGCAAGGTGGCTACTTGGAGCTCAGTGCATACCTTTGTGAAGTGCTACGCTCTAAGTGTCCATGCCAGACAGCACACTTTCTTCAGCAGGACAATTCTTAATGGACTTCTGTTCTGAATCAGCTCTGTCTCCTGCTGCCCTACTCGGGGGGATTGTTTTTTAGCTCGGTACTCTCCGTTAGTGTGAATGAGTGGTGGAGACTTTTAGTCTGGGAAAATATGGAAATTACGTACCTGCCAAAATTCTTGATCTTCTTGGTCGGAGTCTCCACCACTCGTTCACACACCTACCCACCATCCCCCGAGCCCTCTCATCCTGTTTCTGGTCTTCACTCCCTCATTAGCTTAGGCTGTGAAGATGTTACTGGGTTGACCCTTCTTTCATGGGTCATGCGGGCTATTTTATGCCCAGATTAGGTTAGTTTCCTAGATTAATTTACACTGCACCTCCTCAGTTTAAAAGGTACTGAGGCGGTTGGAGGGTCGATGCCATGATAGCCTGTATAGGCGCGAGGAGTCTCGTGGTGCTGCGTGTGCACAGCCTTATCTCAGTGTTGGCCATCCTGAAGATTTTTGCCTCCCGCTGGGTCGTAGCACCTCTGACGTAGTCCCATTAGTGTGAATGAGTGGTGGAGACTTCATCCAAGAAGATCAAGAATTACGGTAGGTACGTAATTTCCATTTTCCTCAGCCCCCTGAAGCACAGAGTGGTGTTTCAGAGCCTTCCTTGGGGCCCACATCCCTAGTCCACCTACTGTCCATCACAACCAGAGCTAGCCCAGCACAGCTGAGGGGGGAGGAGAGATCCAAGACCCACAACACACAGTCTACCATAAATTGACAGGGTTGCCATGGCTGTCATGGCCCCCCCTTGCATGAACACACACACACTGGTATACCAAACACATGGGCACTCAGCACTACCACTCATCATTGTGCATGATGGTTCCTGGACATGCACCATCACACACACACACACATGCACCCTCTCACATAGGCCCAGTCCAGAACATGCCGCACACCAGCCCTTGCTGAGCCTCCCAGTCTGGAACACACTGCACACCAGCCTGTGCTGAGCCTCCCATTCTGGAACACACTGCACACCAGCCTGTGCTGAGCCTCCCATTCTGGAACACACTGCACACCAGCCCGTACTGAGTCACCCAGTCTGGAACACACTGCACACCAGCCTGTGCTGAGCCTCCCATTCTGGAACACACTGCACACCAGCCCATACTGAGTCACCCAGTCTGGAACACACTGCACACCAGCCTGTGCTGAGCCTCCCATTCTGGAACACACTGCACACCAGCCCATACTGAGTCACCCAGTCTGGAACACATTGCACAGCAGCCCATACTGAGCTGTCCAGTCTGGAACACACTGCACACCAGTCCATACTGAGTCACCCAGTCTGGAACACACTGCACAGCAGCCCATACTGAGTCACCCAGTCTGGAACACATTGCACAGCAGCCCATACTGAGTCACCCAGTCTGGAACACACTACACAGCAGCCCATGCTGAGCTGTCCAGTCTGGAACACACTGCACACCAGTCCATACTGAGTCACCCAGTCTGGAACACATTGCACACCAGCCCTTGCTGAGCGTCCCTCCCACTTAATGTCCCCGGCCGTGTGCCCACATGTGGCTCCTGGCTGCCCTCCCCCAGGGTCTGAGGGTCCCCATCCACAGATAGGGCCTCAGGTAATGGCAGTCCTTTGTGGTACTATTGTGCAGCATTCAGCGCATGACGGAGACACAGCATGCCCTCCTTGGTGCAAACAGCATCATTCCATCCATCTGTCCAAGCATCTGAACCATATCTTCAGTTGTCTGAAGGTATGCGCTACCACATTGCATATTCTCATATGGGCATCATTGTACCTCGGCTCTGCCCCGCCGAAGGGGCAGGAATGGTGTCATCAGGTAAAGCCTCAGGGGTACCCGCTATCGCTAGTAAGGGATAAAAGAAAGATGAGTGTCACTTCAAGTGAGGAGCACAGCATAGCATGCCCTGTGCCTACATGGCCTATGTAATATCTACCTAGTAGCCACCCCAGCCTGCCACCATCGGCAGACAGTACTGTCCTCAGCTGTGACTGCTGGAAGATGAAAGTGTCATGTGCTAAGCCAGGGTACTTCGCACTGACATTCATGGCAGTGCCCTCCTTGACCACAATAACCTGTATATTTATGTTGTGGAATCCTAATTCTGTTCCAATTGTCCTCCTCATTGACATGTGGTGCAAGGATCAGAACATGTGTGCAGTCTATGGCACCACAAACCTTTGGGAACCTAAACCATTCATAGAAGCCGTTCAGCACCGCCCCTATTCCCAGCTGGTCTGTGGGGAACTGGATGTACTCCCTCATATGTGCCAGCAGTGCAGCGGTCAACTGCCATAGGGCGCAGGACACTGAGGACAGTTTTTTCCCTGTCATGTAATCATCCACCCACTGGAAGGACCCCGTGGCATAGTATACCAGTGCACACATCACCTTCATCTCCACAGACAAGGCCTTAGACCTCTGGGTGGAGGGGCATATAGTGTCCCCAATCAGCTCACATAGCTCGGCAATGATGTCATGGTCCAGTCTGAATTGTTCCAGGTTGTGGGTATCGTTCATGTCCCTGAGTAACACATGGGTCCTGACTATGCTTGACCTAGATCGTCATCTGTCATGGTGACATCCACACCCAACAGAGTATGCTGCAGTAGTGAGGGGAGCATCCGTAGTGTCCGTGGCTGTGGACGGTCACCCTTTTATGATGTTCCCCTCCAGTGCAGGACTGTCCTATGCACCACTGGATAGCGCTTACCTGTGTATATCCCTTTAAGTACCTGAGCATTGTGCAGGTAGTAGTGGGTGAGGTGGGGCGTCACCTTATGGCTGCCATGTGCACACTGTCCCCTGTCAGCCATCAGTGCATGTTGCACATTAAAGAGTGAAGGATGGCGTGTCAAGCAGCTCCCTTGTGCTGTAGGATATGAAGGCCCCCACCACTACAAGGGCAAGGATGGCACCGTGTGGATGGTTGTGTATGCGTCTAGGGTAAGTAGGTGCGAATGCTCCCGCTGTCAGGTCTGTCACATGCTGAGGTAATGGGTTGCCCTGTGTCTTTCACTGATGCCTGTCCTGTTTGTCACTTAAGCCTTTTCAGGGTTGACTGCTGGAGATGCTCCTGCGGCGTGGGGACCATATGACAGCTGTGCTGTGGACTTGAAGGATGGCACCGTGTGGATGGTTGTGTATGCGTCTAGGGTAAGTAGGTGTGAATGCTCCCGCTGTCAGGTCTGTCACATGCTGAGGTAATGGGTTGCCCTGTGTCTTTCACTGATGCCTGTCCTGTTTGTCACTTAAGCCTTTTCAGGGTTGACTGCTGGAGATGCTCCTGCGGCGTGGGGACCATATGACAGCTGTGCTGTGGACTTGAAGGATGGCAGCTCTGGCGAAGGGGATCCAGCCACTTGCAGGACTGGCATGCATCAACTCCTGTTATGTAGATGAATATGGGGAGCACTGGTCCATTCTGGAGCCGGACGTGGTGAGTAACGCCCTGTGCTTGTGGCAGGGCATCCATGGGGGTGAGGCATAGCAGGGCATGCTGTAGGCTGCATGAGTTGTGGCATGGCAGGGCATGTTGTGGACTGCATGGGGGTTTGGTATGCTGTGGGCTGCATGGTGATGTGACATAACAGGGCTTGTAGGAAGACATACGGCTCATCCCTGTCTTTGTTCCCCCTGCAGGACACACCTGGACTACTGGTGGCATTGCAACTCCTTCAGGAGAGCTCAGGGCAGATTGATATAGACATGGAGTTCCTGAAGAGATGCTTGACCAGCAGAGAAAACATGTTCATGCCCATTTACTACGGGTTTATTGTATACATTGCTGCTGACGAGGAGTAGCAGAGTGTGCCAGTCACATATGTGGCTGTATGTGGCCCCTGTGGGCAGGACTGCCCCACTGTTGGAGGGTGCCCCCAAGAGGCAAGTGTAGTGCTGGGGTATGGGACCAGCGTTGCAGTGGGCACATGGGATGTGTGGTCCAAGTCTTATGTCTGGACATTTCATTTTCATTTTGGGATGTTGTGCTGTTTTTGTTGTTTTTCCATGTTGTTGTGAATACCTATGTAGTACACATCTGAATTCTCCTGCTCTGTATCTTGTCATTCTTGGGGGGTGGGTGATGTGCATACATGACTTTATGGCTGTCTTTGAGGCTACATAATGCTTGGTGTGCCCGGGAACAGCGTGACGCAATATTGTGCATATGCGTTGTGGTCACACATACACAACCATACCCCTTTCTGCCACTCACCGTGGACCCTCACACAGTTGCCCATTGGTGTTGTGCACATGGTGCGGGGGGGTTGAGCATGCGGTGTACCATCTGCAGCCAATGTGACCCAGGCTACATGGTGCATAATGTCCACATGTCCATAGTGCGTAGGGCCCATAGACAGTGACCTCTCAGGGTTCTGTAGACCAGTCGTTCTTCACACTCATGGTATATAAATGTCCCCATAACACCTCAGTTTTGTTAGAGCCTTATTATATACACTTCAGCGTATTTTATTCCATATGCAACTACTCTGAGTGTAGTGTTGTGGATGGATGTCCCCATTTCTCTAATATATACAATTCTCCCAGTTAAACCCTTGATGGCCCCTCCCTGATAATGCAACTGTTTGTTTGGTTCTTTGGTTTCTTAATGTTATGGAAAAGTAATGATGCTTTCATTTCATAATGATATGCATTTTTTTTGCAGGATTTTCCTCTCTTCTGCTGTTAAAATGTGACTCCTTTTTATGGTGTCTAATAAAGGGCAGAAAATAAAAGGAACAGTTTTATTAGTGTGACAGGAAATTAGTTTTAGACCAGCACAAGTGTGCAAGAACTATTGCCCCCATTGGTGGCAAACAAAAGAGGTACTGTAGTGGTGCACATGGTTCTGTGCACGTTTGAAAATTAATTAGGTATTTTGGTAAATGTAATGTTTCTGATTTTGCACACAGGAAATAGTCTTTTAGAACTGCGTCCTTGTTAAGATCTTTGCCACAATGTCTGTTCTACCATGGAACGCTGGTTGGGAGGATAAGCTATGTCATATAAAGTTCTAAAATTGGTCTGGCAGTATAGCCTAGAGGTTAGAGTAATTTGCTGTAATTGAGCTTGGCACATCCAGCAGACAGACCTGGGTTTGATTCCTGCCACCTTCAATTGCATACGATTTGTCTGACCAAGTTGCTGTCCCCAGTGCTCCTAGGTCACCTCTGAAGAGGCACTTGTGCCTAGTGGGCCTTACCTGGATACCAAAGAATAAAATAAAAAATTACCACCAGTGTGTTAATCAGAAAACACCTGACTTTAATGTAAGGAAAAACGAAATTGGAACCAGTAACTTGCCATACTTCGTGAGCAGCAGATATAATCACATTTTCCCTTTCCTTTCTCCTTCCTGCCCGCTCCTCTACATTACTTAACTGGCTGGGTACGATATTGGCTATAAGCTGCTGTTGGGGGGGGGGCTGGTTGCATGAGGTTCTTTGCTGTTGCTCTTTGTTTACTGGGATGTGAAACTCTTCTCTATTATGTTACTTGCCAATGCATTTGTTTTTACCACTGTCTGCTTATTCTATGTACCATGTGCTATTTGTGATTCTGTTAAAGTCCCTGACTGGTCGTTGTATGTACCACTTGCCCATTGTAACCAACTTCACTCGTGCCTCACAGCCCGGGTCGTGCCTGAAAACAGTCCCTCGGATCAGTGCACTTGCCTGGTAAACAAACTCATAAATAATAAAAAAAGGAGCCCATTTCAGTAATCTCGTCATACGCAGTTCTGTGCAGTCTGCTAATTTGAAACACCCCATCTTTCTTGATTTGACAGATGAAGAAGAGTATCTGTCATTAGTGAAAGTTAGCCTATTGCTAAACTTCTGTGTGCATATGGGGGGGGGAGTAGCATGCCTTGTTGCTCCTCTGCTTCATATAACATTCAAAACCAAGACAGAGTGCTTCAGAGGTTAAAGCACTGATCATTGGAATACATGTTTGTAAAAAGTGTTCTGGTAGAATTTCTTTTTTAATGTAATAAATAAATATATCAATCGAATACATAATAAAGCAGAAACAGTCTGTTAAAAATGTCAGTGGCTCAGTAGGTAGCACACTCACCTCTGAGGCCGGGAGATCAGAGGGCTGTGGGTTCAGTTTCCACATCTGGCACTTGTGTTAATATCCCAGTACTGACACTGTAGTGCAGCATGAGAGGGGTGCTACACTTCTGAGGTGCCGTCTTTCAGATGAGACGTTAAACCGAGGTCCTATCTGCCTGGATTGGTGGTAGTTCAGATGGGTGTTGAAGATCCCATGACACTTGCTGAAAAGAGTAGGGGAATCTCCCTGGTGCACTGGCCAAATGTCCCTCATTCACTAAAAAAAAAAAAAAAAAAATACCACTAATGGCTTAATCTGGTTCTAGGTCAATTGGCATTCATCTGCATCCTCCCCCTCCGGGTCGTGCCTGAAAATAGGCAGGATTTCTCTAGTGTGCTTACCGGGCAACAAAAAATAAATAAATAAAATCTGACATATACCTCTCAACCTGTCAGCATAAAAAATGCATAGTGCTAGCCTTACAAATGTGGACAAATGTCAGACTGCATAGCACATTTCTTAATTAAAAGAACAGTAAGAATGAAAATAGGGTCACCATGTATTTAGTATAACAGAATGTTTCTGTGAAATTCATTTTTTTTAATGGTTTACAAGTCGAGAAATAGTTCCAAAATTATGTGGAACAATCAATATATCTTGGTGGAGTGATGGGTCAGTTCAGGTATAAAATGGATATTATGCTTTGTGGAAAGCATGGCCCTTCAAGAAGTATAGGAGTGTATGTAACCAGGCTGTGCAGTATGGAGAGAGGAGCCATGACTGTTGGACTGTGGGTCACTGCCTTCATGCTTGTGAACAGCTGCTCACATGGTTAAACGCTACATAAAAAAATTATTAGATCTGTAGATAACTTGCAAGATTTCTTTAAAGAGAAAAAAAGCCAGTTACGCTTTCCAGGATCTGTAGTAAGAACTGTAATATTCTTAAAATCTCAGTGGCTTTTGGAAGTCATAGATTTTTTTCATTTCCGATGTGCAGTGAGGCAGGGAACTGGCCATGCTCTCCTAGTGACAATTTTATTATCAGTGAGAATTGTTAATGGGCTGGCCCTAACTACCCAAAAATCTGAATATTGCCTGGACTGTGCTGCTAACTGCTTTTGTAGTGCCATTACAGGGGTTTCTTGATCTATTTGTATTTATTTATTTTTCTGATTCTCCTGGGTAATACTGGGATGTACCCCTTATCTACCCACAGATGCCCCAAGCTCAGCTCTTCCCTCAGCATTTCCCATAACAGCCCAGTCTGGGAGGAACATGACTTAACCCTCAAGGAAGGGTTCCCCTCAGAGAGAGAGAGACCAAGATCACCCTAGAGCCCCAACCAAAACTTACATCTGGGTTGTTTCAGCGAGGTGGAAGCCATAGATCCTGGGCTTCGTAGTGCCTGGAGAGTTTTTCTCCTCCTGCTGTTGTCCCTTGGAGACATGGACATATGATGACATCAGCATGTGGACGTGCATACTCCTACAGACGTCCCTCAGACATCCGTTGTCGTCTCCTCCTCCTCTTACTACATGGTCCTAGCCAATGTACACATAGTCTCCACTGGTTGTCAGTCATGCACTGGACACCTACAGCAGCCCCTAGAGGGGGAGAGCAGTCCATGGGATGCTCATTCTACCTCACCCAGTCAGCCTTCCGAACCTCCAGTTTGTTCCCGACCCACGTCATCAGCGTTGCAGGCAGTAATGCTACCACTACAGCTGACTTTTTACTATTTATTGACTCATGATAGTCCAGTTGAGATATAGCATCTTATTTCCATTAGGGTCCTGCTTTATTTATAAGTTCATGCATATGGTTGGAGGGCCTCTCTTGGAAATATAAAGGTGTCACCTTGTGCACTCTTAAGATGAAAGAACTGCAAACTGATGGTAAGCAGTTCTGGCATGTTAAGCACGCAAGAGGTGACATTCTTATATCCGTAAAAGGCTTTCCAACCAGACACATGAAGTTATTATAGGTCACATTTTTTTTTTTTTATTATTTTTTCTTCTGAATGTTGACTGTGTGAGCAGCCAGCGAGAAGCCCGTTGGAGCAGCACAACATGTGTGACTCTCTTACAGAAACAAGAGTGTCTCACACACAACTGAAGGAAGTGATGTGATTGGTCTGGAGTGTCACATGATGCTCCCATGATCTATCATATATATTTATAAGAATGCTGAAGAGTGCTCTTTTGGTTACAAAGAGTGTCACATTGCAGGTTCTTAGGGTGAGATATCTGCAGACCAAAGGGGTGTGCTGCTGGCAGCCTAAGGATGCAAGAAATGAGTGTTACTGAGCACTATTATAAGTTGCCTGATTTATTAAACCTTACACCCCCATTCTGTAAATGGAACATTCCACTTGTTTATATCTTGCAACAGAAGCACATCTGTATCTACAGTCAGTTTGGCCTAGTGATTAGAGTGCATATCTGTGAACCTGAAAACCCAGGTTTGAATCCCCCACACTGCCTTTTACTCATTGTGTAACCCTGAGCAAGTTACTTAATCTCCCTGTGCTTAATGTGTGCCTAATTTCTCTCCAGCCTTTCACTGTGTTGTTTGAATCTCCTTGTATGCTGAAAAAAGCATCAGAAATTATCTCCCTTCCCTCTCCTATACTGCAAAATGCTTTGGGATCCAGGTTGTATGACAGGTACTATATAAAGCCAAATTCCCTTCCTTTCGTTCCTTACTTGTGCATGGCCGTAGTCAACCCTTATTGACTGAATCTGTGTTGACAATTTATAGTCAGTTTGGAACTCGGACAACGAACTGTAGGGATTCAAAGGATATGCTCAAGTTTACACAGTCAGCTAATTGCTATAGTGAGATTAAAGGTGGTTCGCACTTCTATGCTCTAAACACTCGATCACACTACCTTCCCTAATGACAACATAAATGCTACAATCTTGCACGTATACGGAAATAATTAATGGTACTTCTTAATGGCAGACTTCTTAATGAGTTCTCTTTCAGCTGCTGTGGCTGCCGGCTTGACCTTCATTATGTTATATGAGTAGGCTAAGGCTTAGGTAATGCAAAGAAATGTTTTCTAGCTCCCATTGTCCACTGGTAGATGTTCCTGACCTAGTATGAAACTATGCTTATTTAGTTCTTTATGACTAATTCTTGAAGAAGACAGTGTCAAAATGTTGATTCTGTTTTATTTTTCTAATTTCAGCACGCATTTAAAGAGCTCCTAACGTTACTGGGGAAATTTTGAAACACTTTTTATGTTTGCTTGTGCGCATGTGCAAAGCGAACATATTGTGACTGTAGTGTGGAGGGCTGTGTAGGTGTGTTCTGTATAAGCCAATGAATGCAGAAATGCAGGAGGCTTGCCTCTCAAAAGCCAGTGCTGTCAAGGCTGATGATGGCAGTGTTCAGCTGGCTGATGGGCGTATACTTCTTGTAGTTCCAAGGATAAAGCCCCACCAATCACACTGGTGTTCTGCCCATTAGCTAGCCAGCAGATATCATCAGGCTTTGAAGATAAACATCAAGCCTCACTCTGTGTGTGTGTTTCCCCCTAGTTAGATAGGAAGTGTCAATCTGAAAGCACAAAACAGCTGGGGAAAAAACAGCACACAGAATTCAAATATAATAGCTTTAGATATGTTAAAAGCATGTCAGTAATGAACAAAAAAACACCACAAGCAATAGTTGATTACAATTACATATTGTTTATTTCACTTTAAAGGAGACTGCCCTTTCATCTTCCTTTCCATACCAGTTATGTGTCTGATATGCTTTAACCAATTTTTGAGAATTGAATAATTAAGCTTTGGGGTGCCACTCCTCTAACAAGCTAGTGCTCTTTCTTTTCATATTTCTAAGACATTCTATGACATCAGTAACACCATTCCATGCTATTCATTTGAATGACCTGGAATGGTGTTATGGATGTCATAGAATGTTCAAACAGTATGAAAAGAGAGAGACCAGCAACTGCAGAGGAGAGAGGGATTCAGGTTAGTTAAAATGCAACAACATTAGATTATTAATTTAACAAATACAGTCCAAAACATATCAAAATATTGGATAGACACTAAAGGGACAACAGAGAGGCATCTAGAGGTGTAAAAAACTGTTTCCTATAACCTTTAAAGCGCTCGTGATACCAGCTGGATTACTTTGAAAAATGTGAGTTATCCGCAATTCAGTTTATCATTCAAATATTTTTGCAATCCTTTTTTTATATGGACTTTATCCTCCTGCCCCTTCCCATCAACCCCCTTCTGCTGATGAACCCCAGCCCCTTCACACCACCTCCAAGACATATCCCATCTTCTTCTTACCTCTTTGTGTGAGTGGGTGCCATGGATGGTGGTGGAGCGGTGGCTGCAGGGCCGCAGCATAATCCTGGAGACAGGTGTTCTTTTCCACCCATCACTCCCCTTGAGCCAGAGCCGGTGGCATGCAGTGGTGCACAGCAGTAGACCATGAAGATGGAGCACACTCTCTGACTTTCAGTTCTGGTGAACGCTGCTGTGTCACCTACCCTCCACTAGGTGGTACCCAAGCAGCAGTATACACTGCCCCCCCCCAACACTTCGAAGGATGGAAGCTGTCAATGTGCACTAAATCCTCTTTCCCCCTGCCAATCCCTGAGTGACTCTGGTCCATTCCCAAGCCACCGGTATGGTGGGAAGTAAGACATACAGCACTTCAGCCCTTCACGCTGCTGGCCTGGCTACAAGTCTACTGTAGCTTAATTTTCTTAGACAGTATTGTTTGTGACCCTGAGGGGGATTGAACCGACAACCTATTGTTTTGCAGTTCTGTACTTTTACGCTCTGTACCATTCAGCCAGAACTATATTTTTGTAATTTTTCTCTTTTTTATGTTTGCTTGCACGCATGTGCAAGAAACATAGTGCCACCATATGAGTTTTCGTAGGTGTGGCACCCCCACTTCCAATATGCCCTCAGCGTTTTTGCAGGCATGGCCGCACCGCACCAGTGAATGTCCAGCTTTCTATGACAGCAGTTCAGATTGCAGTGGCATACAGTTGAAAGCAAACGACTGCTACAGTCAGCGGTGGTAATGTGTAGGTAATTTGCATACTGCCCTGCCATCAGCAGTATGCAAACTGCCTCCACATCACCACTGCTCATTGTAGCAGTGGTGGTATGCTCACGCCCCTTCCTTTGTTGTGTGCCGAGGGGGTGCCCAATCCACCTCGGCTCATGCACACTCCCCTCCCCCAAGCGCACTGTATGTCCGACAGGGTTGCCCAATCCCTATTGGCTCCAGTGTTCCCTCCCCAAAAAAACAAACTTCCAGGTGCCACGCTGGGAGCCCACCCCAGCATGGCAGAAGTCCAGCATCCTCATGTGCCCCACCATACTGTATGGCCAACGAGGGTGCCCAATCCCCTGGCTACACTGCCCCCCAAAAACTTCCAGGTGCCATGCTGGGAGCCCACCCAGCGTGGCAAAAAGTCCCACGTCATCCATGTGAAATAAAAAAACCTGTAATAAAAACGGTCCCTCGTTGACTGTCTTGCCCCCCTCCCGCAACCCGCACCCACCTTCTGCGTACCTCACCTCCCCACACCCCCTCACCCCATACTTATCTCCAGAGGCTGGTGGTAAGATCTTCGGTGGAGCAGGAACATGTCTGCACTCTTCAACGCCAACTGAGAACTGAAGAAATGTCGATAAGCTGTATAATGGCATAAATAGGGTTTTTTCAACTTTGGTGCATATCTTGGTCATTTTTCCGAAGTTGTGCACCAAATTTTCAACATGGGGTTCTTGGGACCCCATCTAATGAGTTCACTGACTGACATTTGGTTATTCGGTCCCATAAGGTGATTTTGCGGTCACTGTGCGGAATCACTTTTCGGGACTGAGTAACGAAATGACAGTGTCACTGTTCATGAGGTGGGCTCTCAAAAAGCCTATGTTGCAAATTTGGTGAAAAAAATTCCCCAAAATGACTGTATCACAAGTGTGCATTGTGCAGTTTCCCACACACTCGCAAATTCGTGAATTTGTAATATTTTCACTCCAGATTTTCAACATTGGCATTTTTCCATACCTCCTTATGAACAGTACAGCTGTCATTTTTCACATCTTGGCCAAAATTTGTTTTTGCACTTCCGGAGCAGAATAGCGCGGTCACTGTGGGAAATCAGTGTTCGGGACAGAGTAAAAAAATCACAGTGACACTGTTCATGAGCAGAGGTCGTAAAATACCTATGTTGAAAATTTGGTCACAAAAGTCCATAAAATGACTGTTACGAGCATGCATTGCGCAGTTTCTATGTACCCTCATAATTTCACAGATTTGTAATATTTTCATTCCAGATTTTCAACATTGGCATTTCTCCACACATTCTTATGAAAAGTACAGCTGTCATTTTTCACATCCTGGCCGGAATATGTTTTCGCGCTTCCAGTGCAGAATAGTGCAGTCGCCGTGGGAAATCAGTGTTCGGGACAGATTAAGAAAATCACAGTAACACTGTTCATGAGTGGAGGTCCCAAAATGCCTATATTGAAAATCTGGTGAAAAAAATCCCCCAAATAATTGCATTATGGGTGTGCATTGCGCAGTTTCTATGCACGCTCGTGACTTCAGTTTTTTTATATTTTCGCTCCAGATTTTCAGCAATACCATTTTATAATAACTAGTGACCCTATTTAACAACTGGATTATGAGCACTGTCAAATGTCATAATAACCTGAAATCGGGTTATTACAGCATTTGATCACTTAATACACCTGCCGCTTAAGCTAATGAAACCGCGCAAAACCACTAAAAACAGCAGTTATAAAATAAAGATAGGCAAGTGTGTTTTATGGATTTTTTTTTTTTTTTTACAAACCCTCGGTATGTGATGACTGTATAAACCTCTCAAGCTTTGCTCTCGAGGTTTATGGGTCATCACACACCTCAAGTGTGTAAAAAAAAAAATCCATAATACACACTTGCCTATCCATTATTCTCTATTTTACACCTCCTCATGAACAGTACAACTGTCATTTTTCACATCATGTCGGAAATGTGTTTTCACACCTGTGTCGTTAATGGCGCAGTCACTGTGCAAAATCACCTTTCTGCTAACAAACTGATAATGTTACCAAAGACTAAAAAAAAGTGTCACTGTTCATGCAGTGAGGTCACAAAAAGCCCATGTTGAAAACTTAGAGTAAAAATACCAAGAAATGCCCAGGGCCTTAGGGTTTCTGACCATAATGCCCTACCCTGTAGGGACTGACAGGCATCAGGGGTGTAACTTTGGATTGTCGACAGTGATGCTTACGCCATTCCACCCTCACCCCCCTGTAGCCAGTGACAGGCATCGAGGTGCACGTTGGACTCTTTGGCCCCAGAGTTCACACCATTCTCCTATACTGCACCCATTTCAGCGTATTTCCTTATGTAATGAGGTGAGTGTAAAGCCCAGACACCCCAAGTCACACCTCAACACTTCTCAGTGTCTGCAGGGTAGAGTGAGGTGAAATGTCTTGACCATCTTGGGTGATGACCCAAAGGCACAGCCCAATGCCTGTCCATCTCTGCAGGGTAGGGGTGGAGTTGGTGTCAGTTCAGTACATCACTGCCATTTCTGTACTGGATCTGTCTAATTCCTGCACTTCCACTGCTAATACCAGCAAGCAAACATTCGGCAGTGACAAATGTTTGTTCTTTATTACTGAGGGAAGTGACATTAAAACAGGATTACTGTCCTTTGGACTTTATCAGCTTTGGCTACTTGTCTGCACATGACATCATAATGCCCTGTTTATGACAGCATCATTATCTCTGCAGCAACAGATTGGGATGTTATAAACAACTGTGACTGGAGAAGTATACAAACAGAAAGAGCAAATAGGGACGAGATCCTGTTTCCATGCAAACGTCGTTAGTTAATAACAGATACGGGAGACAGTTACAAAAAAGGGTGAAATATGACCTAAATCGTGTGTGGAGATGATGTTTTTCAGAGTTGTCTCAACAACATCAGGGCTATTTAAAGCCTTGTTATACGGCAAGCAAACATTTGACTTGTGACAAATGCTTGTTTTTATTTATTTGTAATATTTGACCAGAAAAGGCACAGACTTGTTTTATTACTAGGAAGAATGCTGGCCAGGTCCGCCTATTGTCACTATCTGCTGTCCATTTTACTCAGCCTGTGCTCCCTCACTGCCTGAACTTGCTGCACTGTCTGGGAGCCATACTCTGCTTTTTTGCAACAAGTTTTCTCAGGTTGACCTGCTCTCTTTCTCATCAGGACAGGCATGTTACCTAGACTAGATATTAATAAGTCTGTTACATTTAAACTGCTCCTTGTCAACCTGTGCAAATGCATAACTGTTCTCTCCTTGTACTGCTACCTGTATAGCTATGGTATTTTACTAACCATGCTTGTATACCATAAGTAAATAATGTCTGTTTTGTTGTCCATTTGTGCTTGTACAGTATAATCAAATTGTATATTGTGTCTGCTGCTGGTATTTCTGTATCGCCACCTTGTGGCCCAGGTCGTGACTGAAAATGGTCTTCTGGATCAACACACTTTTCTGGTTACCAAGAACGTAAATACTGTAAATAAATAAATGTGTACTCTTTTGTGCAGGTTTTAAAGATGATTGTTATGTTTAGTGTGCGAGAGGGAGGCCTATGGTAGTGACATGTCAAATAGACTATCATCAGTTGAATCGTGTTTCAGTCAGATTACTTCCAACACACACAGATTTGTATACCCATGATGCTTTGAGCTGGGGCTGAGGCTTTTATCTGTATGTGTGTTTACAGATGCCACACAAACTGGAAAGTATCTGGCTTCTTGTATCAGTTATGCATCCCACAATACATGGCCTTCTTCATTCTTAGCAGCTTTTAAATTACTTCACCTCGTTCACTCAAACACTACAACCAAAACAAGATGCTGTCAGACAACAGACACAGCAACAGCTGCCTATCATTGAAGGATTATCTTGTGATCTTGAAAAACTACAAGCAGTTGGGGATTTGTTTTTCCATGAAATTTTAACTTTGGCTTCCCAGATGTTGGCAGTAGTAATTGTGAGGTCATTTCTTTTGTTGTCAAGTTCATCCTATCGAAGGCTTACCCTGTGGATTTGAGAATGACTAGTCACTTCTTTATGTACAGTTCCCAGTGATGGTGTAGTGACATGGTCCTTGGTACATCTCAATAACACTGGTACTGTGATTAACTACTGTTAGTTCCTGGACTGAAAAATAGCATGTAATTTACACCCATGTAGTACTGATCACGCACTACATCCCAAAGGGCTTTACAAGTAATTATATACACAGCACAGTATAGCTGAGATGCTAGATCTCATTTCCAGTGGAGTCCTGCTTCTGCATGGGACAGCTTTACACCTCTCAGTATCATTGGTACTGTAATCAATAAGGCATGACAGGGCCCGTATTATTGTTGGATAATGGCACACATTGGGAAGTGAAGCACAGGGCAGTGCAGAGTGCCTTAGGCACCTGAGCAGTGCAATAATCCTACTGTTACACACACCGTGGAGTGTCTTATTTTGAATATAACATAGTTCATCTGAGTATTATTTTCAAAACTGAATATTGAGGTTCAAAATATTAAATATCTCTGGGCTGTTCTGGAATAAAACATGATCACATTGAGCCAATCACTGGTCTTGGTTTCTCTTATTTCATAATTTTATTTGCAGCCCACATTCTTTCTTCGGTAACTTGATGCCTCTTTTCAGGGGCGATACTGAAGCACTGGGGTGGTTAAGTGGGTTGCTCAAAATAGTGTGCAAGTGGAGGTTGTGAGAATCAAACCCAGGCCTGCTGGATGAACCAAACTCATTCACAGTTCAGTACTCTAACCTCTAGGCTACACTGCCAGACCCATGTGATGATATAACTTTCAGGGTTTTTTGTTCTGTCCTTGTGTGCAAGCTCAGTTCAGATCCAGGTCTAAATAATTAGGGCCTCATCTAATGTGCCACCAAACCCTTGTTATGCTTTGCAAGCATGACTTAATGCAGTCTTTTTCTGGTTATTTTCTGTGGGAAGTTTTAAGGTTTGAATCTGTACCCTTTAAAAAGGCCTTAGCAGTAGCTACTGTCGAGAGACAGAACAGATAATTAAATGAAGGTGCGATTACTGGAGGAGACATGCTGTCTCATTGATTGAAATGGAAAATTAAGTGGATTTAATTGAAGGTTTTAAAACAATGGAGTTGTTTTTAACAGCATCCTGCTTAAAACAAAATTGATCTAGTCTGTGTCTGCAGAAGCTTTTCCTCTTCACTTCTGCATCATTTCTTTTCCCTTGGGTTACTACAAATAGCACCATTTTGCCCATTTACCAGAATATTCAGCTTTTCAGTCGCTGTGATATTCATCCTGGTTCCAGTTTATACACAGAGATATTGTGTTGGAGGACATAACGTAATGAGGTCCTCACACCACATCCTGTCTGGGGGAGGGGGAGCAAATATCTGCCTGGAGTAACACAGTAACATAACATACTGCAGTAATGTAGTAACTTTCAGAAGTCATTGTATCTCTGATATTGGTACAAAACGATTTTCTGATTGGATGTAGTTCTGTACAAAATAGACCATAACCATACACAACAAGCCAGTTGAGAAGATCCCAACAGTAACCTGAACTTTTGCACACATACACATAGACCAGTCTTTGGTACAACAGAAGCTTCTTTGGCCTAAAACACATAGCCTGCTGGGGCAGCTAGCCCATGTGTCAGTAATCATGCCTAGGAAACAATGTGGTCACTGGGGGACATCTCAGGAGATCGTATATGTGTGTGCTTTTGTTTCTACATCCACAGACAGTTAAGGCAAAAAGACTTAAAGGCTGTCGCATTCTGTGATTCGGTTGCAGATAGCCTGCAAAAGAGGAGCTTTTCATAGCCCAAGACAATGTCGTTCCTCCCAGACTGTTTTCGTATTTCTTAGATGTGTCACTTGTGGGTGATGATAAAGAAAGTGGAAGGACTCAAGGAGTGCTGGATGACACAGCAGGACTGGCAGTTGGTCAGTCAGATCAAATCCAAATTAAGCCAAGACCATCATGGACTACTGGTATTCAAGATGTAGTAGTTGGGGGTAAAATAAGGATTTCTCCATCTAAATTAAGGACTCTAAGGATTTTGAAATTGGATGTTCAAGCATTATATTGATAGTTCAGGTTGTTGTAACTTTAATTAAGCAAAAAAATATGTGCGCTAGGATAATGGCCCACCTTGGATGGGTGGAAGCACCAGGCAAAAGTGCTTCCACCATCCGAGAAGTGCCATTATCCCAGCATAAAGCAGACCCTGGAGAGCCTTATTGCAGTTATAAAATGGGTCTGTTAGAATTAGTGAAGACATTTTTTTTTAGAAAAAGTTTTTAATGTAAATAAAATTAGAAAAAATTTAAAAAAGAAAAAGAAAAAAAGTCCTGTTGAGCCACTGCAATTTTTTTGTTTCACCAATAAATGGCAAATGTTACTTTTTTTAATACAAGTACTGTAAATACATTGAGGTGTATTGATACAGCTGTGCCTGCATATTGTGAACAGGTCAGTTAGGGCACTGGTCTTTTTCCAGTGCTGTTGTGCTGGGATACCAGTACTGGGTTCCAAGCTCCTCAGCAAATCAGGTTTCAGCATTTGTTATACCCATTTAACATACAGTGTGACACAGAATTATACACATTTCATAATTGCATTTATACTATGGGAGGGATGAGTAACATTGCTGAATAAATACTTTTTTATTATAAAGGACCACCTTTAAATTAGTACATGTTTCCGCAGCAGACTTAGTCATACCTATTTATGAAGCAGGGTGCACATGATGGACATAGAGTCTAGTCCAGCCATAAATAACTATGTTAGTATGTTTTGAGGGCTACTTCGAGATTTGAGGTGGGGAGGCATTATGGCCTAGAGGGTTAAAGTACCAAGCCATTAATCTAAAGACCTTGGGTTAACCCACAACCACGACTTGCATACTTTGTGACAGTGAACAAGTCATTTCAACTCCATGTGCTCCCGGGATGCACCTGGAAATGAGCTTCAGATCAGTGTGCCTTTACTAGCACAACATTCTAAAATAAATAAGAAATGTCTCTTACCGAAGGTGTGTGTCATCTTGTGCAGATTGCGCTGACAGAACTGCTCAGCTGTGCTTTCTGCTCCTCCTTCCCAAACTGCAATCAGCATCACATGCTTTTTTTCAGTTAGAGACATCTTGAACTTTCAGTACCTTCTATACAACGTATTTATTAACATCTCATTTTCAGTGGGGTCCTGCTTCTTCCCATTTATACAACTGGATGGACTGGAGCACTGGGAGGTTAAATGACTTATTCAAGGTCACACAGTGGGTATTGGGCTCTGATGGGGTTTAAACCTGAGATCTTCAGGTTTCCAAACAGGGACTCCAACCAGTAGACCACACTGTCTCCTATATATACAGTAAACAGAATCCTTAGAAATAGGAAGAGGTGTGTATGTGTCTGTGTGTACATACATGACTGTCATGTTTCCGTGCAGGCTGCATAATGAGGCTCCTTGATATTAAAGGTAGATTCTGTGGTGCCAGTGATGTCATTAATATAGAGGATTGTGTATGATGACTTATACACAACAAGGGTATTTTTCACTCGAGAGGTTTCCATGGTAACTGGAGACCTCGTTACCATGGAAACCTTGAGAGCTGAAAAATACCTTTGATTGTGTATGAGCGATCATACACAGTTTTTTATAGTGTATGGAACTGCCCTTACTTTTCTGCTGATTTTTATGGTGGTTTTCCCCTCCTCTGGCCTGTTTCACTGCCGCAGCCCTTCACGGAGGATCGCTGGTCGCGCATGCGCACTCACCTTCTCAGTGTTACGCTGCACTAGCTACATAGCTAGTGCAGCACAACAGCTACAATGACGTAGCTAGTGCAGCAAAACAACGCTGTTGGGAGCATGGATTTCCATGCCCAACAGCGTTCTACCATACACTATAGGTACGTTACACAATATAGTATTTGTTAAGAACTAATATGTCTCTTAGGTCACTAGAACTAGTTTGTAAAACTGCAGTATTTGTTAGTTGGAAAAAGTTTCCATGATATATATATATATCCTTTCGTTTTTTTCTATTTTTTAGTAATCATGTATTTCTGCCATCCTTAGGGTCATATCCAGTATCTTTTGAATTTCCTCAGATGTTTAAAACACAGCTTTTATAACTATTTTTGTAATTAATTACTTAAGTCATTAAAGAAAGTCAACACACACAAGTTTTAAATGTTTCCCATTAAGGTTACTTTTGGACTGTAATTATGGGATTTTACTGTGGCTGTATTATGATAGTCTCAGAACATGGTTTTGAGGCCAAGTAGCACCATACCAGACCGAAATGTGTATTTTTTTCATGGTGGGCTTTTTGAAAGGGAGCAAGAACTTTTAAAAACTTAAAAAAAAATTGCACTGCTCACTGCCCTGGGGCCCAGCAGCACATTACACTCCTGTGAAGATGACTGGTGTTCAGGAACAAGCTCAGGGAGCTGGTTTGGCAGCCTGGGTCTCAGATCTCAAGGAGGCGGTAGCTTGCCATATCCTCCTACAGACCCAGGCTTCGTGTCCAGGTACTTCCTGGTGCCCAAGTGGATGGGGAGTTGGCGCCCCCATCCCAGATCTCTATGGCCTGAATCAATATCTCAGGTCTTGCACCTTCCGGATGGTAACTCTGAACTAGATTGTACCATCTTTGGAGCGAAACACGTGGTTCTCTTCACTGGATCTACAGGATGCGTTCTTTCACATCCCAATCCATCCGTCCCACCAGCGGTTCCTCCACTTCAGGGTCGAAGAGACCCTGTACAAGTTCCGAGCCATGCCGTTCGGCCTGTCATCGGCCCCTCAGGTCTTCACCAAATGCATTGCAGTGGTGTCAGCCCATCTACGGCATCAAGGAGTTCGCGCATATACCCCTACCTCGACGATTGGCTCCTGGCGGGTTCCTTCCTGCAGGAGTTGGAGAGGTCCAGGGACCTGGCCCTCCAAACCTGTTCCCAATTAGGCCTCCTGATCAACGAGGCCAAGTCGGAACTTGTGCCCTCTCAGCTGATGGGCTTTATTGGGGCAGAGCTCGACTCTCGTCCAGCCAGAGCTCGACTTCCAATGGATAAGGCGGAGGTTCTTTCCTCCTTTGCCCAATCATTTCTGGTTGGGCAATTGCGCCCTGCCCGGGACTTCCTGTGCCTTCTGGGTTACATGGCAGCGTGCACCTCGTGGTCCATTGGGCCAGGTTGCACATGTGTCCCCTCCAGTGGGAGCTGGCTGCTCAGTGGACTCAGCATCAGGGTCTTTTCGACCAGCTGGTCTCTGTCACCCAGAAGATGTGGGACGCTCTCCAGTGGTGGACCGTCTCAAGTCATCTGCAGGAAGGAATTCCATTTGTCTGCCCTGAGCCGACGGTCGTCCTCATGACCGATGCCTCTCTCATGGGCTGGGGAGCCCTCATGGGGGACTACAGAGCCCATGGGTTCTGGACCCCCGAGGAGTCCCGTTGCCACATCAACCTGTGGAGCTCAGAGCAGTCAGACTGGAACTGTCAGCTTTCGCTCCTCAGCTCCGGGGTCAAGTGGTTCAAGTCCAGATGGACAATACCGCGACCATGTACTACCTCTGCAAACAGGGCGGCACACACTCTTGTCTGCTGTGCAAGGAGGCGCTCCGTCTCTGGACCTTCGTCAGCTGGTTGGAGGCAGATCTATTTGCCATCCATGTGGCAGGAGTCTCGAACCAACTGGCGGATGCTCTCAGCCGCATAGGCCAGACATCCCACAAGTGGTCTCTCCATCCAGAGGTAGCTTACAATCTGCTCTCCCGTTGGGGCAAACCATTGGTGAACACCAAGCTGAGGCTGTACCATGCCTGCCCACCTCAGCAGGGCTTGCTGCAGGGGGATGCCTTTTCGAGGCCGTGGACCCCAGGCCTCCTGTACACCTTCCCTCCATTTCCCTTGATCCACAAGGTGAGGAGGGACAAGGCAAAGGTGATCCTGGTAGACCCAGATTGGTCCCGCCAGTTCGGGTATCCAGATCTCCTCAGCCTCAGCTGCAGGGCCCCGGAGCGGCTTTGTACACGCCCGGACCTGATATCATTGAACCAGGGGAAGGTATTCCATCCAGACTTTCAGTCCCTGCACCTCACAGCCTAGTACCTGAGCGGCTAGAGTTCCAGGCTCTGGGTCTTTTGGAGGGGCATCTCATAAGGAATCAACCAGGAAATGTTATGCCTTCAAATGGAAAAGGTTTTCCATTTGGTGTCAGGGTAAAAGTCTGGACCCCTTATTCTGTTTTGTGACTAACATTTTAGACTACCTTTAGTCTCTCTCCAAAGGGTGTTTTCGGTCATCGACCCTTAGGGTGCACCTGGCAGCCATCTCTGCTTACCGGGTGTAGGCTGATCAGTCGACACTGGCACAGGAGACAATGGCCCGGTGCTTCTTCAAAGGCCTGGATCACATAGCCCCTCCAGTGCGTGAACCTCCACCTCCATGGGATCTTCTGCTGATTTTCTCAAAGCTCATGGGCAAGCCATTCGAACCCATGCACAAGTGTGAGCTGTCACACTTATCTTGGAAGAAAGACCTGCCTTCCTGGTGGCTATCATGTCAGCCAGAAGGACAGGGGAGCTCCAGGCACTGTCAGTGGACTCCCCTTATCTGGTCTTTCACAGGGACAAAGTTGTCCTGCACCCCAACCCGAAATTCCTTCCGAAGGTGGTGTCAGAATTTCACCTTAACCTGGTGTTAACTCTGCCAGTATGTTACCCTAACTATACCTTGGACGCCGAGTACAGGCTCCATACCCTGGACCTTAGATGTGCTGTCTCCTACTACAAGGAGAGGATGGCGGAAATTCGGGGAGAGGCTCGCCAACTGTTTTGTCACCTACGCTGAAGCTGCTTCTGGCAGACCTGCAGCTAAACGGACCATTGCAAGATGGATTACATCATGCATAGGTCTGTGCTATGAGTTGGCGGGCAAGGAGCCTCCCAGAGGGATAAGAGCTCATTCTACCTGCCATACTGCTGCATTGGTGGCTGCTTCCAGGGACATCCCTATCCAGGAAATCTGTCGGGCTGCTACCTGGAAGTCAGCAAACACCTTCATTACCCATTACCACATCGACCTTGAGTCACGTCGGGATGCTGGTTTTGGGGCCTTGGTTCTCCAATCTCTGTTTCCTAAGTAGGGGGTGTGCGCCTTTCCTCCCTCCTCCTGGAGAACTGCGAGGAGTCTGCCAAAGAGTGTGGATGAACAGCATATCCACTCGCCTAGGAAAACAGATTACTCGCCTGTAACAGTAGTTCTAGGAGTGGTATATGTTGTTCATCCACACGCACCCACCCGATCTCCCCGGCTTTAAGTGCATCACCTTGCTTTCAGTGGGCTAAGATCTGGCGTCATGGGGCAGAGCTGAGGTATATACCAGCCGGGTGGGTAGGAGGAGCCAGCTTGAAGACTTCTGGCAAGATTTAAAGGGGACAGGG
The DNA here is from genome assembly GCA_016271365.2 of Neoceratodus forsteri. NCBI lineage: Eukaryota > Metazoa > Chordata > Ceratodontiformes > Ceratodontidae > Neoceratodus > Neoceratodus forsteri. Next base: position 118,126,538 of record JADMNL010000034.1, on the reverse strand, counting down.
ACATGCCAAAGGAGTGTGGATGAACAACATATACTACTCCTAGAACTACTATTACAGGTGAGTAACCTGTTTTTCCAGAGTATGACTAGCTGTTTGGTGTTCAGACCACAATATTTAGACACCCTACTATTCATGGTATTTGGGAACTAATATTCAAATCCTTGCATAGCCCTACTGATTGTGGCACACCCATGACTGTGCCCTTCCTCTGGTGGGGGGGGGGGGGTGGATTGCAAGCTTCCCAACTGATTCCAGTGCTGCTCTGAGGTTGGTGCAGGGTGGGTAGGAATGCTGGTCATGAAAGGATAATCTGATTTTGTCGTTTGATCCAGTTTAAATCTACCTTTGACCCAGTTCTGGACCAATCTGGAAAATGTACTTGTTGGAAAATAAGTGTGAAGTAAAGTAAATCAGACCTTTTGGGAATAAAAGCAGAGTCAGAATCAGAACCGGATCACAGTCAACCCACCAATACCTAGTTCTGTATTGTGTTCGAATGTTTTCTCAAAAGGTTCCTTAGTATGTTAGCAGCGTTTTAATGGACACTTTTTGAGGTAATTTTGAACCTGATTGATAGCAAACCACATTTTTTTCTGCCCTGTAGTGAACACACGTACACATTATTGCAAAAACAGCATGGGCAGCCCTGGACACAGAAAACACCCTCAAGGAAATAAAACAAGTTTAATTTTAGTTGACAACATTGAAATAAGTGACAGAATGAAATAGATTAGGTTGTAAATTGATATTGTGAAGAACTGGAAGGGAATGACCTTTTGTTTCTTGCACTGGGAATAATCGTAGACAACACCACATTCTGAAAACTCAGTTAAGCCAGGGTTTCATTTCTTAGTTAAAAGGAAATATTTTAATTAGGGAAGCATTTTATGGGTGGTTTTTGAAATGTCAGTTGAACGGTTTCCTAGCAGAGTAAATTTTCTATGGCATTTTATTACAGAAAGCTTGACAGACTGGTTGCATTCACAGCGCCCCCTCGCCCAGGGTCCCATTGACACTTTTCTTTTCATGTTTGTTCCCCAGAACCCCCTCTCTGGGTGGCACAGTTGACAGAACATCTGCCTCTGGGCCAGACAGTAGTGGGTGCTAGTCCCACAGCAAGGACTTGGGCTCAGACTGCAAGTACTGGCAATTCAGCAGCACTAGAGGGGGTGCTGTGTTATCATTACATTACATATAAGGTGCATTATCAGTCAGGTCTTTTCCAATGTTACCTTTTTTTTTTTTTAGCCTGACAAATTTCTGATTCAAATGTCGAGGAGATAAACCTTTTCCTTCATTTCTCTATTGTATATTAATCCCCCTACCCCGGGCACTCTTTTTTTTTTTTCTTCATTATGTATTTATGTTTTAATGTTTCTATACTCCGTTCAGGCAGATTTGCCATCATTCAAATGGCAGAGGTGGGATTTTCCTTCCCATTTTTTTTTTTCTACTTGATCCTTCCCTTCCCTCACTCTGCCCTTCGTGTGAGCACAATCTCTGTCCACCTTGTGTGCGTGCAGCACCCCTGTAATGACAACAAGCTCCCTGGCCCAGTCACATTGATCGCTGCAGCGCTGGGACTGACCGCCAGCCCATCCTGCTGAAGCACCCTGCCACTTGGCAGCTACCAGCCTTGCCTGTCTTCCGATACGGTGACCTGAGCTCACTCCTGAATTCAGGTCACCTGCGCAGCAATGCAGTGGGCTGCCGCTGGGCCATTGTGCTAACCTCCCAGAGGCACTCCTACCAGTGTAAGAGTGGTCACTTGTGCTTCTTTTAGGTGTGAGAACTGCAAGTCAGCTAAGTGTGCCTCCTGGGGATGTATAACTATATTATTACATGGAACCATAGAACATGATGTCAGAAATGGCCCATCCAGCCTACCCAATCCCAGGGTGGGACAAATTGGGTTACTAGGTGGCCGATGGCTTCTAAAAATGTTGATTTGGCTACCAGATTTTAAAAGTTACCATGCCCACTAAGTGATTTTTGAGCCCTTAAAAATGATGGCCACTAAAAATATTGATTTGACTACCATGTTTTGAAAGCTAGTGGCCAACCTGACTACCATTTCACAAACTGGTTTGTCCCACCTTGCCCAACCCCATCTATGAACATACAAACATATGAAAGCACCAGCAGAAGAAGGCCATTTGGTCTATCGAGTCTGCTCGTTACTGCAGGGCCCCTAGCTTACACCATTGACCCTGCACCCTCCGTTTTTCATTCCTTCCTGACTGACCCACTCCCACGGTCACATGGGTTCCTCTTATGCCTGTCCCTGGCCCTATTAATGGTACCCATTGTCTTCTCTGAGACCACTTCCTCCGGCAGCGCATTTCATGTGGCCACTACCCTCTCTGTAAAGAAATGCTTTCTAACATCCCTCCAAAACCTCCCCCCATCATCCTCAAACTGTGTCCCCTCGTGGTTCAGTTGTCTCTTATCTTGAAGAGACCTTCCCAATCCCCTTCAAACATTTAAAGTTCTCTATCATATTCTTTCTCTCTCTCTCTCTCTCTCTCTCTCTCCTTCCTCTCCTCTCCTCTCCTCTAGGGAGTACATTCTTAGGTCTCCCAGACTCTCCTTGTAAGACTTCCCCTGCTGACCCACGATCATCTTGGTTGCCCTCCTTTGGACTTTCTCTAGCAAGATGATGTCCTTCTTAAGATATGGACACCAGTATCTTACCCCATATTCTAGATGTAGTCTACCTGGTGACCTGTACAAGGGCAGCCATGACCTCCTCCGCCTGCAGGCTCACTCTGGCTATACACCCCCAGCATCCTGTTAGCATTCACTGCTGCCTTTTTGCACTCACCGGAGTGCTTCAGGTTACTTGTAATCCCACCCAGATCCTTTTCCTCCTCCATTGCTACTACCCAGACTCCCGGTAATACTCGATCCTATGATTCCTGGCTCCAGTGTGCATCACTTAACATTTCTTGGCACTGAAGCTAAGTTGCCAGATCCCCGACCAGTGTGTCCACCCTCCCACAGAGTTTGATATCATCTGAAAACAGGCACATTTTGCCCTTAATGCCCTCCCCAGTGTCTTTTATGAAGAGAGAGAAATCCTAAACTATTATTGTTTCTGGTGTTTTCCTTAATTTTGCATTTCAGGTATTGGCAAACATTCTACCCTCTAATACGGGAGCACCGAGGGGTACACAGTATCACAAATTCTTTTGACCTAAATCATAGCATAGTCTCCATATGGCTCACACATTTATTTTCTAAAGATTAGTGAGGTATGGTCTTGGTGTTAGGTGTGCTCTAATTTTATTTTTCATTACATGGTCATCAACATTTGAGGATTAATTGCGTTCTTACTGAAGTGAGGAATATCAGCTTTGCTTTGTCAGTTCCGAGCCTATACATATGGGATAAATAATTTATCTGCATAAAAATATGAAACTCACTAGGAAGAAAGTGAACCATTTGATCCTACTTTATCTTGGCAACAGGCTTTGTGACCTAGACTCTGGTATGTGGACAGGGATTTATTTAACTCCAAAAATTGATTAGCGTTTTGCTCATAAAAGTGCTAAAACATTGTGAAAATGCATAGCACTTGCTTCACTGTGTTTAACAAACATAACACATCTAGAAAACATATCCTAAACCTCTCGCTGCGCCTCGGCCAATTCCCCACTACCTGGAAAAAGGCCGTGATCACCCCTATCTTAAAGAGCGGGGATCCCACCTTCCCCGGGAATTATAGACCAATCTCTATACTCCCTCCTCTCTCCAAAGCCCTGGAAAAAATAGTCTCTGACCAACTTACTGAGCATCTAACAAAACACAACCTGCTCAGCAAGGAACAGCATGGGTTCAGAGCTGGCCACAGCACCATCGGCTCGCCGGTATCACAACATTCATCCATGAGGCGCTCGACTAAGGGTCACTAGCGGGGGCTATCTTTGCCTGGAGCTTAACTAAGGCCTTGACACGGTCAACCACGAATTACTCCTTCAGGTCTGCCGCCCAACTAAATGTAGTCTCCGGGGCGCTGCCTGGCTAAAGGACTACCTCACAGAAGCATCGCAGCAAGTAAGAATAAACTCCACCATCTCCACTCCCAAGCCGTTCGCTCCGGTGTTCCGCAGGAGGCAATCCTAGGCCCACTGCTCTTCACTCTCTTCCTTAATTCTCTCCCCAAAGCCTGCAGTGGTCATCTTTTACTCTATGCCGATGGCGGTTCTCTACTGAAACACCCCCAACGTCACAGTGCTCCAGCACACCCTCCAGGAATACTTCCGGAGCTGGAAAACTGGTTAGCTGACCACCGACTGATCATTAACTATTCCAAAACCAAGGCCATGACCTTTGCTCACCGCTAAAGCCCGCGACAGCCAGATGGCTCTTCACATTTCCAATGCGGATGGGTCCCTGCTGGGCGCGCCAATCACTTCAAATACCTGGGGTCACCCTGGACACCTCCTCTCCTACCACAGACATGTCGCCTCCTCGGCAGCAATCAACTCGAGAGTGGGTACCCTCTACAGAATCAAAAACAGTCTGCCCGCTCATGCCATGCAGATAGCTGTCACATCCTCCATCCTCTCCTAATCGATTGTGGGATTGTAATCTACGCACTGCTGATAACTCCACCTAAGCTGCATCACCACTGCTTTAAACAAAGCATGTCGCCTTGTCTCGGGCAGTGACAGACTCACCCACACCTCGACCTATACCGACTGACTGGCTGGCTTAATTTCGACCAAAGGCTCCAAGTACCACACCTGCATTCTAGCAAAAAGATCCACCTCCTGCTAGCGCCAACCGCCTTCACCACATCATCAAACCGGCCCCTCTCAGGCAGATTACAGACTCACACAGCTTCCATCATTCGGCGTTCCCATGTCGAGCGTCCCTTGCGCAGAGATCCCTCCGCTACCGTGCCCCCATTTGGCTAAACACTCTTCCGCCCTCCCTCTCCCAATCCCGCAGCATCCATCTCTTCAAAGCAGGCCTAAAAACCTTCCTAATGGATAGCTCAAAATGTGCATGCTACGTTGGCCTACCTGTCTCCGCTCCCCTCCCCCACACACCCACACAGGGGCCCTTCTGACCTTTCTAACCCCCCCATGCTCAACCCAGGGGTCGCAGGTATGTCTCCTACCTGCCCAAACGAGAAAGGAAAAAAAAGTCTCCTCTGCCATGATACATGTAATTAACTCAGTAATGCCACTTGTTTATTATGCCTTGAAAGTTGCCTTCCATTGCCTTTCTGTCATATGTCTCTCCACCATCTGTAACCACCGGAGAGCTAATGTTACTAAAATGTGATTTGTACATAAAACTGTAAATAATTTGTGCCTGTATATAATCTTGCCTGGCCTGTTCGTCTGTCTTCCCCCCAACTCGTGTTCCCCCCCTCCACCCTTAGTAACTGACGTGGAGCCTTTGCAAAAGAGTCTTTGACTCAAAGGTTTGTAATTCCGAATTTCAGTAAATAAGTAAATAAGAAAACCTATATAAATACTTTCTGTACAGTTAGCATTGTCCCAAGAAAAAACTGCTAATCAATTATTTAAAACCTTGGTGGATGCCACGCCTCTACTGTTTTTTGTTAAGGCAGTAGTTCTGGGCTTGCAGGGTATCACCTGAAAATTGACAAGCTAGCTTCCCTCATCCTGCAGTCTATGATCCTGACCACTCCCCACCTTACCTTTAAGCAGGGCCTTCATGGACCAGGGATGCCACGGGTGACTGATCCAAATGAGATACGGCTGAGGTGAGAGAAACCTGTGGGCTGGTCCATTGAGGTGTGAGTAGGGAGCAGACTTCATCTTCCTGCATGAAACTCCATCCTTTGTTCCTAGTTTTCTCCCTTCCCATCAGGAGCATGGTGCTGTACAACTCTTGACGCTTGGATGTCCTGACGATAATGCAACCTAAGCACGCCCTGTCTTGCCTGCCTCTGCACCCTGATGCCAGAAGGGGACAGGCAAAGATGGAGTTTACTTACCCACCCCACCCCCGAGGTAAGTGTCTGAGCTCTCCTGATGTCCATACTGTATATCACCAGTGTGCCAGAGTGGTCCTTCACTGCTCTGTCTTTGCAACTAGCTTTTGCCTGAAGATTTAACTTTTTCTTCTGCCTGGACCACCCCCAGAGATAAACAAATAGAAATCCCTGCTGAGTAGCCACATCAGTAAACTGAATCTGGAAACTGGTTTAAACCCTGAGTCTTGTGTTTTATTTTCATGGGCAACTATTTGTATTCATTCCATATCTAGCAGTTATTTTCTTGGAACCAGGAACATAGGGTTCTGAGCGTCACTGCATAGATGCAGAACTCTGACCATGATAAGCTCGAAGTCCTGAATCCATGCAGTGATATATTCAAATTCTAAAGTCCAGATTCAATGAAGAGAACTGAACAGAATGTTGACCATAAAAAGAAAATGCATTTTCCATTAAATTGTATTCTTGTACAGTTAAAGGGACACTGTCAACCCCCTGTAGTCCTCAAAGTGTCTGTAGTTTTAAAGAAGTATATGCCATAATTGGTTACTTTCTGTAGAGATTGCTGATGTAGCTGGTATTTTGATTCTGATTCCTTTTTTCTTTTTAAAAGTGAAGAACAGACTGACCGCCATACTGGTGTTACCACTCAAAAACATGTTTCTTTTCAGTCCTTAATCAACTCTCACTGTACCATTCCTGGACTTGGGAACACCCCCAACACAGTCTAGCCACTCACGATGCAGTGGGAGGAGAGGAGACTATTGCATAATTAGTGGCTGCACTGTTTGTGGGCATTCCTGATGTTCAGGAAGTATGCAGTAAGAAAAGATCAAGGATTTGAAACAAAACAAGGCTGTGTATAATTGCACCATTAGCATGCATTTCAGTTCTACTAAGAAAGAAAGCAGATAAAACAAAAAGTAACAGCTGTGAATTTTAGAGAAAGCAGGCAATCCTAAAATGTGGGTTTTAACTGGAAATAACATGATGAAAAGAGTCAACAGAGTCCCTTTAAATACGGATCACTTAATCAGTAATACTAGTAATACTTTCTGAGAATAGGGTCCTTACACACAGATGAAACTTCTCAAAGCATTCACTCTCCCATTAAGGCTGTTTCCTAGGATCAATGTGCTGTACACAAATTTAAAACATGGACTCAAGCAACATCAAAACAAAAACAACCTAAGCCTTTGATGTGGTAGACCATTGTGTGTTGCTTGACTGCCTGAGGGAATTTTGTGGACTTGGCACTGTCATCAGCTGGTTTGCGTCCTACCTCACAAACAGGAGGCAACGGGTAATGATGGGGAATTTTTCCTCCTCCCCTAGCGTCTTGTCTTGTGGAGTAACTCAGGGTTCGGGCTTGTCACCAGTGTTGTTTGTCGTGTACATGGTACCCTAGGAGAGATCATTAGGAAGTACAGTTTGGGTTTTCATTGTTATGCCGATGATACCCAGCTGTATCTCTCCTTTGCCCCTGGAACATACAGCGCAGTGAAAATGCTAAATAGTTGCCTTGTAGAGATCAGTAACTGGGTGGCCTCCAGCTGGTTGTGACTGAACCCCAGAAAGATGGAGGTACTGGTGGTGGAGTAGAACAGAGGGCATGATAGAATGGCCTCTAGCGCAGAGACAGGACTATTCCTGGGATCTGTGCCATTGAAGGCCTCCTCTAGGGTATGTGATCTTGGCATTATCCTTGACAGTGGATTGACATTTGAGAGCTCAGGTGTCATCCATTGTCTGGACCAGCTTTTAGCTGAGGAACATTGCCAGGATCAAATCCCTAGTTCCGCCCATGGACAGCCCCACCTTAGTGCATGGCTTTGTGATGTCCAGGCTTGATTACTGTAATGTGCTCTACTTTGGGGTCTTGGGAGGTACCCTCCGTCAGCTGCAGCTAGTGCAGAATGCAGCTGCCAGGTTGTTGACGGGGCAGTCTAAATGCTGCCACATCACACTGGTGTTGCGTGAATTGCACTGACTGCCAGTCAGGTAGAGGGTTCTCTTTAAGGTGGGCTTGCTCACCTTTAAGGCCCTACATGGGCTGGGCCTGGGCTACCTTTTGGACCTTTTTACACCTGCTGCCTTAGTCCACTCCCTCCGTTCCTTCTCTAGGGGCCTCCTTGTGATTCCCAGGTCAAGGTTCAAAACTGCCGGCGACAGAGCTTTCGGTGTTGCTGACCCTATCCTGTGGAATTCACTTCCTCCGGCTTTAAGGGAGGGCCCTACAGTTGTGGTATTTAAGGCCTGCCTCAAGACTTTCATGTTCAGTCAGGCATTCCCGGACAGGATTGAGATACTGTACCTGAGTTGCCCCCAGTACTAGTTTTAGTTCAAGCTCCTCTTTTTGGGGTTCCTGTTTTATTGTTATGCTGCTGTAGATCCATTTTATGTATTTGTGTTTTTTTACTACGTGTATTTATTTAATGTGTTATTGTATTTTACTTGTACGGCACCCAGAGCCTCTGGGATTGCATGCCTTAAAATAAAATTTGCCTTGCCTTGCCTTCATAAATAGTGCAACATAGTTTTACTTGTTAGCTTTTATGCCCATTTCTGCCCATTCCAACTTCCATGGTACAGATCTCTTCCAGATAACCACCAGACCTTTATTTGGTTCTGTCCATCGCAAGGTACAGATCTCTGCTGTATAACCACCAGTCCTCTATTTGGTTCTGCACATTCCAAAATAATGACTCTGCCTTATAACCACCAGTCCTCTATTTGGTTCTGTCCATCCCAAGACACTGATCTTTGCCTGATAATGACCAGTTCCTTCTACCCATCCCAAGGTACAGATCTCTTTCTAGTAACCACCAGCCCTCTGGTTCTGCCCATCCCAAGGTACGGATCTCTGCCTTATAACCACCAGTCCTCTGTTTGGTTCTGCCCATCCCACAGAACTGATTTCTGCCTTATTATAACCACCAGTCCTCTGTTTGGTTCTGTCCATCCCAACATACAGATCTCTGCCTGATAATGACCAGTCCTCTATGTGGTTCTTTCTACCCATCCCAAGGTACAGATCTCTGCCCAGTAACCACCAGCCCTCTAGTTCTGCCCATCCCAAGGTACAGAGCTCTGTCTTATTACCACCAGTCCTCTATTTGGTTCTGTCTGTCCCAAGACACAGCCCTCTGCCTGATAATAACTAGTCTTCTGTTTGGTTCTGCATGTCCCAGGCTACAAATCTCTGCCCCATAACCATCAGTCCTCTGTTTGGTTCTGCATGTCCCAGGGTACAGATCTCTGCCCCGTAACTATCAGTCCTCTGTTTGGTTCTGCCTGTCCCAGGGCACAAATCTCTGCTCCACAACCATCAATCCTCTGTTTTGGTTCTGCATATCCCAGGGTACAAATCTCTACCACATAACCATCATTCCTCTATTCAGTTCTGCCTGTCCCAGGGCACAAATCTCTGCCCCATAGTCACCAGTCCTCTATTTGCAAGCAGCAATGTGTCTGTTATTATTATTACTCAATATTTCTGTTTTTCCCTCTATTTCAACACTCCGAAGGTCTGGGTCACCACAGTCACACCCTTCCTTCAGCCAAGAGAGCAGGCAATTGGTTGCCTTCACGGCTGATGCCAGTGCTGTTTCTTGATTGACTGGCAGGGGGTGTGACTAATGGCATGCAGCTTGCAGGCTCACTGCCCAAGGACCGAACTCCTCACCTTAGCCATGCACTTGTACCTTAGCTGGCTGAGATTCCAAAGCTTGCATGTAAACCAAGTCACCCAGGCATCAGTACAATGGTGACACTATGTCTTTTGTGAATGAGATGGGTAACTGTCATAGTTGGCAACAGTTATTGTCTGCAAAATTTCTAAAAAATTAAAGTGCTTAAAATAATAAAATAAAAAAAACGGAATTTAACTTCCATCCCAAGGAAATCTAAAGATTTACTACAGCATAGAAGTCTGTGATTTCTTATCTGCTTTTAAATCATTGTAAAAACATATCTGTTTCAGCTTGCTTATAGTTAGTTTTGATATCTGAATCTGTAAAACACTTTGAAATTCACTAAAAAATACCACCAACAGCTTAATCTGGTTCAAGGTCAGTTGGCATTCATCTGTATCCCCACCGGTCGGCCTGAAAATAGTCAGAAATTGTCTAGTGCACTTACCCGGTCAACAAGCTAAATAAATAAATAAATAAATAAAAAATGTTTCCTGAAAGGCACAGAGTTGTTTTTATTGTTACAGTTACTGTAGTGTAAATGAATTATTCTAGCCTTAAGGTTATTATGAGATAGACTTACTGGCTCCTCTTCCCATTAAACAATGGTTATAGTACAACTACGGTACATCATTTCTCATAATATTGAATGCTGTAGCTGCCTGTATGGCTAGAGGTGAACACAATGACCCTTGGTCTTTTTCTTCTAGCATTTGTATTCATTCATTCAACCCTTCCTTCCTTCAACCAGCCAATCTATTGTAATATGCCTTACTGACTGTTTTTAATATAAAAAAAAAATCTTTATGGGAAAAAACTTCAACCAGTTAAACGACACAACCAACAAACCCACCAACCATCCAACCAACCAACAACCAACCAGCCACTAAACCAACCAGCCAAGCAATTGACTCTGTCTGTTCATCCAACCAACCAGCCAGCCAACCAACCAACCATCCAATCAACCAAGCAACTAACCAATCAGCCAAAAACTAACCAACCATCCAAACAACATACCACAACCAGCCAACAGAACAAACCAGACAATTAGCCAGACAGCCACCCATTCAATCAACCAAGCAAACAACGAACCAACCAACCAACAACCAATCATTAGTTGTGAATGTATGCCCTGGTTTTCATCAGTATCCTCTGTTGTTTTTAAACACCAATTCTTGAAGATCCCTTTACTTGTAACTATAATGAACTAACTTGCAGTAGACACAACACTGCTTCCTAACTTTATAGGACAACTGGTAAACAGAAACAGCTGAGAATACAGATGAAGACCAGGTTCGAGCAATATTAAAGGAAGTGCTCCTTTAATTATTTTAACTTAGAAAACAAAGTGCTAAAGCAAACTCAAAATGGGAAAAAGAAGGGTGTTACGCAAGTCATGAGATAAGGGGCAATCTGAAATGAAATAAAAAATGTAAATCAAAAATGTCACCACTATCACACTGCTGCTTTAAGCCTGGGAAAATGTATGCATACCAAGGAAATCCCAGGGTACCCTGGGTAGTAGAGTGGGTAGGGAATCCCTATAAATTGGTATTTGTCTGCACAGCATGCTTATTCACACCTGCTTATGAAGCAGGGTGCAGACATGATGGCGCTAGAGTCCCTTCTCATGTTCACTTACTCTGTTTCTAGGTCAGTTGCCTGGGTGTGGTACTGAGCTTGAACATTGAATTCCACAAAGTGTCTCTAAAAAAAAAAAAATTTATAATCGCATACATTCTGTACAGATTGCTGATGTAGTTGGTACTTTGATTCTGATTCTTTTTCTCTTTTAAAAAAAAGTAAAAAAACAGACTGCCCACCATACTGGTTTTACCACACATAAATGCATTTGTGTATTATCCTTGACCAACAGCCACTGTATGTCTCCTAGATTTGGGAACACCCCCAACACAATCTAGCCAATCATAATGCAGTGAGAGGCGAGGAGACTGTTGCATCATCAGTAGCTGAGCTGTTTGGAGGTTTTTCTAGTGTTTAAGAAGTGTGCATTAAGAGTAGATTAAGGATTTGAAACAAAACAAGGTTGGGTGTAATATATAGAATAATACATGGGTGGGTGTGTTTGTGTAACCAGAATGTTACACTTCGCCCTCGGGGTTTATGTAGCATCCCACACCAAGGGTGTATGTAAAATTCTGGTTTTACACACACCCACCCGTGTTTTATTTTATTTAATTACTGGTTCTATTTTTTTACACAGACACACACACACACAGACATTCATTTTTTTTTTTTTTTCATTACAGTGCGAAGCGCAGTTAGTCACGGTCCATTGGAGATGCAGTCGTGGTGTGTCAGAGCGCGCTCAAAGGGTACGAATGGCAGGATCAAGTCAACCAGATAGATTTTTAACATTATGTAGGCAGGATCAACCAGTAAGATAGTGAAAAATATTTAAAAATGGTACCTGGCATGATAGTGTGACTGTGAGGCAAAAGATGAGGATGGGTGCCTGGTAATGGAGCAATGGAGCTGTAATGTTTTCTGGGATGTTTGGCCCACCCACATGGAGTCTACAAGCCAATGAGCATTGTGTAGCTCACTTGATTTACAGGCACTGATTATAACCACGTGGTTGTAACGCAAAATAATAATGGGTGGTTGTAACAGGATTTAAAAGTCTTGTTATCCAAATGTAAAAAATGAGGACCAGTAATCAATACACTGTTAGCATGCATTTCAGTTCTACTAAGAAAGGAAGCAGGTAAAACAATCAGAAATATCAATGAATTTTAGAGAGGTAAGCAATCATAAAAGGTGTGTTTTCAATTAGAAATATGATGCAAAATGGCTCGACAGTGCCCCTTTAAATCCATTTACCATCCAGTCTCTTAACAGTCCCACATTACAAAAGATGTACCTCATTTTACCACTCAGACCACTACTGTACTACATGCAGAGTGCTGTCCCACAATGCACACAGTTGGGGGGGGTTGAGTTCCAAATTTCCAAATCCTTCATCTAGATACAGTTTTCTACTGTATGTTAATTTGGATGTTACAGCAAATTGCACCTACTGCATCTCCAGTTTTCAGATCTAAAACATATCTGTCCAATTTCCAAAGTACAGATATTAATCTATTTTTTTGTAAAAATTTACTGCAGTGGTAATCACACAAAACTTTACCAGTATCACATGGTGTGCATCATTGATGCTGCTATACATATTGTTCAGTGGGTACTGCGCTTGCACACTGCTCAGTATACCACACTACCAGTCAACTTTTGTGCGACTACCACTGTTGGGAAAACATACAGAGAACAGCATTCTCATTTACAGCTGTGACCTGGAGAGAGGGGAAGGGAGAAAGGTCAGGGAGGAGATGTACAGGACTAGCAAGAAGATAAAAATAAAATGGTAACAACACAAATGTGCATTTAGTTACCATAGTATACAGTGCATATCGCATACATAGATTCAGCAGCAGCTGGTTAACCATACAATACAAGACAGGCATCATATAGCTAGATATAGCGCTGTCTGGACCTGAATGTCTAACCAGGGTTAACCTGTCTTTCATTCACATATAGTTGTAGCAGTCTGCATCCAATATTGCATATAAACTACCATAAAACAGGTTGAAATGCAGCAAATAAAGTACAGTATGTCCAAGCTTTAAAAGCAGTTCCAGTAAGACATAACCTGATCTAGACATACCAGTACAGTTCCAAGTAATAATGGCACCAGGAGTTACATCTATGTCACAGGCTCTTGAAAATCCTACCTTGGGACTTTAAAGCCACAGTGCAAAGAAACTGGGCAAAAGATGAGACCCTACGTTTTTTTCAATAATAAAAGATTGCAGGAATCTTCCAGTTTTATCTGGTGGTAAAATGCTCTCCTTCCATCAACATTTGAGTATTTCATAAATGTTTTAATTTACTTTTATTCTCAAGACAAAAATGTCTGTCACATTTGGCATAGAAATAGCTTTGTAGGCCTGGCAAGGGTAAGGACTGAGTAAAGGAAAAAAAAACTCATGGTCCAAAGCATAGAAGGCGCATAGAAACATTGATTTGACTGGTATGCTAATGTTTTTGTCAACTGTAGCTGAAACTCACTTTTTGGAAGAATATTTTTGTTGCACTGCTGCTTTAAAGCTGAAATTCACATCAGGTTATAACAGTCAATAAACTGTAACTGTATAGACATTACTGATAAAGTACTCCTGTAGTGTATTTGGGGATCTGAGTGTCTTCTGATGGGTAGTCCTGCTATCTCTAAATCTGAGTTCTATCTGACCAAGCAAGGATTCTGAATCTCCAGTCAGATTTTAGGGATCCAAGGTTGGATGTTGGGATGCAATGGTTGGATTCTTGGATCTAACCCTTGGATAACTGGGATCCAATGGGATCCTGTGGTTCAGATTAAGATCCATACATGGGAACTGAGGTGATCGTATCCATAGCCAGATGCTTTCAAAATAGGATGGCATGCGAAATCTGAAAAAAGGGGTGGTAACTTGTGGTATCTGACTTTGGCAGGTACGGAGTACCATCAGTGAACATTTATTTATTTGTTTTTTGTTTACCGGGTAGGTACACTAGACAAGATTATTGCCTGTATTCAGGCACGACCCGGGAGAGTACAATCAGGAGAGAGCAAGGTACAAAGAAGGTACAAACATTAGTGACAATTGTTCATGGCGCAGCATGAAGTGGGAACAAAAATTCACAGATTGCTGACAAAAGCAAGACATTTCTGTGGAAACTGAGAGTAAACAAATACTCATGTATTAGTTACTTGCGCTGGATGAAACAACAATAATAATTAAGGACATACGACAATCGCTAAAGAATAAATAATGTTTTTAACTAACGATTTTGTGGAGGGAATGGGAACATGCAGATTTTATACAGTGGAGGGAAACAGTAAGTGCCTTGTAGGTAAGGAATGCTACCGGTAGTCAGTCTCAAGTTACAGCACAGGAGCAGCCATCAGAGTCAGTCAGGTGGGTGTGGAAACCTAGTTTAAAGGCTAGGTGGGATTTAGAGAGTTTAATGTGAGGGAGGAGGGAGTTTCAGATGCTGGGAGCCGATATAGTGAAGGATAGTTCCCCCTTTTTTGTGAGGTATCTGGGAATTTCAAGTTTAGTTGTACGGATGACCTAAAGAGAGATGCTTGGGAGGAATGAGATAGCAGCCTTGAGATATACTCAGGTGTCCCCGTTCTGATGATATTGTCAATCAAGCATCCAGTAGAGTAGAGTCTGTGTGAAGTCGGGGAGAGCCAATTTAGTTTGGAGTAGAGTTCACAGCAAAGAGTCAGTCTGTGTGCAGAAAGGGCAGATCGGCATATGCTGTTATAACGTGCTCCATTTATGGAGGGATCCTTTGTTAGCATTAAGGTATACCAGTGAGCAGTATGTAAGGGAGGGAAGGAGGAAACCTTGTGCAATAACAAGCCAGGCAGCATCATTCAGGGAGGACCTAATTCTACAGGCAATACCCAGTTTGGAGTTAACCGCCTTGCAAGTACCCGTGCGGTGGAGGTTAAAATCCAGAGACGGGTCAAGTGTGACTCCTAGGTACTTAAAGAAGTTAACAGATACCAACGGGTAGCCATCAAGACATAGTAGAGAGAGATCTGGAGCACAGGATTTGATTCTAGAGAGGGAGCCAAAAAGCATAGCCACAGTTTTCTAAGCGTTAAATATGAGTTTGTTTTGTAGAAGCCAGACTTGTAAGCAGTCGAAGTCAGCTTGAAGATTCACCTTTACTGATGTGGGGTCTTTATCACTAGTGAGAAGCACCATGTAATCGGCATAAAGGATCAGTGAGGAGACACAGCAGTGAAGGCAGGTTGTTAATAAAGAGAGAGAGAGAAAAGGAGAGGGCCAAGTATAGATCCCTGGGGAACTCCAACAGAGGTTAAGGAGGGGTCAGAGATAGCAGTTGCAATTTGAACAAATTGCCTCCTCCCAGTGAGGTAGCTGTCAAACCAGGAAATGGCAGACTGGGAAAAACCCAGAACGGACAGTTTGTAGAGTAGAAGGGATGATTCACAAGATCAAAAGCCTTAGTGAGGTCAATAAAAATGGCCCACATGAGCAGGCCCTTATCCATTGTTGTGTGTATAGTATATGGTCGAATGTGATTGTATATGGAGATCCATACACTGTAAAAAGTCGCTCTGCAGCAGTAGTGATGTTCATACTAAAGCAGAACGACTTTTCGTTCTGGGTTAGTATGAATGTCACAATGTAAGTGACCCCATCAGCACTGTTGATAGGGCTAGTGGTAGTTGAAGCATCGCATGCGTGTGCTAGCAGGCGAGTGGATGGCCGAGAAGTTCCTATCGCAGACGGCAAAGGCTGATGCTTGAAAAAAAAAGTAAACAATTTGTGGGTTGTTTTTGAGACCAGACACTATATAGAATAGTGTATAATTGCCCAAATACACAACATCGCTCTTCTCACACCTTGCGATTACTAAGACGTCAAAGGGACCTCTTGAGCTTCACCCTCAAGGTCCTTGACATCATAGTAACCATTGTAAGAATAGTGTTATTATGTATGGGCTACAATACACTATCCTATATATAATGCATGGAGGAATGTTGTTCTGCATGAAAATCCATGCCTAGAATAAGATTGTTCTGTCGCAGTTGTGATGTCACTACTGCAGCACAAGTAAGCAATAAGACATGATGGGGTGTGCATTGAACAGATATTACTGCACGCCAAGGGGCATAGTGAGTGGCTGCGTGCCTTCAGCCCCTGGAAGTGTGGTTATATCTGTTCAATGCACACCCCTTGAGTGTCTTCTTGCACTTATAAAATGGGCTACATTTTGTTTTACAGTTAGAAAAATCTTGTTTATTTGTAGTTAAAACAGAATTTTTTATGAGAATACATGGTAAAATAGTAGTTCTGCCTGCTATACAATGACGTCATTACAGTGACGTCATTTTGTATGTACCTTTACTACCATCAGTAGTACTGGTTTCATGCTGTTGCCAGCACTATCCCCAAGCTTTCCTGTATGTGTGAGATGGAGCTCCAACTGCTTTAGTGGGACAGGAGAGAATCCGTGGAATGTACAGATGTTTTTTTTTTTTCCTTAAGTTGATTCTCGACTGATTATATCACAGCATCACAGCAGCAGCAGGCGGGGACATGGAGGAGCAGCAGTGAGTGCTTACACACACACACGCAGACGTGGCAGAGGTACCATCTGTGCTTCTTCTCACCCACCCCACCCCAAAGCCTATTGGGAAATGAGATGACAGGGGAAAAAGTCCAATTTAAAAAAAACAAAGATCAAGACAGTGGTTTTTGTTTTTACAATGGCAGCACAGCAAAGGCATACAGTTGGTCTGGCAGGTCCGCCACGGAATAAGCTAGTAGTTTTTTAACTGACATTTACAGTGTGAAAACATTGCTGTTTTATAATGTGCATTGAAGAGGGAGTGGGAGAATGAGTGGCACCATAAATTTTCCTGATCGGCCGGTGAATCAGGCATGAGCTGCGTTAGAGAGGAAGACAAATGGCGCCGTTTCAAAAACGAGCGTTCCAAAAGCTCATTATTTTTTTAACGATTTGGTTCTGCTTTTAAGTACTTGTTTTTATGTGTGCATCAAACAGATTTGATGCACAAGTAAAAAACAATCAAAATGCAGGATTTACTCTCCTTATTTTATAAGGCAGAATACCTCCACACAGCTGCTTTCCTTTAGCCAATCGAGCCAGAAGCTGGTATTTTTTAAAACTTGAACTTACAGAAACAGCTGCAGTTGGTAACTGTATGTTGTAGGTAGCTTTTTGTTGACTCAGTAACTTGAGCCCACTACCAGCCTTCAGATGCCCCCCCTCCAACCACCAATTCACTGAAATGAAGCGGAGTGTCTGAAATGGGCATAGTTGCCCATATACTATGAAAGATAATGTATGAGTAGCCACACACACATGAGCCTGTGTCTTCGTCTCAAGCTTTCTATGACAACCAGTGAACCTCTCAAGCTTTGCTCTCGAAGTTTCTGGTTGCCCATACATCATCCTTTGTTAAACACCAAAAAAAGTTTGCACTGGGAAGTGGTATAAACATTCACAAAAATTTTGCACATACCACTGCAGCTTAAAAGCCGCCACAGAGACTTTACAACGTATATTGAAAACTTAATTTTATTATGATAAAATTAGCCTCCATCTCCTTGGCATCCTGTCATGGACCCAACTTATGCCTGATGTGTTTTGGATCAAATTGACCCTTAATGCTTCTGTCGCAGTTTTTAAGATGCAGTGGTATGTGAACATTTTTTGTAAATGAACCATACATTATCCTAGTATGGTGTTTTGTTGTTTAGCGTGGATTTCTGTGCCCTGTCAAAAGTCGTTCTGCTGCAGTAGGAACATCACACAGCAACGCTCCCAATCAGCTGTTGGTTAGCTGCACTATCACAACTTGCACTGTAATGAGGAACACGGTTAGTTGTGCCTTTTTAACAAAAGTCTCAAACCTATACAGTCAGCAAACATTGTAGTAGATTTAGTAACAAATCAAAAAAAGCAAGTCAGGCCATGGCAAGATTGCGCGGTTGCGTTTGTGTGTGTAGGAAGGGTAGTTTGGTAAAAGCATTCTAGGAATCATGATCTGCACAGTAGAGGCACCAATGTCTAACGAAAGTAAGTTTCTTTGTATTTTCTGTATTGTAAGCTCAACCCGTGAAGTCTGAAAAGGGGAAACGCAAAGTGAAGTCTCAAGTCGAGATTCAAAAGAAGCTGTTTCTCGGTCTTGCAATTACTGCTTCTGTTACCAGAATGTTTCAGTATGTGTTCTAATGCATTTTAGTAAAGATTGCTAAAGCCAACAGTATGGTTAGTGTCTTTTGTTCACGATACACTACATAAAATAATGTATGGGGGCTCCCATACACAACAAGGCTATTTCTCCAACCTCTTGGTTACTCTGATGACTGTGACCTCTCGAGCTTCGCTGTTGAGGTCACTCTATCATCATGGTAACCCCTCAGTGGAAAAACAGCCTTGTTGTGTGTGTGTCCCCATACATTATTCTATATATATATAGGGTGTAGTGAGGATTTGTTCTGCATAGATTTCCATGCCAGCTGAAACCTTGATGTACTACAGTTCAAAGGTCATGGAAGGCAGTTATACCCTTCTGTGGTACAACAAGGCTTCAGCTGACTGCACATCCTCGAGACAGCTGGTGTTCTTCACAATGCTGCCACACACACAGCAATCAGTTCAAGTTCTAAACTGAAATGCCTGCATGTTTGCTTCTACCAATGAGTGTTGTAAAACACTTTTGTTTAAAAAAAATGAATTAAAACAAAAAAATATACAATATAAAAAAACACTGGTTGGGCAACCACATGCTAACCAGCCTAAGCTGCCACCTTGGGCTTCTGATTACATTGGACCTCTTGAGCTTTGCTGTCGAGGTCTGATGTAATCAGAACCACTCTGTTGCATGATTGAGCATGGTTGCCCAACCAGTGTGCTCTATATTGTTTCAAAACAGAATACCATGCAGCTGCCATCTTGACAAGGCATTTGCTGAGCTATGGCAGATTGAATGTTTATGCTGCACTGTTGCAGACACAAGTGATTAAAACTCCCATAGCTACTGCAAAAATCAAGGACATTTTTTAATTTTTTTATACTGTATATATAATAGGGGCCTTAAGAGGGAAGATTAATTTGCCATGATTGCCACAAATATGGCTGTGTGTTTGCAGCAACATTTTGCCACAAGCTAGCAAGCAATAGAAACCCCAGATTAGTGCGAACAAATACAGTACTTGTAATGAGAGAGAGGCCAGGTTGCTGTTTAAAATTTGCTATATGGGCACGTTTTAATGTCCTTTTGATTCCAAAGTCAGAGTTGAACTAGTTATGGTGTAAACCAAAGCTCATTTTTGCATGTGCGATGCCTGGAATAACACAAACATTTCATTCTGTCTAAAGAAGCGGCAGCCTCTGGGTCTCCGGCACTTTCTCATTTATCACTGTCAGATCGGCAGAGCTTTTTACTTAACAACCAATTTATTTCCAATTTAACTAATCTAAGGTGGGTGCATCGCAGGCAACAAGCAAGACGTGGCCCTGTAAATAGGCTTGCAACCAATACCTGCTAATATAGAGTCTCATCAGACTGCTTAGCCAATATTGGTTCTGGAGGGATTTCATGATGTTAAACTATGCAGAATGGAGAGCAGGTATCTCTTCTTTCCTGTTGTTGTCTTTTTTTTCCTTCCAGAGACTCAAGGCTGCTTAGATATAATTCTGCCGTCTCATAACTTGCCCTTGGTAACCTTCAGCAGCCTGCAAACACCTTTCATAAACAATTTGAGTTAGACAGAAAAAAAAAGCTGTCTTTGCAGCTCGCACAAATCGAAAATGGAGTTCCATATGATTCTGCCCTTGTTTGCCAGGCAATGTTCAGCTTCTGGATTTATTAAGGTTTATTTTGAACAACTGCTGGAATAAGCAGAATTGCACTTGATAAAAAATACAACTAATAAAAACATACACTCCGCTCATTCCTTAAGGGTGCCCGGAAGACTACAAACTCCACTTCCAGCTTAAGCAGAGCTTATATGCAGATGTCTTTAAAGGGGGACAGTCAGCACTAAGAGTCCCACGCCCAAGTGTGAGGCTGGTCCCAGATTACACTGTGTGTGCAGTATAGTTGATTGTATCAGACTGATTCTGCTGATTTGCAAGCTGACGTTTTCTTTAACTACAAATCCCAGAATCCCCTGCAGCTGACATCAGAGCAGGGCTACAGCAGTGGGAGATTTAATAGCCTGCACTGCATGTTAGAGTTTTTATAAGCTCAAGGGCTAGATATTCAAAACTTTGCTCTGGGGCTAAATTATCACTTCCCAGCGGGCAAACTTAGCCCGGAGCACAAAGCAAGTTATATTGAAAAGGAAATAGCCCGATGCTAATCCTGTTGAATATAGTAGTCTAAGGAAGCCGGGCAAACCGGTCTGGGAGTGCAGGGCAAAAATAGCCTGAGAATAAGACAGCACTGAATATAGCAACAGGGAAGTGCAAATTGCAACTGCAGCTCATTAGACTCTGTAGCAAGCCAGTGCTGCAGGTGGAGAACATTGCGTGTGATTGCACAGAGATGTCTCACAGCTACTGCAAACACACCTCTCAACCTCCTGCCTCATAAATGAGGGACAAGGCTTAACACAATCAGGAACAAAGGTTTAAAATCAGGGACACACCTTAAAAATTGGTGATATCCACTCAGGAAGCTGGTAGAATAAGTGGTGTAGTATAAAATGCATTTTCTAAGGAAGAACACATCAGTAACATTAATGTTTGACATTATTTTATGCTTACAACCCCCACTGTTTGGTCATGGAAACACAATTTTTAGGAGGGGCAGAGTAAAAGTTTGAGGTTAAATCAGGGACGTCCCTGAAAATCAGGGACAGTTGAGAGGTATGACTGCAAACAACAATGTAAGCCACACACTGCAAAACTGTGCTATGCTGAAGTGAGGTTTGCCTGGGGCTAACCTGATTGCACAGTGCTAACACATTAGCCCGGTGCAAACTGGTTAGCCTGGGGCAAACGGGAGCTACATTCAAAGCTCCCATGCAAATGAGCCTACTTAAGTAATCCGTGGGCAAACAGGTACAGTTGCATCTCATTAAGTGCTGCTCAGTATACATTACCATGCAGTTTGTCCGGTGCTACTGCATGGTGCACACAACTCCACCTGTTGGTCAGAATGGAAGTACAGGCTGGATGCTGCAGGCCAAGGCATGCCCACAGCACCCCCTGTTGGTCAGAATGGAAGTACAGAGCAATATAGCCATATAGAGAGAGAGATATATATATACAGTATATATATATATATATATATATATATACACACACACACACATATGTATCTGTGTGTATGTATATATACATGTGCATATATATAATATACAGACACACACACGCACACTGCCTGAGGACAGCCCCCATAGCCCTCATGTGTCCATCATTATGAGGGTCATCCCTCATTTGGCCCCTTACAACTGCTCTGTCCCTCATGGAAAAGGTGCTGCCCACACAGTGAATGTGCTGTGCAAACAGACTGTACTGCATGAGTACTGTACAGTCTACAGCACTAAATCCGAAATATATATTGGATGGGCCAACACTATGGTGTCACAGTGTCCTTTATCACCATGATTGAGGATAGGTTCCTCATTCGGAGGGTCTGTGTCCATCATCCCTCAACTTGAGTGTCCAAATATGTCCATGTTCCTCATGTCAGCGACACGGTTGGCAGGTATGACGCCCTCCCCCCATTGATCCCGACCCCACAGCACAGAAACACCTGGTAGTCTAGCAGACCCCCCCGGCACGACTCCCGACCCCCGTTCGCGGTAACAGAAAAGATTTCCCCAGTAATCTACTGCCCCCCACCCTCAAGCATGAATCCAACCCCGGTACACCTATATAGCATATTTTTCCTGGTAGTCTACTGCCCCCCACCCCCAAGCACGAATCCTGACCTCTGTCTGCGGTGAAGGAAAATAATTCCACAGTAGTCTAGTGGTCCCCCACCCAGCTGTGCACCTCCCGTTAGCCCTGAACATGGCATACCTCTGGAGCAGGCGACCAGCTCAGCCCTCCTCTTTCCACCACAGCCGGCCGCCGACTGCGGTATTCAGGAGTGCTACTGTATTGAGTAGGCATGCATTGGGGCTGGGGCAATGAGAGGCTTGTTTGAGAAGGAGCTAAGGGCTTACTGGGGGTCTGGAGCAGAAATAGAAAGCTAAAAAATACCATGTGCAGGCAAACAGGCCCCTTAGATTTCATTTGCTCCCACTGCTTCTCCTGCTGTAAAGTCATAATCCTCTGTTGTGACATCACAGCCTGTTGCTCTGGAAATCAATCTGAACTCACAAGCAAAAGACTGTGAATTCAAGGCTACAAAGGCAGCAGAAACAGATGTTTAAATGGCAGCGAGCCAATTTTTAAGCAAATGTCTTCAGAATTAAAACAAACAGAATGCTCAGAAACTCAGATTTTAAGGTAATTTTGTGTAACAGAGTTCATCCGATGCCAGCTGTAAATGTTTTGCTGGAAATCAGAAAATGGGTTTAAGAACAGAAAACCATTAATGGCAGCAGCGGCAAAAAGCTCAAGGGATTTCTAGCTGGCTATAGATGTAATGAGGCCTACAGCTTGATGTGGACTGACATAAATGCAAGGAGGAATGCATTATTTGGTGCGGGGGGGGTCTCTTGTGATGGAACAGAGTTATGCCGACAGCTTAACTAAGTGTACTCTTTATTGTAGAGTGAGAATCTGGGTCTGAGCAATTTAAGCAGCTTGAAATTGTGGGAGAACATTAATTTAATAGTGCATAAAAATCCTATATCTTATTAGCATCAGAATACAGTATGTATACAGTAGCTGCTGGAGCTGTTTTCTGTGACGAAACCAAAGAAGTGACTGTTTGTTCCCTGCGCTTTAATTATTTTGAGGCCTAAGGGTTACATTAGCAGATGCTTAGGATTTTCTCTTTTCCTTGCTCATGTACAAAATTTCACAGATGCGTACGTGCACTGGCAAAGAGAGCTGAAAAGGTACTAATGCTTCCCACTGCAGTAGACTGTGGGTTGGGTGACTGTGAAATACAACTGCCAAAGTGATCGCTAAAATAGAACCTAGAGCAAAAGGGAACTTGATTTTTCTTTTTTTAAAGAAGGCTGTTGCTTAGAAGGGTTAAAACAATTTCCCAGCATACTGGAAAACTTTTAAAAGTATAATATTCTGTTGCATTTGTGGGGCTGGTCTGGTTCATGCTGAGACAGCGACTGTGCAGCACTGAGGCCACCCAACAGACAAAACAGGTCTGTACTTTGTTGTTCTCAGTCTGGGCTGGAACTTGAGTAAACACCTGTTAAAAAGGTGACTTTCATTCTGGTAAAGCTTTGTCAGTCTGCCCCACGCAGTAATTTGCAAACCCATGATGCTCTGCACATGGTCTGAGGCTTTATAGTAACGTGTGTGGTTTGGAGAAATATGTATTTATTTATTCCTTTTTTTGTATCATCTGTTTATCGAATTTTCTAAAAATACAAACTATAAACAACAATCAGACAGCAGAAGGGACTTACACAAACCGAGACCATCAAGGCCTAAATAAATAATAGGAGATAAGACTGAAAAAGGATGTTGCCCCCGCCCAAACCGCCCTCATAAGCAATTTACATCCAATTAAGTCTATACTTTTTTAGGAGGTTCCAAAGTAAATTCATGCTACACTTAATAAATAAATACATGAACTGCATATACAGTAAGAAAACGTGTTACATAAGACAGAGCTAGAACACCACCTTTGATGGACCGATACTCCACAGTAGCAAAAGAATCCAGTAAGAGTCAAGCTTAGTATCTCAATAAAGTCATTAAATATTTTTAAGTGGAGTACAAGGGGCCGTGTTTCCTGTGCCACTGACATCACCGAGAGGGGAAGCCAAAGACAGCACTATAAGGGAATCGGGGGGAGGGGGGGAGCCAGGCATCACCACACAAGGTCAGGACAGTAGAGGCCAAGGGATACAGCCAGGCATGAGAAACTAAGAGACAAGGGCAGGATTTTCAAAACGCAGTGCAGGGCTTGCGTCCAGCCCCGTGCCATGACACTTTGGTTCTTGGGTGCAGTTGCGACAGTCTTCACAAATTACAGCAGCTTGTGCCAAATATTTGGTGCAAGCTGTATAAAACAGGCCCCCAGGATTGCCACGGGTTACACCAGAAAAAAACTGGTCTAACCTGCAGCAATTGCTATACGGGACAAAATATCCCGTTAGATCATCGCAAGCCCCATGTGCCATATCGTCAGCGCACCAGGGCTTGTGATGATCTAAAACATTTGAAAATCTGCCCCAAGATGTCCTGCAATATGATGCCCTGATGTAGCAAGGCCACTTCAGTCACTGGCATGGCATTAACATATGTTCCCCAGCTGTGGAGAAAAAGTTCCTCTCTGTCATGTAAAATGTATGTTAGCTGCCCCAAGGCCAAGGTCTGCAGGAACAAAGCTTTCCATTGGGCCATGGTAGTACTACTGTGCGATACTCAGGTGTTCTGGATACATTGACAGGACAACACAAACAATACCCTAACCAGCCCGAGACAGAGCTCCCAACCCTCCTCCTCCCCAAAATCTTCTCCCTCTATGAGGACTTGGAGAGCAGTGTGTCAGCTGTGTGCAGGGTGAAGGTGCAGGATGGTTCCTGAGTAACCAGAATGGTCGTAGCTCTCGACATTTATTTTGTTTGGTTATTTATTTATTTATTTTTATTTATTTCAAACGTTTTACCAGGAAAGACATACTGAGCTGGTAACAGCTTGTTTGCAGATGCATCTTGGGTGGTTGGGGAAGAGGAATACAGTAAAACGTGACGACAATGTACAATAAATAAAATACTGTAATATAAAATAATAAGTTGCACTTGATTAGGTAAATCAAATGTACACACAGACTAAACGGACATTGTCTTTGACCAAGAGGATAGGCACACTGAATAATAGAATCATCGGATCATGTGGAAAAACCCAAGTAGGATGGTACCTAAGAAGGGAAATTGCTGGAGAGTGCGGATGCCAGGTCTACGTGCAAGTTAGTTACAGGAGTGAGTAGAGAGGCAGTGAAGGAGGGATTTGAGAGA
Source organism: Neoceratodus forsteri (assembly GCA_016271365.2). Lineage (NCBI taxonomy): Eukaryota > Metazoa > Chordata > Ceratodontiformes > Ceratodontidae > Neoceratodus > Neoceratodus forsteri. The sequence goes on along the minus strand of JADMNL010000034.1, from coordinate 118,101,180 downwards.
AAAGAGGTATGGAGCAGAGCAGATAGCAGGGAGAAGGGAAGACCAGAGTTTAGGGAACTGGAAGGAGAAAGTAGCTTGGCCTGCAGAATATTTTATGTAAGGGAGGGTGAGGGATCATGGGTCAAAGTTATGGAGGGAGTAAGCTGGGGCAGAGGATAATGAAAGGAGACAGCTAAGATGCGGTGAAGGTGCCAAGCCAGAATTTGAAAATAAAGGCAGTACAGAGACAGACAGGCAATGCTTTTAGAGATGAGAGGGTGTGAGGGGGATAGAGGAAACAACAGTGTGTGTGAGGGGGACAGTCTAGGGCACAGCGACAAAAAGAGTGAAGGGGGGTTACTTCTAGCCAGAATGGACATGGGAGCAGCATTATAGACAATGTCATCATGGTCTAAAATTGGAAGAATCATTTTCAAGAGGATTTCTCTCTGTGCAGGAAGTAGATTGCATGCTTATTCCTGTAAAGAGCTCCAGGTCTGGGGTGCAGCTTCTGGTGGATGGCGTCCACATACACAGAGAAGTCAAGGTGATGGTCCAGTTGAAGGGGGAGACATCCTAAATCAACCCACCATCAAAGGTATGAAAGAAAGGGAGGGGAGAGTCTTTCCAACCTCTGCCTGGTGCCAAAGGTCATAGAGACCATTTTGTTGGCATTGAGGGAAAATAGATTATCCCAGTACTAATGTTGAATATTGAAGAAATCCAACTGGAGCAGAGCAACCGGGTCAGAAGTAGAGGCACCAGAGGCATAGAACACTGTATCATCCGCGTGTGTGTAGATGGCATGGAGGTAGAGGCGTTTGGAGGGTCATTTTGGAAAACAGAAGAATTGGGTCAAGACAAAGCCTTGGGAAACACCTGTGGAGACAGGAAGTGGGAGCAAGAGTGAGTTTCCAGCAGGGAACGTTTGGGAGCTGCCTTCAAGGTAGGAATGGAACCAACCACCACAAGGCCAGAGCCACTGTTCTTTAAATATATTTTACAATGTTTTGGCAAGGAAAGATGCCCAAAGATGGCGCTTGCTTCCAGGTGTCTCCTGGGAGCACAGGGAAGTTATGTGACTTGCTCATGGTCACACAGTTTGCAAGTGGTGGCTGTGGGATTCAAAAACAGTTCTGCAGGTTTGCAGCTCCGTGCTTTTAACCACTATACCGTACTGCCTCCTACGCTCCATTTAGGGTTGTCCAAGAGAATGGGGTGTGCAACAGTGTCAAATCCCTTGGACAGGTCGACAGTGTTTGCAGAAGGATTGCAAAATATACAGAAACCAAACATGCAAATTACTATCAGAGCCATGCTGAATATTCAGATTCCTCTTCTGCCAGAATTGCATGGAATTTCAGAAATTCTGCCTAATTCCACAATATTCCATCAGAAGCAGAATTCTTAGATTCTAAAAGCAGATATGTTTTTTTAAACTGTGGATCAGTAATCTATAGTTTACATAAACCTGTGGGATAGTACTCAGCAGTTCACGTTAAGTACCAATTCATTTACCAGAACATTATTCTGCAGTTTACATAGAAATGCTTTTTTTAATTGTATGGGATTATAAAATAAACCATGCCATACTTTTCAAAATTGTACAGGAACAGGATTATAAAAGAAACTACGCAAAGCTTTTCGGAAATAGAATTGCCGTTCCTTCTGCTCTAGTTACTATGTGACTATGTAAACTGTTTGGAAATGCGTCCCCTCTTTGATTCATTTATGGACCCTTCATACTGCTCTTCCTCCACACTGGCTTTCTGGTATGCTTCCTTCAAATGTACTAAATGCTTGATTCTGGCACAATTCAGCAGATATGTAACTCATTTTTACTATGCATGACCCTCCTTCTTTATTATCGAGGACACCTACATGAAAACAGGATTTTATTTATTTATTTTATTCTTTGGTAGCCGGGTAAAGCCTTCTAGGCAGAGGTGCTGTTTTCAGGAGCACTGGAGAGGTTATGTGACTTCCTCAGAATCACAAAGGATGCAAGTGGAGGTTGTAGGAGTCAAACTCAGGTATGTCTGCTGGAAGTACCTAGCTCATTCACAACATGTTACTCTAACCTCTAGGCTATACTGCCAGTCTAGCTTGAAGTAAATTACTTTATCTCTTCCACATAATCATGTCATAATTCTATGTGAGCTCATGATCACTTCCACAGCGTGAACTTCTTTAATTAATTAACGATTTCATTAATTATTTGTCATTATTTTTTTTTTTACCAGGAAAGGCACACTGAGCTGTGACAGCTCATTTCCAACTGCTCCCGGGGGAGAGTGGGGTGTTAACGTGGGCCTGTTTTGTTGACAGGGGGATGTTGATCAGGACACTAGGTAAAATCCCTGTGCTATTGTCCTTATGGCAAAGGGTTCTGGAGTTCTTTGGCTGATATATGTCATGTTTTACCCCATTCTTGGTTTTAACGTATCAGGTCCTTGTATTGGGGACTTCTCCTCTAGAATGGCAGGCATTTGTTGCACACTCTTTGATGGCATTGTTTGTTATTCCAACATTTTACGTTTGGCAAGCTAGGTGTGCTTTTTTCTGCACCAGAAAATGGTAACTTACCAAGAACTATTTGTTTACAGTTAAATGTGCCTTGTACAGGATTTATGCTGAACATGTTTCTTTTGTTTCTCCCTCAAAAGCAGTCTCTCTTTGGAAACATTTCCACAGAGAATTATTGCCCTTGTAAATTTAGTGGGTACTGGTGTCCAGGGCGTTCTGGGTTTCCCCCCCCTAAGTATTTCTTTATTTTTCCCCCAAAGTGATAGGTTTCCTTTTTCTTTCTTTCTTTTTTCCTTTTTTTGTTTCTTTTAAGATTGATCTTTTTATTCACTGTGTCATTTTGATCTTCTGCTCTTTTTTGTCCTGATTTTCTGATTTTTGCGGTTTTATATTACGACTGTTTTGATTTATTTTTCCAATAAAAAATCCCCATTCTCTTACAGTGAGTGCCATGAGTTTGTTAGCTTCTACCCTGGACAGCCCCCAGAGATGGGCAGATGGGACCTTGATTTAACATTTCATCCAAAGGAAGGCACCTCTATAGTGGTTACATAACTACATGGGGGTGGTGGTGGGGACTGGAGGCCTCATTAGCCAATCAGATGCCTGGATTTTTCATAGCCATTTTATAATATGTATGGTGTAGGATAGTGTGACTGAAAGTCATTCCTTGAACATTGGGACTGAGTTGCAATAATAAGAATTATAGAAATAAAGAAAATGCCTACAGGGTTAAAGACCCCCATACCCCAGTTTCTTACAGTTGTCTGCAGCTAATGTACAGGTTCGTTGAGCAGTTTCCTGCAGTGTTTATAGTCATGAGCCCACCCGTCCCTCACCCACCCACCACACACAATTTTGTGCTGCTGACCCAAAGCATTCTTGCTCAGGGACATGCTTTTCTGTTTGTAGACTAATGGAATTTCTAGTAAAAAGCGTTTGCCACCAAGGCTCTTCCTGTGCATGCATGCATGCATACACTTGAAGTGAAAGAATTTCAATTTGGAATAGAATCAGATAGTTCTATCTCAGAAGTGTGCTCAGGTTCTTTTGCATAACTATAGTTAGGGTTGACATGTGATGCACAGTGGGCCGCCTGTGCCTTCTGCCTTTGGAATGATGCTTTTCAAATGTGTGGATGAGGCCACAGCTAAGCAATATACTGGAAAATGCACAACAAACAATTTGCATTATTTACAAGGCATGCATTAGGGACTGGTGATTTGGCATTGTTTAGGGCCTCGTGCTTACAATATGCATTCCAATGTATTCCAGTAAAATGCAAAGCAGGTCACTTAAGAGAACGTTTCATATTTAAGAAAACCATATTTGCAGCATTAACAAAATGCTGAAATGGTATCCACACCATACATCACGAGGCCCCAACCCCCGCCCATTTGTTACTGTCAAGTCAGAGTTTCTGAGTGACCTGAGATCTGAAACAAAGACTTAGTCAGGGATATCTCTGGCTACTGCCTTCTACAGGTAAGCCCAATATGTTAACTGAAGCAGCAGCATGTGTTTGCCAAAAAAAAAATTCATTATACTGTTTTTTTCTGGTCAAATGTGTGTTTTGGACATCCATGGATTTATAATCAGTGTGCTTTTAATTTTCTATGACACTTTAAAATAGACGGGAAAGGGGAAATTGTTTAACCCAGAGGGGCACAGTAAGCCAGAGCTTGTTTCCAGGTGCGACCTGAGCACAAGGAAGTTAAGTGACTTGCTCAGGGTCACACAGTATGTAAGTAGGAGCTGATGGGATTCAAACCCAGGTCTCCTGGTTTGCAGCTCAGTGCCAAAACCACAGTGCTATACTGCCTCCTTGTTGTAACTAATTTTGTAAGTAAGGACTCGGGTCACTAAAGATGGCCACAACCCACAATTTTATAATATCTCTTCCACTGAGGTTACTTTTGGAGCATTCATACTGGTTTCATACTGTGGATGTATTAGGATGATGCTGCTTCATGTTTCTGATTGAAAACAGCACAGAATCACACATATATATATATATAAAATTTTTTTTTTCCATAGCAGGCATGTCAAGGGATTGGGAACTTTTCAAAACTTAAAAATCCCATATCTTTTTTTTTTTTTTTTTAGTTGTTTAACCAGGAATAGCACACTAAGCTGAAAGCTTTTTTACAGGAGCATCCTGGGAGCAGAGGGAAGCTAAGTGACTTGTTCAGGGTCACACAGTATGTAAGTGGAAACTGTGGGATTCAAACCCAGGTCTGGTCTGCTGGATGTCTCCAGATTTGCAGCTCAGAACCTTAAACCACTGCGCTATACTGCCTCCCAAACCTCGGTTCAGGAACGAAAGAAAATAAAAATAAAAATGGGTATGTTAATGTTTTTGCCAGAAAATGTTATTGCTGCAAATACTACATGATATCTAAAAATGCTGCTTTGTTAATAGAGAGTATAAAATAGATACAAAAAATACTGTACTGTGATTGGTGAAATCCAGTCACATGCCTGTGCTGTTATCCCAGAACAATAGTGCAGATCAGAAATGTTTAACTTTCTGAACCTCATTACTTGGTCCTAAAAAAAAAAAAAAAAATCAGGGAATCTATTTTATAAACACAATAAGACATTGCAGAGGTGTGCAATTAAGGGATAATGGCACTTCTCAGGTGTGTAAAGACCTCAGCTTTGCCTCAGGCTTCATTTCCCGAGGTGTGCCATTAACCCACAATAACGCACACCTTGTCACGCCTTATTGCTTAATTTTCATTATCCTTGAAACTGTGATGGCAGTTGTTCATAAATATTTCCTTTAAACTTTTCAACTGTGGAATTTTTTTCCTGATCATCTCACATAAAATATCAGAGCTACAATATAATGATTATGATTGTTGTATGACTACAAATTGATCAGACCCTCATATCACAAATGTGTCTTATCCATACAAACAAAACATATGGATTGATGAGGCTGTCATAAGAGTTCCATTGAGTTAACATTCTTGAGACAGCTGTTCAAATGCAAGCAACCCCTCTCTCCCTTTTCCACCCCCTCAAAAAAACCCTAAAAAGAAATTATATTCCCTTTCCTTCTGTAGAAAAGAGCTGAATTTCCTATTAAATTGGCAAGAAGTGCTCCGGTGTCTCGATGCGTAACACTAAATTTCTTTAATCATAGCGTGTTTCAGACAGCCTGTCAGAATGGCCTAGGTGGTAACTGCAAGATCAGACCAGCCAAGCAGGAACAGTTCCAGCCTTCACCAACATCAAAAAGAGGATCGCAGCTTTGCATACTTAGTGGACGAACGGGCTTGGAGTTCTTTTTTTTTTTTTTTTTTTTGATTTTCCTTTTGCAAAAAAAATTCTGGTTAATTCCTCTAAGGTTGTGTTTTTCTTTTCCTCCAAAGGTTTTCCTTAACCATGCTAACTAACCTCAGAGTCTACAGACTGGAAGATCAAGATGTAAGGCTTGTCCCCCCATGGGGGCACTGCGATTTGTTTCTTTATTTAAATGTATTTTAGCAGGTAAGCAATGCAGAAAATCAGACAAGTCGCATTTACAGATGTGAGTTTTGGAAGGGGGGAGAGAATTAGAAGCATACGCTGTAAAGAACTTTGCATAAATACAATAAAATAAGGGAAATACAATGGTTAAGGAAAAAACATAGTAGTGTAATCATATACAGTTTCAAAATGTACTTAATGATAACCATGAAACAATAGAAAGGGTGCAGTCATTTCAAACAGGTGCAGGTAAACATGAAGTAATGCTCCAACTTTAATTTGGACCTAAAAAAATCCCCCAAAACTAGTGAAGCAAATTGTGGCAGAAGGGCATTATTCCAGATTTGAGCATGTCTGTTGTTGATTTCATTGCACCTTGACCTGAATGTCCCCCGCTGGTAAATATGCAGCCTTTTGTCCAGTTTGAGAGGTTAGTGGAAGGGGAAAATGAATGAGAAAAGGTAGTCGGGGAGTTTACTAACCCAGAATTTAGCAATTAATAGTGTGGCATGATTTGTTCACCTAAGGTCTGAAGTTGCCCAGCCTAGTTGTTCATACATAGTGCAATAATAAGTGTGTTTGTGTTGGGGGAGCTTTCAGCCTGAGTCTACAAAGTGCATGAAACAGGTTGTCAGTTTTGGAGAGAGCTTAGGACGCAGCATAAACAACATCTCCAGAGTTCAAGTTAGGTAGCGCCATGTGTATGTTAATACTGCCACCAAGACTACTGTTAACGGTTGTAAAAGTGGTGTCACGTGCATTCTTAGGATATGAGAACCATAAACTGAAGGTGAGCAGTTTTGATACCCTTAGAATGTAAGTGAGACCACTCTTACAACCGTAAGAGTGGTCTTGGAGGCAGTATTAATATATTATTGATCGAGAGAGATCAGTAATATATTGATTTTTTTTATAATTACTGGTGACCCCCAAATATCATCCAGATTACCAGTCTCTTCAAATGCCGTAATAACTGGATTTTGGGTCATTACACTCCCAAAAGCCATAATAACCTGAAATCCGGTTATTATGGCATTTCAAACAATTTTCGCTTTCCACGCAGACTGTAGCGTGATCGAGCAGTTCACTATTGTAAACAAAATTGTACACATTTTCCAGAAAACAGTAATATTTAGTATAAGAAACATGTTAAGTTTTTTCTTGTACCTTTGTTTTTGTATTTTTCTAAGAAGAAGCTGCTGAGTGTAGAGCGAGGAGAGCAAGTGACCCGGTGGCTTCAGAAGATATGCTGTATGAGAGCTACGCGCGCTAATGCTTGCGTCGAGTCTTTTGAAGCCACCAAGTCACTCACTCTACACTCGGTGGCTTCTTCTCAGGAAAATACAAAAACAAAGGTACAAGAAAAAGCTTATCATGTTTCCTGTACTAAATAGTGCTGTTTTCTGGAAAATGTGTACAATTTTGTTTAGAATACCGAACTGCTCGGTCACGTTACAGTCAGTGGGGAAAGTGCAGACAAATAAAAATTAAATCCAGGCACCAGCAATAATAAAAAATAAAGCATAGACAAGTGTGTATTTATGGATTTTTTGCACACCCAAGGTGCTTGATGACCACATAAACCTTTCGAGCCAGAATCAGTGCCATTTCCTGTTAAATAATTGCATCTAAACATCTATTTCCATTCTGATAAGGTTCTGCTCATTTTTAAAACATTCATTTCTGAGCTTACTATACTTCCCCTTCAGGTCTTTAGCTAGAAAGAATGCTGGTGGTGGTAGTGGTAGTGAAAGGACATAGAAGGAAGGTTGGAGGTATAGAAAGGACCCAGTGAGCCAGGTATGTATTAAGTGGTCATACTCACAGTGGTGTTACACAAGTGGATACCGACTAGCTATATCACATTAGTTATCACAAACTGTAGTTAGAAAGAAATAATGTGACGTACTAGGAATTGAATCCCAGCCCCTGAAATAGCATGCTGGTGCTCCACCACTGAGCTACTGGTTCACATGGGTGGACCTGAGGTTCCTGGACACACTGTCATCGTGACAATTATATTTACTGTAGTACTGTTACATTTCATTTTAATTTTTGTACTGGAGAATAAGATGCCCTACATAGCCCTTTTTCACAGGTGATCAGTTGTACAGAAAGGTGCAGGCTGCAGAGCAGACAACGTAACAATAAACACAAGTAGACTAATATGATTAACAAGTGGATAAAGAACAGTTTAGGATATAGCGATAGCTTTCCTTAAAGGAAGCACAAAGGTAAATTTGGATTTGGAACAGGTTCCCTGCGAGTTGATCAGGGCTGAAAAAGCTCAGAAAAGGTTTTCTCAAATGCCACCTTGTGGAGGAATACAGCTGACCTATGGGCCAAGTGATCCTCCAGCGAAGGACAGGAAGCAATGGAATACTGATGGTAGTGGTGGGTGTGAAATGGCAGACCAATGAGAAAGCAGCATTGTTGTAGACAGTGCACACCTTAGAGAGCATACTGGCAGGGGCAGCCACATAGACCAGGGATCCATACTCAATGAAAGGGAACAGGAGGCTATGGACAAGCAGGCTCCTAATGTCTGGGACTAGGAACCTTTCTTTTCTGTAGAACCTAGACTCATTTGAACTGATTTCTTTTTTTTTTTATACCTTGTTTCCCCTCCAGTCACTGCTGCTCCCCGAGACTCCCTCAGATGTCTTTCCAGCTTCCACCTGCCCAACCCGAGTCCCCCGTGGTGCTCCAAACCCTCCATACCTACCTGCAGTGAACACCCTGGCTTGCACCCCCAAGGGCGGCGACACCACCACTTACTTTGGTGCACTTTAAATCCAGTTGTCTGCAGGCAGAGAGAGGGTTGGAGGATATCAGGGACCAGGCGAGCGGGATCTGGCAGTGGACATGGGGGCCATGGTGCGTTGTCTACTTGGGGGAAGGGGTTTTCCTTGTTCCATGACCATGACCCTCGGAGCCACAGATGTATAATGATGTCCAACCTGAGACAGGCGTGCTTCTGCACCCAGCCCACGGACGTCCGCCATCGCCTCCACCCCTTTCTGATGTGATCCCTGGCTGTAGCACACCCAGCCTCCACTGGGAGTCACTGATTCCAGAGAACCACAACCCACCCTCCCCAGGATAGGAGAGCGGTCCTCCAGATGCTCAATCCTCTCCTCTCCAGCCAACCCCCGGCAACCCAAGCTCACTCCCATGCTTGGGTCACCAGTGTGGTATGAGATGTGGCCTCCAGCCCCTCAACCCTCGGCGCCACTGGGACAGCTATGTAAACAGATTTTACTAAGTGGTTGACATGGAGGGGAGATATAATGTAGGGGAGGTACTAACAACAACAAAAATGGAACGGGACTTGGGGGTAGTCATATCGGATGATCTAAAGGTGGGTAAGCAATGTGAGAAGTCAGGAGAGCCAGGGGGATACTGGGATGCATAGGAAGGGGCATCACAAGTAGAAAAAGGGAAGTGGTTATCCCTCTGTACAGACAGTTGGTGAGACCCCATCTGGAGTACTGTGTGCAGTTTTGGAGACCTCATCTATGCAAGGACATAGACAGAATGGAAGCAGTCCAGAGGAGGGCAACTAAAATGTTGCAGGGTCTGCATCAGAAATCATATGAAGAGAGACTGAGAGAGCTTAATATGTATACCCTTGATGAAAGGAGGGACGGGGGGGACGTGATAGAAACGTTCAAGTACCTCAAGGGAATCAACAAAGTCCAGGAGGGTAGCATCTTTCAGAAAAAGAGATGTGTAAGAACAAGGGGACACAATTTAAAGATAGAGGGGACGGCTCAGGGGTAATGTGAGGAAATCTTTTTTCACGGAGAGAGTGGTGGATGCGTGGAACTGCCTTCCTGGGGAGGTTGTTGGGGCTAAAACAGTGGGGGAATTCAAACATGCATGGGACAGACACAAGGCAATTGTAGTGGGAGGTGGCAGGAAGTAGGCTGTTGGTTAACTAGAATCTGCAGCTTATCCAGTAGGTAGGGAAATGGGCAGATTGGGTGGGCCAAGTGGTCCTTATCTGCCGTCAAAGTCTATGTTTCTGTGGGAATCAAAGTTTAGGGAGCAGTCTAGGTGTGGACCCAGATATTTAAATTGAGTGACATGTTCCACCTCAGTGCCGTCCAAATCAAAACACTGGAAGGGGGCACTGTCTGTTTTTTGTGTACCCCAGAGAAAACCATAGATTTTGTTTCTTTGGTGCTGAGAACCAAACTCTGCTTTACGAATCAGTCCTGAAGTATGTCTCTCTGAATGGCATTGTTCAGGGATGCCAGATCCTTGCCCATCGTGAACGTGACAGCGTCATTGACATAAAGAATGGGTTCTGTTAATGGGCAGGCATCAGGTAGCATGTTCAAAAACATGGAAAAAAGCAGAGGACCAAGAATAGAGCCCTGGGGAACCCCCCAGCAGATCTGATGGAAGTCTGAGAGAGAGAGTTGTCAAATGTCTCCTTGTGGACATGGTCAGCCTGCTAATTTTTGTACTAGTAGGTGACTTCTGGGGAAAAAGTGAGGGAGAAAAGGGCCTGGATCTGTAGTTCGTGGTCGACCAGGTCGAAGGCTCTGTTAGGTCCATCAGCAGAGCGGCTATGAAATTACCCGACTCAGTTGCTCTGTGTACAGTCTGTGAACCTCACCAAGGTGTTCTCCTTGTTGTGTTGAGGGTGAAAGCCATGTCGGGCATGGGTCAACAGACCATATTGCTGGATGTATTCAGTAGTCTGGTCAAAGACTATCCTTTCAAAGACATTTGATAGGGGAGCCAGAAGAGAAATAGGGTGATAGCTAATGGTGATTAGAGACATGCGAAGGTGCCAAAATTTGCTCTGTGAAAAAAATACATGAATTTTGGCAACTTTGCAGAGCTGGGGACTGTATTTTGCATTGTTATTTGCCAGGCGGAGTGGTCAAATTTGTGTGGCAAATGTCCAGTTCATCTGACGAATGAAAAGACAAATCATGTGGGAATATTAACACCACCCTTTGATAGAAACACCCAGTTACCCAACCACTGATCCCAACCACTCTCCTTCCCCACCAGCACCCACAAAATCTACCTATACATATAGAAAACGGTCCCCTGGAGCAAAGTGTCTGCTCTGTTCTGTACGGATTCCCATCTCGTAATGGCTCTAATAATTAAATGGTGACATCTTTGCTCCTAGTAAAACGTGGCTGGTTGAGAATTCAACCAGTCAGGTCTTACTAGGAGCAAAGATATCACTATTCATTAATTTGCACCATTACCAGATGGGAAGTCAGCACTGAAGAGAGAAGACGCTCTGCACCAGGGGACCATTTTCTTTATTTGCAGCTGGTAATACTATATTTTGTGGGTGCTGTTGGGGATAGAAGGGTGGTAGGGACCAGAGGGGTCATGGGTGTGGATCTGGGTGTTTCTAATAAAGACAGTGGGACTCGAGTGGGGGGAGGTGGATGGAATGTATATGGTTGGATTGGTGAACAGGTGGGGGCAAGGGGTTAACTTTTGTAATGCCAACTGCCAGCTTCAGCAGTGTGATGTTGGGGAGGGAAGGGTGCCAGCAGGGGTTGTAAAATTATAGGGCCTATGTTCTTGGGTTGGGGAAGGGCTGGTTTCACAGCACAGTGCGTAGGGAAGGTTTTTAAATTTAAAAAAAAAAACACCATCGAAGTTGGCAGTTCTGCCTTGTAATTCATGAATTTTTTTGCGAATATTGCAGATTCGCACAAACTTCACTGGTGAATTAAAAATTCACAAACTTTCTAACAGTGAGTGCTTGGTTCCAGATTTGTGGCCATCTTCCACACTTTTGGATAGGTACCTACGCATGGGGAATCGTTGAAGATTTTGGAGATGGAATAAGCCAGAGCTTTGCTGACTAGTTTGACTATGCAGTAGCTGAGCCCATCAGGAGTTTGGGGTTGGAGTGGCTCAGGTATTTGGCCCCCTGATCTATGGAAAGGTGCCTAAAATAGAATTTGGGAGAGCGGCTACATGTTGAGGTACAAGGTGATTGCTGAGGAGTGGGGGAGCCTGGGTGGAACTTTTTGTATTTATTGAGGTCCCTGAAGTAGGTATTGAACAGGGTAGCTATGGCCTGTGGGTCACAAGTAACCATGTATTTTCCTTCTATGGCACAGGATTGGGTGGACTTGGACCTACCCATAATGTTGTTGATGTTGAGGACAGGTCGAGTTTTATGTGGCCAATTTTGTCTTTCTGCACTGCAGACTTACAGCTGTTGTGGAGGGTCTGATAATCCAGCAGATGGGCGAGGTTCCAGTTTTTTTTTTTTTTATTGAAATCTTTTGTTGTCTCTGATTCCAGAAAGCCCAAGGACCTCCTTGGCAACCCAGTCCTGTTTGTTACCCTGTATTCTGAGTATGCTGTATGCTGGTGAGAATGTGGCAAAGGTTATCGTAAGCAGCCTCAATATCCACAGTTTTATTATGGCAAGACCAGTCACGGGAGTTTATTTATTTATTTCTTCATTTGGACATAACCTTTGAGCAAAATTCTCTTTTTCAAAGGTTCCACATCTTGACAGGAGGACAACACAGAAAGGTAGTTACAGAGTATGGGTGCACAAGTACAGAGACAAAAAATACAAGAAATAACAGCAATTGGTCTGACTATTTACAATTGTAAGCTATCTCATATAGAGGTACATACTGCAGCTAGTACAGCCCAAGGTACATGTTGAGTGCTGTGGGTTTAAGGAACTAATTTAGCAGGAGGTAAAGCAGCCAGGGGAGGCATTGTCATTATTTCATATAAAGTCAGGAGGGGAGAGACTCCAAATATGCTTTCACACCCTGTATGTTAATGCAGCCAAGAGGAGGCTTTGTCATTAATTCAAGTCAAGGGTGGGGGGGTTGATTTTCTGTGCAGGACTGACCTAGTAGGAACATTCTAGAGAGCAATGTGAGGGAGGACCTTACACAGAATAAGCTGGGGGGAAGACAGGTGCTTTGAGACAATCACATTTGTGAAGGGTCAGTGGCAGGGGAGGGACTTAAAACAGAGTGCTGAGTTAAGGACAGTAGATAGAAGGCTCATCGACAGACTGTGGCTATGGAAGGCGCAAGTTCGAGGGCTGGCAAGTAGTAGTAGTAGGAAGTAGGAGTTTAAACTCAGGGTTACTGGGTAGTTGGGTATCAAATCGGAGAATGCATCCCAGGAGCAGGCTGACTCCAAGCTACCAGGTGTTAGCGCTACAGGTTACCTGCAGCTACATACCTCAGCCTTGGCAAGGTGACGTCTTAGTTCCACCTTGAAGACAGGGAGGCTGTTAATGAGTAAAAGGCGTGCTGGGATCTCATTTAGCCAAAAAGGAGCCCTGTATGTAAAGGACCATTGGCCAAGCCCCGTTTTTCTGAAGGGTATAGCAAGTGGGTTGCGAGTCTGCCCTCTAGTGCGGTACCCGGATCTACCTCACCGGAGCAGTTCTTTGAAGGCCAGTGGAGCTTTACCTAGGAGAGATTTCATGCCATGCAGGCACATTTGGTATTTGATTCTGCTTGCAAGACTGAGCCAGTTAGTGCACTCATACAGGGAGCAGGTGTATAGGAGATGATCAGCCCCTAGAGCCAGCCTGCAGGCCGTGTTGAGGGCTGTGCTTACTTGTTTTAGTGCAGTGTCTGATGCCAACCCATAGACCACGAGTCCATAGTCAATAACAGACAAGATGGAAGAGGAGACTGCCAACCTGAGTGCCTCAGGAGTTAGGTACTGTCTGTGCCTGTAGAGAACTCCAAGTTTAGTATTCACTGTTTTGATTACCTGATTGATGTGGTGTACGTACGAGAGGGTGTCATAAGTGATCACGCCAAAATATTTAAAAGAGCTGACCTGCTTGAGTGGAGCAGCCTTGTCGTTAGTAATAGTAAGGGACAGAAGAGATCTCTTGTGCTGGTGAGTGGTTATCAGCATCGTCTTCATCTTCTTTTTTCATTTTTTATTTATTTCTGATCTCGGATTAACCATTTGAGCTCAGAGCTCTTTACATCGGTTCCACATTAGTACATTTAGAACAAGTAGGTGACTATACAGAGGATTGAGACAAACAAGGCAATAGAATTAGAATGAGAAAATTTAGATACATTTGGTCTTTAAACAAAGGAATGCAAAAAATACAGCGAAAACTAAAACTGGAATAAGTAAACACAGTCAGATACACACAGCAACAGACTAAATAACTGTGCCCAACAGGGAGCCTGTTAGTTGTCAGCAACACGAGGGGGTTAGTGCATAGAAGTGCTGGAGAGACGGAGTGGGGGGTTGAGCCCCAAGTCTTCTTGCAATTGAGAAGAAATGTCTGAGAGCTGAACCAGTCCTTCAAGCTGCGAAATGAGTACTACAGATCATCCTGTAGGTGCTGAAGTTGGGCACTACTACTAAGGACGACAGCATCATTTGCATACAGAATAATCTTGCTATTGCAGGCCTCTGGAAGCCTGTTGATGAACAGGCTAAAGAGGAGGGGGCCCAGTATAGACCCTTGTGGGACACCCAGTACTGTATCCCTAGACGAGAAGATAGCTGTCCTAATATTTACACTCTGTGCTCTTCTGGACAGGTAATCCTGGAACCAGAGGATGGCTTCAGAGACTAGCTCGAGATGCTGAAGCTGGTCAAGCAAGATGTGATGGTTGACCGTATCAAAGGCTTTGGTGAGATCTATGAAGATAGATCCCACCAGGCTGCCCCATCCAAGGCCTTGTGAATGTAGTCTATGAATTCAACTAAGGCCATAGCTGTGCTATGGCACTGATGGAATCTGTGCTGTTGTGGACACAGTAGACTGTACTTCTGAAGGTACTCTGTGACCTGGTCAGCCACGATCCTTTCAAGTGCCTTAGAGAGGGAGGAGAGGATAGATATTGGTCTATAGTTAGTGTAAGACCGGTCCCCAATTTTTAGGACGGGGTGACTAGAGCTACCTTCCGGGCCACAGGGAATTTTGCCAGGGTAGAGACTTGTTAAAGATCTTGGTGATGGGAACCACCAACTCATCCAAGGCAACTTCCACCAATTTCATGTCGGGTGAGTCACTACCAAGTCTGGTTTTACCCAGCACCTTAGTAATGTAGGTCCTGGCTTCCTTGGTTGTGACACACTTGAAGTAAAAATTTGGATGGGTCAGATTATCTCGGGCTTTGGGCGGATGTTGTGGGGGGGGTCAAGGTAGCTGGGTGGGAGGACAGAACTGAGGTCGAAGAAGGCCACATTGAAGGCTTCAGCAATTGTGTGTAGATCTAGGGTGGGGGTGCCATTTAAGTCGAGCATGGAGGGGTGCCTTCTATCTTCCCTGCCCAGCAGCTCCTTAATGTTATCCCAGAACTGCTTCCCATTGTCCCAGTTATGTTCTAATTGTAGTAAGCCACCTTGGCTTGCCTGGCAAGAGCAGTACACTTGTTCCTGGCTGCCCAATACTTCTGGAAGTTAGATTAGTTGCTGTGTCTCTGGTGAGTTCCTAGAAGTTGTCCCACTCCTTCATCAGATCAAGGAGGTCCCTGGAAATCCATCCTTTGGAAGCAGCTCTTATCTTCCTCGGGGGGGGTGTAGGCATCACAAATACGACTGTGGACACAAAGAATTGCAAAACCTGGTCAATGTCTTGGAGACTATCAAGAGGAGACCAGTCAATGTTGGCCAAAGCTGTCTTAAAGTTGAGTTTTGCACCCCTTTTCAGGACGCTGCTAAAAACCAGAGTGGGGGGTCCTTTTTTACCTTATTAACCCACATACATGCAACTGGTGAGTGGTAACTGAGGCAATCGGAGTACCTGGGCATTTTTGATTCTGTTGAGGCAGTCGGTCAGGATCCAGTCAAGCAGGGTGCCCTTTCCTGTTTTGCGGTTTAGCCTGGTGTCCGAACAAATTATCTGTGTGAGGTACAACTCTGCAACTTGATCCTTAAAATGGTGAGTGCCTTTGTTAGTCCAATTAATATTAAAGTCTCCAGTGTCAATAACCTCTGAGTTTTTCTTCAGTTTAGATAGGGCCTTCAGGACAACACCTAGCCCTTGGTTTGCTTTTGCGGGTAGTAGGTACACCAAGGCAATGGTGAGCATCCTGTTCTGCTTTCCTAGCAAGAGATGAACTGCTAATAGTTCATAATCACAAGCGTTGCCTGAGATTGGCAGAATACACCCCCTTATGTTATCCTTTACATGTATCATGCACCCTCCGCCCCGCTTCCCCAGCCTATCCAGTCTGAAAGATTCAAACCCTGTTAAGACAGTGAGTGAGTCCTGGGCCTTAGGGGTGAGCCACGTTTCAGTTAGGCAGGTGACATCTGGATTGTGCAACCTGGTCCACTCCTGGAACTGAGTCATTGTAGGGAGCAGGCTGCAGATATTCATGGCAACTATCTTTATACCTCCCATGTGAACACCCCCGGAGAGGGGGGGTAGCACAAGGTCCCAGGTTCGGGTGAATATCTCCATCTGCTAGCAGCAACAAAAACGGAGATTCTTGCAACATAGCGCAGAAGCCTAGTCCCCAGTCGCTTACACCTAGTGGTTCTGGTTTTGGAGGTAGACATCCTGTGCCTATCAACTGGTGCAACTAGCTGTGCTAGTATACAGGTGCTGCTACTGACAGTGCACAGCACCACATGTGCAGTTGGAAGGACCAGAATTGATTGCCATACTTCTGGGCAAGCGGTCGTAAAGCGCAGCTCCCTATTGTCAAGATGTAGGACCCTAGGCCCAGTATCACCGGGACAGGTCCATGGGTGATACTGGCCCACTTGCGGGAAATAGGCAAGAATGGCGATCCAGGTGAGGAACCGTAAAGGGACCAACATGATAGCAGCCAGGCACAACCAGAAAAGGTACGATTTGTGCACTCACTGGCTAACCGACAGAGCCCGCTACTGGCAAATGAGGGCAAGTTGCAGGCGCTAAAAATAGAAAGATTGAATGGTTTTAAATTAATATTATTCAATTCACATAAGGCACAGTAAACTTATGAGCTAGTCCACCACAGGAGGGAGTGCCACAGGGCAAAGCAGAAGAGAGTGCGTTATCACGTTATATCAGTCTACTCTGTTGTCCATCGACCAATCAGGGAATCAGTCCAATGCATGTAACTACAGAGCAAACTACAAGGGAGTTGACTGAGAAATATCTTCTTATTTCAATCACGTTACAAGAAAAGAACTAAGGCCCTCTAGTGGCAAAACTTTATAATTGGCAAATGGGAAACATTCCCTGACTCCCCAACCACCGGCCACTGCCCACCCTAGGGACTGCCTCAGAGCAGCGATCCACCCAGGGGAAAAAAGTAGAATTGAGCAGCCTTTCCCATTAAAAATAAGCTCACAGAAAAAGTTAAATCTTTGGCAAGCTACACTGCACAGGGCATAGAGAGCAGTGCCAATCAAGCCATCAGCTTTAAGCCTCAAAAGTGCCCTTAATTCAAAGTAAGGAAAGCTCTACTGGTGTTCTGAAGTGACTTCTGGTGTAGCGGAGGAGCTTGGATGTATCTGGGGCCCAGAGGATGTGACTGAAGGTCCAAGGGGGTGGATGGCAGCTGAGATGCTATGTCACAGGAGAAATGCAGCACCCCTTCAACCTGATCAGAGGTAGGGCTGGAGAGAAATAGAAGAAAAGGGGTTTTAGTCAATACTTGGAGCCAGAGGAGAGATGAGGTGGAGGGAGACAGTATGAAGAGACAGATATACGAGCAGGGGCCTGGGCAGGAGGTAGTAACAAGCATTTGTCAATGCTGAATGTTTGTTTGCTGGTATTATCATTGGAAATGCAGGAGTTAGACAGATACAGAGTAGGAATGGCAGTGAAGTATTGAACTTTACGCCAACCCCACCTCCACTCTGCAGAGACAGACAGGCATTGGGGTATGCATTTGGGTTGTCACCCATAACGTTCATGCCATTTCACCTCACCATATCCTGCAGAGACTGACAAGTGTTGAGGTGTGCCTTGGGGTGTTCGGCTTTACAGTCACCCCACTCCATAAGGAGATACGCTGAAATGGGTGCAATATAGAATGGGGTGAACTCTGGGGCCAAAGAGTCCAAGGAACAGCTTAATGCCTGTCAGTGGCTGCAGGGTGGGGTTGGAATAGCATGAGCATTACAGTCGGCAATCCAAAGGCACACCCCTGATGCCTTTCAGTCGGTACAGGGTGGAATGGTATGGTTAGAAACCGTAACGCCCCGGGCATTTGTTGGTATTTGCAGTACAAATTTTCAACATGGCCATTTTGGGGCCCCCACCTCATGAAAGCATTTTGGACCTCTTCTCATGAACGGTGGCACTGTGATTTTGTCAATGTGTCCCAAAATTTGAGTTTCCACAGCGACTGTGCCATTGTGTGCCAGATATACGAAAACAGAGATCAGGCAGGATGTGAAGAATGAGAGCTGTACCATTCATTGCGAAGTGTGATGAGATGGCAATGTTGAAAATCTGTAGTGAAAATATTAAAAATGCTCAAACTTCCGCGTGTATGTGGAAACTACGCAACGCATGCGCGTAACAGTCATTTAGTGGACTTATTTCACCAAATTTTCAACATAGGCATTTTGTGATCTCTACTCATGAACACCGTCACTATGATTTTCTCAATCTATCCCGAACATTGATTTCCCACAGCAACCGCGGTATTCTGCGCCAGATGTGTAAACGCATATTTCAGGCAGGATGTAAAAAAATTACAGCTGTACTGTTCATAAGGAGGTCTGAAAAAGTGCCAATGTTGAAAATCTGGAGTGAAAATACTATAAATTTGTGAAGTTACGAGGGTGCATGGAAACTGCACAACGCACACTTGTAACACAGTCATTTTATGGACATTTGTCACCAAATCTTCAACATAGGCATTTTAGGACCTCTGCTCATGAACAGAGTCACTGTGATTTTACATATGAACATACATATGACCATATGAACATACGAATTTGCCAGCAGAACACACCAGTTGGTCTGTGTAAGTCTGCCTGAGTGTGCAGCTAGCACCCTAGATTGCAGCTGCCCCAGCCTCCTCCCCCTCAGTTCCTCCCCCACTTGTCCCAGCCCCTGCCCCCTGACTCTTCCTCTTACTTTATCCCACTCCTCCTTAAAGCTATTGACTGTCCTACATGTTACCACCCACCTCTGGCACCACCATCTGCACTCTCCCCTGTAATCAGTTCTCTATCCATTTAGTCAGACCACCTTCCACCCATACCCCTCCTTCTCCTCATTCTTCTCCTCCTTGGCCTGCGTCCCTCATCCCAGTAGTCTGCACCCTTTCTCCTCCTTATTCTTACTGGGTGGTGGTGCCTTCTGTATTACATTCACACCACTCTGCCTGCCCCCTCCCAGGGTTACTACGCCTTCGCCTTTTCCTATATCTAGGGGGGTGAGCTCATTTGGCTCCCCTGTTCAGAGCTTTCTACCAACCTCAGTCTTTTGGCCACCCCCCCATTAGTTTAAATCCACCTTAGTAGAGATATACCCCTCTAATCCTGCCTTTAATACTCCCCTCCCTGCTCAAGTGTACCCTGTCCCCTCGAACAAGTCACTATTCCCCAGACCCTACCCCAGTTAGTCACTAACTCGTAATTTTTGGCGTGGCTCCAATCCTGCAACCACTCGTTGAACTCCTCAATCCTCCCCTCCTCCCCATGCTTGCAGTTGGTACCGGGAGTACCGGCGAGAATGCCACCAACTCCCCAACCCCCTCACACTGCCTGCCTGCCCAACTACTCGAACCTCCACCTCACTACTTCCACAGCCTTTCCCACCAAGTCATTTGTACCCACATGCAACACTAAATGAGGTTTCTTCTTCTCCCTTGCTGCACACTTGAGCAGTGCCTGCCCTGCCCCTCCTGCAGTCAGCCGGAGGATAGCTTCAACCCAAATATGGCTGTGCCTTCCCCCCTTCTGCCCCATCGCACCCCTTTCAGTATAGAATCCCCCAGGATGAGTACCCCCTTTCCCTTCTAATGCCCCTTCCACCACCCCAGTATTCGTTCTTCCCTGCACCTTATCCCCATCAGCTGCACCCTCTGTGACTTCTGTATGTGTATCCCCTACTTCCGCCTCACCCCTTTTCTCTGCCTTATTCCTCCCATCCCCCTTGAATCCTTCCAAGCCTGACTACTTCCTACTGGGCTTCCCATGTCAACCTCCCCTCCTCCCCTGCTGATTTCCAACCCCTCTCCTATCCTCGCTGTTGTCGATTTAGAGCCCCCATGCCCTTCTACCTTGATAGTGATGCCCCTCCCATCCTTCCCCTTTCCATAACCTTCTCTCCTCCAGTCACCACCCCCTCCTTCCTTACTAGCCCCCTTCTACCCTTTCGTCCTCACTATCTCTTCCCCTACCTGTTGCCATCCCTCTCATGCCCTGCTTGTCCTCCCCCCTTCAGTATATTCCTGCTCTCCCCCTCTCTCTCCCATAGCAGAGGCTCAAATCTATTCCTAGTTGATACCCTCCTACATCTCTTCCCCTATCAGTCCCCCACTTGTTCCCCTCCGTGCCACCCCTGGTCCCTCCCTACCCGCAGCCATCTGCTCTCTACCCGTACTCCTCATGGTCTCTTCCTCCCCATCAGAGCCCCCCGTCACCTTGGGCAGCTCCTCCCTTCTCCTCTCTTTTCTGCTAGTGCCTCTGATACTGAGGTCAGTTTCACTCCCAAGTTGTTCTTCTTCAGTCCCCCCTTGCCATCCCCTATTCCCCCAGCCAGGATGCCTAACATACTCATCTGCCCTGCCACTTAGGCTCCTCCCTAACCTCCACAGTTCCTCCCGCAAACTAGCCAGTCATCTACAGACCATACACCCCCCATCCTCCAAGCCCAGTCCAGGATCATGGTGGACCCACACCCTGTACAGCCCACCACCCTTCCAAAGATGCCCGCCCTATTGACATGTGGCACCTGCCCCATTTTGGCCCCCATCTTATGTTACGGGCTCTTACTCCCAGGTTCTGTACCCTACTACAACTGTTAGGCCCCTGTTTACTCAAATTTCTCTCCCCCCCACACTGGTCCCCCTACTGCCCCTGCCGACCGGGTTAATTCAGTCTCAAATCTCATCCATTAGATACTGTATTATTGTAGCAATCCTGAAGCCTCCTTGCCCATTTTTCACCACTCAGCTACCATACTTTTAGTTCTTTGCTCTCATATAGTTTCAGTTAGCCCAGTTAGAAATCCTATTGCACTCCAAGTATTACTCAGCTCAGAGAATGAGGAGAAGGAGGGGTATGGGTGGAAGGTGGTCTGACTAAATGGATAGAGAACTAAATCTGTATTATTACAGCAATCCTAAAAGTATCCAATCATTGCTTTGTCTCCACTCCGGAGACCCTGCTGTAATGTAGGACCACAGAGGACCATGGGCGGGAAGGTGGGCAAATCTAAAGTCCCGGCAGAGCTCCATTGAGCTCTCTCACTCACTCATTCTATTTCTCCCAGTGCTGGAGGCTGGTCTTTTGTACTGGGCTCCTGCCTGTGTTGGCACCTTTTTCTGCCCACAAAGAAATCTGCAGCAGTCCCGATAGAGCTCCAGTGAGCTCGCTCACTCCCCCTCTCTCACTCGCTCGTTCTGTTTCTCCCGGTGCTGCTGCGGCCCTTTTGTACTGGGCCCCTGCCTGCATTGATGCCAATTTCTGCCCACAAAGAAATCCGCAGCAGTCCTGACAGAGCTCTGTTGAGCTCGCTCACTCCCCCTCTCTCAGTCGCTCGTTCTGTTTCTCCCGGCGCTGCAGGCTACCCTTTTGTACTGGGCTCCTGCCTGTGTTGGCACCTTTTTCTGCCCACAAAGAAATCTGAAGCAGTCCCAACGGAGCTCAGTTGAGCTCGCTCACTGCCCCTCTCTCACTCGTTCAATCTTAATCTGTCCCAAACACTGATTTCCCACAGAGACCATGCTATTCTGCGCCGGAAGTGTAAAAACATATTTCTGCCAGGATGTGAAAAATGACAGCTGTGCTGTTCATAAGGAGGTGTGAAAAAAATGGCAGTGTTGAAAATCTGACATGAAAATATTACGAATTTGCGAAGTTACAAGGGTGCGTGGAAACTGTGCAACGCACACTTGTAACACAGTCATTTTATGGACTTTCATCACCAGATTTTTAACATAGGTATTTTAGGACCTCCGCTCATGAACAGTGTTACTGTCATTTTCTCAGTCTATCCTGAAAACTGATTTTCCACAGCTACTGCGCTGTTCAGCGCCAGAAGTGCGAAAACACATTTTGGCCAGGATGTGTAAAATGACAACTGTACTGTTCATAAGGAGGTGTGGAAAAATTTCAGTGTTGAAAATTTGGATTGAATATATTAGAAATTCGTGAAGTTACAAGCTTGCGTTCAAACTGTGTAATGCACGCTCATAAAACAGTCATTGTTTGGATTTTTTCACCAAATTTGTAACAAGGTTTTTTGAGAGCCCACCTCATGAACAGTGGCACTGTCATTTTGTTAATCAGTCCCAAAAGGTGATTCCACACAGTGACCGCAAAATCACTTTTCGGGACCGAATAACGCCATGACTGACTGAATTCATGAGGAGGGGTCCCAATAACCCCATGTTGAAAATGTGGTGCCAAAATTCAAAAAAATGCCTGAGATATGCACCAAAGTTGAAAAAACCCTATTTATGCCATTATACAGCTTACCGCATTTCTTCAGTTCGCGGTCGGCTTTGAAGAGTGCAGACGTGTTCCCGGTCCACCCAAGATGGTCGCGCTGGGCTCCAGAGGTAAATATGGGGTGAGGGGGGTGTGAAGAGGTGGGGTGCACAGAGGATGGGCGCGGGTTGGGGGAGGGGCCCTGGACTCAACGAGGGACCGTTTTCTGCTTTACAGGTTAAAAAAACATTGCAGGAAGGTTTTTTTTTTTTTAACAGGACTTTTGACATGCTGGGGTGGGTGCCCAGCGTGCACCTAGAGTGTTTTGGAGGGGCTGTAGCTGTGAGGATTGGGTACCCCCATTGCTTTCTGGAGGGGGGGCGAGTGCGAGGGGGATTGAGAACCCCACTCAGCACGCAACAAATTGGGGGGGATTTATGCTGACAGTGGACTCCCCCATCGGCAAATTGAACTGGGAAGGGGGGGACTGAAGCCAACGGCGATTGGGCCCCCGTTGGCAAACAAAGACTGTTGGGGGGGCATATGATGTCGAGGGGGATTGGGCACCCCCTCAGCACACAACAAATGGAGGGCATTATGCCGACGGGGAGTGGACTCCCCATCAGCAAATGTAGTAACACTGTGCCGTGTCAATCGGGGCACTCCGCCATCGCAGGCACAGCTTCTGTCGGCAAACTGCATAGCCGAAACACAGGCTGCTGCTGCTATGACGAGGCGCTCCCGGACTGGTGCAGTTATTTTCTTTCAAGGTGGTGGCATGCTTTGAAACTAGTGTCCAGGGCAGTGTCCTTCTTTATTGGTGCCCAACACACAAGCCCCAAAATGCAGTGGTGGCATTGGCCACAACAGTGCCGCACCTCCACAACCTGCTTCTGCAACAAGCTGCTGCAACATGTTTCTTGCGCATGTGCGCAGGCAAACATAAAAAAGAAATTATGGGTGCTAGTAAGGGGATGGAGTTAGAAGAAAGGGGATGGAGTGAGAAGAAAGAGGAGCAGTTGGGGGGGTGTCAGCCCTGCCAAGGGCTAGAAGAAAGTTATCTCAGAGTTGTGGGGGAAGTGAAAATAAAGAAAAAATAGTAAAGGCTGCAGTTTTAAACAGTAAACAGCAGAGTTAATAAACTCCAGGTTTAATTTGCCAGGCTGTCTGGAACAGATGTGGTGTGATTGAGACTGTGGTAGTTTAGTGGACCACTCACAGAAAACGTGGCTGTGGTGGTATATGGAGTCAGGGAGTACTCCAGATTTGTGGATATTTGAGGTGTTCAACACTGCAGTCCAGTCAAGGATGGATTTGTATCCTGGTTTAAAGTTCACCATAGTGGGGTTGCTAATAATTTGGATTAGGCCTGCGTTTAAGAATAGTTCCTTTGTAACATCAGCTTGGTTGATGGACAAGTTCATGTTAAAGTCCCTGAGTGGGAGCCATTCTCTGCTTTTCGACAGAGTAAGGCTGAACTCAGAGACATCATTTAGGCCCTCAGCAGCAAGACCTGGAGGGATGTAGATGGTGCTGGCTGTGAGGATTTTGTCTTGGCCAGATAGAATATCTATAAAAAGGAAATCATAAGGGCTGGTTGGTGACAGGTAGGGAAACTCAGTTAACATCAGGTGTTTAGAGGTGTAGAAAAGGCAACCCCCACTCCTTCTCTGTGGCCTGTCTCTCCTAAACATAGAGTATTCCACCAGTTTTAGCTCATCATCAGAGATTTTTTTCAGTGAGCCAGGTCTTGGACAGGGCAATGATATCAGGATCCACTACTGGTCGTCGACAAAAATGTTGTCAAACAACCAGACAGCGAAACCAGCAAGTTGACCGCTTTTCGCAGTCGGCTGCAGGTTCCAAAGAAAACAAAGTGTTTTCTTCGAGGGAGGGCTTTGCCCCCACACCCCCCCACTAAGGATTATCAACTCCGAATCAGAGCTGATTTGGGGGGTGCAAGACCCCCTACAGACAGTGCCGGGTTCCAGCGCAGATACTACAGCAACATGGCACTGTAGTGTCGTTTGCTGCACCGGTGTCGCTGTCCGGGGGGGTATACGATGATATCATTCTTGGACTCCGAGGCCCATGCTTCGAATAGTCTTTCTATGTGGTGAGGCTCTAAGTCTTCAGATGAACAATTCTTAGTACCACTCCAAC
Source organism: Neoceratodus forsteri (assembly GCA_016271365.2). Taxonomy (NCBI): domain Eukaryota; kingdom Metazoa; phylum Chordata; order Ceratodontiformes; family Ceratodontidae; genus Neoceratodus; species Neoceratodus forsteri. Next base: position 118,076,466 of record JADMNL010000034.1, on the reverse strand, counting down.
TTGATTCCTTTTCCTTAACTGGTAATAGCTAATGGGTGGAAAATTATGGTTAAAACATTTTTGGTACTTTAAAGAGGCACATTCATGCCCAGTGGGCATCATACTTTGAAAGCCCAGGAAAAGGTCTTTCAAATAGTGAGGTATTGGCTCACCTGTAGCTGGAAGCACTTCAGACATATAGACAACTGAGTCTGTTCAACATTAAAGAACTAGTGCACTGCCTAAAACTAATATTAGCTTTCAAAAGCAGTTAGGCATTACCTTTTATATCTGAGGTACTTTTTTCTTTTCCTGTTGGTTAATTAGAAGATTGGTAACCTTCTTTTAATAGGTGTGATGTGTGGGGCAGCACTCTGCCTGGCAGCTGACATATCTATTTCTGTTCCCCCCACTACATCATCAGCACTGTGACCTCACTGACGGTGGTGTAACTTCTGCTTAGGAACAGCCACTCAGTGGCTGCCAGGTCAGTCACCTGTGATGACACTGTCAGTGAGATCACAATGCTGATGATGTAGTGAGGGGATAGATATGAGACATGTCAGCTGCCAGGATATGAGCTTTTCTGCAGATTTAGCACAATATTATCACATAGAAGACTTTCTAATGAGCAAAAGGAGAAAGAAAAATACTTCAGAAATAAAAGGTTACAACTGACTACTTAAAATTTTTATTTTTTTCCTGTCTGCCTGTTTTGGCTTCACTAGCTCTACTACATGCCATTTTAGAACACTGTGATGTCATCAAAGAACAAGCTGTGCCCCGTAGCCGACCGGATGACGGTCGCCAGCTCCCGTAGCTGCGAGACCGAGGACAGTGGATGCACCATCCCCAGCAGCACCCTGGAACAGGTTTGGCACTGGTTGCCCCCACTGGCGCCATCCCCTTCGGAGGGGGTACCCACCTGGTGAAGGGTTATGTCCAGGGGTCACCTGGGTGGGCTGCTATATGGGGGTGAAGAGGTGGCTGCTTCGAGGCAGTGTGGCTCAGAGGGCATAGGTGGCCTGAAGGAGAGGCCGACCCAGAGCTGGGAGGGAACATAAATAAAAAAAAAAGATTAAGCTGTGCCTAATTAAATTGAGTCAGAAGAGCTTACTCCTCGATGGCATCACAATGTTCTACAAAGGGCTGCAGTGTACTATTAATATTGAACAGATTCAGGTGTCTACACCTCTGGAGTACTGCCAGCTACAGGTCAGCCCGATACCTCATTTATAAGAGCTTTTCATGGGCTTTCAAACAATGTCAGCCACCAAGCATGAATGTTGCTCTTTAAACTGAAAGGTTCTTATGTTCTGAGAAGACTTGTATATCTAGCAGAATATTTAATGACTCATCAGAACCCCTCTGCACCTTCTGTGGGGCTTTCATCCCTGTTTCTAGCCATGCTTTTTAAATGTCCCTCATTAGGAGTGGCATCCCTCATGTTACTCTTGGGAACCCTCAATCCTACATGGACAAGTTGTCCATTGAGATTTAAAAAATCAATTCATATTGATCTCTGATTCTCCATTAATAACAAATGATATTACTAACAGAAAATTAGTGACTGGCCTGTTGGCACAGAGGTTGGATTTCCATCTGCGATGCCAATGTCCTGGGTTCGATTCCGAACTCGAGATGTCAGAGGACCGGTCGGGGGGAGGAGGATTGAGCATCCTCAGGACTGCTCTCCTCCTCCTCCGGATGGAGTGTGACCAGTGCATGACAGACTCCCGGCGGTGGCTGGGGGGACTACTGCTGCTGGTGCCAGAAGCTGTTTGGGAGGTGTGCCAGATATTGTGCTTAGTGTTTCACATCATTGAATTCCACATTTTCCAGGGAGCTATAACTAAATGACGCCCCGTCCCTTCGGCTCTACACCATCCTCGGGGGCACTTGGCCAGTGACTAAGCGAGAGTTTCCATCAGTGCAGCCTGACCTTGTGGTCCATGGGGGTCGAGTCTGCCTGACAGCCCTGCCCAGAGGGGTAAGCCTGGGTGGATCACTGCTCTGAGGCAGTTCCCAGGATGGGCAGTGGCCAGTGGTTCGGAGAGTCAGGGACGGAATTCTGGGAGGCCTGGTAATTTCTTATTCTTCCATTTTTTAGTGGATTTTTTGTCACCTGAATTGAGCAGGCCTTGCAGAGGGGCCATAGAAAAGGGGTGGTGCCTGCTAGCAAACTGAATTGAGTCAAACTGGAGCATCAGATTTGCTAGATACTCCAGTGTGCTAATGCTGAAATTGAAATTCCAGGATTAATGTCTTTATAAGTGACATTGGAGAGCACCTGGAAGGAAAAGTATGTCTCTTTGCAGACGACACAAAGATCTGCAACAGGGTTGATACACAAGGTGGGGTGGAAAGGATGAAAAGGGACTTGGCAAGGTTGGAGGAATGGTCAAATGTATGGCAGCTCAGATTCAATGCAAAGAAGTGCAAGGTAATGCATCTGGGAAACAAAACCCAGGAGAAGAGTACACAATGGGGGTGAGTTAATAAAACAAAAAATCGAAAGAGACCTAGGAGTAATTATATCAGATGACCTAAAGGTGGGCAAGCAATGTGAGAAGGCAGTAAGGAGGGCTGGGGTATACTGGGATGCACAGGAGAGGCATCAACAGTAGAAAACAGGAAGTTGTTATTCTTCTGTACAGACAGTTGGTGAGAACCCATCTGGAGTACTGTGTGCAATTCTGGAGACCCCATCTCCGCAAAGACATAGACAGAGGAGGGCAACCAAAGTGGTGCAAGATCTGCACTAGAAGACATACGAGGAGAGACTAAAGCAGCTTAATATTTATACCCTTGAGGAAAGGAGGGAGGGGGGGACATGATAGAAACTTTCAAGTATCATAAAGGAATTAAAGTACAAGAGGGTAGCATATTTCAGAAAAAGAGATGTGCAAGAACAAGGGGGCAAAATTTGAAGACGGGACGGCTCAGAGGTAATGTTAGAAAGTATTTTTTCACAGACAGGGTTGTGGATGCATGGAACAGCCTTCCTGAGGAGGTTGTGGAGTCAGGAACAGTGGAAGAATTCAAGAATGCATGGGACAGACATAAGGCAATTCTAGTGGGGGTTAGGAGGAAGTAAGCTGTTGATTAACTAGAATCTGCAACTTATCCATCAGATAGGGAAATGGGCAGACTAGGTGGGCCAAGTGGTCCTTATCTGCCATCAAATTCTATGTTTCTATTGTAAAGCTAACCCTCCTGAATATTGCTGGCTCATGAAAGAAATTCAAGAGGCCGAGAACAAAGAGGAGGGATGGGAGCCCTATGCCGGGGTTGCCCGTACCAGCCAAGCCTGAAGAGCAAGATAACAATTCTGAAATTCAACAAGTAAGAGAACTGCTTAAAGAGGTAAAGGAGATGTGGGCCAGCCAACAATCTGCAGCTGAAGTGGCTAGAAGCTCACACCCTTGCCCGACACCCATTGAGACCCGAAGTGAGGCTTCACCTGGGGCAGTGGGGAGACCACGCCATTGCTCCCAAACCCCGGGTTAAAACTCAACTAATGGAAGAAGTGAGGGAATTGAGAGCTCTGGTGGGAGATCTCATCCGCACTACTCTTGCTACTGGCCATTGGGGGGGCCATGAAGAGAGAGAGAGAGAGACTGAATTCAAGCTGAAAGAGGATCCTCAAGCCCCTCCTAATTGGCCCAAAGTGAGGGATGAACCTCCCCATTCACAAGATTCCGAGGAACAAGTTTTTTGCTCTCTATGTGGAGAGGATGGACACACCCAACCAGGCTGCACCCTCCCAGAGAACTTGCAAAGGGTCACATCCTGGTTGCTAAACTTGGTTCATTGGAGTAACCTAAAACCTCAGGCAGGTCCACCAAAAAAGTCTTGTTCTTCCAAAACTGCTGTGGGACAGACCACCAAGCCGACTTGCCCAGACTGGTCCGAAGTAGTGGGCCCTTCCACAGAAACTACTGTGACAGTGAATGGCATTTCCACTCATGCTGTGTTGGATAGTGGTTCACAAGTAACTATCGTATTCCAAGACTGGTATAACCAACATTTATCTGACATCCCACTGCAAACCCTTGAAGGCCTACACGTGTGGGGGCTAAGTGAAAAATCTTACCCTTATCTAGGATATGTCTGGCTGTGGTTATCATTCCCTATGACTGTAGCAGGTGTGGATGAGCAAGTTGAAACCATGGCCCTGGTGTGCCCACCCATGGGACTGTATGACAGTGTTCCATTGCTAACTGGTACAAATGCTCACATGTTCGGGCGACTGGCGCAAATTCTGTCAGGAGAAGCAAGCCAAGCAAAGCGGATGGGCCTTGCGGATTCCGGCCTTAGTAAAGCAAGCATATGAGTTGAGACTGCAGAATCAGGAGATGGAGAAAGATGAGCCTGTGGGAGTAGTGTGGAAGAAAGACCCTGATTCATTGGTGCTATCTCCCAGTGCTCAGTGTACTGTCTGTGGTGAAGTGTGCCTCAAAACTGATGTGAAAAATAAAATCCTCATGCTCGACGCACCTGAAGGAAAGCTGCCTGAGGGACTGTTGGTCAAGCCCAGCATTTTACCAGCCCGAGTTCATGCTTATGCCCAGCAAGTGGTGATACAGGTTCAGAATATGTCTGATCAAGAAATTCAAGTGAATCGAGGGTGTACTCTAGCTACAGAGTACTGTGCGGACACTGCAGTGCTGCCCAGCAAGAGGCACCCTGTTGAGGATGATGAGGTCACTCCTGACCTGTTTGACTTTGGAGAGTCACCCCTTCCAACAGAATAGAAAACCAAGATCAGCCAGAAGTTGTCCCGGAGAAGCCAAGTATTTTCGTTGAAGGAATGGGACATGGGATGTGTCACTGGGGCTGAACATCACATTCGACTCCATGACGAGAGACCATTCAGAGAGATATCCCGTTGCTTTGTGCCAGCTGACACAGATGATGTACGGAGGCATATTCAAGAGATGTTGGCTGCTGGGATCATCCAAGAGTCAAGAAGTCCTTATGCTTCCCCAATTGTGGTAGTCCACAAAAAGAATGGATCCATCAGGATGTGTGTGGCTTACCGGACCTTGAACCAAAGGACAGTACTGGACCAGTACACCATGCCCCGTATCCAAGATGCCCTTGACTGCCTTATTGGGAGCCAGTGATTTTCAGTACTTGACCTACAGAGCAGGTACTATCAAATCCCAATGGCCCCAGAGAACCATGAGAAGAATGTATTCATTTGCCCTCTGGGTTTCTATGAATTCGTACGTATGCCTCAAGGTATTTCGGGTGCACCCACCACTTTCCAGTGCCTGATGGAATGAGCTGTGGGGGACATGAACCTGTTGGAGTGCCTTGTGTACCTGGATGATGTCATTGTGTTTGGGCGAACCTTAGAAGAACACAAGGCTCATCTGTTCAAGGTCCTTGATCAGTTGGAGGATTTTGGACTGAAGTTATCTATAGACAAATGCCAGTTTTTTCGGACGTCTGTGAAGTATGTTGGACACATAGTATCAGCTGATGGGATTCAGACAGACCCCAGCAAAGTGGAATCTCTGACCACCTGGCCTCAGCCGAATAACTTAAAAGAGTTGCAAAGATTCTTCGGGTTCTGTGGCTACTATCGCTGGTTCATAAAAGACTATTCCCTGCCAGCCCAGTGGCACAGAGGGTTGAGATGCTGGTGCCTTACCTTGAGCCACGCCGGCGAGCCGGGTTCAGGAATGGACTCGGGATGCCAGGGGCTGGCAGGGGAAGGAGAGGATTGAGTGTCTGTAGGACTGCTCTCCTTTCCTGGGGTGGGTACAAGGGTGACTTCACTCTGCAGGAGGCACTGCAAGATACAACGTAGGCACTGCCATGAAAAACGGAAATACCTGCTCCATGTTCAGCTGGATGATGGCATCCTGGTTGTCTGAGGCCAACAATGTCCCTCAAGTCATCTGTTCCAGCAGCACCCTGGGGCCAAGCAGTAGCGCTGGTCTGTCCCCCCAGCCGGTGCCTTTCCCTCAGAGGGGGACCTGCCCCGTGAAGGGTTATGTCGGGGTTACCCTGGGGTCAGCTGCAATCTGGAACGGTGACTCGGGAAATGAGATGGGTAGGATTCAGCCTTGGCTCACGCCTGAAGGAGTGGCTGAGATGGGCATGTAGGAGGAGTAAAAAGATTACGCAAAAAAAAAAGACTATTCCAAAGTCATCCGCCCTTTGCTCAGTCTTACTCAGGGCTATCCCCCCACTAACAGAAAGTATAAGAAAAACTCCGTCAAGGAGGAAGACAGGATCTGTTTCAAGACACATGAACTTTTCAGAGCCAGGTGGACTTCTGAATACGAGACTGCTTTTTACAAAATCATCCATCAGTTTACCCACGCCCCTTTGCTTGCTTATGCTGACCCTACCAAACCCTATGTGCTGCACACAGATGCCATCTTAAAGGGACTTGGAGCTGTTCTGTATCAAGAGTACGAAGGTCTATGCCCCATGGCGTTTGCTAGTCAGAGCTTAACCCCCTCTGAACTAAACTATCCAGTACACAAGCTTGAATTTCTTGCTCTTAAGTGGGCTGTGGTGGATCAGTTTCATGAATATTTCTATGTGGCCAAGATCCTAGTTAAAACCGACAATAATCCCCTCACCTATGTCCAAACCTCGGCTAAGTTAGACGCCACTAGGCATCAGTGGTTGTCTGCCCTTTTTACGTATGACTGTGCAGTGGAGTATCGACCCAGCCTAAACCACATCGATGCAGATGCTCTCTCAAGAAGGCTGAATTCTAATGAGAATTAGATGAAACTGTCTGAGCAGTCTATTAAAGCCCTCTGTCAAAAGTTCGATAAAGATGAACATCCTTCTTCTGAAACTGTTGTTTGCCTAGTGGACCGCTTGAGCCCTCCAGAAACCTGCATCACCACAGCCTACTGCCAGTTTGCAGCTTTAAATCTCAGTGCTTTACCTCAACTTGGCAATGAAAACATACAATGGGCTGAAACCCAAGATCCCGTGATTAGATCTGTGCTCCACACTTTGCATGCTGGCAATGATGTGTCTAAGCTCCATTCTTCCGATCCACGGACTGCCTTATTGTTTAAGGAAGGTCCAAGACTCAAGTTACTTAATCAGCTTCTGTATCGAGAAACAGTAAATCATCAAGGCCAACTTGATAAGCAGCAACTGGTATTGCCCACAGCCTTCAAACACTTACTACTTTGGGCCCTCCATAATCAAATGGGACATTTAGGTTGTGATCGGACCCTTGACTTAGTTCATTCCTGATTCTACTGGCCTAAAATGGGAGCTGGTGTTGAGGCCCATATCTGGGCATGGAGTCGTTGTCTCCAAAGGAAAACCCCAACTCAAAGGGCTGCTCCCTTAGTAAATATCTCCAGCAGTGCACCCATAGAGTTGGTGTGTATTGACTTCTTGTGCTTTGAACCTGACTAAAAGAACACTGGGAATATGCTAGTTGTAACAGACTATTTCACAATGTATGCTCCAGCCTACCCTACCAAGGATCAGAAAGCATCCACAGTAGCTAAAGTTCTTTTTAAAAAATCCTTTGTCCATTATGGTGCCCCTCAGAGAATTCATTCTGATCAGGGGAGAGACTTTGAAAGCCGACTGATAAAGGAAATGCTCTCCTTGTGGGGGGTGAGAAAATTCAGAACTACTCCTTATCACCCTCAAGGGGATCCACAACCTGAATGGTTCAACAGAACACTCTTTGATATGCTGGCCACGCTTCACCCTAAAGACAAGTCTAGGTAGAGCCAACAGATTAGCACCTTAGTACATGCCTATAATTGCACCAAGAGTGATGCCACTGGGTTTTCCCCTTACCGTCTGATGTTTGGCCGGGAGGCCCAGTTGCCCATAGACATCTGCTTCGGTGGGAGGGGTCCCTGGATGGGGTTCAAGCTGAGAATTACTTACAATATATTCAGAAATTAAAGGTCCAGTTAAATCATGCCTACCAACTGGCACAAACTATGGCAGCCAAAAGAAATCTGGCAGACAAAGAAAGGCATGACAAACGTGTAAAAGCTCATGTTACCTGGAGACCATGTGCTGTTGTGAAATTTGGGACTACATGGAAAGCAGAAAATTGCCGATAGGTGGCACCATCCTCCATACATCATTGTCAGCAAGCTGGATGGCCTGCCAGTGTATAAAGTGCATCCAGAGAATGATCCTAGAGCCACCAAGACCAAGCATAGAAATCACTTGCTGCCTACTGGTCAAGTAATTATTGATTCTGAACTTTCAGATACTGGTCATCCTGGGCCTGTGACTAGAGCTGCTGCCAAAAAGAGACAGAGTCGTTCTTCTCCAGCTGTCAGGGACTCAAGGCCTTCCCCCAGGCATGCCCCAAATAGCATTGATTACCAGTCTGAGTCCGATAACAGTGAGTGTGAAGCTTCATATTACCCATCTTATGAACTGAGTCAATTAGTTCAAGGTAACCCCATGAACAATTGTGGGGATGAAGCTGGGCCTTCAGGATTGCCTAACCCTCCAGTCTTCTCAAAACCTGTGCCCCCTGAAAGTGAGGTGCAAAGTGTGACTTCTGAAGTAGCTGATTCTTTGTGTCTGGTGGAACTGTTTGAATTACCAGAAAGAGAACCTACTACTGCAAGCAATCCTGGTGACATACCAGAAATTATTGAACTGTACCAACTGAATGATTCCAACCCTGCCGTGATAAATGGCAATAGTGAAATCTACAATGTTGAAAGCGTTGGTCAAGTATTGCAAGATCTAAATGTTAACAGAGTTTCCCTTGATGATAAATCTGGGCCTTCTACGGAATCCAATAATGAGAACAGTCTTGTGGAGCAAGAGTCAACAGAGCAAGGAACAGACAGTGCTTCCAATCTGGAACCCTCAACCAGTGCAGAGGTACCCCTCCCTACAGGAGCAGAATCCAGTGCAAGTGTTGAAACTCCAGAGCCTGTGCCTGTTTCTCCTCGAAAGTCTGGAAGAGCTACTAAACCAGTGATATGTCTTAGTCATAACTCCCCTGGGAGGCCTGTGGACCTCCCTTTACATGTTGTCCATAAAGGAGTTTATATTTCGGAAAGCTCACTTCCCAAATTGAGCTTCTCTGCTACTTCTAAGCTAACTGTCCATCCATCAAAACCTGGTGCCCCTGCCCCATCCAGCCCCAATGTAGCAGATAGGGATGGCCCCCAACTATGTTGTTTAGAATACAGGAAACAGTACAGACCTGAATGATTAGAGTAATATGGTTATCTGTTTGAATCATTTAGAAATATTATGTGTATGACAAATGCATAAATACTTTATGGTGTGTATTAGAATGCTATATTTGCTGAAAAACAAGCTTTCCCTAGGCTTGTTGTACCATTGGTGTGACGTCACGATGTTGTTGTACCATCGTGAATACGTCACATCGATGGTACAACAGCATCGAACATCTATGTGCATGCGCAGTCAGCAATGCGCGGGACCTCAGGGAAACGGCCACGGTGGTGAGTCAGAGACTAAGAGAGCGTAATACAGACAAATCAATGTCATACTGTAAATCTAGTGTCCCAATGTGGATTTTCTGGTGCCCATACACTATAAAAGACAGTGTATGGGCAACAGTGAACAACAACAATGCCGTTCACTTCTCGAGGTGTCATGACACCCTCAAACCTCTCGAGCTTCGCTCTCAAGGTTTCAACGGTTGTCATGACAACCTCTTGAAGTGAACAACACTGTTATTGTTCACGGTTGCCCATACATTATTCTCTGTATTACAGAGCTATTAATATCATGAATAAGTATACTAATGTTTACAGTATTTACATTTACTGATGCATCAGCTTTATTTTTGTATAATATACCAATGGAACATATATGTATCGTGTAGTGTAATATTTTTTATATAATGTTATAGTAAGTATAGACTTGACATGGATGCCAAGTTCTTTTCAGGCAGGGAAGGGTGTAACCCCCCTATAATTGGGGGTTACTAAAATGTCTTCCTGGGCTTGCCTAATGCCCACTGCCAGGATGGTGTTCTGTGCCTCAAGTAGTTTTGAGTATGCCAGCATTAGAGTGTCCTTTTAGTCGCCGTGCCTGTCTCTTTAAGAGCTATCTATTTTGTATGGGATAATTAGTCTGGGTTGGGACCGAGTGGTTTAAGGGTCGTGACCCACTCAGGGAATGGTATTTCTGCTCCATTCTGCTATCGCTGTATGTGCAAAGGGAGCCCTTTTAGGATCTGTGATTGTTTGCTGATTATCTGCTTTAATAATTATAATATAGGAGTTTGTCTAACCTGCCTTCCTTTGCAGCATGGATTTTCTGCTTAGAGCCACCATTCTGGTTCTGGACTGCCAGAGTTGGACCAATCAGAACCTCGGGGACCTAAAATGGAGACTGTGCCCAGGAGGCCTTGCGGGACTGGATTTCTGTAGGAATAGTAGTTTTTGATGTTTGGTGCCTAAATGGACCTGGAGGGGGACCCTTTCTGTGACAGACAAATTCATCAACCGACTGAACCTTTTGGATCACTGGGAAATCCCAAAGCTGCCTGCAGCAGTGTGTCAGTCGAGAGTTGGAGTTTGGAGAGTGAACAGCTCGAGCCATTCGATTAGCTGCTCCTGCATGGTAGTGCGGGGATTTGATGGAAAAGCTGTGTCTGGCCTGCCTGCTACCATATTCCAGCTTGAAGAAGCTTGTGCAAAGTTGAATCAGACTAAATCTGAATATCTGCGTTGAGACCCGAATCCTAAATTGGAAAAGAGTGAATTTTGCCTGCGTGTGGATCGAAAACTTGCTCCAGAAGTGATCGGCCTGTCACTTACTGGAGGGAGCTTCAGAACAAGATGTTTGCTCAGAAACCCTGTTAAATTGCAAATGGACTTCATCCAATCTGTGGTTCATAGCCTTATTACTTGTAAGTGTGCTGAATGTGCTGTGTGGGTTGCAATTTGGTTCCCCACCACCGCATGTGTCATGCTAGCTGGAAGCTGCTCCAGCACTCAAACGGACTAAATCTGAATTATCTGCTCTGGTCTGGGCCCTACCATCTTGGCCTAGACTGCCACCTCCACCACAGAGACGTATCCGACAAAAGACCTGCTGTGGGATTCGGGTCCCTGCTTAACACCATTGAACAGGCATCGACCACCACGGTGAGTTGTGTGGGCCCTGCTCCCCCTGGCAAGCCAAAACAACGTCCAGAGGTCTTCATCTCGTCAGTCCTGCCTCCTGGTCTGGGTAGTGCGAGTACCAAACAGGGTAGCTCCCTGCAACAAAGCTGCAGTCATTGTGTTTTATCTGATTTAGTTGTTTGGGTTTATCACAATGAACTGAGCCATCTGGCTCTGGAATACGCATTCTGGGTTGATGTGCATGCTAATTGTTTTCTTTCCTCAGGGCCCCAACAACAGCTGCAATGCCGGTCTACCCTGGGCAACACTTCAGGCTGGCCGGTGTAACAACTGGGTACCCAGAGTGTGTGACTGTGATTGAGGGACTCTTAGTGCATGCCATATCAGCCTGAACCAATCAGATCAAATAATCATCTGATTGATTTACTGCCCCACCCCTGTGCAATCCCCCAAATAAATCAGATTTTGTTCTTTCTGTATTTAACCTGGCTAATGTGTACCTTTGTGGAGTGGATGTTGCATTGTTATTTAACTGTTATACTGCAGGTCTTATTTTACAGGGGGTCTCCAGAGCCATTGCAGCTGATCCAGCCCTGGTGGTAAGTTTATTGAGTGTGGGTTCAGTATTGCTATTATATGATATGTGTACTTGTTTATCTGCTCATCTATTTAGGCTACTAGAAGGGTTGGTGAGGGGTTATAGTGTCCCGGAGGACTATACTCGCAGCAATTACTCTACCCTAGAATCATTCCTCCGTGTGGAGGCACCTGTTCACTGAGCTCAGGCCCCTCAACCTGTGCCTAGTCACGCAGGCAGGGGTAGTATCCCTTGGGGTAGCACCACCTAGGGGTTACACAGGCATCTAATAACCTTTCAGTGAAGAAATATTTCTTTACATCCCTCTTAAACTTCCCCACCTCCTGCATCATTGCAAGCCCCCTGGCTCTGGTGCTGTTTCTCCTTTCAAAGAAAGTTCTCTGCTGCTTTCTGTTCACCCCTGTGAGGTACTTGTAGGTCTCTATCATGTCACATTTCACTCTCCTCTCTTCCAGGGTGTACATGTTGAGATCCCCCAGTCTCTCCTTGTAAGGCTTCTTGTGCTGGTGTATAGCAGCAGTGAACAGTAAATACTGTAGAATGAAATGTGGTTAATCGTTGATAGGAGGCTATAATTCCATTGAGGGAGTCTAGCGACATAATAAACCAGGCGAGCAAATATAAGGTGGTTTATGATGTCACTGAAATCCTAAGATGAAATGACAAGTCTTGCTACTGATGGCTTCTGATCTGTTATTTTTTAATATATGGAATACTGGATATTCCATCAGACAACACCATCGATCTGATGTCAGAATGATAGTATTGTGACTTTCTGATGTTAGAATGATGGTATTGTGTGTTTTTGATGTCACTGATTCCCTGTGGGAAAAAATAACATCCAGTCACTGATTCCCTGTGACAAAAAATAACACCCATATACTACAAACATTTATAATAAATGAATATGCTACAATCTAGTTGAAAGGAATTACATATAATGATAGCTGCATTAATAGCATACATTTAGAATAATAAATATATAATTTATTGGTGGTCGGGTTTAAGAGAAGGGCTGCACGGTAGTGCAAAAAGGTTTTAGGAGAGCAATCCCTGACCTTGCTGATTAAGGGGGTGACATTAAATGTAACATTACCCACACGTGTACATTGGCCAGCAACGTTTATATACAATAAGGATGAGAAGAGTGAGGCAAGAAAACACACCGTGGTTTTTGTCCACACTATTTACACTGCACAAAAGAGGGACAGAGCCTGGGAGAGTACTATAGTATCAAAGGCTGCCCAAGTACCCAGACGTGGACTAAGTGTAGAGCTTTACGTAGTAGATACGTAAAGGTGGTAAGAGCTGCAAAGCCATATTTTAATCAAGAGCTTAATGAAAGTTGAGCATCTAAACCACATAATTTTGGAAAAAGTCTAATGAAGGTGGATGGGTGCATCACAACTGATTTCCCATCCTCCTTCATGATCAAGCAGGTTGGTGAAGTTGGTAGGGTGGCAGATGACTTCAACAAACCCTTTGATGCCAGTGACCTATTTAAAGGATCACTACCTGCAAAGAGAACCCCGAAGACAATACTTCTGTTGATGGTTGTTACGATTAAAATCATTCAGTGTTCATCTTTAAAATGATTGATTTAGCAGAGGGGGCTGATGAGTTGTTGGCTCTAAATTCTAGCCAGGCCGGAGGGCTAAGTGGAGTACCTTGCAAGTTCCTGACATGTGTGATTCCAGTAATCTATAAGCCTCTTAGAAAGTTTTTAAGTTGTCATTGAGCACTGGAGAGTTCCTGGACAATTGGAAGGAAGCACTAGTGGTTTCAGTGTTTGAGGCTGGGCTGAGGAATTTGCTTACTAAGCATGCTGTATCCTAAAAAGTGTGAAAATCACACATACCCCGGCCCCATGATGCAAAGCATCATCTGATAAACATGCATAGCACTATGAAAATTTAGGCTGGTTCTGCTTTAAAGAGAAATATGTGGTTTGAAAGGGCCGCTGACACAATCTGCAAAGGCTGAGAGCAGAAGAAACATAGAAACATAGACTTTGACGGCAGATAAGGACCTCTTGGCCCATCTAGTCTGCCCATTTCCCGACCTGCAGGATAGGCCGTAGATCCTAGTTAACCAACAGCCTATTTCTTCCTACCCCCACAAGAATTGCCTTATGTCTGTCCCATGCATTCTTGAATTCTCCCACAGTTTTAGACCCCACAACCTCCTCAGGAAGGCTGTTCCATGCGTCCACTACCTCTCTGTGAAATAATACTTCCTCACATTGCCCCTGAACTGCCCTCCTTCTATCTTTAAATTGTGTCCCCTTGTTCTTGCAAGTCTCTTTTCTGAAAGATGTTACCCTCTTGGACTTTGTTGATTCCACTGAGGTACTTAAAAGTTTCTATCATGTCCCCTCTCCCTTCTTTCCTCAAGGGTATACATATAAGCTCCTTTAGTCTCTTCTCATACGGCTTCTCTTGCAGACCCTGCACCATTTAGTTGCCCTCCTCTGGACTACCTCTATCCTGTCTATGTCCTTGCGGAGATGGGGTCTCCAGAACTGGACACAGTACTCAGATGGGGTCTCACCAACTGTCTGTACAGAGGGATAACAACTTCCTGTTTTCTGCTGCTGATGCCTCTCCCTATACATCCCAGTATACCCCCAGCCCTCCTACTGCCTTCTCACATTGCTTGCTAACCTTAAGGTCATCTGATATGATTACCCCAGGTCCCTTTCCTTTTTGTTGTTGTTACTACCTCCCCACCCATTGTGTATTCTTCCCTGGTTCTTGTTTCCCAGGTGCATTATTTTGCACTTCTTTGCATTGAATCCTAGCTGCCATACTTCTGACCATTCCTCCAACCTTGCCAAGTCCCTTTTCATCCTTTCCACGCCTCCTTGTGTATCAACCCTGTTGCAGATCTTTGTGTCATCTGCAAAAAGGCATACTTTTCCTTCCAGTCCCTCTGCAATGTCACTGATGAAGACATTAAAAAGGACTGGACCCAATCTGAACCCTGCGGTACCCACTAGTAACCTCTCTTTCTTCAGAGTGGACTCCATTTACAATTACCTTCTGTGTCCTGTTGTGCAGCCAATGTTTTACCAGGCTACCACCCTGGGACCCACTCCCAGGCTGAGTTAATTTGACTGTTAATCTTTGTGTGGGACTGTGTCAAATGCCTTGCTAAAGTCTAGGTAGGCCATGTCCACAGCCCCTCCCTGGTCTACTACTTTGGTCACCCAGTCAAAGAAATCTATTAGATTCGTCTGACATGACCTTCCCGCTGTGAATCCATACTGCCTTGGGTCCTGTGCTCCACTGGCCCCTAGGTACTCAACTGTTCTTTCCTTCAGAAGTGACTCCATCACTTTCCCTACCACAGAGGTTAGACTGACAGGTCTGTAGTTTCCTGCCTCTGTCTTCGTCCCACTTTTGTGAAGGGGAATCACATCCACCTTCCTCCAGTCCTCGGGTACCACACCATCCTCCCATGATTTATTAAAAAGAGTAGCCAGTGGTTTCACTAGTTCCTCCCTTAATTCTTTTAGAATTCTGGGGTGAATTCCATCAGGACCCATTGCCTTGTCCACCTTCAGTTTTAGGAGTTCTTGCAGAACCCTTTCTTCTGTGAAAGGACTGGGATCGACCCACCTATCAAGAGTGCTTCTGTTAATTGGATTAGGCACTTCCCCCTCCTCTTTTGTGAATACTGAGCAGAAATATTCATTCAGTATCCCTGCTTTTTCACTGTCTCCCTCTGCCCACCCACCGTTCATTCTATTCAGCCTCACTATCCCTCCCTTTGTCTTTCTACGCGCTGATGTACCTATAAAAGGTTTTATCCCCCTTCTTAACTGAGTTGGCTATCTTTTCCTCAGTTTGGGCCTTTGCTATTCTGACTTCCCTCCCTGCTTCCTTCTGCCTTAACTGGTACAGCTCTCTGTCCTGCTCCTTCTGTGTTTCCTTATACTTCTGGAATGCTATCTTTTTCTTCCTGACTTTCATAGCCACCTCTTTTGAGAACCATAGTGGATTTTTCTTTCGTTTTGATTTGTTTATTTGCTTCCCACAAAGACTTGTTGCCTCTGTGATGGCAGTTTTGATGATTCCCCATTGTTGCTCCACACCTCCTTCTAGCCTGTTTGCTAGTGCTTTTCTGAGGCACTCTCCCATCTTGCCAAAGTCAGCTCTCCTAAAGTCCAGTACCCTCACTTTTGTATGGCTTGACTCTGTAGCTGAGTTTAACGTGAACCACACTGTTTGATGGTCACTTGTCCCCAGATGGCAACCCACTTCTAGATCTGAGATCCTCTCGCTGCCCCCGTTTGAGACTACGAGGTCTAAGATTGCTCCCTCACGAGTGGGTTCTGAAACTAGCTGTCTAATGCCTGCCACCTGTAGGGCATCAAGAATGGCCCTGCTCTTTCATGTGGCTGCAGCAAATGTGCTCCAGTTAACATCTGGCATATTCAGGTCTCCCATCAATAGTATCTCCCCTTTCTCTGCCATTCTAAGAATGCCTTCTATCATATCCTTGTCCATTCCCTCCCCCTGACATGGGGGTCTGTACACAACCCCTGTGCAGATTGTGGTGCCCTTTCCAGTCTCCAAGGTGACCCACAGTGCCTCCTCTCCTCCCTGTTTACTCTTTTGTTCAGTTGCTTTTATCCCTTCCTTTACATAGAGAGCTACTCCTCCCCCTCTTCTCCCCTATCTGTCTCTCCTGTAGGTTATGTACCCTGGTATGTTAACATCCCAGTCATGGTTCTCTGTGTACCATGTTTCTGTGACTGCTGCGATATCCAGGCATCCCTCTTCCATCAAGGCCACCAGCTCAGGGAGCTTGTTGCCCAGACTACAGGCATTGGTACTCATTACCCTCCATTTCCTGATGGCCTTACTCCTTTGCCCCATCCCTGTCCTTCTTGCCTTTGTCACTTTCTCCATTTACCCCTGCCCTTCTTCCTATCGACACCTCTATGTTGGTGTTTGCCGCACTTACTACCATGATTATTTGGGGGGGGGGGCTAGGATTTCCCTGCTCCTTTCCAGTGACCAGAAGACTTAGATAAGTGTCTCATGCTACTCAGGATTCATCTGTGTGCCTCATCTGTATCTCAGCCCAGGGTATAAATGAGCATGCCCTTATGTGGTCTTACAGGTTTGAATTATGGTGGCCCCAAAATAAGAAAGCAAGCTAAAAAGACAAAGAATCACTGAGGTAAAATATTTTGATGTGAGCTGTCGCAGTGGCCCAGCCGAACCGAGTTTGGGAGTAAGTGTGGTACGCCATGCCGGGGATTGGGCCTGACCACATTAGCTGCCATTCAAGAGTGTGCTGTGGTTGTGGAGGGTCTATGCTGCATATCTGGCTAGGGGAGCTTGCTCCCACCACAAGGACATCTCTGTGTGCCTTCGAGGCCTGGCTACTTGTACATGCCAGGGGAAGGTGGGGCGTAGTGAAAACTGGGGAAAAAAATAACATGGCACCGTCTCTGTGACAGCCTGGGTTTTCTGGCTTCCCTGGGTCCTAGCGCCTGCTGGCACTGGATCCTAGCTCACTTAACTGCCTTGGGGGGTGGCCCTCCCTCCCTCTGGGGTGCCCACCACAGAGGGAATAGCCATGGGGGATGCCAGCTGGGGCATGGGTGGAGACCTGAAGTGAACAGGGGACCAAAGGTTCTGATCATGGTTTATCCCTGGGACCAGGGAAAATACCTAGCAAAGCATGGACGGGGGGGGGGATACAAAAAGAAAAAAAATTTAGTTGTGATGTTGTGCAGTTTGCCATCAGAAATGTGCGCTAGTACCCTACTAATACTTCCACAATGAAAATTCAGTACATAAAGTCAAAAAGTACCCTCAAGGGAAAGAAATTTTAAAAATTGCTATCGGCGGTCATCTTTAATGACTTGAGTCAATAATTATAAAGTTAGTAACGAGCTGTTTTAAAAACATCTGTGAGAAGTGAAAATATATTGATGTTAAATCTAATTATGTCAGAAATATATTAACGTTATACGTAGTCGTCAAGTTGCTGACTCATTTTGGTCACGGCAACTACGGCACCTCAACAAGGGCGACAGTGAAAGGAGCGATCTTGATTTTAGATCACCCCTCACACTTGTCGCCCTTTGCGCTCACACAGTTTCTGCCCCTGGAGGAGGTTATATTTAGTTTGGGGAAGTGCGGGGGCTGAAGCCCTCTGCAAAAGCAACCATTTCCCAAGAGGGCACTTAGGCGCAGTAACTCCTGGAAGACAAAATGCCTAGTTCTATAATGCCAGGCAGCATTTTGCCTGCGCTGTGATCGGAATCGACAAAATGTATGTTGCTGCGGCATTGGTGAACCAATGCTATAAACCATACAATGAAATTTGTTGCAGACTCACACATACTGCTGCTTTAAGATAGCTAGAGAAACATTAGATAGTTTGCAGGATTGGATACAGCTGCTGCTAGTCAAATCAGTGTAAAATAATCTGCTTTTAATGGTAACTTATTGTGCCCCTGTGATTTATTTTAGCTTCAATAGACAAGTCATTTGCTATGCAGTTAATTTCTCAAACAGCGGCCTGCTCCCTTTATGCAAAAAGGAAGCCAGTGGTAAACAAGACGGAGTTTTTATCCTAAATAATTAACACTAAAATATACTGAAGCAGCTGTTAGCATGACACAAAGGGGGCCTCTCTCGTATTTGTACCCCTTTAATGAACTACTTGCAATGTTAAAAAACACTCCTGCATGCTTCCTTCCGAATCACCATTTATGGTAGTTTACAATTAAAGGTCTATGATTTTTTCCACCTTATTATGTTTAATCAGCTAGCATTCAAAGGGACTGGAATGCCAGGACACTTTCCAAATTAAATATACAATTAGGTTAAAACAGCCTAAACACAAAAGAGCCTGTTGTCATTTAACGTGCTTCTTGCTACTCTTTTATTGGCACCAATACTTCATGTGGCAGAAAGCAAATTTTTTAACTTAACCTCGTGTCTCAGTTTTCCCAGGAAAATGTGCAGTCAAGCACGGTTCATACATAATTTATAATTGTTCCCTTTTTTTACTTTTATGTTCTCATCCCAGTCTGCTGTATCACCGCACTAATGAACAGCATAACTGCTTTTTCTTAATTTTCGTTAGCCTTAAGGAGCTGTCACTTTTTAAGACACACACACAAAAAAAAAAATGTTATTGTTTGAAAGACAACAGGGAACATCCCTTGTCCTTACTAGTTTTTTTTTTTTCTTCTCCAGGCTTCTGTTCTTGAAATAAGAAGGTACTTTTTGTCTGAATTGAAAGGAAAATCTATGTGTGTTCACCTTTATCATAGGAAGTCAGTTATCAGAAGATGGAGACTGACAGCACCAACATGTGTCACGTGCACTGAGAAAAAAAAAAAACAGGCTAATCGGAATATAGGACGATGGGATGTGGGGACACACAATGTCATTGAAAGAGGGAAGATTTAAGGGAAACATCAGGAAGAACTATTGTACAGAGCAAATGATGAACACTTGGAATAGACTGCCAGAACACTTTACAGATGTAAGGAATAATACCTGGCAGGGTGGACGTTATTGTATTATACCGGACTGCCCAGGGACATAATGAGGCCTGACGTCACAGGCAGAGGGCCTTATAGCCCCTGGAGGGTCCATTACAGTCCATACCACCCATCCTAGAGGGTATTATTGCATTTAGAAAATCGGATATGGTCTGCATTTTAAAAGAAAAACATTTTAAAAATTTACAGAAGTTACTGTAAATAATTCATTTGAATGAATAAAAACATTTTGTGTAAAGAAGTTTGTCTACTGCTGTCACTGGAGGGCGCTGTTCTGTTTTGTGTTTGTCAGTCTGTTGTGTCCTCCCCCTAAGAAGTTTCTCTGTCCCCTGATTTATTCAGTGTCCTGTGACCTTTCTCCCTAAGTATTGGTTTTGCTGGTTTAATTACTTTTGTTGCCTGGTCTGAAGAAGGATCATTACTTCAAGCTAAGAAGCTCTTACTTCAAAAATTTTTTTCATTCTTTTTGGTAACCGGGTAAGGCCCACTAAGCACAGGTGCCTGTTTTTAGGGGTGACCCAGGAGCACTGGGGAAGTTAAGTGACTTGCTCAGAGTCACAAAGTATTGAAGTGGAGGTTGTAGGAATCAAACCCAGGTATGTCTGCTGGATGTACCAACCTCATTACTCTAACCTCTAGGCTATACTGCTAGCCCCTAGTTGAACTACAACCTGGGAATACACCATACCTGTCTCTCAAACGTGGTTCATTACTATGGTGAGCGTGGGTCACTGCTGTACAGAGCAAGACTGCGTAAGAGCAGATGAATGGGAAAAGGAATTTTTGATAGTTTTTTTTTATTTAATCTGCCTGTCCCTGATAGATTTCTATAGAGGTTAGGATGGATGTGTGTGTGAGTCAAGAGTGAGTGGGTGATCAGGAGTGGCACCGACGGTCAGCTGGCATGGTCTTAGACCTGATTTTATTTTGACTTTTGGTACAAACTGAGGCCAGTAATCAGGTTACAAGGGCCTTATTACTTGAATGCTGGCTTTCATTTGTACCAAAAGTCAAATTAAAATTGGAAAAATGGCTTTTAAAATGATGCTCCATAGACTTGCATGGACCATACCCCCTGCTGGTCCTATAATGACATCACAAAACGTCAGACTGTGGGGATGGATTGGAGAATCAGGAAGTGGAAGGATCGAGTGGCTAGCCCCTCGGGGGCAAAATACGATCCCTTCCCTTCCGTAGGGGGCTAAACATAATGTTTTAAAACTGCATTTGAGAAACTCCCATTGAGGTAAGGGAGCCTCCTGTTTTTGTAGTGCGCCAAGAAAGGTGCTGTTTAATGTACTTACTTCCTGAATGACATTATACAAGCAAGTGTTTCATTATGAGATAAACACTGTCATGTGACCTAACGTCATCCTGTCGTACACAGGCATTTCCATTCTAATCCTAATAGTTCTATGAAACACACAACAAAGGCCTCATGGGGAGCCAGAGTCTCAATTTTATCTGTGGTAGGGTAAGTAGCAGTGATTTCCATGGTAAACAGGTAAAGATAGGAAGATAATTTTTCATGGTCAGCAAAGGAACACTTGTAAGGAAAACTATGAGCAGTACTTCACTTCTTTAATGTGTTTATTTATGTAAAGGGAGTGTGATGATCTACGAAACAATATTTAATTAATTTATTTTTTATTTTATTTAAGGCAGTTTTATTCTTAAGGTCCAGTTGAAGGTTTTAAGTGAGTAAAGGTGGTAGCCATGTTTGTGATGGCAGATCAGTTCTGGGTTTAGAGGGACTGATTTAACCATTATGTGATGTGGCTTCTAACAGGTCCCAGTTCTAAGGTGTGTAATTGTGGTGCCATAACTGTACATCTTGGAGGGCCTGTTAGCCAATCAGGAGGCTTCCTCTTTTGTACCCATTTTATAAATACAGAGAGTATGTAAACTAGAAACAGAACTGTGTGTAAATGTTATGGGCTGAACTTGAAAGGGCTCCCTAGAGCGTCACAAGCTGCATCTGATGACAGCTTGTGGCAGTGCCCAGTGTGCCAGTGACCCTGCACTGGATTTTCAGTAAAAACTGCAGTCTAGCAGCCAAAGTCCCCACAGTCATTGCAAGTTGTCCCTTGTGGTAATTAGGTGGTGCACAGGAGGAAATAGATGAAAGCTTCCATCACCTGGTCAGTGAAACTGTGCCCCACTGGCACACTTCCTGTAGAGGCACATGTCAAGTGCATAAACCTAATGAATGTGTGTAGAGCCAAAAATATCACGTACCTCCCATTGTCCAAGGTGCCCATTTCCCCAGCTTCACCAGTGGCCATTGTTGAACTGGCTTCACCTACCTCCCAGTGTTCTGCCTGTCATGAGAGAGTCCTAAGGCTGCTGCATGGTTCAGTGGGGAGGACGATGGGCAGACCCAGCAGACAACAGCAGCATGTGATGCTCCTGCCTCAGGCAGTCATAACTCGTCAGTGCCATTATGCCCGAAGACAGTCATGGGTCCCCATATGGTTGATGCCTCTGTTGCAGTCCAGTCACAGCCATTCAGTCAGTCGAATGGTCATACTCCTCATGCCACTCCATCAGCTGTGACTGAGCTGGGCTTGCACTGTCTGTGTTCTGTGTAGGACACTCCACATTCAGCATGCACATCTGACCTGCTGGCCAGCCCACTAATGATTGCAGTCTGCTCCCTTGCATGTAATATGCTGTGGTGCCCCCCTCTACATTTGCCTGTACACCACATGCAGGGATGTGCCTGCCAGTCTGCCTACAGTGCCTGTGTGCTGTACATACCAGAGTGCCACATCTTGTGCACACTGCTGGCACTGCAGTGGTATGGTGGAAGCATCCTATAGCAGAGAGACCCCCATGTGCACAAAGCCAGTAGCATGTAGTGTACTCTGAGGTCAAGCAACACTACACCCAGAGCAGGAAGTGAGTGGGACAGAGTCAGGATGGATATATAGGTGGCACTCTGTCGGATCTGCACTTCTATGGCCAGTGCCATTGGCTACCTGGTAACCCTGCGTATCAGCTGATGCACCTGCACGGCTGTGGGGTATGTGTTGGAGGGTAGCTCTGGTGCCCATGGATCCAAGTATGGTATGCACACCCAAAGGTCAGCATCCTACAAACATCCAACATGGCCAGCTGACAGATATCAGCTTTAACTGCCATTGTCATCCTAGACTAACAGCATCACACCCTACCCTACCCTATGACATCTGCAGTGCATGTCTGCGGGGCTGTCACTTTGTGCTTTGTGGAGTCACTTGTTCAAGACTCACAATGGAAGGCATCTGTTGTCTGCTGCCAGCTGTGAACTCTGGCAGCACACAGGGCCGTTAGACCAGCTCTGACTAGTCTAACCATTGCTGGGACCTGTGGGCTTAGAAAATCCCACATACGGGGATGGTGCAGCAGGGTTCTGCCACACACTCCCTTTCCGCCATGGTGCAGTCCTGTGGGAGTCGCAAGCCCATATGGCGCATGCGGCCCCGTTGGCACAAGTTGCATTTGAAAATTGTCCATGGCCCATCAGCGCAGCGGTTGGATTTCTGCTTGTGACACCGGTGACCTGGGTTCGGGAGTGGACTCGGGTCACTGGAGGGCCAGCTAGGGGGGAAAGCTTGAGCATTTCAGGGACTGCTCACCTTCTCTGTGGGGAGGGAGGGGAACAAGGTCCGTGGCTTGCCTGACCCCGGGTGGAGGCCCGAGGTACAGCAAGTCCTGCAGTTTGCAGGAGGGGCCTGGGGGAGCTGTGTGGTGGACATTGGCACTCAATGCCTTGACGTCAGGGTGCACACCACGCGGGAGAGAAAATGGAAAAAACACCGCCAGAGCATGGGTAGACGGAGCACTGGCACTGACCCTGATTGCGACTGCCTGCCTGACCAGTGGGGGACCTGACAAAATTCCGAAGACATCAGAGTGTAAGGGCCCCACCCCATACCCACCTGTGGGGTATATCCAAAGCTCCATGGGGGAACCCCTGGGGATTCTGGTAAGGCAAGTCATGGGGTAGTTCCTAGGTGTCTCCTGAAGAAGCATAACTCTGGGGTGAGGAACGGATAAATAGCAAGTTAAAAAAGGAAAACTGTCCTTGATGCCAGGCTTGCTGCAGCTAGTTCCTTGCACCACTGTTTTGTGGTGCAAGCATCGTGCATCATTCACTATGGTTTGAAAATTGTGCCCTATGTTTTTTCAAAGTGTTTCCTCAGATATCACAGACTAGTTCAAGCTGTGCTGACCTATAACCCCTCAGGGTGATTGGCATGCATTGTCCATGATGCACTGCAGCAGCGGGGTATGTCTAATTTTGGGCCTCCTTAAAACTCAGCTTTATATTGTAGTTTTACAAAGTTAACAAATGAACTTAAAAGTTATGAGAAGAATGTATGCAAACCAGTGTGTGTATTTTTCATATTTTACAAGTTTCACAATAAAAAAAGAAAGTTAAGACAAACAAAACCTTGACTTAACTGCTAATGCTTTTGTTGTGTAATCTTTGCCAGAATGTTTTTACATCACAATTTTTTATGTAGTTTCATGCATACTTCCTGCTTTATACTACCGCTGCACGTTCAACTGTCTAGAGTGTATATGTGTGTGTGTGTGTATCTGTGTGTGTATTTGTGTGTGAGTGTGTGTATGTGTGTGAGTGTGTATATCTGTGTATACGAGTGTATGTGCATGTGTGTATTTATGGTTGGACTGAGTGCTAGGAAGACAAGATGTAATGCTACATATTCTGTTTCAGCTTGTCTTTCAAATGATCAAAGTGAGGCAGGGCTGCACTGAGCTGATCAGAGCTGATAACCTTGAAGCTGGCTGCCACAGTCGAGTAACTTCTGAGTTGTACCGCATAAGTAGCAGGTGGTGCTATTATTACCTATAATAAAAAATTATCTTTTTTCCCCATACTAGGGTGCATACTGTAGGAGGCTGGCTTCGGATACAAAATCCTAGTAAATCGATGCTGATTTTCAGTTCAGAATGTAATGTACTTGCCCCCAATGTGGGAACAGAATTTTCTTCAGCAACATGAACAAACAGTATTTTCTCAAGGAATAGGGGACTATATGCCCCTATACAACTCTATACTGCCTATATTGTGATTCCTCCAGAAAATGAAAATATTTCATAATAATGTTCCATTTTTAGTTTTCAATTCTTGGAGGCACACAGTGAGCCCCTATTTGGAGGGGGATCTGTAAGTTTCAGCATATCTAACAAACTCACAATGGGCAGAATTACTTCTATAAAAAGGACCCTGTAGAACATAGCCAGTTCTAAACTTTAGAGCCAAAAATAACATTCCCTTAAAGAGACACTGAGACCCCCCCCAAAAAAACAGGTAATTCTTGATCCTTTCCAACTAATTTGGGGGTGTTGATAGTACCATAAGTGCAGAGCTTAATTTTGTTTAAAAGATCTGTCAACAAAGTCCAGTTTAAAGGATATTTATCAAGGACTTAATGCCATATTGGTATGGTAACATTAAAACACAGCGTGTTCACTTCTATTTAGCTCATGTCCAGCATGTCGGCAATGTCAGCAAAGCACTGTAGCATTATTTGACACCAACAGTAAATTTAGCTGGAC
Source organism: Neoceratodus forsteri (assembly GCA_016271365.2). Classification (NCBI taxonomy): domain Eukaryota; kingdom Metazoa; phylum Chordata; order Ceratodontiformes; family Ceratodontidae; genus Neoceratodus; species Neoceratodus forsteri. Next base: position 118,051,688 of record JADMNL010000034.1, on the reverse strand, counting down.
CTCCATTTGTTGTCTTAAACAAAAAATCTAGATTTTGGGACACTATCTGTCTCTGTCTCTGTCCCCCTCCCACTTAAGTTTAAAATGCCCAGAATTGATAGAGAGGGGGGTTCAGTGCCTCTTTAAAGCGAATCCTGTGTGCTTCAAAATGCAAAATAGAAAAGACCACTTAATGAGCACATACTTAATCAAATCCATGTCAGTGCATACAGTAGTACTTGTAATTACAGTGTAGTTCGTGTGCAATTACCATGTAACAGTGCTGATATCTGAACACAGTAGCACTGGATGAGGAGCTGTGACCTCACTGACCTGTTTACATTAAGCCAGCACAGCTGTATCAATACAGTTAAGTTCACTTAATTGTAATGCAGTCTCTGCCATCTACAGGCCAAAGAGCAAAACTGCAATGTGTCAATATGAGTACCTTTTCTTTTCTCTCAATTAATTCTTTACTATTCCTATGGACCTATTCACAATTTCAGTAAGGCACTCCAGGGTGTGTTTTGTGCTGGGTTAACAACAGATCTCTGGCAGTGGAAGCCCTTGAACTTGCCTCATGCTTCAGCCCTCCCCCTGTTGAAATAGTTAGCTACCGCCCCTTGAGGGGAATGTCCCTGGAGGGTATTTTGGTGGTGACTGATCTATCTAATCTATCTAGTGTAGATGCTGCATGTGCGAGGGGTACGAGTGAGGTGGCTGCCACCTATAATAGGGTGATGTCTGCAGCACTCGATGCACTTGCACCGGTCCATGTAGGACCCAAATCTTCTCACTTGGGATGCATTGACACCATTGGCCTGGTGTTCGTCCTGATTGTCCGGCATTCATTGTCAGAGGGGGGTCTTCCTGGATTCCTCGAAAGAGGCTCTGGTGAGGCCTCTTCTGAAGAAACCATCTGTCGACCTGGACATCTTGGTGAACTACTGACCTATCTCCAACCTTCCATTTTTGGGAAAGTTGCTGAGAAGATTGTGGCACTACAACTTGAGGAGCACTTCATGACCTTTGACATCTATGAGCCATTCCAGTCTGGTTTCTGAGCTAAGCATAGCACAGAAACAGCGTTAGTTTGGGTGCACAGTGACCTCCTAAGGGTGAGGGATAGAGGAGACGGATCAGTTCTCGTTCTCCTCGATCTCGCCTCAGCTTTTGACACTGTTGACCACTTTGTGCTGCTTGATCACCTCAGAGAGTACTGTGGGCTTGCTGGCACTGTCATTCACTGGTTTGAGTCCTGTCTTGCTGACAGGAAGCAACGGGCAGTGATGGGGAATTTCTCCTCCTCCCTGAAGCTCCTGTTGTGCAGAGTACCTCAAGGATCAATCTTGTCACCAGTGTTGTTTGCAGTGTACATGCTGCCCCTGAGTGAGTACATTAGGAAATACTATCTGAGTTTTCACTGCTATGCAGAGGATACCCAATTGTAGTTGTCTTTTGCCCTTTGGAACAGCCGACGCTGTGGAAGTGTTAAACATCTGCTTGGCCGAGATCAATGACTAGATGTCCTCCAGCTGGTTGCAACTGAACCCTGACAAGACAGAAGTTCTGGTAGTGGAACCAGGCTGAAGGTGTGATAGGAATGCCTCCAGTGGGGCAACTGGTCTTTTCCTGGGGCCTACACCATAGATGGCTTCCTCTAGGGTGTGAGAGCTTGGCGTGTTCTTGGACACCGGATTAACATTTGAATCTCAGGTGTCATCGGTTGTCCAAAGTGGTTTTTACTACTTGAGGAATATTGCCAGGATTAAACCCCTAGTTCCACTTGACCTGCCCACTCTGGTCCATGCCTTTGTAATGTCCAGGCTTGATTACTGTAATGCCCTTTACTTCGGGGTCTCGGTAGGTACCCTTAGCCGACTGCAGCTGGTGCAGAACGCAGCTGCCAGGTTGCTGATGGGCCCTTCGAGGTTCTGCCAAGTAACTCCAGTGCTGCACGAACTGCACTGGCTGCCGGTCAGGTGGAGGGTTATCTTCAAGGTGGGTCTGCTCACCTTTAAGATCCTACATGGACTCGGCCCTGGCTATCAGTCTGATCTCCTAACATCTGCTGCCCCAGTCCACTCCCTCCGTTCCTCCTGTAGGGGCCTCCTGGTGATTCCCAGGATGATACTTAAAACTGATGGTGCCAGGGCCTTTAGCGTCACTGGCCCCGTCCTGTGGAATTCGCTTCCCCCAGTCATCAGGGAGGCCCCTTCAGTTGATGTGTTTCACAGCTGCCTTAAAACCCATCTCTTTTCGCTGGCCTTCCCAGACATAGTTATTTAATATGATATAGAAACTGCTGAAATTAATTTATTACAGACTTTGTGACAGCATCTGTTCTATTATTGTTTTAATGTGTATTTATGTATGTTTTTATTTCCTTACATATTTTTATGTGAGGCACCCAGAGCCTCCTGGAATGGGCGCCAAAGAAATAAACTTTGCCTTGCCTTGCCTTAGGTGTGCCTTTATCCCATCACAAAGCACACCCTGATATGCTTTATTGCATTACCAAGGCTTGAAAACAATAGCCTTTTACAATGTATTGGGAGTCAAATTAGAGCCCTTATTTATTTATTTATTTAGTTTTTGGTGACCAGGTAAATGCACTAGAAATAGAATTGTCTGTTTTCAGGCAGTTCTGTTTATAACCAGAAATGATCCACCAATAACTATCATATTAGAACAGATGTATCCAGGGCTTCAGTTCATTTCATTTCAGAAGTAACTGACTTTCAAAAGTAAGGTAAAGAGAAAACCTTTTAAAATAAATGGGGAGGAACTACTTGACTCCCTAAGGGGAAAAAAATAAAATTTCGGTGACTTCCAGTTTTGTAGGTTAGGAAGAACAAAGTGATTGATTTTTTTAGAAACAAAGGGTATTTTGCCAGTATAATGTTATAATAAATTCCAAAAATTTGTCTTTCGCAGAATATCAACTTCCAAAATTTGGAACCTGGGAGGTACTTTCACTTCCGCAAACCTAAAATGACTTGACTACTTCCAAAATTGGACTCATTGAAACTTTTGATATCCACCAACAAAAAAAAATTCGCTGAAACCTAACTGTACTGCATCTGTCTAAAACATTTGTTTTATTGCACCGGCTATACAAGCATAAGTATTGGTGGGGTTTCCGAGGTACTTAACTAGGTCTACGCCTAACAGTTGTACCTTTTCCTTTAAAACCAATGAGAGCATTGTCGGGCTTGCTTGTGTGCAGTCCCCATACATTATAAAAGATTGTGTATGGGCAGCCCTACACAGGCAAGCTTAAGTCTAAACCTCGAGGTATCTATGGCAACCAGGAGACCTCTCGATCTTCGCTCTCGAGGTTTCTGGTTGCCATGGATACCTCTCGAGTCATACACAGGCTTGTTGTGTATGGTTGCCCCTACACAATCCTCTGTATTATGCCAAAACTCATATACCTGTTGCTCCTTCATATTACTTTCGAAATTTTGTTTGGATTAGCATTAGGACTATATATCATGCCACCTAGAGTTCTTCAACAGCCTCAGGAATATTTTCTCTGACATAACAAATTAGCCTTGGAGGAAGTGCAGTGTTGTCATCAGTTGTGAGCCAGTGCCGGGCTAGAGGCAGAATTTGGGTGTAGTTTATTATCCAGTTTTAGTCACATATACAGTACAAAGGTGGCAACATCACTTGAGAAACATGCAAGACAGCTGTTTATCATTTTATTAAGATAAAGTGCTAAGAGCTAATTACCACAGGATATTACTGGAACCAAGGCTTAGAGTGTTGCTTGTAAGGGAGCATTTTTATTTAAGCCCCACTATACCAGTTAGGTTGCTCATGTGCAATGGGGAGAAGTTTGTCCTCAAGTGAGTGAATGCAAGGCAGCTCTTCCTGTAAGACATCACAGGAAACCTGCCAACCCTATTCTTCCAGCCTCACAGATGTTCCTCCAGAGATCTACCTGCCAGGCATATAATCTCCTGAAGAGATACTGTACCAGGGCGGATCTAGAATTTTGTCAAGGGGGATAACGGTTTTGTTAAAGGGGTAGCACTTCCACGAAAAATGTTAAATATTTCTCTCAGTAGCTCATGTTAGGCTAAAACAACTACTGCTTGCTGGCCTAAAGGGAGTAACAGGTTTTATTTTATTACACAGCTGGATCCACTACTGAAACTACACATGCAATTAAGCACATGTTCTTCTTGAGACCTAGCTGAGAGAGAAATAGTTCCTTTAAGAGATACCTGACTTTAAGGCAGTTGTTGCCTTTGAGACTTAGTTGCCAGGGAGACAGTTGCTTTAAGAGACACTTGTCTGTAAGGCAGATGTTACTCATACTGTACCTGAGATCTGCCTATTAGGATGATTATGGAATGGCTGGTCTCTCAGTTGACCAACTGCCTAGCTGGAAGATGTCAAGTGGAGGATGCACTGTGGGCAGGTCTCACATGAGGACATCCTCTTACTTGCCAGCAGGTCTACTGTCAAAGGGAACATTTGTCTGATGGGAAGGTATCTCTCAGTAGCACTCTCTGTGTGTTAGCAAGACTCTGTCTGGTAGTGAGACTCAAGGGAAACATCTGCCTTCAAGGCAGGCATCCCTTAGGAGGATGAACTGCCTGTTGGGCAGATCTTCAGGAAACTAGTTGTCTGGCAGGCAGGTCACAAAGGGAACATCTGTCTTACAGGTAGGGTGGCAGTGAAGTTTCATGTGCTGCCTCCCAGGCTCTCATGAGGGCAGACATCTCCCATCTGCCATTCTTGTGTGTTAAAGTCACAGTTGCTTTAGGACTGAGCCCTTGAATGTTGAGAAAAGTTCCAAGACAGGAAAGGAGACTGAGAGAAGCATGCTGCTACACAAGAGTCTGCTTGTAAGCAAACTATTACAGATGTACAAAAGAGAACTCTGGGACGTTAGAGTCTGCTTCTAAGCAAACTATTATAGATGCACAAAAGAGAACTCGGGGACATTAGAGTCTGCTTCTAAATAAACTATTACAGATGCTGGATGTACAAAAGAGCACTCAGAGACATTTATTTCTTTTGATGTCCATCATGAGTCATGACTAGTGTTGTGTATTTAGTACACCATGCAATCCACAGGATATCTGAAGGGTCGGATAGTGTGCCATCAAAACATATCCAATTCATTTATCCTAGATGATGGATTTGGATAGCACACTATTGCTGTGGATTCACGGATTGTTCACACTGTCTGGACTCTCCAAAATGAGATGGATTGTATCCTGATTGAGAACCCAAGGGATGGCAAGAACTGCCCACATGTAGTTCCTCTTCACAAAAGTGGTAGCAGGGAAGAAGCTGACAATTATAGGCCAGTCAGCCTGAAGTCAGTGGTGGGAAAAGTTAATGGAATCACTGCTGAAAGAAAGGAAGGTGGATTTCTTGAATCCAGTGGGTTGCAAGACCCGAGGCAACACAGGCTCATGGGGAAGGTTATGTCAAACGACTCTGATAGAGTTTTTTGACTGGGTGACCCAAGAACTAGATCAGGGTGAAGTGGTGGATGTAGCCTACCTAGATTTCAGTAAGGCATTCAATACCGTTCCAGGTATGAGACTAGTAAGTAAGCTGGATAGCTTAGGAGTGGGTCCAAAGGTGGTAAACTGGATAAGAAATTGGCTAAGGGAGAGGCAGCAGAGGGTGGTGGTAAAGAGAGTTCACTCAGAGGAAGGGAGGGTGACTAGTGGGGTGCCTCAAGGATCAGTGCTGGGACTGGTCCTCTTTAATATCTTTATAAGTGACAATAAAAAGGAGCTGGTAGGGAAAGTCTGCCTGTTTGCAGATGACACCAAGCTCTGCAAAACGGTGGACACTCTGGAGGGAGGAAAGGATGAACAGCAACCTGAGAAAACATGAAGAGTCATCAAGGGTATGGCAGCTGGGTTTCAATACAAAAAAGTGCAAAATAATGCACTTGGGACACAGAAACCCAGGGGCGGTATACAGAATGGGGGGGGTAACAACCAGCAAGTAGGAAAGAATGCTGAGGTTGATCATATCGGATGATTTGAAGGTGGCCAGGCAGTGAGATGAGGCAGTATGAAGGGTGAGTGGGACGCAGGTGTGCACAGTGAGGGGTATCTCCAGCAGAAAGGGGGAGGTGGTGTTGCCTCTGTATAGATCGCTGGTAAGAACCCACCTAGAGTACTGTGTCCAGTTCTGGAGACCACATCTCAGAAAGGACATAGACACTGTGGAAGCAGTTCAGAGGAGAGCAACTACAATGGTGCATGGTCTGGATTAGAAGCCCTACAATGAGAGATTAAAGAACCTCAATATATGCACCCTCTAAGAGAGGAGAGAGGGGTATGTGATAGAGACCTCTAAATATCTCACAAGAGTAAACAAGTTACAAGAGAGAAGTTTTTTCAGACAAAAAGGTGTTCAAGGACAGTGGGGCACAGTAAGAAGCTGGAGGGGGTAGCTTCAGGAGAGATGTGAGGAAGCACTTCTTCACAGAAAGAGTGGTGGATTCCTGGAAGTCTTCCAGCGGAGGTGGTGGGGCAAAGACAGTGGTGGGTTTCAAGAATGCATTGGATAGGCATGAGGAACTCTTAGGGAAAGCAAGAGGGGGATGGACTGAAGATCAAGTAGGATCTGCGGTGATACTGTAGGGTGGGAAAAATAGGCAGACTGGGTGGGTCATGTGGTCCTTATCTATTGGCAAATTCTATGTTTCTGTGTTTGGCTCTTCAGAGAAATTAGGCTTTTAGAGGAAACCTCCAGCATGTAGTAATTGATGCTAATCATTAGGGGAATGGATCATCAAAGGAATTACAGGTCTGCAAGATATCATTTTTTTCCGTAACATACGGTCTGTGGGATAGCTTAACTGAGGATGGACAGAACAAGTAGTCATAAAAGATTCTGCTAGAACAAGGCAAGTCTTAACATATGAAAACACAAAGAACTCCCCATTAAAACACACTGCTAGTGGCTTGTATCACGCATTAGTCGTTAATATGTAATTTGCAAAAACATATGCAAATGTCTGCAACTAACCAGGTTTGGAAAAAAAGGATTAGGAAACAACTATTTAAAACCTTTATGGGTTAAAGTTCGAATGTATTCTAACTAGGAACAGCTGAGGCTTTGTCTGTTCCCTAATTTTGTTTTTTGTAAAATGTTTTTTTTTGAGAAATGATTTTTACAACATTTCATACATGGAAACACAAAGTGCATCAGATCATACAAATTATCAGAGCTGTTATTAGATATACAGAATATACGGTAAAGTTATATCCTTGTTTTACACGTTTCCCAGTTTAAGATTCTTGCTGGATGGAAAATCTCTGGAGTTATGTTGCACTAAATAAAGTACATTCAAGGTGATGATGTTAGTTCATGTTTGGGCTAATGTCAAATGTGAAACTTCTTGTGTTTGACACTTGTTTGGATTTACATTTTACCGGGAAAATGCTGTTCTCTGTGGCCTTAATAACTGGGTCCCACACCCTTCGAAAGGTGCACTCTTGGTTACTGTCTTCGTCCCCTAATTTTAAGCAGTTTTCATGGGTTGTGCAGTACATCAAGTTGATTGGCTCAAGAAATCAATATAACTTACCCATAGTTAACCTTTTATCTTTTTATAGGTAACTTTACCCCCCACCCCACCAAACCCCAGATTTTTAATTTAATGTGCTACTGTTGTTTCAACTAATAAAAACATGATTTGAAAGAACAATGAGAAAAAGGGAGAAACTGTTTTTGAAGGTACTTTGCACCAAATAATGAAGTCTCTCACTATGATTGTCTTGACTGAGTCTTTATTAAACTTGATGCAGTAACTTGGCAAGTCTGAACAGCCCTTCTACCTTTCTCTCATTCCTTTATGAACTGTAAGTTTATTATGTGTGCACTGCTTCATAAAATTTTAATAAACAGCGGCATGATTCTCTCTTATTTACAGATTGCATACTTTATGTGGTCTGCAGAGTTGTCAGGGTAGTGGTGCACAAGATAATGTCAACAACACCAGGTTAATGAGATTTTTTTTTATGTAGTGTGAGGGTTTATTTTATCCCCTGCTGGAATTCTGGAATAGAAACATAGAATTTGGCAGCAGATAAGGCCAGCTTGGTCCACCCAGTCTGCCCATTTCCTTACCTAATGGATAAGCTGCAGATCCTAGTTAACCAGCAGCCTACGTCTTTCTACGCCCACCCCCTAGAATTGCCTTATGACTGTCCCATACATGCTTGAATTCAACCACTGTTTTTGACTCCACAACCTCCTCCGGAAGGCTGTTCCATGCATCCACAACCCTCTCTGTGAAAAAATACTTCCTTACATTACTTCTGAGCTGCCCCCCTCTATCTTCAAATTGTGCCCCCTTGTTCTTGCACACCTCTTTTTTTGAAAGATGCTACCCTCTTGGACTTTGCTGAGTCCCTTGAGGAACTTGAACGTTTCTATCATGTCCCTCCTCTCCCTCCTTTCCTCGAGGCTATACGTATTAAGCTGTTTTAGTCTCTCTTCATATGTCTTCTGGTGCAGACCTTGCACCATTTTAGTTGCCTTCTTCTATACAGCTTCCATCCTGTCTATGTCCTTGCGGAGACTGGGTCTCCAGAACTGCACACAGTACTCCAGATGGGGTCTCACCAGCTGTCTGTACAGAGGGATAACAACTTCCTGTTTTCTACTGGTGATGCCTCCCTATGCATCCCAGTATCCCCCCAGGCCTCCTTACTGCCCTCTCACATTGCTTGCCCACCTTTAAGTCATCTGATATGACTACCTCCAGGTTCCTTTCCATTTTTGTTGTTGTTAGTATCTCACCCCCCATTGTGTACTCTTCCCCTGGGTTTTTGTTTCCTAGGTGCATTACCTTGCACTTCTTAGCATTGAATCTAAGCTGCCATACATTTGACCATTCCTCTAGCCTTGCCAAGTCCCTTCTCATCCTTTCCACCCCACCTTGTGCATCAACTCTGTTGCAGATCTTTGTGTCATCTGCATAGAGACATACTTTTCCTTCCAGTCCCTCTGCAATGTCGCTTATAAAGACATTGAAGAGGACCGGTCCTAATACTGAACCCTGTGGTACCCCACTAGTAACCCCCCTTTCTTCAGAGTGGACTCCATTTACTATTACCCTCTGTGTCCTATTCTCCATCCAATTCTTTACCCAGGCTATCATCTTGGGACTCACTCACAGGCTGGCTAACTTGTATATTAATCTTTTGTGTGGGACTGTGTCAGATGCCTTGCTAAAGTCTAGGTAGGCCATGTCCACAGCCCCTCCCTGATCTACTACTTTGGTCACCCAGTCAAAGAAATCTATTAGATTCGTCTGGCATGACCTTCCCGCTGTGAATCCATGCTGCCTTGGGTCCTGTGCCCCTCTGGCCTCTAGGTACTCGACAGTTCTTTCCTTCAGAAGTGATTCCATCATTTTCCCTATCACTGAGGTTAAACTAACAGGTCTGTAGTTTCCTGCTTCTGCCCTGCTCCCACTTTTGTGAAGGGGAATCACATCTGCCCTCCTCCAGTCCTCAGGTACCACCTCATTCTCCCATGATCTGTTAAAGAGGGTAGTCAGTGGTGTCACTAGTTCTACCCTTAGTTCTTTTATAATTCTGGGATGAATCCCATCAGACCCCATTGCTTTGTCCACCTTCAGTTTTAAGAGTTCTTTCAGAACCCTTTCTTCTGTGAAAGGACTGGGATCAACCCCCCTCTCCAGAGTGCTTCTGTTAATTGGATTAGGCATCTCCTCCACTTCCTCTTTTGTGAATACTGAACAGAAGTATTCATTCAGTATCCCTGCTTTATCACTGTCACTCTCTGCCCACCCACCCACCATTCTATTCAGCCTCACTATCCCTCTCTTTGTCTTTCTACGCTCCCTGATATACCTGTAAAAGGTTTTGTCCCCCTTCTTAACTGAGTTAGCTATCTTTTCCTCAATTTGTGCCTTTGCTATTCTGACTACCCTCCCTGCTTCCTTCTGCCTTAACTGGTACAGTTCTCTGTCCTGCTCCGTCCTGTGTTTCCTTATACTTCCTAAATGCTGTCTTTTTCCCCCAACCTTCACCGCCACTTCTTTTGAGAACCGTAGTGGCTTTTTCTTTCATTTTGATTTGTTTATTTGCTTCACATAAAGGCTTGTTGCCTCTGTGATGGCAGTTTTGATATTTGCCCATTGTTGTTGCACCGCTCTTTCTAGCCTGTTTGGTAGTGCTTTTCTAAGGCACTCTCCCATCTTGCCAAAGTCAGCCCTCCTGAAGTCCAGAACCCTCACTATTGTGATATCACTATTGATCTATACCTAAGCAAAACGGCATTACAAATAACCTCAGCACAGAATACATCTAGTTCAGGTCTCTTGGGTTGTTCAGCATTAATGCACTACTTAGTGACCTCACTGCAACAGATTTGTCAGCCATCCTCTCTGCCATGGACATTGAAGTGGCCCTCACGCTGTTCCACTTCTCATTCTCCTCTGTCTTAGACAAGCACACGCATAAGGAATCTTGAGTAAAAACTTCCCGCCTCCCCTGGATTACCACCAGTATCATCGATCTGTGTAAGTCCTGAGACCTTACATGGGCCCACTGCAAATTATTCCTCTCCTCTCCTGACCTCATCCCTCTCCTCTCCTGACCTTATCTCTTACAGGGCTATGAGGAACAACCATATGATGACTGTCCAGGCTGCAAAATTGCACTGTTTTAAGGGCATCTTCCAGAAAAACCTCAACTTCCCAGCTAAGTTCTGGAAGGTTATCCACTCCCTTTTGATCCCCCTGCACAGTCCACTCCCCAGTCTTTGTGGTCAATGGTTCATCCCTGTCTGACCCTACCTCTGTTGCTGCTCACTTCATTGAGTCCTTCACAAGCTGTGCCCTCCCTTCCTCTCTTTCCCCTCTTGCTCCCCTCTCCCACCCCTCACCAGGTTTCCATTTACTCCCTGTCACCATCCAAGAAACCCTGCTCACCCTTTCCTCCCTTAACCCATCAAACTCTAGCCCTGCTGGTCTGGACCCCGTGCTCCTCCACCTCTCAGCTCCTGCCATTGTAGCACCGCCTTTCTCACCTACTCAATATTTCCTTCTCCCTCAGTACTGTTCTTCAATCCTGGAAGTTGGCCAGAGTTACTCCATTTCTCAAAGGGGGTGACCCCTCCTCCCTTGGCCACTTCCATCTCATCTCCCTCCTCCCCTCACTCTCTATGCTGCAGAAGAAACTGGTCCACTCTAGACACTTCAAATTCCTTTCATACTCTTTCTCTCACCTTTCTTGTCTGGTTTCCAGAAGCACTGTTTCACCGTCTCCCCCTGCAGCTTGTCACTTATTCTATCTTCTCTTGGATGGATCAGGAGCACATTACAGCCACTATATTCACTGATCTGGCCAAAGCCTTCAATTCAGTGTCCCATCCATTCCTTGTAGAGAAGCTGAGTTCTGCTGGCCTCTCAGCTCCTGCTGTTGCTTGGTTCTTTTCCTACCAAATGGGCCAACAGCAGTTGGAACAGGTTGGAGGCACCCTGTCACCTCCCCTTCCTATCTAGGCTGTGGTCCCACAGAGCTCCATCCCAGGTCCCATCCTTTTTCCATCTTCCTGAACAACCTCCTCTCTACCTGTGCCATCTCACATATTCACATGTATGCAGATGACACAGGTATCTTTACTTCCAGTCCCTTCACTGCAGCTGTGGAAGACCTGCTCCAGAGTGACTTCAGCAGCATTCTGCACTGGTTCCAATCCAATCAATTTAGAGTCAACACCAAGAAATAGTGTCCATGACCTTTGGTACCAGTCAGAAACTGGCCAGACTCACTACCTCCCTCCCCCCGCCATTTTCACCACTCTGGATGGCACTCCTCTTGAAGCAGTTCAGTGCTTAAAGTTCCTTGGAGTGTGGCTAGGCAGTAACCCTGACTTTTCAGCCCACATCAATGCTATCCATACAAAACTCCATTCCAAGCTCAGTGTCCTGTACCGCAACAAGGACTGCGTATCTCTGCATGTCTGCAGGAAGCTTGTTACCAGAATGGTGCTCCCTATCTTCAACTGTGTGGATGTAGATTATGGCTCTGCCCCTTCCACTTCTTTCACCAGACTGGACACCCTTTGCAACTTCTTCTGCCAATTTGCTAAAACTCCCCCCTCGCACTCATCACTGCTCACTGTATTCATCCCTATCCATCCTCTCTTTGCCCTCTGGTGACCAAGCTCACTCTACCTTGGTCATATCCAAATACTGGTTTGGTTCCCTTCCCTCTTACCTCTCTTCTCCCAACTGCTCCCTCCTTCATGCTCCCTCCATTCCAGGGAGCATCGCACTTTCTCCACTCCTCACCCCCGCTCCTCTGCTGGGCAATCTGCCTTCTCCTATCAACTTCATTCACTCTGTAACCAATTCCCTCTCCACCCTCAGCCTCTTCCCTTCCCCTGGCTCCCTCAGGCACCAGCTGAAACTCCAACCCCTTCCCACTTGTTACTGCTACTTTCCCTCCTGACACCACCTCCCTGACTGAGCCTTAACCATCCTGATAAGCAGGCAGCTGGGTCCCCGCTCCTGCCTTAGTTTCAGTTCCACATCACTACAGTTTTTTCCCTTCATTATGAGGTCAAGCAATAACTCACCCTTCAGGTCAATCACCTGTTGGCAATAATGTTCTTTTTCTGTTCCAAAATAGGTTTTTATTTATTTTCAGGCAAAAATAACAAAACTATAAATCCATCATGAAACATATACACATTCTAAAACATATAAATATAGGAACAATATTTCAAGCAGGAAAAAGTAATATAGAATGACCTACATACGCTAATTTCAAAATGTAGACAAAACCGTCTAATTTCAGAGTTTAACAGAGGTTAAAGATATCCTATGCAATGATAGGGTATTATTTAGAAAAGGAGACCAAATCTTTTGAAAAGTTTCCAATCTGTCAATGACAAGACAGCTGATTATTTCATTATTTGACAGAAATGTCACTTGATCAAACCATTCTTTTAAGGGAGGCAGGCATTTAACTTGTTCACTGAGTATTGCTGCCACTTCTGAATAGGCACTTATTAGGTGTTTTTATTGAGCTGTACCACACTTTATTCTCAGCAGATATAATTTTTTGTATTTATTCTTATTTTGTACTAACTTTATATCAATTATTGTTCAAATGTTTTGCTATTTATGTGTTGTGCTGCTATTTTTCCACTGTTCCCTTCCCTGGGTTGCAGAAACAAGCCTTAGCTCACTGTGCCTCTTCTATTTACCAATTTTCAAAGAAATAAATAAAAGTGCAGAGGAAAGGGTTACCTGGACAGGGCATTGTCAACAACGGCAAGTTTCAAAGAAAACAAAATAACACATACCTCAATAATGCAAAAGACCTCAGTGATACAAAGCATCATGGGATGTGTATGCAGATCACATGCAAATATAGAGTGTCTGTGTTTCAGGCAGGAGTGCATGGTGCCACAGGGAGAGGACCATAATGCAAGTCAGAGCTTCTCCCCATCTCACACTCCCCCATCTCCAAACACACAGTGGTATGCTGGCACAGGGTCCAGTAGCAAACCGGATGGCCTGACCTGGACTGATGCCACTATGTGACATCTAAAGGGCTTGTCTTGTTGGCTGTGATCTCCTCCTAGAGGTTTCTGCTCTGTAGATGTCAGCACCATATGGGTAAACTATTGGCTTAGCATGGTAAAGATGGGAGGTGCTGCCCCCCCCCCATCGATAAGGCAGCAGGTTGGGTGGGAGCAAAGGGGGAAAGTCACAGTAAGGGAGAAGGAGGAAGGATTGCAACAAAATGAGAAGACTGATGAATAGAATTTAAAAATATCAGCCTTTGTAACACTCCCTGCAATCTGTTGTTGTGCTGAATACGTGCTCAGTGTCTCCATGGTGCTAGTAGCACTCTCACTCCAGCTCTTTTGGGGGAGGAGCAGATGAAGTGAATTAGATGAGGCAGCTCCAGCAAATGGACAGCACTGCCTTTATGGAGTTTATCTAGAGAGATCGCTCAATGGAAAAGAATTGACCCATCTCGCTAGAGACCCACAGACGCGGAATCATTTACTGAAAGTCATAGCACCTTAAGAAAAAAACATGTTATTGATTCAGAATGACGCTTACAAGAAATCTAAATTAGGTGCTTGGAACAAAACTCCCCATATTCTGCTGTGATGCAGGCTTCTGCTCAAACTGAAATGTTGGGTTTTGTTAACTTGACAGCACTGTTTGTATACTGTGAGCACGTATCAGTACTGTTGTGTGTTTGAGCAGTATGCAGATGAAAGGACAGTTCAACATCAAATACAATTTTTTTTATTCATGTTTTGGTTTCCTATTCTCCCCGCAGGAGTTTGATCTGCCATTACTTCCCTTCTGATGTCTTCCTTTGTGCTAGTTCCAGCCACCCAAGCCTCAAAGGGAAGTCACTGGGTGGCTGTGTTGTTATGGTAATTTTGGAAGTTTTGGGAGAGATTTCCATTTGCCAGTACTCTTGGCATGACAGCCTTGGTGTGTGTGTTGGGGGGGGACACACAAAAATTGTGGTGTGAAGACTTGAACCTGCAGTCTGAATTTGCCCTGACTAGTAAATGTCCTGAAAGTCTTGGGGTGGGGGGCAGGGGAGACCATGGCTTCTGGCACAGTTGTTGATGCAGCACCAGATTCCTAGAAGATGTGGACACAAACACAATAGTATGATTCGGGGTTTCTAATTTGCACTGAAATGTCACTGGAGGCATGCATTTGTGGCCAAAAGTTCAATTTTTACAGCAATGTGCATCATATAGTTGCAAATCAAATTTGGATCTGAAATTTATTTTAATAATTCACATTTTATTCCCTTGACTCATGTATTACTTCCTTCTCCTCCTGTACATTGGTGGGGGGATACAGTTTCTGACTTCTCACCTACACAACTGCTCAATCCCAGACAACTCCAATCCACAGCCTTGCTATTGTCTTCTATTTCTCTATGACTTGCCCCCTCACAGCATGGTCCCAGTTGGCCAGCCTCAGACAACCTAAGATGAAAGAGTTGGTGGGGTGGGTCATCAATAGTTCTGAGGTCAGTGGAGGAACCATTGCACAACGTCGGTAGTGTTTTACTCCCTATAATCTCTCCCACCATCAAGGTATCCCCTGCAGGCACCTGTGCTGCTGTCCAATGGGCAAGGGGTGGCTGATGTCATGTGTTCACTGACAACATCAGTACCTCACCTTTCTCACATGGTAGGAGATGCTTGAGTAAGGGATAGACTAGCTCCTTCACCAGGAATCAGTGCTTGGTTCCCCTGGAAGTCACTGGCTCAGGATCTCCACTGTGGTGAGCAAAGTTCACAGCCAGCATCACCAGGCTGGGCTTGCATCTGATTTCTGATTTGAATCTGGCTAGATGGACACAGAAATCTGGTCCTACTTTTCCACACAGAAAGACAGACATCCAAATGATGTTTATAAAATGTCAGGAAGAAAATGGCTCCTGAGATATACTGAACCCCACTGCTTGACCTGCTGGCTTATAATCCAAAAAGACAAAGATTCTAAATGTGTAATTTGTTAGTATTTACCTTTTGTGACTACACTTAAGTTTTGCATGGTTTGAAACTTTTTCAAGGAAGCATATAAAAGTCCATAATTTAATGATTACAATAAATATATTCACAGAAAATCTAGGTGGGTCAGCTGCCCTGATGGCATGCAGGCAACTGGAGTTAAGAGGGACGTCAGTCGCCATGTTGGGAGAGAGGCAAGGCTGTAGGCAACTGGAGTTGGAGAGTGCACTTCAGTCACAGTGTCTGGAGACAGGCAAGGCTGCTGGTGACCGGAGTACAGGAGCAGACTTCGACTGCTGTGTTGGGAGATAGGCAAGACTGCAGGTGACCGGAGTACAGGAGCGGACTTTGACTGCTGTGTCAGGAGACAGGCCAGGCTGTAGGCAGCCGCTGGAAGGCAGCGCACCTCAAAAACGGAGAGAGGTGACAGAAGGTGCCTGCACTGCAGCAACCCTTGTGAGGAGACCAAGGAGCGTGCTCTTTCCACAGGGGCACACTATATGTCCAAGGCTGTAGGGCACAGCTTATGCCAGAGGAGGAGAGAGGGAAGTAAGAGGTGAAACTCGGGGGGAAAGTCCCTGCTGTCTGCAGGACTGCACAAACAGTCTGAACAGGGTACTTCCCTGAGTCGATGGCAGGGGCAAGGGATAAAATGTATATGAAAGTCTACGTAAGTGGGTCAAGAATGTGGTCCCCTTTTTCCCTTAGCTGAGGTGCTGTCCATGGTGCTGATGTGTCTTCTGAGAAAGCTGACCCTCCCCAGCCTCCTTTTAAGCAGATTTGTCCTTATCACAGACAGTCCTGGAGAGATGCTGTGTTTTATAAATCTAAATGAGTTCTACTAGAGTAACTGCATAAATAAATGTTCAGTACTTATCTGCAATATAACTGCTTTTGTAAGAATGAATCACAGCTATGGGTAAAAAAGGGAGAACTGCTATCATCGGGCAATACTTTTTTACAAATTGTTGCTTAATCTAGGACAGGGGTTCTCAAATGGTGAGGCCAGCCTCCTTGGGGAGGCCCCAACCTGTTCAAGGGGAGGCTCAAGTGAGTCTGAAAAAGTACAGTATTTAAATTTTGAGTGTTATGTATTTTGTGTGAAGAGATGAAGCAAACTGAAAGAGGATAATAGTAGGTGAATTTTATGTATTTATTTACTAATAGGTGACAAGAGAAGGTGAATGAGCCAAGGCTCATTTCAGGTGTACCCGGGGAAGGGTAGGTAGTGATTATATTTCAAAAAGGTAACTGCAAAACAATCAAGAAATACACAATAAACAATAGTGCAAATAAATATGAACAGTAAACTAATAATGAGTGGTGGTAATTGATCAATTTGTAGACTGATGGCAGAACAGCCCAAATACAAGGGCTGAGCATAGAAGTGCTAAGAGCAATAGCAGGAAGTAGCAAAGTAATCCCAGAGAAGTTGCTTAGGAGCAGGGAAGGAGGGGGAGAGGCAAAGCATGTAGGAAGGTTATTTCATATAGAGAGGAAACGGAGAAAGTAGTCTGACCCATGAAGGTAGTGCAACAAGGGGTAACAATGGTTCAAGAATAAAAATAGTGGAGCAAGAAGGCTGGCCGGGGAGGGGTTACAATAAACTAAATAATAATATTCATTTTATTTATTTGTTATTCAGATGGGCACAAGAGCTCTTTTTCAAAGGTTCCACATCAGTATAAGAAAGAACTGAATGTGAGCCAAGTACTCAAAGGGGTTTCAATTTATTCATGGTGTACTGCGCAAAGTACAGCATGTTATTTTTCCTTGGGGAGGCCCAAGATTATTTCAGTTTTTGGGGGAGGCTCAGAATCTTTTCCATGGATTTGGGGAGGCTCACTGTGACAAAGTCTAAGAACCATTGATCTAGGACATCAAAACCTTCTGCAGTAAGAGCTAGTCTCCCAGTTCTCCCACCTGCTGCTATTCTTAAAAGGGTTCAGAACCTGCAAAATGCTGTTCTTGAAAATGGAATAAAAATAAAAAGACTTGTAAGGGCTTGCCAGTGGTTTTCATTATTATTATTATTTTTTCATTTTACAGTCTTCTTTCTACCCGGGCTAATCCAGCTGAGAGGCAGTGGGGTGTCATCAGTGGGGTTCTTGATTCTACCCCTTTGTTTTTCATTTATTGCTTATGCTGTCTTCCTGTTTCTGGTTCCCGGCTCCTCTTGAAGCCTCTGACTCCATCCTACTAGCCCCCAACTACCTCACTTGCCATTCTTCATGGGCATGCAGCTCTCCCCCCCCATGGTGGGGAATGGGGTAAAGAGGATATACCCCTGAATGTGCCAGACTTTAGTAGGTGCAGAGAGGAACTGCTGAGGAATATATTTATAAAATGGACTTCAGTATTCTCCTGAATCCTAGTAACTTGATTAGTCAAAACACATCTCCTGACCATTCATTAATTCCCAGTAAATGCACGGTTTGTCACCAACCTAACATAATCTACATAGCAACAGCCTAACTGCACAAAATAAAACCTTTTTCCATTACAAAATAAAGCTTTTCTCATTTTTTAAGTGCAATACCCCACTTCAGGACACACATTTCTTGGGCATTAATGTACTTCTCTTGAGAATTAATGTATATCCCAGGTGTGTTGGAAGTCACAATATCACACATTACCTGATAATTTATTAATTCCCAGTAAATGCACAGTTTGTCACTGACCTAGCATAATCTACTGAGCAACAGCCTAATCACAAAAAAATAAAAAAATGTTCCAACTTCCATTTTATAAGTGCAGTAAACCACTTCAGGATGTGCATTTGTTAAGAATTAATGCACTTCCTAGGCACATTAAAAGGCACTGAGCCATTGGCCTTGTGCCTTCCAATTCATCCAAGGCATGCATTAGTTCTCCAAAAATACATGTCCTGTCATAGGTCATATATATATATGTATATTTACTTTGCAAGAAAGCGACATTAATGCAGACATTAGGGATGAAAATCATTAGGAATCTGGGTCTCTGGAGTATTGGTGTATCAGTGGTGGGGTCTTACTTGGGGTTCTCAAACCTAATGCCCACCCCCCAGCCCATAACCTCCTGTCTGACGCATAAGATACAGCTCCAAGTGCCTCATAGTGATACCGTATGGCCAACAAAATGTGTCAGACCTTTCCTCATGCAGAGCCCTACGGGTCCTGTGTGAAGACATCACATTTGACCTTGTCTGATTAGGGAAGGGGTGGGCATTAGGGTTGACAACCCCAAGTAAGACTCCACCACTGATTCGCCAATACACCAGAGACCCAACTCCCTAATGCTTTTCTTTTCCCATCTTTGTGCACTTTGTGTTCTACAACCCTAATGTCTGCATTAATGTAGTTTTTTTGCAAAGAATTTCCTTCCATTTTGTAATAGTGGAATTGTATCCTCATTTGCATTTGGGATCTGTGTAAAATGAAATAAATACGATATTGAAGACAGTCATGATGCAGTGCATGGGCCCAGGAGGCCTCAGCACGCATGCCAATACCATGTGAGTAAGGTTCCCTAGCCCACCACAGGGTGTGGCGTCTGGCCAAAACATTGCTCTCTCCCTACCCAGGCCGAGGCTGGTGCAGCATGTTACCCAGTAGTGCAAAGGACATCCCTGCAAATGTTACTTAATACATTTTTGGTTTTTTAGTATTTTGACTCCAAACTTTCAACATAGTCTTATGACCCCACCTCATAAACCCCGTAGGTGAACATTTTCAAATTTGTGATGAAACGCCATTCCATGCCACAGGAGCGAAAACACATTTCAGACAGCATGTGAAAAATGACAGCTGTACTGTTCATGAGGAGTAGTGTGAAAAAAATTACTATGTTGAAATTTGATCAAAATAATAAAAAAATACCAAAGAACATGACGATGTGTGTAAAAAATTTAAACAAGCCATAACTCAGCTATTTTTGAATTTTTTCAGATGGACTTTTTGTCTGACCATCATGAACACTGGTGGTGACATTTTGTTATTTGGTCCTGAAAGGTGATTTCATGCAGCTACCGAGAAATCACCTTCCAGGTCGAATTAATGAAATGACAGTGCCAGTGTTCATGAGGTGGGGTCCCAAAAAGGCCATGTTGAAAATTTGGTGAAAAAATTCTAAAAAATGACAAAAGTATGAACGTAAGTTCAAAACACCATTGAAATACATAATAGGACACTTACCTTTATTCCTCAGTTCATGGTTCAACTTTGACGAGTGCAGATGTGTCTCGGTCCACAGATGATGACAGCATAGGACTCTGGTAGGTGGTATATATAGGGTAAAGGGGGTGTGGGGTGGTGGGTGCTCAATGGGAGGGTCAGGATGGGGGAGGGGGATGGTGGCAATTATTAGGGATGTAAGTTTGTCATGGCAGTCATACACATCATGGACTCCATGACGTTTGGTCTTTATTCAGGACTTCCAGGACTTTCACTATGGTCATCAAAACAGCAATGATGACAGTGCCATGGCGTTTACTAATGTTTACTAATGATTTGTTGAACAACCAATGGGTCATTAAAACCTCATCCATGACAAACTTACATCCCTAGCGATTATCCTGATTTGCCTGTGGAAGTGCAGGGCCCTCTGGGCTCTGCTCTCCCTTCCCTCCATAGATGCATACATGTTGGTTAGATGCATAAATGTGTGCTGCTGAGGGCCCTGCACTTGCATTTGCAGCAAAACAGCAACCAAATGTTCAGCATAGCCTTCTAATTACCCCACCTCATGAACCTTGATATGGACATTTTTAAAAGCTCCTTCAAAACATTAAAAAGCAACTATTCCAGTAATTTAAAACTTTCCCACCAAGAACACCATAGAAGGCTTAACTGACCCATATTCATATGCTGGCAGAATTTTAATTTTTAGGTGTCCCTATTCTGAAATGGAAGGAATCGTATTTTGGCTCCATGGAGCTGCATCACGCCAATCCATTTCACTTCCTGGTACCTTCTGAAAATCTGATCCACCCCGATCCTCCCCCAAGCTATCATGTTTGTTGATGTCACTATACAGACAGCACAGGGGTGCGCTACATAGAAATAAATGGGGCCGTTTTTCAAAGTCCGTTTTCGGTATTTCAGAAGGTCATCATGAACAAATTAAGGGCAATACTCAATTAACAATGTACTTCCATGCCCTGTGCTCCCACTCCTCCATAGATGCATACATGCATGTTGGTGTGAAAGCATTTCTGCCCAAACAGCAACCAGACTGTCAGCATAGCCTTGCTATTACACCTCCACATGAACAGTGTGCTGAAAATGTTCAAATCCACACTGCAGCATCATTCCACACTACTTCAACATCATTCCATGCCACAGGCAAGAAAACACACTTTGGCCAAGATTTAAAAAATGACAGCTGTCACATTCATGAGGTGATGTAAAAAAAATGGCTATACTGAAAATTTGGCTTGAAAATATTTAAAATCACAGAAGTTATGAGCAAGCATAGTTAAATTTAAATGCATGCCCATAACTTTGCTGTTTTTACATATTTTGACACCAAATTTGGAACATAGCCTTCTTCTGACCCCACCTCTTGAACAAAGGCAGTGAACATTTTTAAATCCCGCCCAAAAGGTAATTTTGCCAAGCAACTGTGAAATCACCTTTAGGGTCGGATTTGTGAAACTCCACTGACATTGTTCATGAGGTGGGGTCCCCAAAAGTCCATGTTGAAAATTTAATGTCAACATATGCAAAACTGGCCAAGTTATGCTTCAACATTGAAAACCCCATTGAAATACATTGAACTGCATTTACCTTAGTTTCTCATATTGCAGTCACCAGTTCAGACAGCAAGACGTGTCTTTTTTTTTAACCTTGTATTTATTCTCCTGCCTGCACTGTCTCTCCACTCTTTCAGCCCCCCTCAAGTAGCCTTCCACAATGGCGCTCGGTGCCCCCAGGAGTGTGCTCTTAGAGTGCTTGTTCGCTCAAGGACCCTCAGGTATCCCGCTATATCCCCCGGGCAGGGCGAGGGAAGGATGCCCCAAACCTTCCCCCTCACAACGGTGGAGCGAATGGGACACAGTGGGGTCTGCCCTCGGTGAGCACCCGCGACATGGTCCAGCTTGCAGGAGAGTCATCACCTAGGAGTGACGGGCTCCATTTTCACTTGTTCTGGTGAACCCCCGTCCCAACATCTGCATGCAATGAGGGTCAATGAGCACAGAGGCGCACTGAGATGCATCTCTTGCTCGCCCCCTCTGCCAACGTCAGCCCTGTCCCCTGTGCTGCTACTCCCTCCTACCGCACCATTTACCCGGACTCCCTTAGGTGGTGGTATTGTGGCAGGAGCCTGCAGGTAACCCTCCCCAGAGAGGAGAGCAGCCATTGGGTGCTCAATCCCTCTCCACCCCAGCCGACCCCAGCGGCCGTGCCTCGCTCCCAACACGGAGTCGCAGTGCAGGCGCAGGTAAGCGCCTCAGCGCCAACCCTCAGCACCACCGGGCCAGCAAGACATGTCTTTGGAGAGTGGATCTTGAACCTGTGACCAGTTTGGGTATGTGTGGGGGTGTACTGGGGGGGTGGGATGGTGGGTGCTATGTGGGGGTGGGGAATCTTTTTATGTTTGTTATGAAAAAAATAATCAAGGACAGTTTTCTTTATTTTAGGTACAGACAGTGATTGGCTGTCAGTTTTGTAGCTTTTGATTTTTTTTTTTTTAGGAAAAACAGAAACAAGATGGCGTCAAATGAAAAATAAATATTCCAATACGAAACAAGATTCCTTTTTCATTTCATACAGCTATCCTGAAGTGCTTACTGAGCATGCACAGAAACATTTTTTTTTTCAAAATTTAAAAATTAAATAACTTTGAAACAGAGTATTATTTTTTCACTAGACTAGCAAAAGGCACATCTGTGGGCTAGTCTCTTTCTGCCCTGAAAATTTCAGACCAAGATTCCAAACCCTCTGGGCTGTGGGCAAGTTCAAAGAAAAACCCAGCAAAGTCTATTAGTGAAAAGTCAGTTTTTCTCCTCTCCAGAACTGAGAAACCACACATCCGCCTGGAATGTAACTTGGCACATCCAGAGATTGTTTCACCCACTGCGTGGCAACATGAATCTGGTCACCATAAATTAGGGAGCTAGAAACATGTCACCCGCAATTACTACGGCCCCACATTGTGCTGCAACTCGGCTACGGTGACAAGGGCAAGCACAGGAGAAGAATTGTTTTTTGTGTGGGGCTTTGCTTCCCACACCCCTCGATGCAGGGAGCTCTGACCCACCGCAACCCTCGACACTAGTATAACATCCTCTATTTATGGGCATGAGTGGACTGGAGGAGAGCAGTGCCGGCGGTGAAAATGGTTATCAGTGCAGGGCGTTGCAAAATCCAGCATGCCCCTGTCACTCAAGACCTTTTCTCATCGCCCTTATTATGGCACCCTAATTGCGTTGCCCACCTAATGATATACCCCGGAGATCTACCCAAGGCGATGGTGCATGCAAATTTTCATGCAAATCCATTGAACAGCTGGGAAGTTATAAAAGTGCAAAATTTGGGATTTAACATTGAAGTGCCTACTAAACTCTAAGTATAGGGGCATGAGCGCATCTCTGTGATATACAGTATATCTATATATATAAAAAATGTTTCAGACAGGTAACTCAAGTGGTACTGATAAATAAAATGAGGGAAAGCACTCCTAATGTAGTAAAGTGGAGAGGTATAGTAAGGACAGGGGGGGCTTCTGAGTGGTTAAAATGAGGGATGTCCCTCTAATGTAGGACAGTTAAGAGGTATGGATGGAGGGGTTTGAGTGGTAAAATTTGGGACATTCCTCCTAATGTGGAACAGTTGAGAGGTATGGACGGAGAGGTAAAAAGTGGTAAAATGAGGGGTGTCACTTCTTATGTGGAACAGTGGAGAGGGACAGGAGGGGTACTGAGTGGTAAAATGAGAGGCATCCTTCCTGATATGGGACAGTAGACAGGAAGGTACAGAGGGGTACTGAATGGTGAAGTGAGGGGCATCGCTCATAATGTGACACAGTTGATGGGTGTGGGTGTAGCTCTGAGAGGCAGAATGAGAGGCATCCTTCCTTATGTGGGCTAGTGGAGAGGTAAGGACAGTGGGGTCCTGACTAGTGAAGTGACGGGGTATCCAGTGATGATAGTGACTGAAAATGAACATCTACAGAAATATCGACTCATTTTCATCATTATCATTTTGGGCTACCCTACAAGGGTAGTGACCCTATGCAAAAGCAAGCATAGGGAAGGGAGACCGGAAGGGGGGAATAGTAAGGGGAAGGGGAGGGAGGGGCAGGAAAGGGGTTTATGGCTCATGTACCTGCTACTGCCGAGCTAGCCATGTGGTGTGGTGGTGTGGGTGGCTAGCTCTGGCACAGCAGGTACTGGGTTTGGGGCTGGGGGACTGGGAGTGTAGAAATGTTGCTGCTGCCTGTGGGACTTAATTATTTTTTTTAAATCCCAACTGTGCCCTCTCCCCAACATGCAACCCCTGGAGTTGAGAATCTTAAGTCAGGGGTGTGTGGGGGGTGCAGCAGGGGCACAGCCCCCCTGCAAAAACACTTTTGGTTTTTCCGGATGTCTGGTTGCCAGCAATTGAATATCACTAATTTCCTTTTCAGCAATATACACTCACCATAATAGCGATTGCTGTTTTGCGGTCGCTATTATGACATGGAACCAAATGAGGGCTATCCTTCCTAATATGGGGCAGTAGAGAAGCATGTATATAAGGGTACTGAATGGTGAAATGAGGGGCATCCCTCCAGTTGTGCGATAGTGGAGCAGTGTGGACAGAGTGATTCTGTGGGGTTAAATGAGTGCAGTCCATCCCAACATGGGACTGTAGAGAGGCATGCACAGAGGGATACCGAATGGTGAAATGAGGGATATCCCTCCTGTTGTGGAACAGTTGAGAGGTATAAAATGGCTACCGAGTGGTAAAATGAGGGGTATCTTTTCTAAAGTGGGACAGTTGATGAGTATGCACCCAACCCATACTGGGACCTTAGCTAACTCACTCACCCTTTCTCTTTGATTTCTGATCTTGTCAGCACCATCACAGCTCAAGAGGAGTATATTATAACATTCAGCACTATCGATCCCTAGCCTTTCAAAAGCACAAAATTCATTGCAGGAAAAAAATACAAAGAAATAGTTTTGAAATATAAAGGGGAAAAATAAACATTTTAGAAGTGAGCACAATGAATCCATTAAAATGTGAACTGTGATACAGAGCTCTGAAGCCTTGGTCTTGATGAGAAGCTATCCAGCCTGTCCATGGAGTTTTTCAACAGTTGTACAAATAAGCCAGGGATGCAATGAATCACCATCCATTTCCTGGCGACACTTAAGGCAGATAGCAGCACAAAAATGTATTAATAAATATTAGAAATTATTTTTTATCTGGCAGAGTTGACCTACCTGAGAATGTAAATTTGGGACCAGTGCCCCCAAGTTAGCCTGTGGGTAGTTTGCTCCTTCTGCCCGGCACTGGGGCTTTGAATAATACTTTTAAAATGTAATCAGTGACATATTACTAATTACTTCATGTAACAAAAACCTGTTACTATTAGCTTTGGATTAAGTTTGCAGAAAATAGTTGTAAATCATGCACGTTGGCAAATGTCTCAGTTGGCTTGAAACATGGAATGGCAATCTACAGCCACTTTAAACGGAAGTCAGGTCACTGTTAATGTATGACATCATTCTGATGAGCCACGTGCAGACGAGAACAGTAGCTAAATGTGGGTCAAGTGATTGGGACCATGGCAGCAAGCAGCACAGGGCTGTCTAGTCCACTAGCAACTTGGGATTTTGTCCTGAGTCAGAGCTATTTATATTTATTTATCTAGTTATACATGTATGTCTGTATTTAAAATTTGGTAACTGGTAAAGGCACACTAAGCCTAGCTTGTTTCCAGGTATAGCCCAGGAGGGGCTGCAGCAGGGAGTGTACCATTTAAACAATCCCCCTCGGACAACCTGAAGGATGACTCAGTCTGTAACTTAGTCTAACTCCTGTTTCTTATACTTTCGGAATTGTCATTGCCTGATTGTTTGTACAGCTTGTTTGTGGTGTAATTCTAGGCACTCGATTTGAAATCTGTATTTTGTGTACCTTGTTTGACATGTGGCTTCCTGGTCACACATTAAAAATAGGCATGTATTTTTCTAGCATGCTTAGCTGGTTAATAAAAACCAATGCCCCTGGAATTCTGCAGTTCTGCGGCCACAGAGTTTTCTGCAGAATATGTATAGTGCTGTAGAATTTATTGTTCCTGGTGAATTTTAATTCAAATACCAGTACAGAGTTTTTCCATAGTGCCTGGCTCCCTTCTCCATCTCATTTATCCTGAAGCCCCTCCTCCATGCTCGGCATGTGATGTCATCAATGACATCACATCATAGTTTAGTCAATGGCAAGACTGCATTCTATCACAGAACTAAATAAATTGTCATGCAGGAATCAAAAAATACTGCTGCAGAAGCCTAGGAGCCCTGCCACAGAAATCAGTGTTAGGTGCAGCAGATCACAAGGGCCCCTGATAATAAACATTTGAAGGGGAGCCGCTTAAACTATTCGAAGGCTAAAAAGCTGCTAAAGCAAGCTCAACACAGGGGTTAAAAAGGCATCTTACAAGTCAGGTGAAAATCAAAAATGGAATAAAAAGGCAAAGATACAATAGGTAAAAGATATCACCATAATGTGCACTGTGCTGTGCTGCTGCTTTACAGACCTTGTTGGATTTGATTTTCCACCACTCAGAATGAAGGTGATGCAGCCACTCCAAGGCACTATTTGTCCATTCTGCATGGCTGTTCTCCATCACTGTTGTAAATTTTTTTTACTGCAAGCAAAACCTTGTCATGGCCTGAAATGCCAGCTGCCTGTGACATAAATACTTCATGAAGCTATGAAACAGTAGTGTTTTTTCAAAGATCTGTATTTTACTTTTCAAAAGATTGTCAATATCCTCCTGACATGGAACAGATATGTGATCACCACATACACATCACATCTCCGTAATATATCACAGTTCATGTCAGAATACATCTAAAATATATTTCATTCATATTTAGTCCATAATGATCAATGACTGGCCAGTTCACCCAATGGTCAAAGACCAGAGTGGTTATGTATTTGTGTAATAATAACTGGGTATCATTTTTTCTCTAATGGAAACCCAGTTTGTAATTCACCATTATAAAGGAGTGTTTATAATGGCAAACACATGCCGGGTTTACCTTGTCCTGCTCTTGTGCCAGTCGCCGCTCATTCCTTCTTCGCCGGACTCCATGGCTTACCACTGGAGACTGCACCGCCACTCGGACTTAAAAAAAATAGCTGGGCTAAAACTGTTTAAACTGGGCTACTTTCTTTTTAAATGCGAAAAAAATGCAAACTAAATGTTTCTTTCAGCAGCTGTGTCCGCCTGTGGACCCCGATGAAACCCAGTTGGACTGCGGCTGCAGAGACATCTTGTTATTTTATATAATTGCTGTGCCAAAAAAAAAAGATACCCAGCAATTATATAAAGTAAAACATGATGTTGTGTGTAAAACTTGAATTTTAAATACACCCTCAGTGTTGAATGCTTAAAAGCTTCACTCTCATGTAGCCTCCATCACCTCAGGTGTGTGTAAAATTTACGTTAAACACACAACCCCATATATTATTCTATTTTTTGCATTCCTCCCCCACAGGCCTTATACCTTCAGCTACAGTCAACCTCCTTGCTTCAACATTTCTCTTACCTGCTGCTAAAATGACATCTCCTATGGATCAACCCCGGCCCCTTCCTGGTGGAGACACTGGAAAGAATGTAAGCCAGCACCTGTAGTAACACAGCAAGATCCAGTAGCATCAGAGGATTAAAAAGTTGAAAGGTACTCCAGCTCTATCTTGTCTACCCCTCCTGATGCACAGGAGTGACTACCCAATGTGAGAATGGGACAGATGGAAGCATGTCAGGTAGAATGCTACATGGACCTCTGCTGGTGCTGTGTAACCCTCAACAGAGTAATACTGTTTCTACTAGTGGTGAGGCAGAATTGGTTCTAAAAACAGAACCCTCTGAACTTGACTGGTTGTAGAGTTTAGAACAAAAGATGTTGTCATGTTTCTTTCAGGAATGAACAGTCCAAGAGATACAAAATGCTAATGAGCAAGTAGCATACAATTTGCATATTTTCTAATGAGCAGTTAGCATATAATTTGCATAAATGATGTGATTTCAGAATGGGTTCCAAAATGTGAAGATGCTTGAACGTTTTTCCCCATTATCTGTTTTTGCTTCTCTGTCCCCAGGTCCCTGTGGCACCCCTACAGCCTGCCACCTATCTTTGCATGGACTTAACCAGTTCTCCACCACTTACCCAGGACCACCCATGTTGGTGAGTACCCTACCATGTCAGTCATGGGGTTCCTGCATGGGGTGCAGGATAGCACCAGGGCATGTTCCTCTGGCTTTTTCACCCTGGGGCATCGGCTTGTAATGACGCAAACACACGTGCATGATGGCCCGCCTGCATGCCAGCATCTATCCACAGTCCCTCCCCTTCTGGTGGGCTTGCATGCATTACTACCTAGGCACTGCCTGGCAGCTGTCTCACAGTGAGATGCCAGGCTCTCCCCCCTCATGGCATGAAAGTTGTCACTCGGATACTAGAGCCTCCATGCCCCAGCTGACCCCTGATGAATCATGCTAGTTTCCAAACCCTGTTTACCAGATTCCCGAACAGTAGCCCTCCCACTGCATCAATGGGGTGGGCCCCTCAGTCCTTAACACCCCCACCACCAGACTTACATAGTTCATACATATGTGACTAATCAATGCACTAAGACAGTGTGGGTAGCTTTGTTTTTTTCTTCTTATCCCTTACTGAAGGGAAATTTGTGCAAAAATGGATGGTTCAGCTATGAAAGTGACATGCAAAGTATTTTTTTTTGTATTTGTAAACAGTTTTTATTGAACATGTCTGCACAACCCAGTACGTTACAGAATAAAGAAATTTCTTGTTGTGCCAATATAGAGTTGGGTCTTGATTTTTCTTTCAAGGTTTGCTTGTTAACATTCAAGGCCCTATACAGTTTAGGTCCAAGTTACCCAGAAAACCTGCTGACATCCAACACACCTGCCCTCACCCTGCAATCCACCAGTGTGGGCTTGTGCTGTGTTCTTGCCTTAGACAGCCTGGGGACTGGGCCTGTGGGGATGCTGCCCCATTTCTCTGGAACTCCCTGCCAGAGAGAGTGAGATCTGCCCACACGGTAGAAGCCTTCAGGCACCAGTGAAGAACATATCTGTTTGCAAAGGCCTTCCCAGATTAATTTTATGATTGTGTATTTACTACATAATTTGATTCTCTGTAATTGTTTTATATTATTTTATTATTGTAAGTGCTCTGAGCCTTTGGGTAGTAGGGTAAACTTGCTTTTACACTTATAAAGTCAATCATGTATCCTTTTATAATGTAGCTTGGGTAACTACACCCCCCACCCACTCTATGGGTACAGCATGAGGGGGGCCTACCACCCATCAAAATATACATAAGTAACTTCTGACACACCAAGTATGACTGATACTTATTAATCCATGTGCACCCAGGGCCGGAGGGAGGGAGCCCTCCTTAGGGGCAGAAGGCTGGAAGTCTCCTATTGGTTTAAGACAAATTCCTGATGTACTGTGTGGGAGGGGGTCACATGAAACAGAGGGGCCTCATGTAATCTAGTGGGCTTATCATTGCTTACTCCAAAGCACAAATTATTGGTCTTCATTCAGGTACAAATTATCCTAACATAAACATTCCAACTCTGTTATATTGAAAACATTTTAAATAAAAAGTTACCAATAAAATAAATATATATATATATATATATATATATATATATATGAGAACCATGATGATGTACGCTCAGATTTAGCTTTCATCATATCAAGTAGTCCTAATACCATGGTGCCTCTCCTCCATGTGTGATGCTCTTGGCCTCAGCCAGACCCAGACAGGGATGCTAGGATTTTCATGCTGACCCAGTCTACCAAGTAACAACATGATGTGCAGTACTGCAGCCTTGCAACTTGTGCCTTCCCACTCACCCTGGGCTCATTACCAAGTATAACACAGCAGGAAAGTTTCACTGATAAACAAGTCTGGCAACTCTTTGAACTACATAGATAAAAAAAAAATATACAGCTCAATTTCATTTTTATTTGCATGTTTATTTTTTCTTTTATAACGTTCAGCTTTAGAATATTGAGTAACAATCACAATCACATGAGTGTTGCGGAGGATAAAGCTTAGAAAGACTGTTTGCTGAAAAGACAAGTACACTGCTTCAAGATAACACAGCACTCTGGCAATACTGGAAGAGATTTAGAAAAATTGCCTAAAGCCACATTTTCCTTTGTAACTCTACATATTAATTCAAAAGAAATTGTCCCTCAGAGGCTGAGATAAAGTCCGATGAGACACTGCTTCCTTTGCTTAAACAAGACTTTATTTTCTACATTTGCTGCTGAAATGCATCAAAATTTTCTTCGGGTGGCTCCCTAAAGACATTTTATTTTTTGAGCAATTGTAAAAGCAGAAAAGTGACCTGCAGCTTCCAGCTAAAATGAGTATGGAGGCATGCTAGGGAACTCTTGGAGAGGTGCCATGTATCTTTTATGGTCCCCACAGCTTGTGCAGTGGACAGCTGGAATCAGCATGCAGACATGTTCCGAGTACAATATGAACCTCTTATAATGAAGTCCAACTTGCAAAGAAAAAAATACCCTGTATCTAACTCACTGGAACAGGAGAAAGTCTCTTCAGTCTATTACTATTTTCTTTTTCTCATTTTGCAATATATTAACCTAAGCTAGCCAGGCTGAGATACACCATCTTGTTTCCAGTGGGGTCCTGCTTTACCCATTTCCGCAGCTGGGTGGACAAGAGGACTGGGGCTAGAGCAGCAGGAGAGTAAGTGACTTGCTTAAAGTCACACAGTGAGTATTTAAATTTAGTGGGATTTGAACCTGGGATCTTCTGGTTCGCAAGCCAGTGCATAACCAGTAGACCCACTGCTTTCAATTGTGTAGCACATACTGTAAAAGGGACTTTACTAAGGAAAGGAGACATTGTTTAACCAGGAAAGGCACACTAAGCCAGAGCTTGTTTCCAGGCACAACCTGGGAGTACAAGGAAGTTAAATGACTTGCTTAGGGTGACGCAGCATGCAAGTAGGGGCTGATGAGATTCAAACCCAGGTCTCCAAGATTGCAGCTCAGTGCTCTAAACCACAGTGCTATACTGCCCTTTTACTTGTTGTACAGAAACTACTGGTTGTGCAGAAATTCACTGTATTGGGGTTCAGTACATAACAGAGGAGCAGAAAGGAATTTGGTTTTATATAGTGTTTTTTTTGTTATGAAGGTGTTTATTCTCTGGAGCCAGACTGAGTGGCTACTCAGCCATGTCCCTGGACACCTCAAAATGTCCAGATTCTCCCAGCACTCACTGGGAACCCCCTCTCCCCATGGTGTGGCTGGGGGGATGGGCAATCCTCCCCCTCTCCAGAGTGCATAATCCAGAAGGGCCTTACCCGACAGAGTGGAAGGGAAGGTCCAGGCAAGGCTTCATGGTCCTGTCTGCTCAGCCTTTTTCAAGGGCCTTACCAGATAGAGTGGAAGGGTAGGTGGTCCATGTGTCTGGGACGAGGCATCACAATCCATTCTGCTCAGCCTTTTTCCTCCATTTTCTCCCACTAACCCTCTTAAAGCTGCAGTAAACTCCCCGGACATGCGTGCATGGAGGCACACGTGCATTCCGAGACCACAGCTCCTTCCAGCCCTGACCTGTGTCATCCTCCTGTATGTCATTGCAGCCACCAGGCCTCCACCTGGTGGCAGCCAAGAGCCAGGAAGGCCCACTACCCCAATCTGAGAGAAGAGAGCTGCCAGCTGGCTGCTCAGTCCTCTCTCGCCCCCCCTCCCCAACGACCTCCTGCCTTCCAGAGCTCATTCCCAAACTTGGGTCACCAGCATGGCAAGAGGTAAGGCACTGACAGTGTCTCATCCCTCTGCACTGCTGGGCCAGCCTTATACAGTGCTTCTCATGTACACTGTATCCCAAAGTGTTTAACAATTCATGAACAGCTGGTAGCACCCATTAAGTAAAGGAATTTGATTTTATATAGTCCCTTTCATACACACCATATCCCAAAGCACTTTATAATCCATCACATTGGACATACTCTCACAGGAACTTTACTACTGGCAGAAATTCACTGTAGCAGGGTTCAGTATATTTATTTATTTTTTATTTGTTAACTGGGTAAGAGCACTGGACTGAGGGTCCTTTTTCAGCATTTTTTCTGTGGAAACTCATTCCGCAACCATTTTTGCAGAAAATATTAAGATCCGTGGAATAATATTCCACAGAGCAGCATTCATTCTGCAGAATATCATTCCACAACCATTTTGGTGGAAAATATTGAGATCTGCAGAATAAAATTCCACAAAAATGTTGCAGAAAAACTAATTTCACATTTTTGTTCCGCAGAATTCTGCCTTCCTGTTTCTGGCAAAATTTGGTGGCATTTCGGTGGAATTTCGAAAATTCTGTGAAATTTCATTCCACCAGAATTTGAAAATTTTGCGCAGCATTAGTAGAGTGAAAAACATTTTTAAAAACTATACAACCAAAAAAATATTGTACACATTGTGCTGGCGATAACCAAGCAAGCTGTGAATATAAATGACAGTGGTGGGTATGAGAAGGAACCAGTAAAACAAAATGGCAAATGTTATTGTAGACAAGAGGAAGATTGTCTAACTCCTTTAAGCCCAATTAAAAAAAAAACTAGATACATAATCAAAATGAGGTAAAAGTGAACCAACAGCAATGGCTTTACGTGATTCAAAAAAAAAAAAACTATTCGACTCACAAACTGCATGTTAAGGCATACGGAGATAGATTCAAACACCTCAGTATGTACACACTGGAATAGAAATGGGAGAGGGGGCATGATTGAGACTTTTGAATAACTTAAGGGCATAAATAAGGTAGAAGGGGTATCATTTTCTAGTATAAAAGGTAGAATAGAACTAGAGGGCGTGACATGAAATTGGAGGGGTAGGTTGCATAAGGGGTAACGTGAGAAAGTTCTTTTTTACAGAGAGGGTGGTGGATGCATGGGCATCAGGTAGCCAAAACAAAGCCCAAGTCCACTAGAGCAACGTTTCTAAAGTGAGGCCACCATGGCCGCAGGTGGCCACCAGCACAGTTTTCTCCAACACATTCTTCAGATCTCCATTACAAAAATAATGGAATGGGCAATTTTTTACATTAAAGAAACACATCATATAGAATTCAACTGAAAACCCATTTATGATTTATTTATTGTATACTGTTTAAAAAAGATATTTGTTACATATTTGTAACATCAGGAGTTTGGGGTGAAAAATAAGGTGTGAGCTGAACTAGTAAGAGCTGGTGGTTGCACTTTAAGGCCATTTCTGGCCACTAGGATTTTTGGCTTGAGAACTCTAATCTAGAGAGCTCCAGGGGAGCAGGGGATTGTGGGATGCGGGATGCAGCCATTCATTTGCTGGAGCTGCCTGGCTATTCATTTCAGGTCCGTCATCAGCCTTTATTTCATTATGAAAAAGCCTTTGGAATCATTTCATAAATACATTTATGTTGAACAAGGGAATGTGTCTCAGAGGGTTAATTCCTGGATCCTGCCTTGTATGTCCATGGATAAACAAATAAATGAAATTTTAGGTTTTTGAACAGGGCCCCCTAGATTGCAAGGGATGGATATGGTGGGATCTGAATGCCAATGCTAATCAGAGTAAAACTGGGACCTGAAATAATGGCTTGAGCATGCTAGACATGCCTGAAAGACAGTGTGACAGGGAGGACGCACTGGGTCTCAGTCTTCACAGCCGTGTTTACTGACTGGTGACTGGGCTCTGAGGGCATGGCTCAAGGGACTCGGAAGAAGATGGCTCACTCTTCCCATGGGAATCATTCATTTGGGACTGCATTCAGAAACGATAGCAGCTATCCGTTTTCTCCAGAGCTGGGCTAAAGATAAACCTTCTCCCTTCAGCATGATACTAAAAATCAAGTAGCAAGTCTGAGATCAGTGGGGGGAGGGATCTAGGGAAGGTGAAGAGTTAGGTGGGCATGAGAGCACTGACTTGTAGATGGGAAAGGAGTGAACAATTAGCCACATGTATTATATTTATATAGGTGGTTTAACAATATTATCAGAGTAGTTTGTCCCACTGACCAAGTCAAGGGCAGGGGTTGTAGAATGTTGGTGCTGCTGTCCGATTTTCTAAAAGTCTAATGTGATCACCTACCCCCTGCCCCCATTCTGCGCTGTTGTTACTATGAACACATAAATTGTTAGATAATTGGGCCAATCTGTGTTCATGCTGCTGCTATTAATTTGCATTCCAGTGAAAGAGATCCGCTTCCTAATGAAGCCTTACTTTAGAGGTGATAAGTAGGAGTGCTGGCCACTGCTGCTGACATCAGCGTCTGTGTAAGTTTGAATAAATATTTATGTTCACCTGCCTTGGAGTGTGCACTGATTTTTTTTTTGTTGTTCTGACAGGAAGAGTGTCAAGGCTATTTCTTGTTTTATCCTACCAGGTACATTTAGAACCAGTTAAGTCCCACCAGGCTCTGGTAAAAATTTCCCTAGGTGTCGATTTGAATAGCTCCCTGCAGACACCAATCAACCCCAAATTATGGGATGTTTGAAAAACACGCCCACATCCAGGTGACAGGCCTACAAGCCCACATGGAGGCTCACCTGTGCCAGGGAGGGAGGGATGAAGATTCTGCTAGGTACATACTCTGGGCCGGGGGTCTTTTTACAGACATGAGCCAGACTGCTGTTAAGCAACAATTACAGAGAAAGTCAAAACACTGTGAGATAAGTCGAGTGTGAGACATCATCAGTTCTTTAACAGTTTATTTATTTTGTTTTTATTTACCACGTAGGTGTGCTAGGCAGTAAGTTACCTATTTTCAGGCCTGACCTGGGAGATTACAACAGGGGAAAAATACAATAACAGGAAATGTACAACGATGGCCATATAAAGATATAAAGTACAGTACAAGGTGACAATCTAGGTGGGGATATGCAAGGATACAGGGCAAGATACATAGGTCATACCTGGTTTACAAGAAACTATGAAATGTGTAGAAAGAATGCTGACTTCTGATGCCTGAGAGGAACTTTCAGCTGGGCCATTATCCCAGCACAACAGCCTAGCTGAAAGTAGCTGAACAAAAATATGTTTAAAAAGTATATCCAATTTACTAAATAGGACACATTTCATAATCGCCATAAGGCATTTCAGGGAGTCCATTATGGTGGGCTAACAGCTCTTCTTGGGTGGTGGAAGCATTCAGCTTCATTCCGTGCTTCAACCCACCAAAGATGGGCTGTTATCCCACCATAACGTACCCCCTGTCTTGCCTTATTGCTTAATTAACAAGTGTAAAGGCTCTCAGTAATGATAAGCTGGTGTCAAAAACCCAGAATAAGGAGGCAAAGAGATAAGTATATGCCATCTAGGGTCGGGAGCATGTTGTCGATTTAAGGAGGTAAGAAGCGATATTTATTATGGAAGGCCTGGCTAGAAGGACTCTGCCTAATTACAGCCAGAATGCTGTTCCAGAGTTCTGGGGCAATGTAGGAGAAGGCTATTTCACCTAATTTGGTTCTTGCCTTTCGTAAGAACAGGAGATCAAGGTCAGAGGACAGTAAAGGAGAAGAGATTATGTTAGGCAGTAGAAGTAAAGCAAGGGGCAAGGGCGATTCTTTAAGCACAACATTTTCAGTGATGCCTCCCAAGGCAAGGTTACATATGGCAGAGGGGGAGAATGATCTGAGTTTTGAGTATAGGGAGGCTGCCATGGTGGGAATATTGATTGGAGGCCAATGTGAAATGGCAGCTGTTATTTGTTGAGGTGTTACCACATAGCAACAGTGAAGAGGTACATTGACAGGAAGACTCGTTCATTAGGTAGTTACATAAGCATCTTTTCAATAAGGTGTGACTTGATGAGGTGGAGCGATCCCGCAATCTAGACTTAGAATTGTAGATGTGCAGCCAACTGACTGGTGCAGTGTTAGAGCTGCCGCTCGCTATGCTGGTGACCCAGGTTCGGAAATGAGTCTGGGTCATCAGAGAGCCAGTGGAGGGATGAGGATTGAGCATCCCAGAAGTCTCTCTGTCTCTCTCTCTGTCTCTCTCTCTCTCTTTGCTGGGGAGGAAGGTTTGTTGCCCTCACTGCAGTGCTGCCTCCTGGCTGACCATGGGTGGAAGTGCAGTAGAGACAGAGTGGGAGGGCAGACATTTGATCCCATCTCACAGCTGGTGTGATGCTGTATGCGCTTCTGCACTTGAGCTCCTCGAGTGCTGACATCCTATATGGGTAGAAGAAACTCAATGGAAAATCCTGAACTGTGGTTCTTCCCTCAGTTCCCACACCATGGACTGTGGCACCCATTCACCAAAGACTGGTAAAGAAGTTCTCGAGGTGCCAGGAACAGACATAATGACCTTGAGCTCCACTGTGAGGGGCAACTCGCAGGTGGGTAGGAGAGCAAGAAGATTGCATAAACAGAGCATTAGGAAAGAAAGCAATGTGGCGCATTGGAACCCACAGTATCACACCTCTGAAACCCTTTACTGTAACAATATATTTGCTTTGTCCATGCACAAGCAAACATAAAAAAAAAGAATTGTGGATGTGCAAACACTTTCTAGATCCATTTGGAACCAGTTTTAATTAGAACCCATGACCATTCCTGTTTTGAAATGACTAATTTGCATGTCATTTTGATTTTGCAGTAATGCCATATTACTTACCAATCACTTATTTGCATTTTAAAGTGCAATAACTGAATTATGACTGGCTACAAAGCCTACTTGGCAGGTAGCCCACTTAGCTTTCACTGCCACCCCCTGTGTATGACCCCAGCTGTGGGGTGTAGTAGGTATTTTAGAACTACAATTCTTCCTGTGCTAGTGTAACGTTATTTAATCATTAGTTAATTATGAAGCTGGCTCTCCTGAATGAATATAAAACCATAAGGGGCTGCTTTCTGTCACTCATTTCTTTCAGGGTTGCTACAAGCCTTGCTTGCAGTCACCTGAATGCGATATCCCTTTGTTAGGCACCTTAGCGGTGTCAAAACAACAAAGCCAGCATATGCTGTGCTGACGGCGTCACACAAATTTCTAGCACAAAAGACACAGCAGGAATCTATTTCCATACTCAAAAGTTTCAGCGCTCCTTTGAATCAACATTTGGATGTATAGCACAGCATTCCACATTTCCACGGTTACCAGCTTTTCTTTTTTTCATTTTAAATTCAGATGTACAAAAGAGCGATGTGGCAGCTATGACAGGGATGGCTGATGGAATGAACTAGCCCAAAACATCCAATAAATCTTTTTTTCATGATTAGTTGTAGTCGAGCTGCACTCATTTTATTTACCATTACTTCTTGTTTTTCAAAAACATTTGAGTGAGGAGTTTCATGTGGGCAGAAGGGGGAAAAATATATCAGCACTGGAAATGTAACCATTTATTTGACAGAACAAATAAAAACAAACATTTTTCATTCCATTTTAGCAGGGCAGCTGATGCTGGCTGGGGCTCTGAGGAGCCAAGTAAGTCCTACATTCAGTGAGTTACAAAAACTGACTTTAGTAAGGCCCTTGTGTGGCTGGTGTCCCCCCAGTTTCCTTAGGGACAGATGCACCGCTACCTTAAGAGGGAGGTTCATAGCCAGATAGTAGAAATGGTGTGGTGCCTTCACTCAGAGAAATATTTAAGTGGGCTTGATGACTGGTCAGTGTAACCCCCTGGGATGCTGTACCTTCCCACCTCCCCACTGTGGTCACACCTCCTGCAGACCCCACACAAAGGCAAACAGTTCCACCCAAATAGCATGCCCTGTTACAAGCGAGACAATAATGAGAAATAGCTTCCAACAAAGAACACACTTTTATTTACAGAACACACCCTAAAACAGAAAAGAGGTTAGTGCAGTTGAAACAAATTTGTGGAAGTACTTTGATGGCCAGTTTTCCAGAGCCCTATGTAGGCTCGGCCTAGAAAAATGACCACCCTTAATTTGCGCTAAGCACATGCTGTCAAACTAAAACTTTATGAGGCAGCAACTAACATTGCCCTGAACGAGTGCGGACAAATAGCAGTTCTCCCAGGCTGCCTCTAATAAGGCCCAACCAGGAGCAGTCCTAACACTCTGCCTACTCCCGCACCACAATGCACTGTACAGTCAGTTGATGTGATCCTTCTGTACTGAAACCACTAGCCTCTCCCACCTGGTTCCAGCATTGGGCTTATAAACACTTATGGATGCTCCCCTATTCAAGTTCCTGGATACCCAGTGTTGAATAGGTGCAGGCCTGTTTATGTTGCTATGGCATGGCCAGCGGTGGTGCATGTGAAGAGCAACAACTGACCCAAAATTCACTTCAGTCCTGAAGCCCCCCACTGATAGCTAACCTAGTAAGGACTTAAATAGCCATTGTTACCTATTTTTTTTACCTTGATAGTATTTTTAGGAAAAGGGTCATAAATCCTCGTATCAAGGAGCGACCAGCCAGATTCCTTCCCCTTCATGGTACACTGCAAATAAAGCTCCACCCCTGTGATGTCCCTGTGCTCATATGTTTTGTCACATATGAGTTTATAGAGCGTGGTGGTGCGCTGTATTGAATTAATTGGGGGCTGACTTTGAATGGCATATGCATGTTTGTATATTTTAGTGTGTCACTGGATTTAAATCAGTGCCGCTGCTCAGCTAATAAGAGGTGGTACCCCCCTCACTCGACTACTCTCTCAACAAGTCTGATCTTAGTATTTAAGAAACACAGAAGGGAGCCCTCATGCTGATATCAGACAGCACTGGACTGTTGTTCTGCTGTTTGTTCGATGCACTATTCACTGATGTTTAGTGTTCACTGGTGTTTAACCTCCCTCCACACCGCCGTCCCCGACCATCCACTCACCCGCCACACATTCAGCTGTTGGTCACACTGTTCAGCTGCTCTCAAGTAAAAAGAATTACACCTAAAATCCTCAAAGAGCCATGATAACTACAACTATCACTTGTGAATTACTCAGCTACGGTCTGTTGGGAGGTTGTAAGCAAAGCTGCCATGGAGGGTGATCACAGAGATTGTAGGAGCACCTGGGAGGAGCTTCAGCATAAATAGAATAAGGTCCGGCTTCTTTTCATTTTTAAATTCAGTAGCTGTGTGACCACGATGTTGCCAGCTAAGCACTTGCTGGCACTCTTGTTGTTCTCACACCTGTGACTCCCGATACCACCCGACAGCCTCGCTGCTGAAGTCTCCTACTCGCAGGCTCCCTTGAGTGCCACTACTTTGATTCCATTTCTATTAAAGTAAAGGATTCAAATGAAAGGTAATATTTTTTGCACTACATGCTAGTGAGGTATAGGGGGTGGCCCAAGACAGCAGTTACCAGTAGCATACAAAAACTACAAGTACAGTGGCCAAAGAAAGACAAAAGTCTTATAGCAAAAAAAAAAAAAAAACAGGCTCATGTGGCAAAGAAACTATCTTGTGTGAAATTCAGCTGGAAATTGTACTTCTTTATTAATATTATCTTAATCTAATGATGTTGAAATTTATTTTATGTTTATAAAATAAAGAGTCCCATTTTATAAGTGCAATGAAACATTCCAGGGATGTGAATTAGTCACTTCTAATGCATGGCTAGGGGCTGAAGGCATGCGGCCTGTGACTTGATGCCTTACTACACCCCTGGTTGTGCATTGCAAGTGTCTAATTCGCATCCCCTCATCTCTTATTGTCTTTCTTCCAAGAAGATGTGCCCAGTGAGCTGGGAAGAGGATATTGCAGTACCCATTATTCATTTTCTTTGTTAAAGCTGTGACGTGTCTGAGTGCACACGGTCTTTTATTTTCGTTATGATTCGGGGTCGCAGGAGAGCAGCAACAGAGTGTGGTGGAAACCTAAGGGTACCCAACATCCTGTGGATCTGCCCCTTCCTTTCAGCCGTGCTACAGAGGAGCCCACCAGGATGCAATACAGTATACTGCAGCTTCCTGCAGATAAGCAGGATACTGCAGGAAACAAGGCAATCCCTGTGGCAGTTAATCCCTTTTGTCATGCAGAAAGCTATGACACTGTGCTGCAGTCTGGCAGGCTTCACTGTATATCACTGTTTTTTGTGTTAATAAAAACTGCGCCCTGTTAGTGTTCTCTGTTTTCATAACCTGTGATGTCATAGTCTTTAGAGAGCGTATCCAAACCAATTTTAACATTCGCTGTACTACTTTACCATTCTGAGTCTTGCAAAACTCAAACTTTTCATAGATTTTCAGAGATTAACAAAGGTGGAAGAAATAATGAAGGCACCTTCCAATTAGACCATTTCTGCCACAGAGGCAAAACTTCAAGAAACAACGCTTGCTCTTAGCCAATTTAACAGCTGCAAGATATGCAGCTGAAATCTGAAGTTGAATCCAATTAGAAGCAGCTCTGCCTCATTCTTGTGACTTCCAGTCTTTGGAAAACCCCTTGGAGAATGAGCTTTAAGTGAGGAGTGTGTAACAAGTTAAAGAAGCAGCAGAATATGTGCCTGATTGGTGTTAGTGTTCCTGGAACAAGGGCAGCTGCTTAACTCTGATCAACTTGTAATAGTTTAATCAAACCTTCATGGACTCCAACTCATACAGAGATCTTCAAGCTGGTACAGTGCATTCCAGTCCAGAGATGGGACATAGGCATAGCTAGTTGTAAAAGGAAATGAAAAGAACCCCTTTGAACCTGTCCACTTTTAATATGTGGACCAAAATAAAATACCAATTTAAATAACCCACGCTGTCATGATGCATCTGGAAAACAGAAGTATAAATTTTGCCAGCAAAAAAGGACTGGTTGGCCCATCTGGTCTTCCCCAATTTCCCCTGCCTATTCTGATACCTCTGACCCTTCTTGGTCATTGGTGTCCTCCCACCTCCCTGTCCTCTAGCTAGTGTCCCCTTGTGCCTTTCCTACGCATGCTTGAAGCTTCCTACAATCTTAGGCTCCCCTCCAACTTCTGCTGGTAGGCTGTGCCAGTCATCCATGGCACTCTCTGTAAATAAGTATTGCATTGCATTGCACCCCTTTTAAACTCCCCCTCAGCTTCACTGCATGCTCCCATGTCCTGCTGCCTTCATTTCTCTAAAAGAGACAGCCCACCTGCACCTTGTTCACCCCCTGTGTGGTCCTTATGGATCTCAATAATTTCCTCTCTTGCTCTTCTCTCTTCCAGGGAGGACACATTAAGATCTTAAGCCTTTCTTCATGCCATATCTCATGCAGTCCCCATGCCATTTTGGTGGCCCTCATCTGTACCACTTGCGCCCTGACTTGGGAAGATTTTGGGAATGATAAACAGTTCCCAGTTGTATTCCTTATGCATCCAGTTTTTATCTTCCCCTTTGTTCTCCTTCATTACAAGGGACGTGTGTTAGGGATGGGACAGCCACAAAAGGGCTATGCAGAACACAGAATTCCACAAGTGGAATTCATGTGCAGTGGCAATTCTGCTTCCAAAATGTTTTTCAGAATTTCTTTTTAATTCCATCAGATTCCAACAAAGCATTTTTATGTAAACTGCAGAATCATTTTCTTGTGGATTACGTTTTCTGCAGAACATTATTCCATGGTTTGAGAAAAAATGAATTTGGGGGTTACATTGACTGTGGAATGCATTTCCGCAGTAAACATTTCACTTTCAGAATTTTGAAATTCCTGTTCCGATGGAATTCCACAGAAGAAGGTGGAATTTATGAAATTTCTCAGAATTCCAGCAAAGGCAAAATTAGAAAATTCCACACAGTGCTAGTTCTGAGGTTCTAAAAGGTTCTGTTAAGCAATGAGGCTCTGATAGTTATCTAAACCTTCTCAGAGCTTTCAGATTCTATGATTTTTTTTTAAATTTGAAGTACAAAAATAAGATTTTAACTTAATTTCCACCCCAAAAACTGTTGTCAGGGAAAAGAAAAGATAGTACTGTAAAAATATATGAGAGTTGTTCTAAATATACAATGTGTAAGTAATAAGATGCTCCAGGGGTGTACATTGAACAGATCTGACCACAACCCCAGGGGCATAGCTTCAGCTCCTGGTCAGATCTGTTCAATGCACGCCCCTGGAGTGTCTTATTGCGCTTATAAAATGGCCTGCATTTTTTTGTTATTTTTAAATGTTACAAAAAACATGTTTATGTGTTTTTGAAAAGGGTATTATTTTATTATTACAATTTATGATGAAATAGTTCTTCTGCCACCTACAAAATGAGGTCATTTTGTTTCACATAGTTTATCCTAAACTGACATTTGTAGTATGTTGCCAACATGAACCATGAGAACTCCCCTCCTCTCAGTTTGTCTTTAACTGATATTTGAAGTCTGGTAATAGCGTGAACCAGGGTAATCCCACCCTGCCCCCTCCTCCTCATTGGTGGAAGACACCAGCATTTTTTATAGTGTATGGTGGAATGCTGTTATGCATGGAATTCCATGCCTGGAATTATGCTTGTTCTGCTGCAGTAGTGACATCATTATTTTGTTCTGCTGCAGTAGTGATGTCACTAATGCAGCAGAACAACTTAGAATGCTGCCACATAGTTGCTTTCCTCTATCCAGTTATGCTATAAGTTGTTGTTTTTTTTTATTTGAACTTGCAGAAACATCTGCAGCACACTGTGTCAGTTAAAAAAAGAAAAACATTTTAAAATGTGTGTTCTCCATTGTCTTCACTAGC
Source organism: Neoceratodus forsteri (assembly GCA_016271365.2). NCBI lineage: Eukaryota > Metazoa > Chordata > Ceratodontiformes > Ceratodontidae > Neoceratodus > Neoceratodus forsteri. The sequence goes on along the minus strand of JADMNL010000034.1, from coordinate 118,009,325 downwards.
AAGTTGTGTGTGATTTTCTATGCTGTGACTGCCCATACACTATAAAAGATTGTGTATGGGCAGTCATACACAAACGAGGATATTTTTGTATCTCGAGGTTCCCTTGATAACAGAGCACCTCTCGAGCTGTGCTCTCGAGGTCATCTGTTACCAAGGAAACCTCTCGATACAAGAATATCCTTGTTGTGTATGACTGCTCATTCACAATCCTCTATTTTCAGCCTGGAATGGAAGAGCAAGTCTGCTGTCTGCAGTGAAGTCAACTGCTGTAAAGCGATTATACAGGAGCGATCAGCTGCGCGTATTACAGCGAGCACCCTACAGGACCAAGCGTCCCTTCCCCTTCCCCCGCCACAGTGAGGGCCTTGTCCCCAGGCATTGACCCTAGTTCTACTGAACAAAAATATTACATAAAAGTAAGAATACAAAACTTACAAAAACATGGTAACTGGTTTTCGTTGTGAGATCCATTGTCAGCAGAGACAGCAGAGGACCATTTGTGCAAGAGTGGCGGCATGATCGTTGTGTCAGACAATGGGACCTGTTCATAAATAGATTGTTTTTTCACTGTAATGGAAAGATATGAGATGGGGTGGTACTTTCTGGGGGGGGGGTGCTGAATATGTTTGCTAGACTGCTTTCTAAATGATGTTCTGGTTTCTAACATTGGGGGGAATATTGCAGCTCTTTAAAACTGAGTGTTCTGATGGCACAGTGATTTTTTTTTTTTCTGAGGTCCTTCTTTTTAGTACTTGTTTTTACCTGTGCATAGAACAGATTCAATGTACAGGTACTTACCAGTCAGGATGCAGGGATTTCCTTGCCCATTTTATAACATGTAGTTAATCAGTGGCCCTTTTGTAAAACCATTGTGATCATGACCACCCGATACAGACCTGACTCACTGAGTCCTTCCCCCACCCACCACCCCAACATTCTTTCTAGGTCATATCATCACCCACAGCTTTCTTTTAGAATAAAGGCATGCAGAAGGAGCACATTAAACTCCAAAATCAAGCTTTTTAAAAATTATCAGAACCTTTTCAGACCTTGAAAAAAGGTTCTGATATGTTTTTTTTTTTTTTTAATTTACAGAAAATAGCAGAAGTTCTGGGAGGTTTAGAACTTATCCAGTCTGGGTCTTCTATCCCTAACATACATATATATGGAAATGGAATTATGTTCCACTGGAATCTGTCTTCTATTTTAGTTTGTCTACATGTGATGTCATAACCTCTCATTTCTGACATCATGATCATTTCCATGGCAAGCAGTTATGATTTATAAACAGAGGCTAATGACATCACGAGTAAGCAGACAGTCGGAGCTGAAGTCTGAGGTCCAAGGATCCTATTTTCAATTATACAATGGCAAGAAAGAATCCTGGCTTCTGATTGGTCAGTTGTCACCACAGCAAGGATGTTATCCTGGCATGACATCCCTGCCAATTGCCCCATTAGTGTCATCACATTTTCTCTTAAGAAACAAAAATATTTTTACACACTAACAAAAGCATTCTTTCAAATTATTTTTTTTTATTCTGCATAAAACAACAAGCCATTGTATAATAGGAATAATGCCCTCCAGTGTGGGTGTTATGCTGGGATTACATCCCTTCTCAGGTGTTGGACACCCTTGGCCATGGCCTCGGGCTCAACCACCCGAGGTGAGATGTTATCCCAGCATAACACCCACCCTGTTGGGCATTATTCCTTTCGTAGCTCTTCTTAGTAATAAATGGGTGTCAGGTGAACACATAGACAGCTTCAGTGGCCAACAGTAAGCAGCCCTAAAGTGCATGTGGGTGGGAATGTACAGTGTTAATCGCTGACACATCTCATGCAAGTTTCTGCATGGAACTGCATCGTGAGTGGACATGCATGTGCACAGAAAGTGCATCATTATGGTACGCAAACCCAGCATGAATGCCTCATTTTCTAATATGCACAGAATAGCAATTTCATGACTTGGCACGGTGGGGTGGCTTCTTTTTGTCTTGTTCGGTAACCCATGAAACTGCCACCAAGAATTAGGTTCCAAATTTATAATGTAGCAGTAGTCGCCTTTATTTATTTGTGGCACCCTTCCATGGGGGCTCAGGGCACTATTGCAGGAACATAGGGCAAAGTAACTATATTCAGCATGTACAGCTCCATAACACTCTAAAAGATAACATATTGATTAATCAATTCATACATGTTACTAAAAGGGGCATCAAGATATTACAAATTTACCCCAAATGCCTGCTGAAAGAAATAGGTTTTCAGGCTCCTTTTAAAGGCCTCCATCGAGGGGCCCCCTTCATAGCTCCTGGCAGAGAATTCCAGAGGACTGGGCCCACAACCTCAAATGTCCAGTCCCCTGATGTCTTCAACCTTGCCCTTGGAATCACCAGGAGGCCCTCCTTGGCAGAGCAGAGAAGGTGAATGGGTGAATGAGGATGCAGGAGCTCAGCCAGACAGCCCGGTTCCAATCCATGTAAGGCCTTATAGATTAACAGACCCAGTTTAAAAGAGATATGCTATTTGACAGGCAACCAACGCAGATCATGCAGCGCTGTGGAAATATGACATGATATTGGAAAGCCAGTTAGTAACTGGGTGGCTGCATTCTGCACCAGCTGCAGGCATCGTAGCATACCTCCACTAACCCCAAGGTAAGGAGTGTTGCAGTAGTCAAGACTCAAGGTCGCAAATGCATGGACTGGTGTGGCCAGGTCACCAGGATAGATAACGGGCTTAATCTGACTGATATATTCCACAGATGGAAAAAGCCATTTCAGACTACTGTCAGCACTTCAGCCTTCATTGTCAGCCCCTCGTTTAGAATGACTTGCAGATTTTTCACCTTTCATCTGTAAAATCGTTTCGCAACCCTGCAACACAGGCAGCAGTGGGATTTATACCAAAACTCTACTGCCTTCAATTGGCTCTTTAAGACCTCACTGCCCTGCTTGTTCTGGGTGTTGGATCATAGAGTTCTGTAGCTAGAGAGAGGCTAGAGTGTGGGCTGACTGGCTCAGTGGATGCTACAAGTCCACCATATTACCAGAGGATTGAGGTGCCGACAGATAGCAGAAACCCTTCTTTGAAACATAGATAGTGACACCAGCACACTGTTCTGACAGCAGTCTGCTGATCCATTTCAGTAAGAAGCATTATTGACAGCAGGGAAATGATGAGGCAGATGCACACTGGTGGCAAAAACAAGGTATGCGCATGTTTCCTTTGCTTGTATAAACAGCGTGTTACTTGACTGCTGTCAAAACACTGGTGCCACTATCTAAGAACGGGTTTCCCCATGGCAGTACCAGTATTAAAGTTGTCTTTCCTTTGTGTACTGTAACTCTTCCCTATTGGTGTCTCCAGAGAGATTGGGAAAGGTTTCCAGTGGCAGTTAGAAGAAAACTGGGAACATATTTCCCCTGCAGCACTAAGGTTTTAAAATAATTCTGTAGAGGTATTTGTTCTTTGAGTGGTCATATCTACTTGCTGGAACTGTAAATGTGTCCAGTCAGAAGCCGTTTAGACATCTTGCCCATTTCAGCACAATGTATTGCATTCATCCGCATCCATTCCAGCCATGTATTACAACTAAATTAAAAGGAAATACATTAGGTATTCATTTCATGACTTATTATTGTAATGCTGTGTAAGCAGTACTGTGCACATGGTGTTTCCTCTTGAGAATTGTACATTATATTGTTAAACCTAACCCTAAATATAGTTGTAATAGTTTATCTTTTATATAATGTTAAAAATTCTCAAACTAGGGAAGATAAAAACGTTCTTATTTTTCAGTAGGTACCGTAGGGCCCTGTCAGTGTTTATGGAACCAGCACCCGCTAAAAGGTATGGAGTTCAGAGTTTTACTCCCTTCCGACACATCAGCCAACCAGGACCAGTTCAGTGAGTTGAAGTGCAAAAAACTTATTTTTATTACACTTGAAGTGTTAAAACAACTCACATATACTGTAGCAGCAAAGGACAAGTAGAAGCAACAAGGTGGTTCAAATTCAAGTCGAAGTAGCCACAAGTGAAATGCAAGTCCTGGTGGTGTGGCTGGGAAAACAAACTGCTCCCAACACTTCAGTTGCTCAGGTGTCACCTACCCAGCAATGATTACACACAATTAACATGTACATTTTTCCATATAAAATAATAGAAATTATACAATGGCAGGAAAAGAATCCTGGGCTCTGATTGGTCAGTCTGGGACTGAACCCATGATGTTAGCCCAGTATAACATCACAGGTCTAGTCCCAGCACATAGATGACCATGTCACCTGTTAACAGAATCACTGTACACAACCCACTTCACTGATCTCCCCGCTCGACAGCCTGCTTCACTGATTCCTGCTTGCAAGCCACCTTCAGTTTTTACACTATACCCAGTAACAAAGAAAACCGCTCATTATTGCCTGTTGCTGCCACTGTCATTAGTCCCCCACCCTACCCTCCCACTCAGCATCCACTACCCCATACCCCACACCCAAGCCCTTACTTACCCACTATGGGTCCAACACTGTCATCTCTGGTCTGCAGACACATCTTCTTTCTTCAATGCCGGACTGCACACTCAGGAAATCAGCAATGCGGTTCAGTGTATTTCAATGGGGGTTGAACTTAGTGGCATAACTTGGTAGTTTTTCAATATTTTTACCCAAATTTTCAACATGCCTTTTCTGGGACCCCACCCCATGAACAATGGCAGTGAAATTAGGCAAGTCTGTCCAGAAAGGTGATTTCATGGTCACTGCACAAAATCACTTTTCAGACAGGAGTTGAAAATTTTCTCCACCCTTGTTCATGAGATGAGGTTACAAGAAGGGAATGTTAAAAATGTGGGGTAACAATATTAAAAAAAAACAAAGCTATGAGCCTGTGTTGAAATGTACAAACACAGGCTTCTAATTTTGGTATTTTCAATATTTTGACACCAACTTTTTAACACGTTCAAGTTCGGCTTCAAGTTTATTGCAGGAGAAACTCCATTGAGCGAGCTCATTCACAAGGAGGTCCTGTTTTACATAGTCAGAGGCATATATAATTTACATAGACAGAAGTTACAGTGAAGTCGGGTCATGGTAGGTAAATACATTCTGGTTTACAAATCAGTTACAGACATACAGTGCATAACAGAAGGTACATTGAAATGAGGTCTAGGTAAAGTAAGTACACTCAGATATTTGTAGGCTAACAAATGATTGTAGTTAGGAGCCTGCAGTAGTATAGGACAGTGGTTCGAGGCCTGGATGGGGATGGAACCGTCAGACACATATGAGGCATACAGGTGGATGGAGGTGCCTGAAATAGTGGACTAGAACCCAAAAGGGAGGCAGGGAAAGTGGGCGTGAGTAGGGTGTTGGGGAGAGGAAGGGGAACTGACGGGAGGGATGTAAGGGAGGGCAGATGATAAGGGGGTCAGGGAACTAAGTGCTTGAAGCTTAGAAGGATAAACTGGCTGTTGGAGTGGGTGGGGAAGGGGGACACAATGGCTGGAAAGTGGGGGCTGAGGGGGTAATAGGAAGTAGATTAACACGTGGAGCAGTGGCAAGCTACGTTAAAGACTTTTCTGGCCAGGATCTGGAAGGAATTGACAGGAAGAAGCCCGGTAAGTCTGAGTTTAACTTGCATTTTATTCCAGACTGATGGAATAGCAAAGCTAATGGCACCTCTGCCACGGTTTGTGTGCACTCTGGGCACTTTCAAGAGAGTACGTTCTGTGAGTACAGGCTATCCGTTCTGTGTGCGAGTGAACAGATGTATTGTGGCAGTTTGTTCCAGAGTATTTTCATTGTCCGGAGTCCAATGTGGAGTATCCATCTGATGGCTAAGGATGTCCAGCCAGCTGTTTGGTAGAGTTCGCAGTGATGCATCCTAGGTGGTGCATTTGTTATAAAGCGTAATGCCCAGTGATAGAAAGTGTCTAGTTTGCATGTGTGGGTCACAGAGCTACAGTTATATATGATATCTGCATAGTCTATCAATGGGAGAATGGTGGCTTGAACCAGTCTGATGTCTGTTGGGAAGAGGGATTTGTTCCTGTACAGAAACCTAAGCCTTGCTTTGAGTTTTTTAGCAAGTCAGTCTATGTGGATGTTGAAGGACAGTTTGCTGTCCAGCCAGACACCCAAGTATTTAAACTGGTCGACCACTTCTAGGGTATCCCCGAAGATAGTTGTGACGGGTAAGGAAGAATTCTGAATGCTTAGGGATGTAGCTGGATTTGTGGAGGTGAACATCATTACCTTTGTTTTCTTTGCATTCAATAGCAGTTTGGAGTGAGCGAGATTACGCTGCAGTCGATTGAAGTCGGTTTGCAGCTCAGCACGTGCTTCTTGCAGTGAGGGCTTGGAGGTATACAGCACCGTATCATCAGCGAAGAAGTGAAGCTTAGACTTGTGCATGCCTTTATAAATGGACCTGATGTAAATGGTAGACAGCATAGCCATTTTTTCACACCACCTCATGAATGTGACAGTTGTCATTTCTCAAATCCTGCCCAAAATGTGTTTTAACACCTGTGGTACAAAATTACATTTCAGCCATTGTTATGTTGATTGTGCACATACGCAAGAAACATGTTGCTTCAGCTTTCTCTACAAGCAGGTTGTGGAGGCGTGGCACCATTGTGCCTAATGCCCCACAGCCTGCAAAAGCTTGTCCTCCGTCCCGCAATGCCGTGGCATGCTGCTGCTGACACTAGTTTAGCCAGTGTGCCACAACTTTCTAAAAAAGTAGCCACTGCAATTAAGGGCCGTCTCATCATTGCAGCGTCAGCCATTCGCTGCAATGAGGGAGCGACCTGTCATTGCATGACGGGATGTGAAACCCCTGATATTGTTTGTGAACATGGCGGCAGCTTGCTGCCATGTTCACAATGTAACCCCCTCCCCTCAACCGTGTTTACTTGCCAACTCTCTGTCGGCATTCTCTAACCTCCCCCCGGGTTTTGTTCCTGCTGGCGGGGTGCCCAATCCCCGTCGGCATAATGAGACCCCCCCCCGTTTTGTTCCTGCCGACGGGGTGCCCCAATCCCTGTCGGCATAATGAACCCCCACCCCTCGTTTTGTTCCTGGCCGACGGGTGCCGACCCCCAGTTTTGTTCCTACCGATTGGTGCCCAATGCCTGTCGGCATAATGAACCCCTCCCGGTTTTGTTCCTGCTGACAGGGTGCCCAATCCCCGTCGGCATAATGAACCCCTCCCCGGTTTTGTTCCTGCCGACTGGGGTGCCCAATCCCCTATCGGCTACTGCTGGCCCCCAAACCAAAGCCTCTGCTGGAATGCTGGGAGCCCACCCCAATGTGCCAGATGCCCCTGTGAAGGGAAAAATGGTTCCGCAACGTCTTTAATTTTTTTTTTCTGAAAAAAAGGAAACTGTCCCTCAGCGCTCGTCCTGCCCCCCACCGCAACCCGCACCCACCCACTGCGCATCCTGCCTCCTCACACACACCCCTCACCCCATACTTACCTCCGGAGCTCGACACGGCGATCTTCAGCGGACCGGAACACGCCTGCACTCTTCAAAGCGGACCACGAACTGAGGAAATGCTGGTAAGCTGTATAATGTAATAAATAGGGTTTTTTCAACTTTAGTGCATATCTCGGGCATTTTTGGGAATTTTTCATCAAATTTTCAACATGGGGTTTTTGGGACTCCTCCTCCTCATGAATTCTTGAACTGTCATGGCGTTAATCAGCCCGGAAAGGTGGTTTCGTGGTCACTGTGCGGAATCACCCTTTGGGGCTGATTAACAAAATGACAGTGCCAGTGTTCATGAGGTGGGCTCTCAAAAAGCCTATGTTGCAAATTTGGTGGAAAAATTCCAAACAATGACTGTTTTACGAGCATGCGTTGCGCAGTTGCTATGTATGCTCGTAACTTCGCAAATTTACAATATTTTCATGCCAGATTTTCAACACTGACATTTTGTCACACCTCCTTGTGAGCAATATAGCTGTCATTGTTCACATCCTGGCCGAAATGTGTTTTCGCACTTCCGGCGCAAATAGCATGGTCACTGTGAGAAATCAGTGTTCAGGACAGATTAAGAAAATGACAGTGACACTGTTCATGAGCAGAGGTCCTAAAATACCTATATTGAAAATTTGGTAGCGATACTCCATAAAATGACATATTCTGCAATGATGCGTTAGTGCAGTTAGCCGCATACGGCTATAAGGATCGAATTTATAATATTTTCCTCCAGATTTTCAACATTACCATTTTCCAGACCTGCTTATGAACAGAAAAGCTGTCATTTTTCCCATCCTGGCCAAAATGTGTTTTCGCACTTCTGGCACAGAATAGAGCGGTCGCCATGGGAAATCACTGTTCAGGACAGATTAAGAAAATGACAATGATATTGTTCATGAGCAGAGGTCTTAAAATGCCTATGTTGAAAATTTGGTGATGATAGCCCATCAATTGACTGTGTTACAAGTGTGCATTGCGCATGTTCCACGCACCCTTGTAACTTCACAGATTTGTAATATTGTCACACCAGATTTTCAACAGTGTCATTTTTTCACACCTCCTTATAAGCAGTACAGCTGTCATTTTTCACGTCCTGACCTAAATGTGTTTTCACAGTTCCGGCGCAGAATAACGTGGTCACTGTGCAAAATCACTGTTTGGGACAGATTAAGAAAATGACAGTGGTACTATTCATGAGCAGAGGTCCTAAAATCCCTATGTTGAAAATTTGGTGTCGAAACTCCATAACGTGACTGTGTTACAAGCATGCGTTGAACTGTTTCCATGCACCCTTGTAACTTCGCAAATTTGTAATACTGTCACGCCACATTTTCAAATGTGGCATTTTTTTCATAACTCCTTATGAACACTACAGCTGTCATTTTTCACATCCTGGCTAAAATATGTTTTTGCACTCCTGCCGGACAGTACCACGGTCACTCTAGGAAATCAGTGTTTGGGACAGATTAAGATTGACCGAGTGAGAGGGGGGAGTGACCGAGCTCAACTGAGCTCCATCGGGACTGGTGCGGATTTCTTTATGTTCAGACAAAGGCCCCAACACAAGAGCCCAGTACAAAAGGGAAGCCTGCAGCACTGTGAGAAACAGAACGAGAGAGCGAGTGAGGGAGGGGGAGTGAGCAAACTCACCGAAGCGCTGTCAGGACTGCTCCGGATTTCTTTGTGGGCAGAAAAAGGCATCAATACAGGCAGGGGCCCAGTACAAAAGGCCAGCCTGCAACGGTGGGAGAAACAGTATGAGCAAGTGAGACAAGGGGACTTAGTGAGCTCAACGGAGCTCTATCAGGACTGCTGGGATTTCTTTGTGGGCAGAAGAATGCGCCAATGCAGGCAGGAGCCCCGTACAAAAGGGCAGCTTACAGCGGCAGGACAAACAGAATGAGCAATGAGAGAGGGAGACTGAGCGACCTCAACAGAGCTCTGTCGGAACAGCTGCAGATTTCTTTGTGGACAGACAAAGGTGCCAACGCAGCCAGGAGCCCCATACAAAAGCACAGTCTGCGGCGCCAAGAGAAACAGAACGAGCGAGTGACAGAGTGGTAGTGAGTGAGCTCAACGGAGCTCTAGTGTGACTGCTGCAGATTTCTTTGTGGGCAGAAAATGCAGTAACGCAGGCTGGAGCCCAATACAAAAGGCCAGCTTGCAGTACTGGCACAAACGGAATGTGAGAGTGACAGAGGGGGAGTGAGCGAGCTCAATGGAGCTGTATCGGGACTGCTTCAGACTTCTTTCTGGCCAGAAAAAGCTGCCAATGCAGGCAGAAGCCCAGTACAAAAGGGCAGCCTGTAGCACCAGGAGACACAGAACGAGCGAGTGAGGGAGGCGGAGTCGGTGAGCTCAACGGGGCTCTGTTGGGACTGCTACAGATTTGTTTGTGAGCAGAAAAAGGCAGCAATGCATGCAGAAGCCCAGTACAAAAGGGCAGCCTGCAGTGGCAGGAAAACCAGAATGAGTGAGTGAGTGAGCTCAACAGAGCTGTACTGCTGCAGATTTCTTTGTGGGCATAAGAAGGCAGCAACGCAGGCAGGAGCCCAGTACAAAAGGGCAGCCTGCAGCACCAAGAGAAACAGAATGAGCGAGTGAGAGAGGGGGAGTGAGCAACCTCAATGGAGCTCTGTCGGGACAGCTGCGGACCAATGCAATCAACATTCGGCATTGACAAATGCTTTTTTTATAAATGACACCTGTCATGCTCAGAAGGAGTGGTCATAAAAAGATTATGCTGAAAATTTGGATTAAAAATGTGAAAAAACAACTAAGTTACAAGGAAACAAATTGTTCCAACATTTACTCATAACTTTATTTTTTTGCAGATTTTGATCCCTAATGTTCAACATATCCATTGTGTTACCCCACCTCCTGAACATGGCACCTTTTGGATGGGATTTTAAAAATTCCACCTGTTTTAATCATAATGTCAGGTCATAAAAAGACAGTTGGACATTTGGGGGGGTCAAAATGTGGGAGCCCACTTAAAAGTAGATATTGCCTCTCATCTGCCCTATCCTGTGTAATTACAGTCTAACAGTGTATCAAAGCAGGACACCACTGAAAATGAGACATTGCAGCTCATCTGCTCTATATATTGTAAAAATGTGCACAAGCAAGACCTGGTACAACAGGAATACCAGCAGCGAACATTCAGCATTGGCAAATGCTCATTATTGTTGGCAGTATACCTCCTCCTCCTCAGCAGGAGTCATAAAATGGGAAGTAATAACGATGGCTTTAGCGGTTTACATACTGAATGCTGTATATTTTTTATTTGCTGGACTTCATACGTAGGGAAGCACCACATTTCGTCAACAGTAAATCTGCCAACATCCTGCACAGTGATGGCACAATGCCAACACTAAATTGTTATTACCATCACTAAAGAAAGTGTTTTATTAGAGGGCTATATTACACCATCTCCCAGCATTTAAATATAATCAACTCCAGGTCAGAGTCATTTTGGAGAGGGCAAAACACTGGGAGAAGCCACGTTGGTGAGCCCCAGACCATTACAGCGACTGTCACTGTAATGGTGTTTTTTCAGCTGTCGTGGTGTTGGTGTCACTGTACTGTGGTCCACCACATGCGGAAGGTAATGGATTAACAGTTGAGCTTTTAATATTCTATAGTAAGCGTTCCCACATGGTATAAATGTATTCTTAATATTATAATCGTCATCATTACGGCACATTTACTGTATTTCTGTATATCAAAAACTGGTTTGGAAAAGTGCCCTTTATTACTAACATACTAAATGCCAGCAGATTAGGCCTTACGGTCTATCTAGTCTGCTCAAACCTCAGATCCCTAGTTGGTGCCGAGCCCTCCCCCTTGTGTTCCAGAAACCCCTATCATCCATCCCCACCCCTCTGGGCCAGGCCATCATCTTATACATCCATTTTCTGTGTCTGTCTCACCCTCTCTTGAAGCCCTCCACTGTGGATCTCCGAACCAGCTCACCAGGCAGCGCATTCCAAGGGTCCACCACCCTCTCAGTGAAAAACCTCCTCCTCTCCCCCCCCCACCCTTCCACCATCCAATTTTAAACCATGCCCTCTGGTGATACCTCCCTGCTTTAGTCTAAAGCTTTATTAAGTAACACGTTCACTTCCAATCTTCAGCCCCCCTACCTCTTACAATCTTCTGGCACCCATGGATTTGTACCAAGCCCCTACTGCTTTCATGTTTTCTCTTTAAGACCTCACTGCCCTACTTGTTCAGGGTGTTGGATGTACCTCTGAGGTAGAGGGGTGTTAACAAGCAACACCTGAGCCCAATAAAGGGGAACAAGGAGGAGGTTTCTGTTTCAGAGAGATGCAAGTGGAGACAGAGAGAGATTGAACTGAATTGTTTGTTAAGCTGAATACAAGCTGCTCCTTGTGGGTGGATGGGGTCAAGGAACAAGTGGGGAACTGCAGACCTTTTAGTCTGACCTCATTTGTAGGGAGGCTGATGAAGTCACTGGTCAAGGAAGATCTTTTGGGCTACCTGGAAGGCAACAGTCTCCAGGATAGTAAACAGCATGGGTTCACAGCAGGGAGATTGTCAGACGAACTTGATAGTTTTCTTTGATTGTGTGACGAGAGAGCTGGATAGGGACCATGTCCTGGATTTGCACTATTTCAACTTCAGCAAGGCTTTTGACTCGGTGCCCCACAGAAGCCTCCTGAAGAAGATGGAAGATATGGGTGTAGCTAAGGACATATTTAACTGGGTAGGAAACTATCTAAAGGGTAGGCAGCAGAGGATTGTGGTCAACGGGGTCAAATCAGAAAAGAGGGGGGTCACGAGCAGTGTGCCACAGGGGGTCAGTCCTGGGCCTGGTCCTGTTCAGTTGGTTCATCAACAACATTAGAGAAGGTATCCAGGACAGGTTGTGTCTCTTTGCAGATGACACTATGCTTTGTAGAAGGGTGGATAGCGACAAGGGAATCGGGGAACTGCAGAAGGTCTTACAAAAACTAGATGGGTGGTCTTGGATTTGGCAGTTGAAATTCAGTGACCCACACAGAGTGACAGAACTATGGAGTCACCACACACTAGACTGCTCTGGTCTCATTACTGTCATGCATGCAGAATTATTTTTGTTCCTCACTTCTTTTTGTAAGCATTGAAACATCAGACTGCTAAAAGCGATGTCAGCAAATCCGTCTCCTGCTGATACTTCCATAGATGTCGGCAACCAGCACTGTTTAGTTGATCACATCCATCAGCTTTCATCACACCATGCACTGCAACTGGTTTTCTCCTTGTACCTGTCGGGCTGTCACTGATCTGGTGGCACTCAACTCCCTTTCATGTGCTCCGCTGTGTATTTGTAGCACACGTCAGCTCCTTTCTGAGGAGTCGGAAAATGCATGTTAACCAAATTAGCCTCAGAAAGAAAAAAAAAGAGACGCATAAAAAAATAGAGATGAGAGCTTTGTGGAATATAAATATCAGTTAAATATTTATCACCATATGGCGGAGTCATCGTAGCCGGGTATGGGAAGGCATTAGCCATGCTGAAAGAGGCAGACAAAAAAAAAGCTGGAGGCACAGAGCAGACGGCACTGCCCGTTCCATCATCCCACAGGGCCATTGTCTAACCAGTGTCATCATGAACATCAAACTTTTACCAGATTTTGCTTTCTATTATTTAAATACAGAAATCTACATACTACTTCTCATGCAGACTTAGATTTTGACATGGAAGGTGATGGCATTTCCTGTATCTTGCATCTGATTCATTCAGTGCAGCAGATCTTTTTTTTTTTTTAAGTTTTAAAAAGTGGTTGGCCCAACAGGACAGCAGCTTGTGAGTTTCTCACTATGTTGCTAACTAAGGATTGCACCCAGAGCTAGCCATACAGACCAAATATATATATATATATATGTAACACTAGAGGGAACACCACGTGGTATTTCTGCGTCTCTCAGTCACCTTATGTGAGTTATTTTGTGCCACTAACATCAAGAAAGTGAAAGACATGAAACACCAAAGACACCTGATGGCCCCTGTAGTTTTTGAGCCTAGCCTTTTCAGCTGTAGGCCAGCAGAAGGTGGAGCTTGCATGGACATTCTCAGCCTTTGTGGCTGGGTAGAAGGTTGTGTCAGTGTGTCCCTGCCCCATCCCCCACAGTGGTCGAGGGGTTGGAGCCACTTACAGCAACTCAGTGTTGAGTGGGTGGGGACACAGGCCTCAGCTTTTGGCATGCCACAGCATATTCCTGCCTGCGGACCTTCAGAACCGACATCCCTTGGGAGGGGTAAGGACTCAGAAACTAGAATAACAGCATAGGCCAGTTCGATATGATGGTCCTGGACTCTCAAACCTGGCAACTCACCTTGGCAGGACCCTGGATACTAAACTCCCTGAATGCAGTTTTCCACTCTCATGAATGCTGAGCCACCGAGAGGGCAAGTCATGGGGGTTAACGGATTCCACTTAAGTGCACATTGGATAAGTGCACCTGCCTGATAAGTGCACACTTTTCCAGTTTCCCTATTTTTTTACTATTCACATAGTACAAAAAAAACTGTCAAGTGCACACTGGATAAGTGCACATTTCGGCTAAATGCACAGTTTCACAGTTCACCAACACATCTCCCCCTAAGTAGTTAGCACCTCTTAAGTGCACAGGTGATTCTAAGCAGTTGTGAAGCAGCATTTGACACCCCATATCACTCAGCCGGCACCGAAAACTTGCACACAGACTAAGATCCTTTTCTTTTTCAGGTCTACAAGTAAATGCAGATAATGCAGACAGATGATCAGCTTTGATATGTTTTTTTTATAGCACTGTGCTTCATTAGTTTATTTGTCAGTGCTGCACACTTAATATATT